>OZ025303.1:85884638-87134638 GCA_964019185.1 Maratus speculifer
ATTTCAAAAAATGTTTTTTTTTTTTTTTTATGTCAAATGCATTTTAAAGGAAATAAGTTTCATGTTCAACGTTGGATTCACAAGATTTTTCTCTTAGAATCATAAGATTCATTGTTTTTCTGTTATCTTTTTTATAATGTATTTTATTGTATTTTTACATTATATATATATAATTTTAGCGTTACTTGGCGTTATTACTTTTAATATAAGAAAAATTCTTTAGTTGTTTCTCATATTATATATTAATGAATTTCACTTTATGACATTGAAAAATATTTGTAGAATATAGAATACATAAAAACTTTTTGTTATTATTTATTTAGGATATATGTTCTACGTTTATTAAAATATTCAATCCATGCAACTATTTAATAACTTATGTTCATTTAAATATGTACAAAGATGCACATCTATAATTTATTTTTAAGTAAAGTTTACTACTGTCAGAAAAATGTAATTATTTTCTATTTCAACGTACATTTGCAAATGCTTAAATGTAGAATTCAGCTTTTAATGCAGATCTAGATGAATATAATTCAATAAATACTCGTATACTACATACCAAAATATTTTAACAAAAATAGAACGCATATCCTATTAAAATAAATAAATAAAAATAATAAAAAGTTATGGATCTATGTTCCACAAATATTTCTCTGTATGATTAGCAAAATACTTTAATAAATAATAATGTAAATGTTTAACTTTATGTAAACATTTGTTTACATGAATTAAATTTCAACGTAATTATGCATCTTGAATATAAGACAATATTTTCAAGAGTATTTATAGACCACAGTAAATTGTTTTGAATTTTCCAAGAGTAATTATACTAAAACAAAATGTGAAATTTAGAAAATATTTTAGAATTCATTGATATTTAAAAAAAAAAGAGAGAGAAAAATCATAGAAATTAACATTTTCTGTTTAAAAGTAATAAAATTCACACCAAAATAATGTATACAATGTAAAAGTCTAAAAATACAACAAAATTACCTGATCTTATGCTCGGAAACTCTGAATTTACCACAGGAGATAAATCCTCTTTTTGTAACACTGGTTGTCGTCCATCTTGTTTTCAGCCATTAGGCTTGTATTTTTCATGTAAACGAATAACTTTTCTCATTATTGTGTATGGGTAAAGTGTGATCATTCCTATTTTTAGGGGTGCATGATTTGGATCCTTTTGGAAACCAAACATACCATTATTATATGCAGCTAGAATTAACATCAAAGAGTCAAGCATCTCATTCACTTTTTCAAACATGGAGGCAACGAAGGCCAAGCCAAACAATGTATAGCATAACCCAATTTCAACCAATGACATTCGTCTCAGGTCGCGTTGCTAGGATTTCTCTCAAATAGGAGTGTTTCTGCATGTACTCCCACAGTGATGATTTAACAGGCCAGTTTTTCTGCAAAACATCCCTTTTCGATAGTGCTTTTTCTCTGATAGGAATGAATGTCTTGATGAAATATTTCGCTCCTTCACTGAGTGCGAAATTCATTCTTTTGAATTAAGAATGCATAACGGTGGCAATTTTCTGTTAAATTCAATGGTTCATATATTGTAATACAATTAATAGTGATATATATACACTTTAGGCTGCAAAGGTTTACATATGCCTTCTAAAGTATCTTTTTTTGTATGCGTGCATATATGATCTAAGATGTCATTATCAGTGTGTAGAACGATGAATAAATATTTATAGTAGATTTCTCACTTTAAGTCCAAAACAAAAATAAAATGACTTTCTTAAACCTTGCAAAGTAATGAACTTAGGAGGATTAAAAATTAATCTTGCATCTAACTTCATTTAATGAAAAAAGGCTGTCACTGCAATTAAAACAATTTGATGATCCAAAATTGCCAATGAAAATTTTACATTCCATTCTTACCTATGCTTTATTAATTAATGCACAATCCTATGAGTCAGGAGATTTGGGCATGAAAAATTGAGGGTCCCAAAATCACTAATTTTTTACATAATCAGGACAATAAATTTAGATTTAAATCAATATTATTCTATATAATGACAAATTTAAAAAAAAAAAATAGCTTCAAAAACTTTGCAAATTTGTAATTTTTTAAGCTATAAGGTTAGCTGGGACAACTGGGCCATACGCTGTTTTATAAAAGAAACATTGGTGCTTATTAAATTTTAGCTTTTGTGAACAATGCCCCCTTAATCTCTACTTCTTAAAGCAATGTATGTCAAATCAATTATAACTCTGTTTTCTGTAACATTATTATTATTTTCTTTTTTTTTATGTGTATTAATATTATTATCTATAAATATTTATTTCATGTTTCAAATGTAAAGCCAGTGTCTCAGTTACCCAATCAGTTATTCAAGAATGGGGTAACTGGGACATGTATCAGGAATATTAAATAAATCTGGACAATATCGGGATTAATTACCTCAATTTTTTTTTTTTTTTTTTTTTTTTTAGTTTTTCTTATTATGAAAAATTAATTTTTACTTTTTTTTTTTTTTTTTTTTTTTTGGTTTACAATAACGGAAATTACACATCTTATTAAAATTACATAAATTTTTTAAAAAGCATTTTGTGGGTATCTAACCAAATTTCTTGAGTGAGACAGCCAAACTTTGAAATTTTACAATACAAATGAAGAGACGAGCATAAGACAAAATAACATTAGAAAATTATCAAAACCAATAAAAAATAGTTTTGTTCGATATAAAAACCATGGTTACATTCTCCACAGGTTTATTGGACATATTGCACTTCAATTAAATTAAAAATAAATAAATAAATAAATAGAGGTTATTATGTACTTAAGCAGCAGTCTGGTCATAGATTTATCTTGCTATTTTTTTCCCCTAAAATCCATGTAACTTTAATACTTACTGCCAAAACCTAAGTACACAAGTACTCACTTAATTTAGCTAAAAATTAATAAAACTAATAATTATTACACTGAGTGTCTTTTTAGACACTTTGACAGCGAAGCTTTTCCTTACAACATTCTTTAGTTGATGAATAATTTACATGATCCAATTGATTTAAATTTTTTCAAACAGGACTTGATACACCATAGTAAAAAACACTAACATGAGTGGATCCCAGATCCTCCTGGTCTAGTTGTCTCATTTTTATGGGACAACTGGATCAACGTTTAAAAAAAAAAAAAAAAAAGTTAAATACTTATTTATTTGTTTATTTTAAGACATTAAAATTTAATTTTTTTAACTTCTGTCTGATAGAGTGAATCTAACTAACACATTTACAGAGGTCCAAACTTTAATTCAAATGCACACTAGCTTTTGGAAGCTAAATTGCCAGAATATCCAGAGTCACATTGTAAAATCATGGCCCAGTTGCTCTACATAACCCTACATTTAACTTAATAAATTTATAAACTTTTTAAACCTCTTTTAATAAAAAAAAAATGAAGCCAATCCTCTGAGCATAATCTTCTGTCCCTGTAAATTGGAGATACCTGTCCATATTAAAGTTATTTTATTTATCAGAGTAGCCCATAGCCATAGAATGCATAAGATTCATAGTTTTTGTTCAAACTATGGTAACTTGCATTACAGAACTTTTATTGAGTTTGCAAGTATGGATATCAACCTGCACTAGGGCCTGAACTTCACTTTAGCTTCATCAATGATGAGACATAATATTGATGTCATAATTTAATACCCTTTGAATTTTGTATTTGAATTCAGATTATAATCATGCCGTACCTATAAATTCCTCTTATTGTGACGATTTATAAATTGTATGCAGTGACACCTCTTCAATTTGATTACATAAGTATTTGAACTTCCAAAGATAAATGAAAAAATAAATTATCAAATAAAATAATATTTATCACAGTTCCAGATTTTTGTCAATTTCCACTATGAGTTTAAATATGCCCCTTTCTTCCCCTTCTCCTCTTTTATTAAATATGTACATGTCAAAACATTACTCCAATAATGTACATTTTGAAAATTGACTAAAACTTACTTTTCAAGACTGTTTGACTGTATGATCTTCCTTCCTAAAATGTAAATGTTAAAAATTTTCTTAGTACTAGTTATTTCTTTTAATTGCGCTGTTTTCATTTAACTTTTGAAAACCTGAATTTTTTTCAACCTGCACATATTATATCTCAGAGATTAATTTTACTGTCACAATTTATGTATTGTGAACCACCATTTAAATCAAGGCGACCACCAAGCACCACTTATTATATGAAAAAGTATGAAAACCTGTTGATGATGGAGTTCTTTTGGTCCTCAAATGATATCAGGCAGAATTTGCATCAAAGACATCTATATTAAAAAAAATAACAATTTAAGACATTTAATTTTTATTATTTTTTTTATTTCCCTAAATTAATAGTTTTACCTGCACTCAAACTTCATAACAACAGTTAGTCAATATATAAATTTTAAACCTATTTGAGATTTTTTTTTTTTTTAATAACAAAAATTGCAAAATCTGATGAAGACACACTATCATTTTGACAGCCACAAATGATGATACTGAATACTGTTTGATATTTTTCATTGAGTTATTTTCAATATGCTTTAACAAATTTAAGAATCAAAAACTAGATAACAACAAAAGTTTATGGCTATTATGTATTTCAAATATTGTTTTAAACATCTAACATAACTATTTAATACTATAGTTTGACAATGACACAAAGAATAATTGTAATAAGTAATGTAATTCAAAATTAATTTGTTATTGACAGCATATATATTCCTATTTTGTATGGTCTGTATATAACTACAGAACAAGATATTATAAGTCATAACCTTTTGTTGTTTATTGTAAATTGATTCTATACATTAAATAACAAAGTGAATAAAACAGAAACATTTGTCAGACAAAAAGAAAAGACATACAGATTAAAAAACAAAAAGAAATTTTAATGTCTGCTATGTATTTACAACACACTTTTTTTTACATCTTTTAAGAAACTTCTCAAATTTTCAGCAACCAAATGAAATTTATTCTTATTGGAACTGATTCAACCTCTAAATATATCCAGTGATAAAAATATGACACATGTCACTAATAAAAAATGTAGAAAGACAAATATACAACATACAGTCAATATCTCAAATTTTGTTACCTTTCCACACTTTCAATAAAATCAGATATCAGCACTTTCAGGATTGAATCCCTATATTTTCCTAATTTAAATTTTCGTTGAAATCCACGCTATCTTAAATTTCTGTTTTCTTTGTAATTGCATGAATATGTGACCATGATTTATTCCGTCCAAATTTTGAATAATGCATCAAAATTACCTTTTTTGAGAAATTTCTGGAAAGCTTCAATATTCAGCAATTTTTGCATACTCTTTTATCTTCAAATCAGATGATAATGATAAAGCACAAGAATGTTTTTTAAAACTTAACAGTAAAAGAAGGAGAAAACGATGTGAATTTAAATAACTTTCTAAAAACAGACTAACAAAACTAGTCCAGAGATAATGGAGTCAATTAAAATATACAAAAAGGTTTTCTATGACCAAAAACACTTTAAAAGGACACAGATTATTATTATTATTAATACTAAGATGCATCGTAATGCACATTATCTTTCTTCCATTTGATAAAATAACAAAACCATTAGAAAAAGTTTTAATAAAAAATTAATTAATCCAAAACATTTACTCTCTTAAATAATCATTTATAATAATTTTTATTCTAATTTATGCTTTCAACTTTACACACATTATGATTCTAGAAATTATTTTAAATCAAACATTGAAATCTTCAAGATTCCCCCCCCCCCCCCCCCCATCTTCCCGTGAAATTTGAGATATTGAAATTTGATTAAACATTAGTGCCATATAAATACAAAATACATAACAATGTGTGTAATACAGTAATGTAGTACACACAATGTTAACACTTAAGCCATATCATACATATATGGTATTGAATTTCAATATCAAATTAATGTTAATCACGCAGCACTTTTAAGATATTTCTAACTATAATTAAAAAAATCCTGCAATGAAGAAAATTTCTAAAAAGAAAAAGCACTTCATCTGTTTAAAAACTTCTTTTCTTAAAAGAGGTTTTTTGAAAGAATGATTTTAAAATGAAGACAATTTGACAATGCAAGCATCGATACAGGCAAAGTTAACATACTATGCAAAATAGCATAATACTCAGCAATACTCAATTTATAAGCCAATAGGCAATTTAAGATTAACAGCCAGTGTAAAAACAGCAAAGTATACTGAAATATGCTATAATAAAACATCTGATACAGAGTTTAAAGATATTATTTTAAACCATCAAATACTACTTTGGATACACCTGAAACCCCTTCGTCCCCTAACTTTTGGGCATATTTATAACTGGGAAGCTTTAAAAAATCATTTTCATATTTGAGATATCTTTGTATGCAAGTATGATAAACAAATACAAGTACAATTTTGGGTTAATTGATAATAAACATTTTTAATACCAAAATTTACTTTTAACAAAAAATGCATGATTTTGCTCATTTCTCATGCACTTTTTCAGCAGTTTCAATTTCAATTTTTAGTCAAAACTGAGCTATCATTCTTTTATTAATTTTATTTTTAAATGCAAATCCAACCTAAATTTAGAAAGTGAAGAGAATAAGATTGACTAATTTTTTTCAAGTACATTTTTAAAATAGATTTAAGCTCCAAAAGAAGGGCTTTAATCCATCAAAGTAATATTTAATAACATTACAAAACAAAAACTAATTTGTTCATGCAAATTAAACTCAAATAATAAAATATTTAACTTTTGAATCAGTTCCAAAGAATACAATAACTAAGAGAATGACAGTGTACCACAAAAGCCTGAGTATATCAATGTAAAACACAACTGTGCATAGAAATTATATGGGAAAAAAAGGAGAAATCATACACTTTATCATTGAATATTTTCTATTTAGAAGAAAGGCATACAAAAAGTATTCATAAGTGCAGACAATACATATTTGTTTTATTGAGGTATTTATGATAGTGGCAATTTGCACTCATAAAGCACTTAAGCTATCATGAATATTTCACAATACCAAATTAAAAAAGGTGAATGCACTATGCACATCCCAAAAGAGAACATTTCCATTTAGCAAATTAAAAAAAGTATGAAATTTTGAAGATATGTAAGACACACAGAAGTAAAATTTTACACTGAATAGTTTTCTTTTCTTTTTTTTTTTTTTTTTAAACCTTATATAAAAACTCATTAAGAGTAAGAAATAGAAAATATACTTTGTTAAAGGGTGCTTCTTATTTCCATCAAAAACTAACAAAATATCAATTGTTAATAACAATTTAAAAGTTGTGTAAGTAGATTTGAGCAACAAAATATAATTGCATTTAACATACCTCTTTGAGTCCTACATATTTCCAACTTTTCCAATTTTGTTTAATTTGCAGATTGGGAATATTCTCTTGTCAGAATAAATAAAAATAATAATTAACACCAATGGACAATAGAGGATTACCTCATAGAAAACTCAAATCACAGTGAATACTATGATCTTTTTGCTAATAACTAATATTCAAAGGATAAAAAATGATTCAGTTTTTAATGTAATGCCTTAAGAAAAAAACAATTTTAAAAATGCATAAATAAAATTATTCTTTTAAATCATCACACTGCACAAATAAAAAACATACATTCATTTTACAATAGTACATCACCTTGAGAAGTTTCAGAAGTTCATCAAACAAAACCTTGTACATTTTAAGCTATCTTTTTATATATGAGGTAATCTTAATACACAAAATACTAATCTTTTTTTTTTCTGTATCAAATCTAGAAAAGCTATCCCAGCCATTGTAACTAGTCATTAAGAGAACAACACTTACAAGACCACCATACAATCACTTAACAATTGCTTGCATTAAAGAAATTAATGGATATTCAGAAAAAATATATATAAAATTATTAAAGTTTAAACCACCAGAACTAGGGCTTAAGCTGCTTCATTTTATTTATAAATCTTTCTAAAGAAAAAAAAAAAATCCCCATCAAGCATTTCACTCATAACAATAAGAGCCAAAATAGCCTTTGTTTCAAGATACTGAAATCCTGTTTCTAACAAAACACTTGTTAATCAGCTCGCAAGAAGGAAAATCAATGCCTGCACCTTCAAAGGCTTTCCGTTAAAAAAAAAAAAAAAAAAAAAGTGTAAAATTTTAAATGAATTACGACGCTTGCCCCATTCTTTCTTTTACACCTATTTCTGCAAATATATTGGAATATCCAAGTTTCTATTTTAATCATTTTTTTATATGATTAGAAAAAAAAAAGATAATTACATAAATTGGATACTTTTAACTCATTTAAGAATGTCACTAAACTGAGGCAGTTAAAAGACATCATTGATCAGAACCAACTCACTGAAATATTTTATTACACACTAACAGGTTCTAAAAAAAAATCTTTAAGTTATCTGGATATTAGTGCTTATATTGGGGACGGCTGAAACAGATTCCTACTAATATGAGTTAACGAGCAGAAAACAAAGGCCTAAGCCTTGGATGGCAGAATATTCTGCTAATGACATAAGGATTGCCATGGAAGTTAATCTGAATATATTTTGCTTAAATAACTTCTTAAAAAATTAAAATATTACTACAAATGCATACATATATTAGTTTTGAATTTTTGTTTTTAAATAGAGTTCTATTTAGTTTGACCAATTTTTTTATTATCTGCACTATGTTTTTAAAACTGTATAAGTTTGAATATATATATCTACAGTAGACTCCATCAAATCTGCAACCCTAAAATCAGCAACTCTCTGAAATCAGCACATAATTTACAGATGTAAAGAATGAAACATCAAACATCTGAAATGAAACATTCAGTTCAGATGTAGGGGCAAAATCTGACTATATTTTTATATCAACTAGCTAACCCGCCCGGCGTTGCCCGGGTCCGTATTAACAATATTAAACGAACTTGAAATTTGTATTATTTTATCATTAACTCGAAACTTGCAGAAATGCATTGTCAGAAATACGTGGCCACTGACTGTTGTTTTTTAAAAAGAACTAATCTATCGCTTCACCGGTAAAAAATATTAATTATTTTATCATATGTGTTTTAAATATCAATATAGAAAATTATTTTAACGTTTTGCTTGAAAATATAACATTCTTTTGTTAATATCTTAAAATCGTCTGCAGTCAGAAATCTATATTTTAGATTAATATTTACGAGTTGGCGCATTGCCAAGATTTGCTTCCTCTGGACCGAGTTGGCGCATTGCCAAGATTTGCTCCCCTGTGCCTCAATTAATTATCCTCGGAATTCCTTTTATTTATAGAGATTCCATTTATATTTTATTTTGTAATTTTCATTAATATTACTGAATTTGTGTGTTTTTATGAAGGAAGAATAAATTTATTTTGGAAAAAAAATAAGATATTGTTGATATTAGTGATAATCACAATCTTTTTACAAATATATTTATGTATTAACCAAACTGTTTTGTTTATTAAATCTGGCTAAACCTGAAATAAAACTTCCTTATTTTATGATTTTGATGTGAATTAATGATGCATCTTTATAAAGGAAATTTCATATGAAAAGTACATCTTATTTTTAGAATAAATATTTAATCATACATTGTTGATTATTAGCTTGATTTTTACTTTTAAAATTTTAATCATGTTAAAAATTATCTAAATTTTTTATTATTTTAGTTTTTTACTTATATTAATGTTTTATTATATTCTAAGTCTTTATAATAATTTCGATTTCATTGTTAATTACATTCATGTTATTGTTTAAAAAAAGTAAACAAAGCAATGACCAGAAATCTGCAAAACCTCTCATCTCAAACTGTGCGGATTTGAGAGAGTCTACTGTATGTATTATATGTATACAGTAAAACCCCGATAATTCAGATTAATTAGGACCGGACCCAATCTGGATTATCCAGAGACTTAGAAAAAAATGAAATAAAACAAAACATACTTACAGAAAATCACCTTTATGTTAAACTTATTGAATATTTACAGACAGTAAAAATTTCACTTTGCTTAATTCTTCAGAAAAGATTTCAGAAAAAGTTTTTTTTTATTCAGAATACGACTATGAAACAAGTTAATGTTATGGTAATTAGCCAATCGCATCTCAAACTTGAAAAAAAATATATCAAACGGATCTGAATTATCCAGAGATCTGGATTAACGGGGTATGAATTAGCGGGATTCTCATAATTTTTGACTTTATGTATACACATAAACTGCACACTCTTTGCTTTTCTCTCCTTTCTTCAAATACACTGACAAAAGTTTAAAATTTCTAAAAGATTGTCAAAGAAAGTTCAGCTTAAACCCTCCTCTGAATGTATTTTACATACAGTTACAGTAAAATATAAAATAATTAAAAAAAAAAAAAGGTTTTAAATTAGGGGTGCACAACCTTTTGAAGAGAAGGGCCACTTACAAATATGTCTGAGTGGTCGAGGGCCACATCAGTACATGGTGAGAATTTGATTTCGAGGAGGTGATCTTTGACCTATAATCACATAAGAAATAGGTTTCAGCAGGGAGTGGGAAAGGGGGGGGGGGGCGCTTATCCAGTTAAAATATCCAATTCAGTTGGTAAGAATATATCAGCAGTTTATATATTTGTATATATAAAAATTATTGCAAGGATTATTTTCATTATGTAATATGTAATAATATTCCTGGACCTTATTCAGGAGAGTAAAATTTTTTTTAATTAAAAGTGTTAGAAAACAAACATAAGTGGCTGGTGCTAAAAAAAAAAAAAAAAAATTGTGAACTTTATGAATGAAGAATAGAGAAAAAGCCAATCAACAAGATTTTTAAGTGCCTTATCAATGAAATTCTGATTTTTCTGCACCCGATCAACAAAATTTGCGCTTTTTACGAAGTGATTGACAAAATTCACTATCTTTCTACTCCTGATCAACAAAATTTGCAATTCTTACGAAACTGATCGACAAAATTCATGATTTTTCTGAGCTTGATCAACAAAATTCACGATTTTCATGAAACCGATCGAGGAAATTCGCGATTTTTTTTTTAAAAAAAGTCATGATTATTACAAAGCCAATTTATGAAATTCGCGATTTATCCATGGCTGATCAACGAAATTATCGATTTTTTCGTACCTGATCAACACAATTCGTTATTTTCACGAAGTCGATCGAGGAAATGCATGATCTTTACTAAGTCGATCGACGAAATTCATGATTTTTCTGCGCATGATTGACAAAATTCGCGATTTTTACGAAGTCTATAGAGAAAATTCACAATTTTTTTTGCACCTGATCAATAAGATTAGCGATTTTTATGAAGCCAATCGAAAAAATGCGCAAGTTTTACAAAGCTGATCGATGAAATTTGCTATTTTTCTTCGCATGATCGGCAAAATTCGGGATTTTTATGAAACCGATCGGCGAAATTCGGGACTTTTACGAAGTCGATCGGCAAAATTCGCGATGTTTACGATGCCGATCGGCAAAATTTGTGATGTTTACAAAGCCGATTGCCAAAATTTGCGATGTTTACGAAGCCGATTGAGAAAATTCACAATTTTTCCGCGCCTGACCAATAAAATCTGCAATTTTTACAAAGCCGATCGGCAAAATTCGTGCTTTTTACGAAGCCAATTGACTAAATGCGTCACTTTTACAAAGTTGATGACAAAATTCACAATTTTTTTAGAACCCGATCGACGAAATTCGCGATTTTTCCGTGCCCGAACTACGAAATTTGCCATTTTTATTTGACTGACAAAATTTTATTTTTTCCCGCGGTAAATTGACAAAATCTACGTTTTTTTGCGATTTAAGCACAAAAATTGCATTTTTTTTTCCAGTTGTAAATTATCGAAGTTCGCGGGCCACATGATAACCCATTGCGGGCCACTCTTGGCCCGCAGGCCACAGGTTGTGCATCCCTATTTTAAATCATACAATGACAATCTCTATTGAAATACATTTTATTTCAGAGATTTATGGCAGGTTAAAGACAGGAATCCATATTTGAATAATGCTATAAAGCATTTTCCAAATTACCATCATTTACATATATATCCAGAATGAATGCAGAAATGGGTATAAATATGGTTATCGCTCAAACACATACAACTATTGATGAAATAATTTTCTGCCTATCATATTATTCTTTATTTGTAGCATTATAGTATTAACCAAAAAATTATATAATTAGCATATTAATGTTTATATATCATATCAAGTTTATATATTAAAAATATTTAATTTTCCTCCTTTACCAAAACAAAGTTAATGCCAAAAAACAATGTTTATTTTTGCACAGATATGTAAAAAATTAAAAATTCTTCATACATATTAGTGTAAAGCTTTTAATGTTTTTTTTTTTTTTTTTATCAACATCAGTTATCAATAATGCTTAGCTCCCTTAACTTATAAACAATCATGAAAATGAAATTTTAAAAAATAGCTTTCAACATATGCATTTCTTTAATAAATGAAAGCTGTTTTATCAATTTTCATTAATAAATTTCATATTAAGGATTATATGACAAGCATGTATAATAGTCTTAACATTCAGTGGATTATTAATTGTAGCAATTTAACTTATAATAAAAAAAGAAAAATAACTCAGAACTGGTCTTATTGATATGATTAAAAAACAATTAAATGTCAAGTTTCTGCCACTTATTAAGATTTTTTCCCCCTTAGACATTAATAAAAAAGATTTCATGAAAACGTACTTACAGTTAATAATTAATTACAAAAAAAAAAAAAAAATCTGAGTCATGAAGGTTTGAAATTTTAATATATTCAATTTGTGATGAGTAATAGAACACCTATATAATGAAATTTTCTAACTATATCATTCTTATAACTTGAAATAATGATATTTGTATGCTCATTTTCAATAATCTGATCTAATAGTTCTTAAATTTTTAGCTATCAGAAATCCCTTTTCTTATTTCTTGTGTTTTTGTGGATTCTCAGCATTTAAGAGTATACAGGTTATATAAAACTAATAAACATAAATTAATGCTACTTTCATCTTTTAAGAAAAAAAAAAAATACTTTGTACACAAGACTTTTCCAACTCCCTCCCCATGAGGATGTTCTACAAACATCTTAGGTTGCATGGACCATATTTTAAGAGCATCTAATCTAATCAATTTTGGATTGTTATGAGAAATAATAAATCACGCTTATGTATTACAATTCATTATATATTTGGTGATACAATCTGAAACTTTATATTTTGTATAATATAAAAAGAGTTTAATCTACTAATTTTCAAATGCTAAAAAAAAAATAAATGGGGACAAGGGATTTTCCTTAAGTTTGGCACAAATTATGTAACAGATATAGAAAAGACAGTTTGAAATTAGTCTAGTCATTTTTTAATTGTGAAGCCTCTAAAATTGAAAACCATCTAAGTGTATATATATTAATTAATCAATTAATTACAGTAGAACATTTAACTAAAAGCTTATTCTGGTGAAATGAAATAAAAAAAAATTAATACATTAGAATCCACAAAAGGTTAAGGCCTATAACAGCTGAAGGTGTTTTAAGAGAAGGAAAACATTTTAAATTAAATTTAAAAGGCAGTTTTAAGAGCATTAATATCTACACATTTAGAAAATTTCAAAACTTTATTAACCTTAGTTTATACAATAAAAAAATTGACACCACATTTGACTACCTACCTACTTAGGTAAACATTATACACAAATACAGTTCTTTAAATGAGCATATAGTCATTATAAAATCCTTTTTCTGTATCAAAAGAATGAGGTAGATCAAGCTGAAATACAATCATTATATCCAGCCCAGGAACCCGCCTGTTTCCAAGTAAACACTTCGTGGATGATGAATACAGTTTACATATAAAAAAATAAGTTAAATTTCAAAATGCTTTATAGTAACAACAAACATATTTAGTATATTTAATTATTATTTTTTTAACTTTATCAAATTCACTGATAAATAAATTATACAAACTGAAATGTTTTCGAACCAAGTGAAAAATGTTGAGACAGGAACTCAAGTCCCAGACTTATTTGGCTTTAGCTGCCAAAGCATTTTTTTGTAAAATGCCCCGGACAAGTCTGACAAACACAATTCAGCTTGTCTGAGTTAATTATGACAGCCAAACTTGTCCAAGATAACTTAATTAGAAGAATATTGGCAATTAAAAGCTTTAAATTTCAATCACGGCATAGACACATTTTTACTCAAATAAGGCAAAAACTATTTTTATATTTGCCATATAACATAAATTGTCTTTTAAAACAAACTAAAAAGCCCTAACAAGTTAACTGGGAAAAAATATATACATAGAAGTAAAACTTTTTCTCCTTTCGGACAGCTACAATTTTGGGAGCAAACAATTAAGAGTTCCCTTTGTCAAATGATTAGTTACATTGAGAAGACAGCCAAGCACATTTCTTGCAGAATCAGTTTTGTCCTTACTGGAATAACTTATCTCTGCAACTAAACAATTGATGAAGAGAACTACTAATTAATTGTTCCAAAAACTATACTTCTGTATCTATTCATACGAAGGAAAAAAAAGTTTTTTCTCTATATAAAAACTATTATATTATATAAATGAACATAACCACTAGTTTAACTACTAAGAATTTTATTTATAAAATTAACAGAATGTATGCACATACAAAATACAAAAATTATTGACCAAAAGATTAGTTTGATTTACAAAAACTTTAATAAAAAAAATAATATGGAGAAAAAAAAAAGCTAATGGCATTTTTGAATAGGTTTTTAAAAATTATATGCATAATTTTAGATACTAAATCAATATATCTGCAAATTTGGGAGAATATATTGAAGATAACTCGCACAATTTTGTGAGAAAGAGGCAGAAGAAAACTTAATATAAACAAAAGAATGGCATGAAAATATTTTTAATAATTTCATTTTTAATATTTTAATCATTAGTAGAAAATAAAACATTTTTTTCAGATTTTGAAAGGCAACAGTTAAAAATTTTTGAATTTCAATTAGAAGACAATACCCTAAAATTTTATTAATAGCTTATGCAAAGAATAGAATGGTTAAGAATTATTTGAAAATTCCTAAGAGAAAAAGGTATAAAACACATCAACTCTGGATGTTAACCATTCTAATTTAAAATATCAATAAGGATTATATGCAAAATAAAAATATTTTTTTATTATATTTAACTTTAATTTACACAAAAAGCAAATTAAATTATTTTCGAAAAAAAAAAAAAGATTTACATTAATGACCATTATTTTTCAAATTTACTTCAAAGAAATAAACATTGGCAAGTTGAAATATATATATATATATTACACACCAGATGAAATAAAGAGTATTTAAATAAGAAACAGATCAAATAACAATTTTCCCATTTCCTCAAGACATATTTAAAAATTACATCAATATATAAGAATAAGGAATTTTTATGTCACAATAAGTCTTAAAATATCATTTGATGAAAAAATAATGTACAAGAAAACCTGATCAAGATGAAATAAAGTTTAAAGATAAATGAATAGAATAAAATAATTCAATAAATAATGCACGTAATAGTCATGCTAAAATGGTACACCAATTAGTTTGGTCATTAAAAGCAAAACAAGTGTAACAACCAAGTCAAAATAATAAACAAAAGTTGGTGGCATAAGAAAATATTTTTTAACTACTTCCGTCCATACTCTTCTATGCATAGATGACAACTCCAGGAACCTATAAAATACAAAGAAAATTAGGATTTGTACTAAAAACATGTTATCCAAAATATATTAAACATAATTATATATCACAACCTTTATTATAACCTTTTGACAAAAAATAAATAAATTTATGATCAAAGCAAATTATTTTACAGCTTTTATATTACTCAAGATGGAAGAAATATAAAATCAAAACTAATTCCGTCAAATCTTTACTTTTACTTTAGTGTTATGCAAAAGCAGCGTTCGAAATCCTTGGTGGTCCGCTGGTCAGAGACCACCGATAATTCAATCGGACCACTAATCTGAAAAATTTAGTGGTCCGCAGGACCAGTGCCTTTTTTTAGGCCCTGAGAAAATCGCAACTGATCGCACATAAGATTTTTTTAGCGATGTCGCGGACGTGCTGTAGCGCGTAAAATATACAAAAAACGGCGATGGGACGCAAAAAAATAGTTCTTACGCGTCCCACGAGACGCGTAATTTTGTTAAAGGATCGCGAAAAAACGGCAAATTTCGTTTAAAAATCGCGAAATAACGACTAATTTCCGGCAAATTTTGTTAAACAATTCTCGAAAAAATGGCTAATTTCATTCCAAACCCGAAACATAAAGCAGATTTCTTCAAAAAACCGCGAAAAAACGGCAAATTTCGCCCAAAAAAATCGCGAAAAACGGCAGATTTTTTTCAAAAAATAGCGAAATAAGGGCAGATTCCTTCAAAAAAATTGCAAAAAAAGGCAGATTTCTTCGAAAAATCGCGAAAAACGACAAATTTTGCCCGAAAATCGCGATAAAACGGCAAAATTTGTCAAAAAAATCGCAAAAAACGACAATTTTTGTTAAAAAAAGTGCTAAATAACGACTAATGTCCGACAAATATCGTCAAAAATCTCGAAAAAAATCGCTAATTTCATCCTAACACTCGAAAAAACGGTAGATTTCTTCAAAAGATCACGAAAAAACGGCAAATTTTGTCGAAAAATCGAGATAAAACGGGAAATTTTGAAACAAAATATCGCGAAGAACGGTATATTTCGTCAATAAATCCCGAAAAAACAAAAGATTTTGTAAAAATAACGCGAAAAGACGGAAATTTCGACAAAAAAGAACGAAAAAAAAATAAATAAGTGAATGCCGGGAGAGAATTTTTCTGTTTTAAAAACTAATTTTCCTGCTTTAAAATTGTTTTTGCTGCTCCAAAAACTGATTTTCCTGCTTCCCAATCGGATTTTTATTGCTCCAAGTCTTTCCGATTGAATGTGACTCCTGAAAGCACCATTTCATTAAGCAAAGTACCCATTTACTCAACAAAAATATCCCTTTTTTCAGTAAAAATGTCTTTTTCAATAAACCTGCCTTGCCCCATTTTAAAAGAAATGCAAACAATAGTGGTACTTGTTATCTTCTACACTTAAATAAGCATTATTTTATAATTAAGTTTGTATCTTGCAAATTTATTCTTTAAAAAGTACAAAAAATTTCTCTTTTTAATTTTTAGCAAATTATAATTTTACATTGTATTATGCTGAAAAATTTGGATTAATGCAAAGTAAGATTGGTTTAATTTCCAAGGAGGGGGGGGGGGGCGGTAGGAGGCCACTCTAAGTGTTAAAATTATTAAGAGAATTTTATATAGCGGACCAGTGATTATGTCTGCGGACCAGTAAATTCCCATGCTTACTGGTCCTTAGGACCAGTGACTTTTTTTTAGGAATTCTAATGCTGCAAAAGGGGCAGGGTGGATTATCAAAGGGGCATTTTTGGTCTTTAGTTTCCACTGGATTATTTGTCTTTACAGCGGGCATTAGATAGCAAACTGTAGAACAACAAACAACTTAATCAAAAAGAAGCTATATAATCTATTGCATATATGGTCTTTATTTTCTTTTTTCCTTTTTAACTGTATTCTATATCAAAGGCAAAATTCCTAGAAAAAAAATTACAGAGTGAAAAATTGATGCTGCAAAAAAAATGGCTCCTCAGACAATTTATATCTATTAAACTCCTGACTGCCGAGCAAAAGAGCAAAACTGTAATGTTGTTTTCTCTTTTTTTTTAAACTCTAAAAATAAGATTTTTTCCAATGTGAAATTATTTATTTTATTATGTGTAGGCATATAAACCAGAAAAGTATAGATCATAATTTAATTTCATAAAACTGGATTATGTCTAATGATTTTATTGCAGTGAAATCTGCAGCTTATTGAACAGACATAACAGTTCATGGCAGTAAGCAGGTTAAAAACAGAAGTAGTAGTTTTTTCATAACGAGTCAGGAAAGAAAGTCTAAGAGGAACACTAATTTACATGATTTTATTTTATATGTCCTGCATTTCAAGGTAAAACACATTTCAATTTCAACAAAACTTGCTTCAACAGAAGCAAAGATTTCATCCATTCTTTGAAGCACAACATTTATTGCATTGCTTTATTAGCACTTTCCAACAAAGTTGAAAAGTGCTTATGCATTCGGTTTGTCTGTACGTTTGTCTGCACTCTAACTCCCGTAAACAAGCTCAGATTGCTATGAAATTTTTATATGTTATTGATGTTTATCCTAGCACAAACCCTATTGAAAATGAAGTTTCTACTATGATTAGTTTATTTACAGGGAGAGTCAAAAATTTTACATTACATTACGGCCTATGAGGAAAAATCGTTTCAAAGGGATTTTAAAGATGTTATACCCTGGAACAGATTAAAATTTATATGCATCTACAAGATGCATTAAAATGTGTATTCTATAAAGTATGTGGTGAAAATAAAGCTATAATTCATTTACAGGGCCACACAAAAGAATTCCATCACATAACTGTAAAGTGGTTAATTGTGTGCAACATATTTTGAATATATTAAACAATTTAATGCATAATAAAATTGATATATGTCACTGAGGCTTAATATAAATTATACGATACTGTCTTGCATAATATGAAATACATAGCATTTAGAGGGACACGCAAAATATTTCAAATAGTATAGTCTTCCGAAGTACTATATATGTATTCAACGACGGCTGAAGGATGGATGAAATGCATTTTAATTAAGATATGCATGTGTAAGTTTCATTAAATCTATGCATTTCATATGATGTGTATAAATGCTATAGTTGTTATATAGGGTTACCCAAAAGAGTTCGCCAATGTTACTGAATATGAGTGTAAATTACTTAAAGGTGGAGATAAGTTATGCATTTTTATGCTGAACTGGCATTCAATTTACTAAGAAATGTTTGCAGAATATAGATAAATTGATATACAGGGCATCATAAAGAATTGGCTACATAGATGCCTATTAATGATAATTTATGAGAACATGACTTCAGTTGTTTTAAGAGTTTTTTAGTTTAAAATAAATTTTAGCTTAATGCTGACGTATATTAAATGTACAAGGTAAACTGCAGGGCTGAACAAAAGTATTCAAGTATGTTTCCATCTATTAGTATTAATTGCTGAAAAAGAAATTACAAGATACTAGCCATTTTCTTACTAAACTAAATTTTCCCATTATATAGTACGTATATCAATTGACAGATGAAATAAAAGGTTGGAATAAAGTATTGGAATACACATTTAGCTATATTTGGCTCTATGCCCTTATTTCCCTAAATAATGAAGTTTTGTAAAAGATTTCATGAAGTGTTGGAAAGTGCTTCATGATCTATGCTTAAGGCATGATTTTTCTTACTTGTTTTTGTATTTAATATAGATCTGTATTTCAGCACTAACAGCCATGAACATTTTATGATGCCTAATAAAATCAGTATAATTAACCTTGAGAAAATTCTGTTAGAACTGACCTGGGTAATACTAGGAGAGTTAATACATAAATAAAATGTAGTTAACAATGCTTTTGAAAAAACATCAAAAATACCAACAGCACATCTACATTATACTGAAACAAAATATCAGAAAACTACTAACACTGCTGCTTAACTCTTTAATGTATCCCTTCCTCACAGTACAATGTAACTTCATGATTTGTTATTTTTCTTTAAATATTTAGGCATAAATTATTAAAAATCAATCATTTATCTTTCAATAATGCCAACAGATGGTACTATCAAAGAAATTAATTTCCCTGTGATTAAAATAAATAGTTATTTAAAAGCCAATTCCAAAGACTCTTGATTTTTAATTATTTATTTGTTTATTTATTTTTTCAAAATACAGTTAAACATTTTTGTAGTCATGTCAGTTAATAAAAAAAAGGCAATTTGTAGAAAATCTCTAATCATCAAGGTACTTTTTAAAAGAAACAGAAATTCAGCTCATTATATAGCCATTAGTCAATATCTTTACAAATTTTCACATTATTCGACTGGTCTTTTGATGAGAATTGTGCTATAATAGTTTACTACTAAATTATGTAAAGACTGTTAGCATGCCCTATAAAAAATTATTTCATACAAATGCTAATATTTCTTAAAATATTTGATATATTTATATTAAAACTGCAGTTTACTTAATCAAGTTCCCTGAAAGCGGTAACTAAATGAAAATCTTGTATGTTGTGAACAAAAAACATGCAAAAATTTATCAAAATTTTAAGAAAACTTTCTATTTCCATGAATATAAAGTTATATATAATTAACACAAATATGAACAAATGCATGCAGAACCCACACATTAATGTGCGTGAATACAGTCATGTGTTACAAGTCGAGATAATTTTGTGAAATATTTTTGTTTTTTTAAGGTAGATTACAAATATTGTTTTATTCAATTTATTGTTGGTCCCCTAATTGCCCTTGTGGCCAAACCTTCACTGAAAAATAACAGGTCCAACATGTTCTTTATATTCCAGAAGAATTTTTTAAGTACAGTGAATATCTCACTTATGTGTACTCTTTTTTAAACACATTTTTCATTTATGCATTTTTTTTTTTTTTTTTTTTTTTCACTGTCTTGAATAAAGATGCAGGAAAACCAATGATTGCATTCCCTTTCCCTATTGTTCAGATTCCAGGAACACATTCTTCTACCTTACTTATAGGTGTACTTGGAGGAAAGGGAGGAGAGGATATCTTTGTTTGACATCAGTAAAAGTCATAGCCAATTAGAGAGGTTAGTACAGTACGTACCACATGGCATTGGTTGCTAACAGAAGAAACAGTTTGGTTAGATGGTTACTTTTTAAAATAGTGAAGAAAAAAAAAATTCACTTTCTTTTAAAGTGGATGTTATTAAAAAAGAGGGAAAGTGAAAAAAGGATTATCTGATTATTTTAATGCCCCATAATCGACATTCAGAGGCGAGAATTTGGATGATATTCAGTCGAAGAAAGGTAGCAGAATTCAAAACGGAAAGTTTGAAGAAATTGAGAAAGTTTTGTTGTTATGCTTAAAAGAAACACATGTCTGGAACATTCCTGTTGAGATTTAAAGAGAGGAGTCCATACAGTTGTCAAAATGTTTTGAAAGGGAAAACTTCTGCATCACATGGATGGATTAAAAAATTCTAAAATATGTATGGCTTGCCAACTTGCGTCCTTCCTGAGGAAAGTTATGAGTGTCAATGAAAGAATTGTAGAACAATGGAAAAAAAGACATCTTTAGTAAACAGATATGAACTGAAAAATATCTACAATTGTCATGAAACTAGACTTTTTTTTATAAAATGTTGCCCAACAGATTTTAAATATTGGAGTAAGCACCATGTCATGATGCAAAAATAAAGAAAGAAAGACTAACTGTCTTACTGTGTTGTAATGTTGAAAAATTCAGCTACTGATCACTAGCGGATAAAATAACTTCTTTTATAAGAATTTCATTGGGACTACACTAGTTACAAAATGGTATGAATGACATTGCACACTTTCTTCATAAATTCGACAGGAAAATGGAAAAAGATACACTTAAATTTTCATATTGTGAATCAGTACATTACTTCTCACAAGATTTTTCATTTTTCAACAACAGAAAAGTTGTGTTTTTGCTACAAATTGCACAAGCAAGTCTTAACTTTGGAATCTGAGTACCATTCATTGTGTGAAAATGTACTTCAAAAAAATTTAATCCACCTATTTCTGGCTGAGTCAGAAAGAAAACATGCAGCGAAAGACAAATTAAAGCAAATTACTGTCCTTGATTCAATTCATATGATAAGCTCATCATAGACAATCATCATTAACAAATTTACTAAAGAAAGTCAGTTTATATCAGTAAGAAAGCAGGGTTTTCATTTTTGATATAAAATTAATGTGAGGAGCTAGAAAATGAAAGTGAAAATTGTGATGATGACATAAATGATGAAGACTGGCATACCGAATTTAATTGGCTCGTTATGTGTGCAATCAACAATAAAAATTCAATCACAAATGAATTCAAGGAAGTGGAGAATTTACAGCTGAAATAAATAGTGGGGACACAGATTCAGAGGAGAAGGATGATAAAGAACATGTGGCAAAAGTTCACTCAACTCATACAGCAATATTAGAAGCATTAGAAACTCTACGTGAATATTCTAAGTTCAATTCTGAAAGTGAAGTGGCTTTTCACTTTCTAATGAACTTGAAAAGACTTTTTTCTGAAAAATCACAAAAAGCAAAATCAATCCTTGATTGCAATTTATTTTTTGAGAAAGTAACTGGAGTAAAATGAATTTTGAATATAAGGATTTTAAATTTTCTTAGAGATAATTAATAGAAGTTATTTCTCAGTTGCATATGCATAACATTAATTAACAATATGTATGTGGGATTGATTTTTTTTTAATTTCCTTTTGTGGTTTTTCAATTATACATGCCTCTCACTTATGCATGCTTTTTTAAACATCCACTTGACCTGTACATAAGTGACAGATCACTGTATTTTAGAAATTCTACAAAACAGTTAAAAACAAAAGTGGTTAGTGAGTTTTTGCCATATAAAATACATATGAAACAGACAGTTAAAGGGCTACTTCAGTCTTGCGAAAAGACTCCCTTATTAATAATTATCTTATGAAAAAATTTATAAGGATATCTCACTTAAATTTAAATAATTTTTTTTTCTCCCCCAAATGAATAGCTAAAGTTGATTTTGATTGCATTTTTTTTTTTTTTTTTTTGGGGGGGGGGGGGGGGGCAGTAATGCTTTCATTTTTGAAACCGGTTTTTAAAATGAAAGCATCTTCATAAAAAATATGTGCAAAGAAAATAGAAAAAGTAAAAAACATGCTTTATACAGATTGATCTCAACTATACATTGCAAAAAAAAAAAAAAAAAAAAAAATCATTTCAAAATGTTGAAATGCAGCTTTATAAATTTCTTCCATAGGAATAGCATTAGGGAATGGGTCTTTTCACTTGACTGAAGTAGCCTGTTAAATAAACTTTAGATTATACAAAAATTCGGCTATAAGTTTAATCTAAAGCTTATTTTGAGTCAAATTAATGAGTGAGGTTTGATAATAACAGTATAGAACCTATAGGTGAAAACTGGGAAATTTGATTAGCAGCCAGTGGCCGGTAGACCCAGTTTCATTAGTGACCATTTTTTTAAACTTAGTAGCCACTTTTTAAATACAGGTCAAAATGATTTTTTTTTTCTTTATTTAACGGCTAGTGAGTAACAAAGTTACAAATATTTGGTTAAAAGTAAAACTGGCATTCCACTGAATGGAAAAATATGAATTAGTAATTAATACTGCAGATATTATAAGTGATAAACTATATTCAAATATATATTAATGGATTGTATAAAACAAACAAGGAAATTGTATTTTAAAATTTTAAACATTTTAAATTTAAAAATAATTTCACATCTTTATAGGATATTTTATTTTTACTTAAAATTTAGTAGGATTTAATATCATAAAGATTGGCAAGTGGTAATTATTAAGTTTGGTGAGTGTACAGATAAATATTCTTTACTTTGGCAGAGATTTCATAATTCCGGATGTCTTATTAAAAAATCAGAGAGTGCCAATGTGTTGGTGAGGTGGAGGAAGTCTGCTTGGTGGCAGATAAGTCATATACTAAATTTGCAGTATTACTCACCTAGTGGCAAGTGCTAATTTTGTCCTATATTTTTAAAGTAATTGGTTATAATGTTTCAATCTTTCTTGACACCTACATAAACTTTAATCATAAATAAATAAATAAATAAATAAATTAAAAAAATCGTACCAGCCAACTATTACTGGTACAATTAGTGAGCATATGGCAAGAGTGAAAGATATAATATAGAATAATGTCCTTAAAATTTCCTTACATTCAGAGGTAAAAATGGTATAATTTATTTGAAATGCATGTGGAATTAAAATTTATGACTATATTTTGTAGGAAAAAACTATTTCTTGAAAACATAATCCAAATAAAGAGTTCATGGTAAAAAGCCAAAATATAGAAAATACAACAAAGTTGCTAAATCTGCTTGCATCCGATAGAAAGAAAGAATTAACCAATTCATTAATTAGATGTAAACAAAGTAGAGATGTATATATCTATCAAAAAAGCTGTATTTCACAAAGCCAATAAGCTTTTTTAATCGCCTAGTGGCAACCAAAATAGCGATCGATGGCCGATTTTTAATCGCCACTTTTACAGCTTTAATTGCCATGTGGCGAGTGATGACCGTTAATTTACACTAGGGGTGCACAACCTTTTCAAGTGAAGGGCCATTTACAAATATGTCTGGGTGGTCGAGGGCCACATCAACAACAAGGAGATAATTCGATTTAAAGGAGGTGATCCGTGGCCTGCTATAATCGGATAAAAAAATATGATTTCAGAGGGGGATGGTGGGGGCGGGAATGTTACCCCTTTAAGTTTGCTTACCCAGTCAAAATATCCAATTCACATGGTAAGGATATATCAGCAGATTTTAGTTTAAACATAACAGATATAGCAAGGATTATATTAAGATGTAAAAATATTCCTTGACTTTTTTCAGGAGAGTACGTTTTGTTTTATTAAAAGTGCTTTTAAAAAGCATAAACTGCTGGTACTGAAAAAAATGTGAACTTTATGAACGAAAGAGAGAGAAGGAGCTGATCAATAAGAATTTTCATGCCTGATCAACAAAATTCCCGATTTTCTGTGCCTGATCAATGAAATTTGCAATTCTTCCACGCCTGGTTGAGCAAATTTGCACATTTTACAAAACCAATAGACAAAATTTGCAATTTCTTTGTAGCTGATCAAGAAAATTTGCATCATTTCCTCGCCTGATCAACAAAATTCGCAATTCTTATGAAATCGATCGATAAAATGCAGGATTTTTCTGTATCTGATCAACAAAATTCACTATTTTTACAAAGCTGATTGATGAAACTAGTGATTTTTTGATACATGATCAACGAAATTCGCGATTTTTTCCTGCACATGATCGACGAGATTCGCAATTTTTCCGCACCTGAACAACTAAATTCGCGATTTTTATGGGCTTGATCAACAAAATTCACGATTATTACTAAGCAAATCTACGAAATTCTAGATTTTTCTTCACATGATCAGCGAAATTCGCTATTTTTCCGAACCTGATCGGCAAAATTCGTGATTTTCCGAAACTAATCGGCGAAATTCAAGATTTTTCTGAACCTGATCGACGAAATTCCCCATTTTTCCGCACATGATTGACGAAATTCACGATTTTGCGAACCTCGTCGACAAAATTCACGTTGCTTCTGAAGCCGATCAACAAAATTAGCTATTTTTCAGAAACTGGTCGAAAAAATTCGCGATTTTTACGAAGCCAATAGATGGAATTCGCGATTTTTACGAAACCGATCGATAAAATTCACGTTTTTTTCTTCGCATGATCGACAAAATCACAATTTTCTTTCGCTGAATCGACGAAATTGGCGACTTTTCTTCGCATGATCGGCAAAATTTGCAATTTTTCCGAACCTGATCGACAAAATTCGCAATTTTTACAACGGCGATCAAAAAAAACTCAGGACCTTTCCGCTCCTGATCAACAAAATTCGAAAATTTTACGAGGCTGATCGAGAAAATTTAGGACCTTTCCTCACCTGATCAACAAAATTCATTCTTTACAAAGCTGATCAACGATATTCACGGTTTTTCAAAGCTGATTGACGAAATTTGCAATTTTTTTCTCACATGAGCAATGAAATTCACATTTTTTCCGAGTCTAATCAACGAAATTCGTGAATGTCCCGCGCCTGAGCGACAAAATTTGCAATTTTTACACAGACGATCGACGAAATTCGCAAATTTTTCGTTCCAAATCGGTGAAATTCCTGATTTTTCCGAACCTGAATGACGAAAGTGATGATTTTTACCAAGCCATTCGACGAAATTCGTGATTTTTCTCGCTTGATCAACAAATTTTGTGATTTTCTACACCGAACCAGGAAATTCCCGATTTTATTACTTGCCTGATCGACGTAATTAGCGATTTTTCCTCTCCCGATCGAGGAAATTTGAGATTTTATAAAACCTAATCAACGTAATTAGCATTTTTTAAGCGTGTGATCAACAAAATTTGCAATATTCCCGTCTCCGATCAACGAAATATGCAATTTTTTGGAATCTGATCTATAACACTCATGATTTTTTAGTGTCCGATCGATGAAATGTGCACTTTTTCACCCTTAATTCACGATATAAGCATTTTCCGCGCCAGATCAATGAAATTCGGTATTTTTGTACCTAACTGACGAAATCTGCATTTTTTTACACGGTAAGATGAAATTCGATTTTTTTTCTCTTGATAAATTGATGAAATTCACAATTGTTTCGCAGCCGATTAACGAAATTTTCATTTTTTCCTCGCATCATCAGGGATGCCACTCAGAAAATAACAAAAAAGAGGAAATTATGCGTAAAGTAAAATTTACGACATTTTTCACAACTTTATGTGTGAATTTTGAAAATTATATTGTTTATAATAAACTAAATAAAAAATTACAGCTTTTCTTTTGTTGTAAACTTTTAATTTATAAGAGTAAGTTAAAATGATTTTTCTTTAGTGCACAGTATTTTACATCAATTAAGGTAACCCAGCAACAGGTTCAGTGAAGAATTTTATGTATCGCATCATTTTAAACCAATTCAAGTAACCCAGCAATAAATTCAATGATTATTCCGCGAGTGAATAGCAAAATTTTGCAGGGTTTTTTTTTTTAATTTGACGAAAATAACAATTTATGTCATGATCGTTTGGCGAAAACCGCCGTTTTATTTAGCGATCGTTTGACGAAAATCGCCGTTTCACATCATGATCGTTTGATGAAAATCATCGTTCCACACTGTGATCTTTTGACAAAAATCGTCGTTTCACATTGCGATCGTTTCAGAAAAATCACCGCTTCATTTCGTGATCGTTTGACGAAAATCGCCGTTTAATATTGCGATCGTTTGACGAAAATCGTCGTTTTGTTGACTATGATTCATACATTGCGATTGTTTGACGAAAATCGCCGTTTTATTTAGCGATCGTTTGACGAAAATAGACGTTTCACATCATGATCGCTTGACGAAAATCATCGTTCCACATCGCGATCGTTTGACGAAAATCGCCGTTTCACATCATTATCGTCTGACAAAAATCATCGTTTCACATCGCGATCCTTTGACAAAAATCGCCGTTTCACAAAAATCACCGTTTCGTTTCGCGATCGTTTGACGAAAATGGTCATTTTATATCGCGATCGTTTGACGAAAATGGCCGTTTTATTTAGCGATCGTTAGACAAAAATCGCCATTTCACATTGCGATCGTTTCAAGAAAACCACCGTTTCGTTTCGCGATCGTTTGATGAAAATTTCTGATTTATATCGCGACCGTTTGATGAAAATTGCTGCTTTATACCGCGACCGTTTGATGAAAATGGCCGTTTTTTTCGATCTTTTAACGAAAATCGATGTTATATTTCGCGATCGCTTGACGAAAAAGGCTGTTGTATTTCGCGATCGTTTGATGGAAAAGGCTGTTTTATTTCACGATCGTTCGACGAAAATCGTTATTTTATCTCGTGATCGCTTAACAAAAATTGCGAATTCTTAAAAATTAAAAAAAGCGGAAATCCACCAAAAGGCGGAAAAGTGGCATCCCTGCATCATTGATAAATTCGCGATTTTTCTGCTCCTTATCAATGAAATTTGCAATTTTTTCGTCCGTGCCCGATCAACGATATTCGGGATTTTTTTTTCCTTGCGATAAACCCAAAAAACATGCTTTTTTTTTTCTTTTTTGGCAACCGATGAATTTAATTTGCAATTTTTTCAAGCATCATCTACAGAATTGACGTTTTTTTTTTTTTTTTTCCTGATCAACGAAATGTGAGATCTTTCGCGTAAGACAGACAAAATTCACGATTTTTCTATGCTTGAACGACAAAACTCACAATTTTTCTGCGTCCGATCAGGAAAATTTGCTATTTTTTCTTAACTTCATGGACAAAATTCACGATTTTTCAATATCTGATGAGTGAAACTTGCGATTTTTGCAAGCCTCATCGACAAAATTCACTTTTTCCCGCATTTAATCAATGAAATTCGCAATTTTTCGGTGTCGATTAATGAAATTTGCGATTCATAAGTGGCGAAGTTTTATATTTTCCTGCAGAAAATTGACGAAATTTAAATTTTTTCCTGTCATATATGCACAAAAATTGCAATTTTTTACAGTTGTAAATTGACAGAACTCGCGGGCCACAAGTTGTGCATCCCTAATTTACACCTATAATAGAACCAGTTATTCAGAAAGGTTATATTCTGGATAAATTAGTGAACACTCAAACAACACTAATTTGGTACGGTAAACCTTGTAAGTACAGTTGAACCCCGTTATAACAAACTTCAAGGGACCAAAGTTTTTGTTCGCTATATCCAAACCATTAAAAAAAGTTACTAAACATTCGAGACCAACCCTAGTTCAGATAAATGTTGGGATAAATGAGCAGACAATTTAAAGAATGATTTTGACTATACTAAAATCTTCACACTTTATACAGACTTAGGATGAGTAACACTAATTATTGGCGAGTTAAAAATTATTTTATTTTTATTTTGTTTATTTACTGTTTTTTCATTTAAATTTTCCTTTTTTTCATCATCTTGTGAACTCCAGAGAGTATAATTTAAGGAAAAAAGCTTTTGATTATTGCTTGCTTTAAAGATGTTCTTTTCAATGTTGTCATGCCTGGAATTATTCTTAAATATATTAGTTAAATAAGTTAGCTTAAATGCGTTACTGATTTGCTATGACAGGAGTGATGGAAAATAACTGACGGGTGGGCGTGATCACACCTGCAGAATGGCTACCATAAAAGAGAAAGAATGCAGATCCTACTACTCTTTAATAAAAAGACTTAGTTAATTTCACCATGTTTTATTAGCCGGCATGCATTTTCTTATAAAATTTGAGTCGAAAACATTTTTTCTTATCTCCAGAAAAGAAAAGAAAAAAAAAAAAAAAAATCATGGTCGACTAGAAAAAAAGTTCGTTATAACCGATTTTTAAGATTCTGGAGGTTCGCTATAAAAGGGTAAAATAGCATTAAATACAATAGGAAAACGGAGGGACCAAAATTTTCGTTCGTTATATCCGGGAGTTTGTTATAAACCAGGTTCGCTATAATGGAGTTCGACTATATGTGTGTGACTGTGCTTTTGTTTCTGATATAAAATTAATTATTCAATTAATCATATGATGAATCAAACCAAAACAATATTAAAGATTAATCACAGATTTAATAGAAGAAAGTTTTTAAGATTCTTTTGGGAACAAAAATGAGCATAAAAATCATACTCTATACCTAAATGCTCTCATTTTAAATTCCACCTAATTTAAATACTATTTACAATAAAGAAATTAGAAAATAAGATTTACTACCAATCAAAAAAACTTTTAATTAATTTTTTTAACATGTTAAAAATTCTTTCTCCTTAATATTTGGTTTTCTTTCAAGAGCAGTTCTTGAACTGTTTTGCCATGCATATGTTAATGTATCGAGTGAAGCACATGCCAAACTGGCACAGTACAATACATTTATCTGGAAAAATTAAAAAATTAATCAATTCCAGAATTAATCGAAAATACAATTTCAATTAACTGTTTTCTGGATAACTAGTTTCTGGAAAAATGATTCTGTACTATATTTCAAAACTTCCATTCTTATGGAATTAAATATTAGTAAGAATTTATTTATTAATATGTTTGACATAATAAGTCTGAAAACTTTAATATTTATTTTGAAATAAAAATACATTAGTTATATTGTATATGGATAACCCTATGCAAAACATATCAAAGTTAAGTTAATACCACTATTATTATAAACAGAACTTTAAAAAATAAATTTCACAAAGAAATGTACCTTCAGGAGGTTCTTGTAATGGAGGAGTTAAACAATACATGTGATAGCCCCGATCACAGTCATCACAAAACAATAACTGATCCTATAAAAGATAATAATTAATTACAAATAATTATCATAAAAATAGTGTTACATATATAATATTATTGCAGTAATTAAATTATTTTTTCTTTTTAACTCTTGGAACTAGAATGAAATTGAATGTGTACTACACACATGGGTGAAAATTGGAAATTTTCCAGGACTGAAATGCAAGTACAGTAAAATTTGTTTAGACAGAATCGTAAGATATTTAAGAATATAAATTTTTTTTTTTACGGTTCTCGATTTTAGTAGATATGCTATTTATTATAGCTCAGTCATATTCTTTTTTTGTGTGAGATCATGAAATATTACCATTTGAGAAGATTTTATTCTATAAACATTCTGATTTATCTGATTTTCCTGCAATGTTTCCATAACATTTGGATATGTACAGCCAGAGGTGAATATTTTTGTAAGTCCTGTTTTGTCTAACCAAAATGAAATTGATAAATAATAATAAGTAGAATAAAAACTGTATAAAATAGATAGAATTCCTCATAGGAGGGAAAACTTTCATCCTTGACTACACATGCACCACAGACAGAATAAAGTAAATGAACTCTTATTAAAAATAAATCCTCTAAATTGTTGACAATTTAGTTAAATAGCATTAAGCTTAGTTTTAAATATTAACATTAAGTATTTATTTTATTTTAAGGATAATGAATCATTAAAGCAACAAAAGAAATTTTCAAAGACACATGAAAATACTTAAAACAAAATATTAGCCATTTTGACTTAAAAAAGCTGGTCACTGGAATTCTCCATAATTTTAAGTTTATGGACTTTTGATGACTTTTGATACATTTAAAATATCTTTAAGGGAAATTCAAATCTTTAACAGCTTTTTTGTGTATACTTTTCTTAAAGGACTTTTTTCTAAAATCTATGCTGAGTTTAATATTTTATGTGTTAAAAGCAAGTGAACTGTGAGTAAGATTTTAATACTTCATATAAAATTAAATCTATACTTTAGAAATATTTTGAGAACTATTTAAAAAAGATATCTTTCAAGAAGAATACACAAAAATAGAAGTTAAAAATATAAATTTCCTGGGCAGATATTTAAAATATACAAATGCATCAAATACCCACAGACTTTACATTAGTGAGGGGAAATCAGAAGATTAATGCCAGTCTCCTTAAGTTATATAAATTACAAAAATCACATTTTTTTTTTTCTTTTTTTAGTTTGAAATGTTTGGATTTGAATGAAAGCATACATACTGATCACAAACTGCTTCAATGTATACGAAAGAAAACAAATAATTTATGATTATAAACATGGTATTATTCAGAGATACAAAGAGAATCTAATAGTGAGATAAAATCTATGTTTATATGAAAATTTCTTATATGTAGCACTAATTTAATAATCAATAAATAACTTCTTTTTTTTTACTAATTTAATATTTATTTTATCAGAATCAGATTCAATCACATAAGTTACAAGTGCAGACTGGCCAGGATGTTTATTTTTAAAACCTTACAATTTTCTAGGCAGATTTCATCATGTTGCCAGTTTACATAAAATGTTTAGATTTTACTATGCTATTTTTATAGCTTTTGAACTACACTTTAAAATCACTTAATTTTAATCTAGGACAGGAATAGCAAACATTTCACATCTATAAACCAAATTCAGGGATAATAGTGACTCAGGGTGAAAAACCCTGAAAATTAATTGATACCAAGTTAAAATTATCAATGCAAAATATAACAATTCCAAAGGTCACATTCACTCAAAAAGATTTGGAACAAAAAAAAAAACTTTGGAGCAGAAAAAACAGTTTTGAGGGAAAGTAAAGTATTAAAAAAAATGTGGCAACAAAAACCATTTTTAAACCAGCAAAAACAGTTTTTGGAACAGAAAGTTCCACTCCAGCAATATATATATATATATATATATATATATATATATATTTTCGGTTCAATTATATTTCCATTCAGCTTTATCTTTTTTGTTTGTTATGGATAACTATTATTTTTACTTACTTTCAACTCCTTTTTGTAAAATATCTTTGTTCCTTGTTTAATAATTTGGTTTTTGTGTGATGGTAGTCCCAAATTCGTATTGTTTTGCTTTTTCATGGCAAATACGAAGATGAAACCACACACTCCATTTGTAGTTCCAAAGTATTTGGGACCTGAAGATTCTGCTTTGGTTCTACAAATTTCAATTGTATTCATATTATTCTTTTTTTCCTTCCATGTTCAATGTGCTATAAGTTATTATATTCAATGGTTAATTTCAAATGGTTAATATTGTTTACTATAATTCAATTTAATTCTTCGTTTTGGTTTATTGTTTTATTGATAAAATCCGTTGGTGAATCTTGTCTACTTTTAATGGTATTATATATATATATTTGGCTATCTTTTAACAAAATTTGCAGCTTTTTCGCAATCATTTGACAAAATGCGTCTTTTTTTTTATGAAACTGGTCTTTTATTCATGAAATTTGCCGTTTTTCGCACTTATTTGACAAAATGGTCATTTTTTTCGCGATTTTTCGACAAAATGGATCGGGTTTTTTTTTTCGTGATTTTTTGACAAAATGGATTTTTTTTTTTTTTTTTTTTTTTTTGCGATTTTTTGATGAAATTTGATTTTTTTAAACTTTTTTAAAAAATTAGCGAGATTTTTTTAAAAGCAATTCTTTAAAGAAATTAGTTTTTTGCCCGAATCTTTAAAGAAATTCATGTTTTTTCCATTATTCTTTGGCAAATTTTGCATTTTTCCTGCGATTTTTCAAAATTTGTGATGTTTTTTAATGTTTGAATTTTTCACTAAACATAACGATATCATCTGGGAGGATCCATCGAAAACCCCAGAAATCCGGGGTACACCCAGAACACAATCACTCCTGCAAATTTCTTTTTAAAAATATATTACATGACAATGAAATACAAACAAACTTTTAGGGGTCAAATAACAATTTACTTCAACTTTTGTCACTGGAATTTAAAAAAAATGAGTGACATTCATGCAGAGGTCTATCCAGAGTTCCAGGATCCTGGTTTTGTAAAACTGTGACCGTCTTTTTATATTTAAGAAACATCTAATGAAAGTTTTGTGAATCCGAAATTAGTGTTATATTTACGTTCTCGATCGATTTATAACAATATCCCATTTTAATGAACTAACATATAAATGCATTAACTTTAGATATATTTACATGTAAAAGCATACATTTAGATAACAGGCTCTTTGCAGACTACAACTGTTTTGGCACAGAATTAATTTTATTTTAAACTCATTAAAGTTCAAGAGATAATTTTTGGTATGAAAAACTTTTGAAAAATGATCTTTTTCTTAAGACAAGAAATTCGTAATGGGTCCTTTCTTAAGACAAAATCTTTTTTTAAAAATCGTTTAACAGACCCAAATTCTTCTTAAACAGATATCTGGCGTGTAGATACTGTATTTACTCGTGCACATGTATAATGCACACTCCTTACTTTGGAAAGAAAAATGACATTTTTTTAAAATCTCGTATATAATACGCACCATAAATTTGATGTGCTAATAAATGAATGGCCAAAGGAATTTAAGTAAGGAATGTCGAAACAAACTTTGCGTTAGGCCAGTAAACAAGGCGAAATTATATTTTTAGACTTTGTGTAGGAATTAAATGATGGGGGATAGCGCGTGACGGCAATGAGAATTGCTAATTAGTGTTTAAATAACTTTACTAGCGTTTTTCTATAAAAAAGTGCTAGGAGTGAAATAAAGATACAATAATACTTCAATTAAATAAGATTTTCTGATTGATTATGTCTTCCTTGAAGACATTTCAATTCAGATGTATATCATGTGATTATTTCAAGTAGTAAAATATTATTTTGTGTATAACGTGCACCTATGAGTTTTGCCTAAATTTTTTCAAAAAGAAATGCATGCTATATACGAATAAATATGGTATTATATTTTAGAAAATATATTTTTTTAAATGTTAATGTGATTTCCATTGTTGCATTTTGGATTTTTAATAATTGATATCAAATTCACTCTAAGTTCTTTTGACAGAATTCAAGTTGAAGTGAAGTTATTGAAGATTTTTTTAAAAATAAATTGATTTAAATCATGATTAAAATCAAGCTGATTTAAATCAACAAACCCTGATTTATGTGGTAAATTTAATGTGTGAAATGTGACCCATATAATGCAAAATTCTATATAATGCACAACCCTATATTTTTAGATTTGCGTTATATAGAACTTCTACTGTATTTCTAAAAAATTCAGATTTTTATCATATATTTAGGATTTCTATAAAGAGTACTACATATATGCCTATGGGATGCTTTTACAGTAAATTTTACAGAAAATACAAAATAGCAACATTAATGTTTGGGGTCATTCAATAGTAACTTACGTTACATTTTGAATTATTTTCAGTAATTTTAGTAATATAACACACACAAAAAATTATTAAAAATGTAAATTGGACATGGTTTGCTAATTAAACTTATTCAAAGCCCAATTTAAATGAAAATTTCCTAATTTTAATGTTATTTCTTAAATTTTGGTATTTTTATTTACCATGGTAACTGCCATTACTGAAAAAGGAATGTAAGTTGTCATATAAAGCATAGTTTTCATTATAATTTTTTAGGTAATTTTTATCCAATTTGACCCTTACATAGGTTTCATTGACAAATCATATTAATTTTACATTTGAAATTTTTTTAGTGTTATATTACTAAAATTGCTGCAGTAAATTGTTCTCAATGTAATGTAAGTTACCATGGAATGATCCTTTATTTAGTTTCTGAGACTTTCAACATTCAAATAAAGATTCATAAAAAATTAATATGGTTTAGAATAAAATGGAAAAAAAGAAAGTTAAAAACGTTACAGGGTTCATACAGAGTTCGGAAGAAAAATCCAAGGAGTACATGAAAAATCCAAAGAGTCAAAAAAATTTTAAGGACTTGCAACTTTTGTTGTTATCTATGTGGCATGTACTTGCACAGCCCTAATTTTGCAGAGATTTCATGGTCCCCTCCACCCACCCACCCCCCCTGCTCAGCGAGAGGGGGAATTATCTGTGATCATCAGACTAAATCGACGCTTCCCCGCAATCTTCAGACGAAATCAGTGATTTATCTGTGATATTGTAGCAAAATCGGCGATTTCTTCAGATCTTTTTTCAAATCAGCATTTTCTCTCTCTCTCTCTCTTTTTTTTTTTTTTTTTTAATGAAATTGACACACTTTTGATGATTTTAAGACAAAATTTGCATTTTACATGATTTTTTCTTGAAAACGGCATTTTATCTCTACGATCTTTTGATGAAACCGCCATTTTTTTTTTCGTGAACTTTTGATGAAATCAGCATTTTTTTCAATGATCTTTTTACAAAATATTTGTAAGCGATCTTTTATCAAAAACAACGTTTTTTTTTCTTGTGATCTTTTAACGAAATTAGCGTTTTATCTGTGATATTTAGTGAAATTGCCATTTTAACCACTATCTGCACAGGGAATTTGTGTTTTTCAGCGATTTTTTGACAAAGTTTGTTGGCAAAAACATTGAGGGAATCGTCGTTTTGCCAGGAAATATTGACTTAATGTGTGCTTTTTTGGCAATCCTTTCACGAAATTTGCATTTCTCTGCGATTATTTTTTCTGCACGTAAAACTGTACAAGTTGGCAACTATGCGGAATTGATAACCCAATTTGAAATTTTTGGAAGAGGATGTCTTAAATTTTTGGAAATTTCGGTATTTTCAGATGAGAATCACCTCTGAATCCACCGTTATCAGCAAAATTGAGCATGATGAGTCGTATTATGAAGAAGAAATCAAAGTTGTATCTCTAGCTGTGAAGGGTTTACCGTGTGCTTTACAATCGCAATTTTTTTTTTTTTTTTTTTGGGAGGGCGAGGGGAGCAATATTACTTTCTGATACATTGCTGAATTCATTTCTTTTTCGGAAACACATAAGATTACCAGGCATTTTTATTTAGAAACTATGTAATTGAATGACATTATCTATTTTTTGATACAAGTAATTTAAGAAAATACTCATTAAAGTTAGCATTTTGAATAGAATTTCTGGAAGAGACAGAATGGGGAGGGAGAAAAATCTGCAACCATTTGACAAGAATTTCTTATATCTCAACAAGGTTAAACAAGTATCTTATTTACTAAAATTGAAAATCGTTATTCAATTCCAAATTTTTTCAACAGTCAGGCTTGTCAATTTTATACTTTTACTGCTAAAAATTAGTCAGAAAAAGTGTCAAACTTTTACGTTGTTCAGAAATGAATTTTAGAACTTCAGAGAACTTCAGAACTTTAGAATTTTAGAATTCAAGAAGTATATATCCAAAGAATACGTTAACATAAGTTCTTTATCGCTATTAATAATTTTACAAATCTTGTTGTCTGCCCTACAAATCTTGAGAACAATTAAGTCTAGTTCTGACACTTCTCGTCTATACATAGAAAAACAATACAAGCCTGATATCAGCTCAACACATGTCTGCTAAAAAATACTAAGCCCAGGTTAGAAAGAATGTATCTGTTTGATGCCGATCACTACACTGTACAAGATATATTTCTGTATTGATGTTGTCAAACTAGTATTGGCTCATGGCACACATTAATACTTATTCTCGTTAAACCCATATTCATTGAAAATAGCTCATATTTGATCATTTTTGTGTAAGTCTTTATAATGGGCTGGTAGGCCCACTAAATAATTTTTTTATCGGTCCGTACAGCCGGCATTATTTTTCTAGCATGGCATGGCCTAACTCAGCTCATTAGAAAATTTAAAACCATTCTGCCGGCCAGGCACGGGCCTGAGCCCCTGCAGACTTCTATATCCCTTATTTAATCACACTTGATGATTATAATAATTCAAGAGAACTTCAGAATGAGGTGTCACGTAACAACCCATTACAAACAGTTAAAACTGCGAATCTATAAATAGCTCAGTCACAATATTGGGGGGGGGGGGGGAATATTTCTATAGAAAAATTGTGAAACCAAACTGTTGAAAGGAAAAATAAATTTTTATTATTTCAATTAAATACTTTTTGCATTTTAGAAAAGAATTTTACAGAGGCTTGCAAACAAACTGATATTCTAGATTTTTTAAAGATTGCTCCTACGAAACGAGTAGACCTACAGTGCATGTTTTCATTTTATATTTGTGTACATATGTTGTACTTTTAAATAACTGAGTATTTTTTATATTGTATTAAAGCTGTTTAAAGAATAAAAAACATGCTTTACTGCCATTTTTTGTTTAATTCCAACTTCTACACATTTTTCCAGACATATCCTGTAATGAAAATTTCATAAGTAAATTTTTCCAGTTTATATGTTTGAAGATAATTAAAAAGAAAAAAAAATTGGTTTGTATTAACTGAAATTTTGGATTAGCAGGGTTCTACTGTATGTGAATTTTTTTTTAAAGCAAAGTTTAACTGAAAATCACAAAACTTCTGAAAATGCCTGAAAATAAGAAAATATTGACTTACATCATTATCTGAGGTGCCACAAATACCACAAGATTTACATTCAATACACTGCCATCTATATTTTTTCACAGATGCAGTCATATTAGGCGTAAACTGTAGACAGGTTGGGTGAGCTAGAATATTAAACATATTAATTAAACATCATACATATAAAAATTACAAAAAATACAAAGCAAACAAACATATAATACAAACATGAGTTAAATATATACATATATATTGATCTGAAAAGAAAATTGAAAAGAAATCATCTAAGCCAGGATACCATAAATGAATGACAAAATAATTCATTCAAATATATATAAAAAAGAAGAAATTAAAAAAATGTAATTATGTAGTCAAAATCAGTTTGCAGTGTGGTAAAATAATGAGTAAAAAAAAAAAAAAAAAACTGCAGTTTAATTTTTTTTTTTTAATCTAAAGAAAAAAAAATTAACAAAAATAATTGAATATATTTTGTAAATGTTTCTCTAAATTATTTAATGGCGTGTTATAAATAAAATAAATTTTTAAAAAAAGCTAGCAATATGCTTTCAACTCAGGCAAAATCATGCATGGGAAACAGAAATAATTTATTACAATAAAAAAAAAAGAAGCATTTAATAATAAAATCATATCTCTATTTTCCCCTGATATCAGAAACACATTTTAAATTATGCAGCAGTGAATCTGCCGTATAATAAAGGTGTTTAAAAATAAAACTAGCAAAAGTAATTATTTCAATTCACATTTTGATGCAATATAAACTATCATGAAAATTTAAACAAATAGTTAACATTTCATTGAAAGACATTTAATTTATAATATTGCAGTTTGCGACCAATTAATGAATAAATCTTTTAAAATTTTTCATATAAAAATGTAGTTTAAGCAAACTCTTCAAATTTATTTATTTATCAACTTTTAATACTAGATGTCTCTAGGCGTATATAGAAAATTCTGAAATTAGATAATAATAATAAAAAAGTATGTTATTAAAAAACATGGTTTATTTAATAGGTTACATTTGTTTCAAAGTAAATGTTTAAAATATTATTAAATTATTCAAAATATTAAATTTTTAATAAAAGTTTTATCTCTTCAATAGATACAGAAAAATAATTCCAATTATATTGAACCAAATTATAAGTCATAAATTACGGAAATCTGGAAAAATCCCTGGTGAACAAACATTTCAAAAATATGCTTCAACAACTTGAAGCACCAAGTAGATCTTACTAAAAATAATTCACAGAATTACAATGAATTTAGAAGAATGCAGATATTTATTTAAAAGCAACATGCAAGTATGCATTTTTTTTATTATTAACAGCTGAAAATCATATAAAAAATTCTGCATTTAAATTTCACATAAGTTTGTGCCTCCTAAAATGTTTTTTTAGTGGAAAATTATAAATGATAGTTTGCTGCTTTTAATATCAATATTGACAAATTAATGTGCAGTTATAATATATTCCATACTCTTGTCAAATGCCATACATAAATTTAGGTCCTGAAATAACTTTTTCTCAAGATAGAAAGTTTTTTGAAAATAATTTTTTTTTTTTCACATTTTTATTAGATTTTAATTTGCATAGTTAACATATTATAGTGTATATTATGGTTGCATTCTAATATCTTGACAAATTGCACCAGGGATGGCCAACCTTTTTTGCGAATAGTGCCACTATCTGAAGAAGAACACAGCTAAAATATGTAAAAAGGTGAAGACGTGTTATTTATAGGTTGAGTGTGTGATTTTTACGCAAATATCATATTTTTGCCCTTGTAAGTTTTAGTAGTGAAGATTTAAAAAATAATATAATAAATAAAACAGAATTATAAACTTAGGTTTCATTGCTAATAAATAATTTTAGAAGTTCTGCCAGATTGTGTATAAAATAAAAATGAATAACTTGAAACATTTAATTTTAAATCATTCTTAAACAAACTCTAAGTATACTTACTTATAAATATTGTTTTTCAATTTTTAGCTTTTGCACAAAATGGAGGATCTGTGAAATGTACGCATGCTACAGTGTGGCATGCGTACTGCAGGTTGGCCATCCCTGAATTACACAAATAAATGTACCCAATAATCATAACCCTTTAACAAGATGGGAAGTATTTTTATAATAGAAAAAAGAAAAAACATCAACAACTTTACATTTTTATTTATTTATTAATACTTTAACTATAAACATTTTTAAAATGAGTTGTGTTATTTAGAATTTACAATAGTAATAAATAAATGTAATTGGATATTTAAAAAAATATATACTAACATGTAAAACAATTACAAGTTAAAAGTTTCCAAAAAGTTAAACTGTTTTAAGTAATTTCTTCAACTAAACACACTTTCAAATTTTTATTTATAAAAAAAATAGGAGACCTATTTTCCCACCAACCTGAACGTCCACAATCTGAACATGAAACTAATTCTTCTGGCATTCTGGTTTTTTTGTTCTCAATACTATCCCCCAGACAAAAGTCGCAGTAAGTGCTTGGGAGCGTGCCACCTTTTTCTGAGGTAGGTCTCGGAGCTGGGAGTAAAAAACAAAAAATAGAACATAACACTTTTTAAAGGAAATTATCTAAAAGCCAGCACAGAATAAAATGAAGTATCTACATTTAAGCAAATATGATGTATGTTCAAAAAGCTTCTGAAAAATAGTTTATCGGTAGATAACAACATACGACTTAAAAAATTTCTTCTTTTTTATATTTCTTGTGGCATTTTTCTCATAAATATTATTTAGCTTTTTTATATAGAACAGAAATAATATATTTGTTGCAAATAAACAGTTAAGATAAAATCTAGATAATTCTTTCAGAGCAAATGAAAGTCATTTAAAGAATTAACAATACAGCTTTAATAGTTAATATATCAATGTTTAATAAAGTTTCCACCTAAATTTAACCTAACATTTAATTTTACAAATTTGTCGAGATTCATATAAATTTTAATATGCATAAAATTACTAATTTGGAATAATTATAGAATCTTTACAGTTAATATTTGGACACAGAAATGTACATAAAATTTCCAAATGAACAGTTTAAACTGAAGAAAAAAAAACCGCAATTCTTTATTTTTAACATAGTTTTTATACTAAAAGCTTTTTGAACACATCTTTATGTTGTTTAAATACTATAAAAAAAGTGCATTTTTATAGTCATAACAAGCTAAAATCTATGTTTCTATTAACTACTTCATGCTTTTGATATTTCTTGCAAATGAACTACATAAACTTAATAAAAGAGGATTGAGGAATGCAGCTGGAAATAAAATAATGAAAAGCATACATGCAATATTATTCATACCCCCAAGGACAACACATTACTTTTTCAAATGCATAATAAATGACACCTCATTGGAAATTTAATATTTTAAAACAAAAAAATAGCACTTAGAATAGCACACAAGTTTAAAATATTACGGACTCTCAATTATATTTGTTTGACAAACTACACTTTAGCATCAATAACCTCAAGATAAGAAATTTCTTCAAATTTATTTTTGATGGAAAATATCAAATTAAAGAAGAATAATACAAATATACACTTTTTTTTTAAACTAGACTTTGAATATGGTACTGCATTGTTTTAATTGAATATGTTTTATAGGGGAATGTTAAAATCATTAAAAGATATATTTTTAAATTGTTAAATCTTTGATACCTTTTAGAGAATAAACAGATATTTTAAGACTCAAAAACATTACACTCTGTCACATTTAAAAAGTGTCACAGAATTTGGGTTATTGTAAACACAAATTATCTTCAAGTCCCCCCCCCCCATTTCCCCCCTAGATAGCAGAAGTAGAATTAAAAAGATCAAATGAAATGAGTTAAAGAAAATGTAAAAGAAATCAATTTTAATACATAAAAATATTTTTTTCTAATTAACTATAATAAAATCAAAGTAATAATCACAAATTCTTCTCAAATATAAACAAACAAGTTGATATTACCAATAATTCACTATTTTACAATAAACAAAATCAATTATTATACTTTATATTACATTCAAACATATGCCAGGGACATTATGCCCATTCAGTATAAAAAATTCCTTCACTATAAAAATATAATTTTTCAATGAAGCAAGTGTACCCTAAAACCTTGAGGGAATTTAAACATTATACTTTTTTTTTTTTTTTTTTTCGGATAACTTATGTCATAAAAGTTTGGGAATTAATTGATGATTTTTACTGATTAAAACATTGCTTTTTCATTTTGCCAACAACAATCCTAAAAACAAAACCATATAAGAAAGAAAAATTGTCAGGTAATGACTTTCTCTCCAAACAGATAGCACTGTGACATTTGATAAAAATCATTAAAAACGAAATACTTTAAAGATGTTTAATTTTTTTATGGGGGGTGCAGGAGGAGGAGTTGAATTTTTAAAAAAGTGCTAAACCAGTTGTGATGAAATTCCAAAGTATCAATTTTAAGAAAAATCACCTGAATCAGTCATGTAATTTTGAAGTAATCTATGAACATACATTACAATATATATATATATATATGCATCAAATTCAGACCTCTTCCTTTTTTGGAGTTTGTTAAAAAGACAAAGAGCAATTTATTATCCATTTTTCTTCTTTCCTAAGATAGATTACATACAACCTCTAGATGTATGGAAGTTACAGATCTAAATTGATGATGGAATTCCAATTATTAGATGATTGAAAATCCTGGTTGTACAATAGTGATTCATGATTTAGCGGGTTTGTCTAACAAAGCCTATACTCTTTCATTTACTCTTTACCTTCTGGTTTCCGTAACAGATAAAATGGAATTTAATGTCAGGTTTCTTCATGAAAAAGAGAATGAGAATGAAAAACTTTATTTTCCAGGAGCATCAGATATCAGTTTGGTGGATTTCAAAGATATTGTAAAAAAGTTTCCACAACCAAACATAACTGGAGGGACACTCCATGCTATTTCAACAATGAGCTTTGAAATCAACTTTGATGGATTTAAGTTTTATTAAATTAAATATATATATATAGTAGTTTCAATAAAATGTAGTTATTTAATTTTAATTCACATTACTTTAGAATTCTGAATCATAAAAAAATTTTCATAAAAATTCTCAATATTTTTATACTTAGTTGATTTGTTCAAATGTGTTTCTTACTTGTTCAAAGGTACCTCTACATAGGGCAGATTTGAACAGGAATCTTTCATAACATATTCAATCCATTTGGAAAACTTTTAATTTATGGTTTATATGATAAAGAAATGTGTTGTTTTTATTATGCAATATTTAAAACACAATTTAAAAAAAATCAAGAAACAAATGCATTATTAAAAATGTTAAAACATGTCCCCCTCACTTTTATATTTCTGCTAATATAATTGTTAGTTGGTGCGGATAGGAGGAGCAGAGATCTTAATCGGCTAAATTTTACTTATACACATGCTTTTTAAAACATGGGAAATACATAATTGTGCCATAACATAATAACAATCCTGATCTATACTATTATGTAAAATTAAAGTGTATTTGTAATTTTTAGAAAAAGACCTTTTCTGAATCCATTTTACTATTTAAATGATATATAGCCAAAAATAATTTTTATCTGACTGTCTGAGATTCACCCAGAAACAAATACATAATAAACACTATATCAGTGAAAATGAACTATGTTTCTGGGTACAATCAGCAATTTGTCACATGACATTCTGATATCTAAAATAGTTTTGAGAACAAAGTAAATTTGGGAGAATCAACCAACCAGTATATCTAATACTCAAACTCAAGATCTAATCAATCAACTTTAAGGAATCATACAGTGATTGAAAGGTGTCTAATAAAGATTTTAAAAAAGAAAAAAACAGGGAAATCAATCAATCAACTAAATTGCCAATAATAAAAAATTCAGAATTAATCAATTTTAAGGATCTAAGGATTTTTTCAATCTAATGGCGAATGGAAGGTCAAATTGGGATTTATAAATGATAGTTACATTTTTAGTTTATGAGTTATACATTTTAATTTAAAAATTGAACTGCTAAGTATTTTTCCAAAAATTCGAAAGATCTTTTAAAATACAAATGCAATACAACAAAGTGCTAATATATAACAAAAAAAAAAAAAAAAAAAAAAAAAAAAAAAATTAAAATAAAAAATAAATAAATTAAGTGATAAAAGAAAGAACATATAGCTCTGGGAATTGATATATTTCTTCCCTCTGTTTGTTTGTAAACATAGAAGAAAATGTACATTTATATTTGTTTAGTAAACTTTAAATTATAACAGGAAGGAAATAAAATTAATACACTATAGCAGGCCTGTCCAACCTTTCAGTGAGCAGGGATGCATTTCAACTCTTGTTACTCAATGAAGAGTGCCATTATTCACATGTCTGAAAACATGTGCCAATATTATCGCACAGTATTAGCATACATACAACTTAAGATAATGAAAATGAATCTTACAGTGATAAGCAAAAGACCCCTTACGGTTCTAGAGTAAATTTCAAATTATAGGTTTTTCTATGATAGGTCTATCTCAAAAATGTTTGCAGGGTGAAGTACCGGAAACTGCCTATAGTAACAACAATAACAAAAAATAAATAAACATGTAAATCAGAGATACTGCTAGGTTTCTTTTAAGAAGTGAAATTATGTTTTGAGTTATTATGAAGGCGTGAAATTAATTTTATAAAAAGTACAAAAACAAAGGCATGATATCAACAAGCCCATATGAGTGTTTCCATAAAGATAACCTGAAAAGTTTTTCATAGATGGAAATCATTCTGCACTGTTTATTAATTTTTTTAACCTCTTCAGACCTGGTGTATCCTATAGGATACACATCTTTATAATTTTGTTTTCACATATATAAATACTATTAAAAAAAGAGAAATTAGTGTGAATGGAGCCTAAGAGACAGCAGAAATAAAGAAAATAGCAATTTGTCTCTCGTAGTTCTTTTTCAGTGAGTTACATGATATACAAAAATGGCTTGCAGCAGAAATGCACGAAATGTACAAAAAAAAAGAAAATGTAAAAATTTTTACTGTGTGTTAAGATACCATTTGTAGACTCCATTAGTAATACGAATTATTAAATATATATATTTTTTTTATCTTTTTCTATGTTTTTACAATGCAGAAAAGTAAAATTTAATTTAAAATAACCTAAGAAATTGTTAAAATGTGTGTTTTACAAGTCCCCATATATAAAAAAAAAAAGATGTACAAAAAATAAATTTTAATTATTTCGTTGTTCAATCTTTCTTAGTTATCAACTAATTAATATAAATCCATAGCTGAAATTGATAAAAGTAGATCAATAAACCCTCGGGTCTGAAGAGGTTAAGCAAATTGAAAAAATAAATAAATAAGTAAGCTCCTAAAATTTAAAAAGTCAATAAAGAAAAATTTAGCCTCTTTATCCCTCGTATAACAAACATCCTGGGCAATTGTGACAACCGCAATAAGAAAAACATTGGAACAATTATCCTCTGGTCCATTATCATGATATATTATGATTAAACTATTGGCTATACCATTTCATGTGCATGTGTCTTCAAATTGGTGGGGGAAGGGGAAAAACATTTATTTATTTATTTATTTATTGTTACTTCTTAAGTAATGAAAAGGATTATTTCCAATTATTATCAAGTTTAACTATCATATTTACACATTATAAACAATAACTTTATAAGCAATTACATAAATAAACCTATGAATAGCTAAAAATTGTGAAAATATTCATCATTAAATTTTCAAAATATGTTTCTGTTTTTTAATGCACAGATTTTAAGATGCAAATATTAATGATTTTAAAGTAAACATTCTTTATAATGTTATTTTACTTCTAAAAAGTCTAATAAGAGGAAACTTTCAAAAGGGTATGAAGAAAATTTTCCAAAGGGCACCATGGTGCCCGCGGGTGCCGCGTTGGACAGTGATGCACTACAGTAATAATGACAAATGTCTTTTTTCTGATTGTTTGTAAAACACAGAAGATAATGTGCATTTATATTCTTTGGTAAACTTCTAATTATACCAGGAAGGGAAAAGAAATTAAGACATTACGTTAATAATGACAAATTTCTTGATCACATTTATAATATTTAGAGTAATTTATCTCACACAACACAGATATATTTATATAGATATGTGTAATTAAAATATACAATGTTGGGTAGGAGTGGGGGGGGGGGGTAAAGAATGTTTGATTTGTAGCATTGGCTTATGTCAATTTTCTTAATTTACATATCATGTAATATTGATATGTTACAATGCATATTAATGAAAATTAACAGTTGTAAACAAAAACAATAGAAATGTTTAAATTGTTTATTAATATGAGGTTACATATTAAATAACATAAAATTCAAGAGTGAAAGTATGCAAGTCTTAGAACAGATAAAGTAATTTGTTTAAAAATGTAAAACATGCAATAAGAATAGACTTTAATGCAATAAGAACTTGAATAAATTTTCTAGCATCATTTAAAAATTATGTGCTAAGAACTTTGTATAAATGTGCAAAATTTGTTAGATGTACATGCAACATAGCTTTAAAATTGCTTATAATTTGAAAGGTCAGACAATTTAGAAAATGAATGCCAATAAAGAGAGATGTCATGTAAAAGGCACCTATTATAAGTATAGAAAAACTGTAATAAAGTAAACTCTGTCTAAGGCGGAATCAATTGGGACCAAAAAAATGTTCCATAGTAGACAATATTCGGCCTTAGAATATTTTTACTCTATGTCTATGAATTTGCAGGGACTTTAAAATTGTTCTGAGTTAGACAGATTTCCACCTTATAGAGAACTTACTGTATATACTCCCTTTCTTTCCTTGTATACAATTAAAATATGAAATTAACCTCATATTGATATTAATCATTTCCTTTTAAGATTAAATGTTTTTAACATATTTCAGCATTACACATTATCATTACAAGTTAACCTTAGCACTAAAAACTGATTCAGAAATTCATAAAATGAACCAAGTTTTTATCATTGCATGCTTAATAAAAAACATAATATACCCTTTTTTTTTTTAATATTTTTATTTAATAACATTGGCTTTCTTCACTACTTCTGTATTTTGTATATGTACAGAATATATATTTTTCCAAACATTTCTTTTTTAAAAATATATTTCTCCATAATGAATATTTTCCTCTACATCCTGACAAATTAAATACACAGACAGTTTCAGTAACAAGGAGAGGGCCAACTTTGATAATCACAGATTTTAATCATTTTAATATATGTGGTAGGGCAGAGAACCCTTAGCCTCAGGTTCAATACATTTTATACAACGATATTTTATTCTTGAGTTACAGGGGGTCTAATATTATTATACGACTTAAATACTTACTCAGAGACCAGTGATTAAGGCTTCTGTGGCTTAGTTAGTATAACTTTAATTTGCTATCCAGAGGTCCCAAGATCGATTCCCAGGAGCACTAGATTTTTGTTTATCTAATTTTTTGTATTATAAACATATACTTGTAATTATAATCAAATAATCGAATAGTTAATTAAAAATTATAATATTGTATATCATTTCTACTTTAACCTGTTTACTTTTTTATTTGCGACTAAATAGCTGTATGAAGCATCATAAATTGATCCAAAACTTTAGTTTTCATCAAATGAGATTTTAAATGCATTTCATACATTCTTTATGGATGCAATAATATTGAACAAGTGAGTCAATTTGTGATTTTAAAGAAACTCCATATATGCATTGCTTTAAGAAGGAAAATCAATATTATATCATAATATTAATAATATATTTTCCACAACGAAAAAGTAAGGATTTATATTATAAATAAATATTTTGCGTATAAGCCATTGTTGTATTAATAAAAATATTTAAAATGTTTTTATTTATACAACATCTTATAAGCAAAATACTTATATATAATATAAATTCTTACTTTTTTGCTGTGGAATATATATTATTAATATTAGGATATAGTTATGAATGGACGTAATCAAGACCTACTATTGTTATTTTTCACAATGAAATCAATATTATGATAATACTTCTGTTTTAAAAATAACAAAGATAATTATATTAAAAATTAATATAAAAATTGAACTGTAATCTATTTTTGCCATGTTTCTTCCTGAGATTCCTTTTTGAATATGTTTTATTTCATTATAAACAGATGGTGCTATTTGTAACAAGACGGAATTAATAGATTTTGGAAGAAACACTAATTTTGGAAAAAATCTATTTAAATGATGAGAAATAATTGTTTAAAAATTAACAATGCTAAATTAATGTTTAAATATGCTAAAGTTGTAGTTAAGATATGATATCAAGATTTTAAAATTATGATTATAAGTATTGTTAAAAAACAAAAAATCAGGTACAGAATGTAGCTCGACCGAGCATCGACCCAGGGACCTCTCGTTGGCAAACCAATGGTATACTAACTTGGCCACGAAGTTACAACCGCCAGTCTCAAAGTAAGTATTTAAGTCATGTCATAATATTAGAGACCCCCCCCCCCCCCGTAACTCAAGAATAAAAGAGCATTGTATAAAATCCATTGAACCTGAGGCTAAGGGGTCTGTGCCCTACAACATATATTAAAATAATCAAAATCTGTAATTATCAAAGTTGGCCCTCTCTTGTAAGTTAAAGAACAATTAAATAGAAATCTCAGATGAGAAAAAGGGGGGAAAGAAGGAAGAGAAATCTGGATTAAAATCACATTTAATTACTTTTTTTTTTCTCATATATATTTTATCTTAATCCTGCAAAATTTACCCCAATCAGTTTCAGGGAAGTGTTATACCCTGTTTGCCCTTCAATTCAGAAAAAAGCATATATATATTGCACATTTATTCAAATAAATAGCACTATTTTTGCTGTTTATGGAAAAAAAAATACTTCCTGACCCTCAGACTAAAAATTTGTGTCTTTATTAGCTTTTATACTTTACCCCCCCCCCCCCCCCAAAAAAAAAAAAAAAAAAAAAAAAAAAAATTGTGTTATTACTGATTTTTATACTAAAAAAAATTACTTGTATAATAAAAACTGAATCTTTGTATCTTGAAAAAAGTACCTTACAATATTGAAATTGTCTTTACAAATGTAAAGAATTATTTTAACAATCAAAAAAGTACCATAAGAATCTAAAATGTCTGTCTTCCACAACAGCAGCAGCTTGACCTTTTTAACCATTTGATGGCTGTGAGGCCTTATTATGCTTCCAGATTTCAAGTCCAAATAAGCTAAGTGGCACTATTGCGCTGTCATTTCAGTACGAGTCTGTATCTCTGTACATGAGCAAATATTTTGCCGCTCTTGCTAATTACAGACTCGTACTGAAATGTGAAATGACAGCACGATAGTGCTACTTAGCTTGTTTGGACTTGAAATTTGGAAGCTTGATAGCACTGCATAGCCGTCAAACGGTTAAAGCAAGTTAGAACTTTACATTTATTATTATTGGCTGAAAATATCAAATTTTCTTTATTTTCTTAATAACTGATTCAAATTTTATTAATTTTATAGCTTCATCAACATTTCTAATTTTGTCAATAACACTCTCATGGGAAATGCTTCTTAAAAAAATATCAAACTTTTCAACAAATTTAATGCAAACATAGCACTTTAATTTACTGTTTGAGTTGTAAAAAATCCACTCTTAAATAGAGTTATAAAAACATTTTTTCTTTTCTTTACAGAGAAAATATGAACTCACAATAGCAAAAAAAAAGTAAATAAATAAATAAATAAATAAATAAATAAATTTCATTGGTTATTCTCCTATATTATGCAGAATAGCATGGATTATCTTTGATGAAGAAGAAAACAATTTTTAGATGACTTTAGATAAGTTCATTTACTCAGAGAAAAATAAAAGTTTTGAATTCCGATATTAATTAGATCCAGAATAACAAAAAGATGAATTTCAATAACAGAAGTAAATTGAATACTATATAAAAATTAGACAGGGCCTAAATTGGAAAGAATTTATAACAAGAATTTTGGAAAAAAAATCCCAATACATAAATTCACAGGGGAAAAAAATACTGAATATAAGGATATTTGTATCCTAAAAGTCTGCAGTAAGTAAATAAAATATTACTCCCTTACTTAAAATGCATTTATTTTTAATTGGGAATTATTGATAAATTGAAATTCTTTATTATCATCAATATCTTGAGAAACAGTATTTATGAACATATCATGATTACAATTACAGTTCTTCAGTTTTAAATTAAATCATCACAATTAAAAGCAATAAAGGTTTTAAAAAAATCTAATTCAAGCTAAAAGCACTTCAATACCACATGCAAACATTTCATATTCTTTACAATAGTGACCCAAGAACTAGAAAGTGCATCTAAATAGCTCAAGAAACAAATAAACAAAGCACTATCTGAATACTACAAAATAAAAAGGGAGAATGTTCTTTTCAGGTTCCATAATAAGCTCTTTACTAAAGGGTCACTAATCACTGTTTTGATAGTGAGTGCAAAGTGATTTTGTAAATTATATGAGTCTTCATTGTGACTCAATTACAAAAAATTTTGAAAATTTTTGTGTTGTGAACATGCACAACCCACCTGTAGAAGAGAAAGAGCTTAGGCTCCTGAAAATGCAAGCTTAAAATGTAAGGGAAAAATAAATCTATTGAATAAATGTAGACTATCTATACTAAACTTATTTATGCATGCTATAACATTAGCTACAAAGCAGTATAAACAATTAATGGCTCAGCTGACAAATAACACATTTAGCTGAGTTTTTATAAATAATTTGACAGCATCTCAAGAATTCCATAAAACAAATAATTTTATCTAATAAAATATTTTAATGGTTTTCATTATAACATTTTTTTTTCTTTTCCAAATGTTTAAAAAAAAAAAAATTCAACATCATATAGAATAATAAGCTTGACTTGAGTTTAAAAATATTTATTATAGTTATTCTTAATTAAAACTGCTTGAAGCTAATGTTTACACACTTACACATACAAAAAGAGATAAAACATTAATAATTCAAATAAATGTGATTTAAACAAAGATAAAACTACCAAAATAAAAACAAAGAAATCAGAAAACTATTAGAAAAGTTATCAAATATATATAAGTGTGTGAATAAAAAACTTAATTTAAAAATTACACAGAAATATCACATTAAAATTTACTTAATAAATTATGGGCATCACAATATATATATATATATATATATATATATATATATATATATATTATAAAAACAATAGCAAAAATATTTTGAAATTTAATAATTTTTATACTTTCATCCAAAATTATTTTATTAAAAAGTACACTCATGTACAAAATTATACAAATTTTAAAACTTCTTTAGCAATTTAAAAGGCAATAAACTTTACATAAAATACCAAAGTAAATTTTTAATTAAATATTGAACATTATTAATAGATTGAATGATGACGCAGATTATCAGTATAAATAATAATTAAAGCGAATACAATATTCCAATCAACAAATTATTTTAAATAAAATACATCAGAATCTGAGCACATTTTAAAAATTATTTTTAAATATGTTTATTCCTAAAATGTATAATGATATTTTCTGCAAACAAGAAAATGCTAAGTAATATTTTAAATGTTTCATGAGATGGGCAATAATGAGATGTTTGTATCAATTATATGAAAATCTCAATAACTTTTGATTGTGCAATTTTTTTTTCAATATTTCTAATTTGCAATTGCTTTTATGTTATACCCAATTTGATTTTATCAAGAGTCATCTGCAAGTGAACCCGAATGAGTCAGTGTTAATCAAGACTAGGCGCATTTGCTCACTAGTGGGCCCCTCCTTTAATTGGGGTCTCTAATTTAAACGAAATCTTGTAACATGAAATCTCGAACTGGGTTCCTGCTATATATGGTATTGTATAGCAAATGCGGTGTGCACACACTGCAAAATCTTGTAAACAAATATAATACTGGTGTCCAACTAACAAAAAATGATCAACAATATTGACAGATTTGCACGTTTCAGAAACTAGAGATTCTGAAAAATATTTTTAGAAGAAAATTGCCTCATGTCTGCCTGTGTGTCTGTAAATGCTATATCTCCTGAACAATATAGAGATAGAGATTAAAATTTGGTATGTATTTAGTATGTAATGGGTCATTCAATGCCAAATCAATAGTACTGTAAAAATAACGACAAAATGAATATCCAAGTGATACTGTTGATTTCGAATTCTCTACCCATTAGAAAGTATTTGTTTTATTACCCGTTACTGTTGAAAAATCAGCTATTCACAGTCATCGAACATACTACAAAACAGCATACTACGTACAGAGGAATCTTCGGAAGAATTTGTATTAGTTATGTGCTGCTATCTATCGGTAAAACTTAGATTTAATGAAGTTTCTCAGTTTTATTTTAAAAATGCAAACAAAATACTAAAATCAGGACTGTAGATAGAAGTGAATAATTAGGGGGGGGGGGGGAGGGGCTCAAGAAAATGTAAAGGTGAAGGGCTCATACATTTTTTTTCTCTCTCTCTGTGACGCAGAAAGATAAATTAATGCATATTGCATACTTACACTGTAGTTATTATGTTTCTGATTAAACGGTTGCAATAACTTCACTTTCTACTAAGAAAAGAATAAGATGATGGACAGAGCCGTAACTACCGCCGGGGCACAGCCCCAGGGCCCCCAAGCCTGAGGGGCCTCAAACTGGTGGTTTAAAAAAACTATTGATTTATTAGTTTCTCGTCTAACTTCCTATAAAATGCCCAGCACCTAGCTAGAAATTAATAATAATAAAAAAATAAATCAAAGTGATAGAGTAAATGTTTCTGCGTGTCCATTGGTATACTCCATATGCTTTGCCTGCAAAAACAGCTCTAGAGCAGACAGCAGAATGTCGAGTCGAATAGGGCCTGATTAATGCACGAGCCTCTGGCACCTCGGCCCAACAACTTCAGGGCCCCACAAATTATGTGGCTGATTTTTTGCTTAATCAAATACTTTTCAAATAATATTGTTTTATAAAATGTGAAACGTAAAATTTAAATATTTCGAATGTCTCAATAAAATTTTTAAAAGCTTTTAACCTAGGCACTTTTCAACAAACAACTTTGTCAACTCAAATATATATATATATATATATATTTTTTTTTTTTTTTTCTGAAAGTGTCGCCGAAAATGAGTAGGTAAGGGGCCCAACTTTTTAACAGGCCCTGGACCAAACTTCAGCTTGATCGGGCTCTGGAGCCAAATGTGTCGTGTCGCGCCAGCATGTTTGCTGATTCCACCAAAGCTAGTTATAAGGAAGAAAATATGGGTTTCTGATCGGTTGAATAATATAAAAGCATCTGAAAAATTTTAGAAAATCTTTCTTTTTTATCTATTAATAAATACATAAAATTGAAAAAAAAAATCAAAATCTCATCTTTCATCTTTTTAGGGTTATTATACTGTGTACATTTAAATAATGGCGTGGAGAAAAAAACTGCACCCAGGACAAAGTTTTAATTTGCCCCGGGACCCCCAAGTTTATGGTTACAGCCCTGATGATGGAAAATTCGAGTGCATAACTAGTGTAGTTTTAAACATCATGTTGGCTTCACATGTCGAAATAGAATGAGCAAATGTTGAAAACCTATTTTAGTTACAATTTAATGTTTTTGCAAAACTGTGAAAGGTACTAAAAACTAAATTAGATTTTTGAATAGAATTTCATTTAGGTTTTTGGAACTTAAATTAATTTAGTGACCTTGAAATCTTTTCCAGGGAGACTCAAAATGTTTAGAGAGGGTTTGAACTGCCCATAGAACCCCTGTAGCTACAGCCCTGATTAAAATGTTATGCATAATTGTGCACACTGCTGTAATTAGAAGTGAATAATAGGATGGGGGAGGGGACTCAAGAAAATGTAGGGTGGGGTTCATATTTTCATATGATCAATTGTGGGTCTAATGGTGAGGTCACGAATGTCATGACCCCCCCCCCCCCCCCCCACACACACACACACACGCTGAACTGTAGAAATATTTTAAAACTTTCTTTAAATACCTTAAATCCTTACCTTCCCCCCATTCAATAAAGCAAATCTTTCTGATTCTGATAAGATCTACTCAAATCAAAATTAGATAACTTCTGACACATTTGTGAAAGCATTTTTAAACGAGAAATTTTCAAGTGTACTTATTCAGAAACTATGTGATTAAAAAGTGTTCTCCATTTTTAAATAAAAGCAAATTACAGTGGACTCTCTCCATTCTAAACATTCATGGAGCTGTCCAAAAATGTGGGGATTATGGGGGTGTTCATTATAGAGGAAGATCGGAAATGCATTACTCATACTACTATGTATGGTGATCGAGCCGACAGTTGATCAAAACAGGTTGGTGCTAAGAGTTGGTTTTATTATATTTCCTTTCTTTCAAGTTTCTAAAGTAAACTAACATGATTGCTAGAATTCTTAACCCTTTAAGCATCTGCAGAATTTTACATGCAAGTTTAACGGTTCATAAAATAACAGCTACGGAAGGTATTGATTTGGAGATTTGTATTTTATAATCTTAGATATTTATTTATCAAATGCAATTCAAAAAATTAACATAAATATCAGTTTTGAGTTAAATAAACCTTTGAATCCAAAAACTATGTGACGAAAAAAAAAACAGTTAGGCTGTTTAAAGAGTCAATGAATATCCTATTTTGGGCAAAAATGAGATCTGCTGAAATTAAATAGCAACAAAATCATAAGCAACCAGTTTCTTTAATTGCTATTTTCTCAGTAGTTGATCTATCAAAGAAATCAGTCTAAAATTCAAAATTAATATTTAAAATATTATTCTTAAGCTGTGATTAATAATATTTCATATAGAGCTATTATTTGAAATAAGAACAATGTAAGTGGATTATTTTAACTTACCAGAATTTTCTCTAACAAATCAAAAACTAAATTTTTACCATTTTCTAATTTTAAAAAAAAGTCATAAAATGGCTTCTGTTGCAGCAGGCAGCTGGCAAAAATGTGACAACAGGTGTTCCAACATTTAACTGAAAATTCTATTAAACAAATAGAAATATTCAAACAAACTGCAATTTCAAGTAACATACATACAATCTAGCAGTGATTTTGTCTGTTTATTTTTTAACTAGCGGCCTTCGCCCGCTACGCTGGTCGGTTTATCTAAAGAAATCTTGAAGAAGTAGTTAGATAAGGTTCAGACATACATTAAAAAAAAAAAAAGCAAGTCGATCATTCAAAAAACGTTGGGAAATATCAAATATTTACTGTAATTTTTTAAGAAAAACAAAGTTTCGAAAAAAAAAATTAAATCGAAAAAAAAATTACACTGACATATTAATGCAAGGAAATTTTCCCAGAGAGAAAATTCGCCTTGAATACAATATTTCAAATTCTTTTAATTGCTTATAGGCGTTAATGCCAACATAGTGAAAAAAAATTCCATGCTGGGAATCGAACCCGGACCATCAGTATGGCGCACTGACGTTCTACCGACTAAACCACATGGAACGACAGCCAGCTTGAAACTTTCTCATACTTAAGTAGACTGGCGAAAACATAACGATAGCGCGTTTTAAAATCGCACAGTGACATCTATTGGATTTTATATGTACTAAAAAACGTTATGTACTAAAAAACGTGAGCAGCGCACCTAATAGTTTCTTTTGTTTCTTTTTGTTACTTTTTTGTCTGTTGTCCGATTTTGATGAAACAAAGCCTATACACTGCCCGGGAGTGTGCATTCTTCATTAGTGAAAACCGCATAAAAATCCATTCAGTAGTTACGAAGATAACCTCGAACAAACAGACAGATAGACAGACAGACAAAAAATTCAAAAAAATTTTTTTTGTGTTTCATTGGTTTTCTTTTATCGCCCTGACTCCATTTTTGTCAATTATCTTCAATGTACAGACACACCGGGTCCTACTGTTTTATTATATGTATAGATTGAGTTTGTTGAACCTTTTTATTCTTCTGTAACAGTTTCTCAGGATTTACATGATCAGAATTCAAATTCAGATTGCAATTACGTGTTCAATTTACAGAGAGATGGATTAGAAATGGAGACACAAAAATAGCGTTCATAATAGTGGTGTGTTTGGATTACAGTGTGTTCAGAATTCAGAGGGTTCATCTTTTGTTAAGTCTATGGAGTTTCGCCGGGACTGCCGGAATGTGTTCATAATACCGGATTGTTGACATTAGAGTGTGTTCAGATAGAGAGAATCCACTGTAAAAATTTTCAAAAAATTCCATGAAATTTGGCATTTTAAATTAAATTTCCGGATGCGACTGCTAATTGCTCCCTCATGACGACATTTCTGTGGCTGTCAAGTCTTAAAAATTATCGTAAAATGCTTAACAAAATTCCTAAATCATTTTATGCATTTATAAGAAAATTAGGAACATTTAAATTTCTTCATATCTGAATGAAATCTGTGTAAATTATGTATTTTTAGAAATACTAATGGAAATTTTTGTATTTATGAATGAAAATGAATTAGCGAAAGCATTAGAAAAATTGTCACTTTTAATTTAAGAAAAACATTCAATATAATAATTGATTATAAAGTGATGTGACCCCTTTCCTCTAAATCTAGGACAGGATCTGCCATTGTATGTGATAGACAACACTTTACCGAAAAAAAAATATATATATGTTTTTTTAATTCGTTGTTGAATCTTCTTTAACTGAATACTTTACTTGGCATAAATATAAATCACAGTTTGTTCTATCATTTGATGCTTCCGAAAAATATGTCTACAGCTTACTTTTTCTTTCCATAATAAAACCAATAAATGAATCAACAAGCACATACATGGTTCGTATGAATACCGTACGGATATTTTCCAGGTGAAATATCAGAATTTTTTTTATTTATTTATTAAAAGAATAAGTCTAGTTCGAATGCCTATATTTTTGTCTTATTTAATAATAGATTTTCTATAAGAAAATACTGGCACAAGAAAATTTCCTGGTCGTGAAATTCTAGGACCCATACTAACCCTGCTATACAAAATCCAAATCATTTCAGATTCAGAATAACTGATACAAACAGAATGATACGCATACACTAATACGGAAACAATTGACGCAGAATTGCCTGAGTTGAACACAATTTCGCAAATAAATAAATATATATATATATATATATATATATATATATTTTTTTTTTTTGCATCAAAATTTCATATACAGTCGAGTCTCTCTATAACGAAACTCCACACATCAAATTTCTCTATATAACGAATTTTTAGCAGTTATGGTCCCCTTTTTTCATGATTACATTAAAAACAGTCTATATATAGTGAAATATTTATCTCCATATAACGAATTTTTTCATAAAATGTTCTTTATTTTTTCAGTTTTAAAAAAAGCTTCGAAATCGTATAGAATCAAATTTTCATCACTTAATTTTGGCTTATCGTTCAAGGCTGAGTTTTTTATATGCTTCTCTACCTTGAATCTCCTTGATCTTTAAGTATAACGAATTCATTCCACCAGCCCCCCTCCCACATATCTTAGCCACTTATCTTCAAGAAACATTGTCAATTTAATTGTTACACATATAAAAGCTGGATTAATGTGGTAATTGTAGTCAGTGCTGATTTCAGAGGGTGGCTTGGGGAGACATTCACTCCCGGAGAAATGAGATCGCCCCAGAAAATTTGAGATGTTGTATTTTCAATGGCAAAAAAAAAAAAAATTAACATACGTTTTTCTTGTGTGATTTTTATTAAGCTTTTAAATAAATGTCTATTCTCTTTTTTGAAACTGTTCAAATAATTAAAAAATAGGATATTACGTTAATATTTATAGTTAAACACTTCAAATTTTTAATTAAACGTATAAAAAATAATACTTGCTCAAAATTTGCACATTAAACAAAAATTTTAATGGCTTTCTCTATTCAACGAATTTCTCTATATAACCAAATTTTTACTGGAACAATGGATTTCGTTATATAGAGACTCGACTGTAGTTAAATATTTAAATTTTGAACTATCGTTTTCTAACTTGCTTACATGTATTTAATTTTGAATTTCTCAAGTTCTATCAAATGTAGAAAATTGCTTGCCTACTCATTTTAAAGAGGAGTTCATAATGTTTGATTTGATATGCAAGTTGACTATACATTGTTAAAAAAAATAATAAATTTTAAAATCTTTTAGAAAGTAATAAAAGTAATTAAAAATTCTGAAAAAAAAAATGTATGTTTGTTATAATATTAAGTTTAAAATTCTGAAATTTTCAGAATGGGATCTCAATGAGATCAGGAGTTATTAAATAAAAGCTAAATATTATCATTAAAATAACAATTTAATTCTATTTATTTTGTTATTTATTAATAATTTATAATTTTTAAATTTTATTTCACAACTCCTGATACCAATGAGGTCCCACTCTAAAAATTTCAGAATTTTAAGCTTATAATATAACAACAAACATACAATTTTTTAAAATTTTAAATTAAAAAAAAATATTTTTTTAATTATGCATAGTCAACTTGCATATCAAATTAAACCTTATAAACTTCACTTTAAAATCAATGGTCATAAAATTTTCTATGATTGATTGAACTTGAGTAATTTAAAATTAAAAACATGTATGCAAGTCAAAAAAATGATGATTTTTCAAAATTTAAATAATTGTACAAAAATTTTGTGATAAATAAAAAATAAAAATATGCTCTAATTTATATCATCATAGAGATTGATCCTTTGGTAGTTTCATTGAAATCTGAAATGGTCAGGTTGAATATTGAATTTTTTTGGTTGATTTGCCATGGAATGACCCTAATGAATCAAGAAGCCTATTAAATATCAGTACCCTTGATTATCTAGAACCATTTCTTTTCGGGTTCTTGAAATAGTCATTCTGATAAAAAAGTATATAAAAATTTCGATTTTTTTTTTTTTTTTTTTTTTTTTTTTTTTTTTTTTAAGATGTGAATATAAAAGACAATTAAAAAAAAAAAAAAAAAATTACATAAAGAATAAAGTCGATTGGATAATTAGTTGTCAAGATATTTGTAATCATTTTCCACATTCTTCGATTTTTCATGAACCTGTATTTCATTCAAATTTTAGATGAAAGATATATTTTAATTGCAAATGAGGTGTTAGCACACATGAAACACACATCATATGCATGTTTTTACTTTTGAAAAACATATACCAACAAATAGCAGGACAAAATTATGTGCTCCTTACTTAAAGGTTTTACAGCATTTGTTTTAGAAATTAAAAGCAAAAAAAATAATCTATTCAATTTTTTCCCCCCTGAACACTGTTAATATATACTTTTCCACCAAATATAGCCAAATAAAAGTAATTCAAAAATTATAATTTTATAATTTCATATTGGATACATGATTTTGTAAAGAAGTAGACAAAATATTAGACTATGAATTACTGATTTCTATAGACCCTATATAATTAATATCTGTAAAGAAAAATGAATAAGTTATGATAGGCAGATGCACATTTGTTTTACTCAAAAATAACATTTATTCACTAACCTTTTATTTGACATTTTAAAAGCAGAATTATACTGGGCTTTCCTCAAGGACTGAAGTGCATTTTAGTTTTTTACCAGTTGGAGATGTGGCAAAAATGTTAAATGTAAAGTAGCAATTATGACTATGTGGGCGAAATAGTTTTATCATTAATTTCCAAAAAGTTACTATTTTTATCAAACTCAAATCCTTGGCTTATGGGACCAATGCTCCACCATTTAAGCTAACTGGGCTGACAATCGATGAGCATATTTTACTCAGATACAGGCAATAATATCTGGCCTGTTATGCAGACAGTTCAAAAGAATAAATCACAGGTAAAGAAACTATATATAAACAATGGGTACATAGATAAATTATTATTTTAACACAATCAAATTGACTGTTAATGTTACCACATATTAAATGAATATTTCCAACTTAAATATTCAATTTGTATGATAACTTTACCAATCAATTTGATTGTGTTAAAATAATAGTTACCCTTTCTGATTTTTTATATTGTCAGTGGGAGTTCTATGAGTTATTGTTAGAAAGAGTTTCTCGAATTTTGTCTAGCATAAAAGTAAAAAATCCATTCTTCTACGATCAAAATTTACTATGTTAAGGTATTTTGAACTTATGATATGCTGGGCCTCTCTGACGCTAAAAAATAGTCTTTTAATACTAGAAACCTTTGAAATGTCACACATTTCAAAGTATTATAATTCTGTGAATTTTAATCTTAGAAGAATAGAGAATTTTTTTTTTTTAAATATAGCTCACTATGAAAGTAATTGTTTGAAAATTAATGGCATAACTATTTCATCAAACACAGTCATGATCCTTATATTATTTTGAACACTTTCCACAATTTACACTGTCTAATACTTCCAACAGGCTAAAAAATTAATGAGTATTTGAACTGTTCTAGGTTAGCCTGCATAACATATAAATTAATAAAGAATACTGCCCAGTTAAACTGATGGCATTGAGCTCACAGACTACAAATACTAATTGTACATTAAAGCCTTATATTTTCAAGGGTTAATTCTGTTAGAAAAAAGTTAAGAAGGGGAAACAGCTCTCCCTTTTCCTCTTTTTTTTTTTTAATACGTAATCATTGAACCTCCTATACTATCAAAGACATGCTTTATCATATAAAAAATCTATATCCAAAATTCAGAGCAAATAAGATAATTCTTAATAAAAAACCCATTTAGCATTTATATAATTTAAAAGGAGCTATCCCCCTCTTTTATACTTAACCATTAAACTTCCAAAATTATTCAGAGATTTGAACGAAATCTGAAAATTCTGCTTGAAAAACCCATTTATATAAATTAAGGGGGGGGGGGGGGATTAGAACCCCTGTTCCCCCTATTTATACTTATTCAATGAACACCTAATAACAGTCACGGAATCACCTCAACAGAATGATTCTAATCTAAATTTTGAACGAAAACTTAATTCTGCATGAAAATCCCATTTATATCAACTAAGGGGAAGGGCATGAGAACCCCGTTCCCCCTCTTATACATATCAAATGAACTCCAAAAACTAATCAAGGTAGCGCCTTGTCAGGATATACCTATATACAAAATTTCAAGTGGATCAGATATTTTTATCATGAGTTATCGCGTTACACACGAACATACATACAGAAAGGACGGGCACATAAGCTCTCAGGCTATGATAGCCTGTGAGCTAAAAACTAGTTTTTATTTAGAAGTAACATTTTAAAAAGGCTTTAGAAGTAACATTTTAAACATTTTTTAAGCAATTTACTCAAAGAGCAAATTCATTTACACCTGTCCCTTTATAATAACATTAATATTTTGACTGTAACATAATAAAATTTACAATAAAAGAGACATTTGTAATACTAATAATCATTATTAAAACTTTTTCTTTTATGAAACAATGAAGTTTTACATTTAATCAACATTGCTAAGGCAAGTACACACAACAGAATAATACATTTTAATCATTATTTTTTTTTTAACTTTTTAAAAATTTATTCATGATATAAAAATAGAAATTTCATTAATAATAAATCAGAAGAAAGGCCGTTTAGATGTTAAACATTAGTGCATATGAAAAGAAGAAAATTATTAGCAAAATGATAAAAAGATTAACATACTCAAAGGACCATCTTCAGACGAAGGTCCTGGCCATGATGAAATAGTTGGCTGCAAGACCTGAGGAGGAGGAGGAGGAGCACAAGGAGGAGGCGGAGGAGGAGGAATAGCAGCAGCAACAGCAGGAGGTGGTGGAGGAACAACTGGTTTTGGAGGAGTGTAATTAGTCTCCTCCTCTGTGTTATCAGTAGAATCATTGTTGTGTCCATGGCTGTAGTGATAGGACAAACCAGGACGGGTCTTGTAGCGGGCCCCACAGACTAAACAAAAGAGTATTTACTAATTTGTTTTAAAATCATCATTAAATCTTTAACTTCCATGTCAAAACAGTTATTCACAAATTTTTTCCATCAAGATAAACTTTTCTACCAATTCACACATTGTCCTTCATAATGATGAACATTATCAGAAATCTTGCATGAACAAAATTATTTTATGTGAAATGTTGATTTTTCTATTGCATAAGACATATAGACACCTAATATTTTACATCCAACAAGTATAACATTCATGAGCTTTTATTTATCAATCAGAATTTATTTTCGCAAGCTGCAAGCAAAGAATTTCTTTTATATAAACTTTATATGTATATTTTCAATATGAAATTTTTATTTTTCAAGTCTTAAATAGTTCATGCTAAATTTATATTTTATAAACTGGAATGAAAACAATAATTTAAAAAATAATTAAAAGAATTTTTTTTTTTTAATGCAAAAAGAGAAAAACATGCATGTCTATTTTAAATTATTTTCAAGAACATGAAAATTTGAGAAATTCTCTATACTCTCTCTCTTTTCCAATATCTTCTGTCTTTTTAGAATTTGACTTAATCATAATAAAAATGAATAGTACAATGTCTTGTTAGTTCTACTGTACAACAATCCCAAGCAACACAAAAGGCAGCAAACTTAACAAACAGCTTTAAATTTAAATACAACATCAAAGAAAAATCTTTTTGTATTTCTTCTTCTAACTGATTGAATCTTCAATTAATCTTATGTTCAATGATTGCACTCGACTTTTCAAATCAAAGGTCTCTGGGACCCAATATTTCTAAAATCTGACTTTTTTCCCCCCCTTTCTTTCTTTTCAGCAATAAGCTAAAATTCTATCACTTCAATGCAAAATCTGTCATTCTTATGAATAGTTATAAAAACTTAATATTTCTTCCAGGAAGAAAATCATACATCCCGAAAGACCCATCATTTCTTTTATGCACCCCTTCTCTATTTTTTTATGTAACACCATAGCACATCTACAAGACCATTGCTATACCAATATTAAAAATTGGGATATTATCCTCTTGGCTGTCTAGGGCTATATAATACTGATATCTCTGACCTCCCTAATTAGCGAGAGTCAAAATATGAAAGTTCCTCAACAAGTAATTTAAAGCCAAGTAGTTTATATTTTAGAAAAAAGTAAAATTGAGTATTAATGGATGATATGCAATAAATCAAGGGTGATTGTGGGTTCATGAAAAAATACCTGAAATTTTAGCGAGAAAATGTTTTTATACGGGAATAAGGAGGAAAAGAGAACATAATTTATTATAGGCAGGTAAAATTATTTAATATATAGATTGTAATTTATTTAGCAATCATATGAAATTGATATTTTGATCTTATTTTATGAACTGAACTATCAAGAAAACTGGAATTTTGGTATTGTAAATTTACAAAATACCTGAATTCAGGTATATAACCTGAAAACAATCACCCCTGATAAATTTATTGATAAAGTATTGTGCAATTCTTGTAACTTAGAATGAGCCTACTGAAATCTAAGCCACTGATGTCTCTAAAAAAGGCAACAATGATTTTTTCCTTCTGCAGAAAGTTATGGCATTCAAGAAGTTTTCATATTACACAAATATTTGTAAAAATTTTTAACATATTAACTTAAAATTTGGTACTTTTCAGCTAGACAAATACCATTTCAAGCCAAATGCAAATGTTTGTGGAAAAGCTAACAAACAAGCTATTCATAAATATCATTAAGAAAAGTACATGCTGTTAATAAAAGTCTTATAACACAAGGCATCTAAGTGACCTCTAATTCCAAGTAACTCAAGTTAACCTATAGCTTGAAGAGAGTCACTCGGAAGGGAAGCAACTATCTTGTGTCAAAGTGATTTTGATGTCTATAAACTAAGTGAGTTTCCAGTAACAACCGATCAAATGCTTGGAAAACTGACATTGGAAAAGCCCTTTCTCGAACAGCCAATGAAATGTTTGGAAGATAAAAGAAAGTGTTACATTAATTGAGAAAAAAAATGATGTGTCGCAAGCAATTTTTGTTGCTTGAATTTTTTATGCATAATAGCACTTTAGCTTAAGAGAATATAGGAAGATAATTCTGGTGACAAATGTATAGCTTAATGAAAAGGATAACAATATTATTGAACAGAATGTTGAAAAAATTCACAAACAAGAAAATACTACACAAGAGCATAAAACTGATGATTCATTTAGTATTCCTATCCCCACTCCCCAAGCCAATGGTACTATATATCAATGAAGATTTAAGATAAGTAAATTTAATTCACAGAATATTAAAAAAAAACAAGAGATGTACACTAGAAATATGTAAGTTAAACAGCAGTTATTAAAGATATATAATGTGGTAATCTTGAAATAAAATTTTGATGCACATCATTTTAGGGCTTTGAAATCAGGAATACATCATTTTATCATTCATTTATGAACAAATTTTACAAATGAATTATACTCTGCGTGGAAAAATTTAATGACAGATCATTCATCATTTGGCAATTGCTAAATTATGTGAGCCATATTAGAGTACTTTCACAAAATCAACTTGAAAGAGAAAAATGTGGAAAAAAAAATAACTTACAAGAAACAATTTATAATATATTACTACACTACACTTGTTAGCAAAAACAAGTACACAACACACATATGGCATAAAATGGTAACTACCATTTATATAATGGAAAAGTACCTAAAATTCTATTAGCATTTTTAAATTTAACAGTCATTCCACTGAGTCTCAGACCTCTAGAACTTCATGCAAGTCCTTACTAAAGCTTAGAAGACAGCAATCATAATTTATTAGATGCAATATCAATACAAACTTGTTTATTAAGATATAAATAAATAAAATAAACAAGAAATTGACATGAGCAACTTTTGTGTTTAAAAATTACTTAATTCTTCATAGGAAATAAAATCACAAATTTATAAAAAATTTCTAAGCATTGATATTGGATATCAAGCAAAATATCTAACATTATTTTAATGTAAAAATCTAAAATTGATATTACATCAATTATTTGGGTGAAATTTTAACCACAATATGAATTATAGTTTTAAATTAACCTAAAAAATTCTGTCAATTAAATTTCATAAAATACAAGATGAAGAAAGGCATCATGTTAAATCAAAATTTTGAAAGGTAAACTCATAAAGAACATAATTATTTCAATCAAAACAGAGTAAAAAAAAAAAAAAAAAAAAAAAGAATCTTGTGACATAATTAGATTACAAAATTACTTTTCAGTACTGAAAGAACACTTATGAAAGACAGTTATAAATCCACTTTTAGTGATTACTGCCCATTTCAGTAGTATGTTCAAATTATTTTGTACAGTCATATATATGATTAATAGATTTTTATGCATATCACATTCATGCTAATAAAAAAAAGTTTCACTCTGTGAGTGTGTATGTGCAATGGCTAACAAAATCTATGGCACATACGAGGATCAAAATTTTTTAGGATAGTCAAAGGCCTCTCCTAGTGCACATGAGTTTTAGAATTTTTAATTTTTAATAATTAGTTGAGAAATTAATTAAAAATATCAAATGAAAAGAATGAAAATTTATTCATAATTCAACAAAAGCACAGGTTTTTATCTAACCGCAGACAATTTCTTTGAAAAGAGGAAGGGAGGGGGGGGGATAATAGAATTACAGCACTGCTAAAGTGATATCTGCACAAGGTCTTTTAAAAAAGGATGCACTTTAAATTCCACTAGGACTAAAAACTCAAAAATTATACAGCCATCTTGGAAAAAAAAAAAAAAAAAAAAAAATTTTTAGAAATAAAAAAAAATATTTTAGTACATTTTCAGGAAGTTAAAAATTCGCAAAAAATCTTTTTATTTCCTTTGAAAGAAAGATTTGAAATCTTTTTTATTGATGACAGGTATTCATCTTGTGGACATTTTTGAACGAATATAAAAATTTTAAACTATTAAATTTATAGATTTAATAGAGATTTATTTATGCATCCAATTATGGAATTTTTTGCTGATTTCCAATATGTTAATTTCTTTATGGTTGCTCAGTTACAACCTTAGATACTAATTACTAGTGTAAATGCCCGTCTTAGGACGGTGGGTAAAAATTGTGTTTTTTGTTTAAAATTTGAAAAAAAAAAAAAAAAAAATTATAATAATTAATAATATGGAAGCGTTTAGATGAACAAAGTTTGGCTAGCTTATTCTAATAAACACACAATTACACTGCATAAAAAAAGTAGAAAAACACTATTTTTTTTAATTTGCTTAATTGCGATTTATATTTACCATTTGATTTTTTTAAGACTATCATTTTATACACAGCCCTTTATTATGACACAAAAAGTTAATTGCTACAGCAATTAATTGAAAGAAAAATGAATTTTGTTATATATTACACACACACACAAAAAAAAAAAAAAAAATATGAAGACAGTTCTGGAAAATTGAATTTATTGGACGCTTTTGCTATAGAGAAAGTTAAAGTAAGTATTACTGTTTCATTTTTTTAATCAAAAAAATATACGATTCTTCATTTTTAAATTGATTTCTTTTTAAGAATGGTTAAAGGAAGATCTTTAAATAATTCTGAAAAAGGAGAAGCCATTTATTAATATTTTAGATACTAATCATTTGATGTACTCATTTAGAAAAGAGGGGGGGGGGAAGCACCAGAGAAATTGCTAAATTGCTTTATGTTCCTATACCTGCAATATCAAACTATATTAGAAATCCTGAAAATCACAGTGCTAAAAATAAAAGATTAGAAGACCTAAAAACACCGACGACTTGTGATGAAAGAAAGAGACATTATCCGAAAGTATAAAAAGGAAAATTCTACAATTTCAAAGGTAAGAATATAAGTAGGGCTAACGCATGTGTCACGTCAAACTGTGTATATGTGTATAAAAAAGTCCACAGTCTTCATTTTCAAGAAAAGACATCTTCATCCAAGTGGGCAAAAATGCATGTTGATAAAAGCTTAGCTTGAGCGAGGGACCAGATGTCTTGCACCACGGAATAGACTTCTGTCATTTACTTACATGAGAAAATATTCAATTTATATGGTCCTGATGGATATAAGTTTTGTTGGCTTTGTATCGAGAATGAAGAAGAATTTTATTCCAGTCGATATATGGAAGTAGAAAGTTTGATGGTCTGGTTAGCAGTCATATATGCAAAACTGAACATAAAATGAGCTGTTTCTTGATTGTCACTCATTAAATTAGCACACAAGTTAATGTTATCAGATATCCATGTAAAATAGATAAATTGTACATAAAAAGTTCAAGTTGTTAGATGACTTACTAACAATAATGCATCGAAAACAACATCATGGCACACTATTACATTATTTGGCTATGGATCTATTGTAGGTTTTTCAATTCCATACATATTTCAACTAGTGTGATTTCGAATTATTACACAATATTGTGGGGACAAACGCAGAAATCAAGAGAAATCAAACCTGTATAAATAATGCACATTCTATTTTCAAAGAAGAGCATGCATCACATAAACTGAAATACCATATAGGAATATTGAAACAATATTTTTCTGTTCAATTTCCATACATATGAGTGTGGAGACAACAGATAAAGCAAAGCTATTAACACTTTTAGATTGTTGAAGGTAAAAATAAAGTTTTAAATGCTATGAATATGAATACAATCGTCTAAAGCTAAGGCTAAAACCACTGGTATAATTTAAAAAAGAAAAAAAAAAAAAAAAAAAAAAAAAAAAACAGTATAAAAAAAATTCAATCAAAAACATGAGATTTTTTTTTTCTTTAATAAGAGTGAAAATGCAATAAGTACAAAGGAGAAAGAAAATTTTGAAAAGAAAGAAAGAACAGATAATGAAAATATTGAAATTAAATTAAGCAAATTTTCTTGGATTATTTTTTTATTAGCATCATTTTAAGCATAAAAATTGCAAGACAGCCATTAAAAGTATTCACATAATAAAGAAATTATCATTTTTAATATAAGGGCTCAAAACAAAAAATAATTTTTAAAAGAAAACCAATTTTGAAATCCAACCCAACTTAATATCAAAGTAATTAACTAGAAGTTAAGCAATATTTTTTAATTACAAACAATAAAATAAAGATGAAGAAAATAAGTTTATAAATATGACTTACAAGTGAAAAAAATATTATCCATCCTTTACTTTTATTTCTTAACAATACTTGTATATTGTATACTTATAAGACCAGTGCAAAATACTTTTATACATAAAAATATTATCCATCCTTTGCTTTTATTTATTAACAATATTTTAATATGGTATACTTATAAGATCAGTGCAAAATACTTTTATATCACAAACAAACTACTTGTAAGGGCTACTACCCAGATATAAATAATGAAACAATCATCAGATGATTTCACATTTTACACTTTCTAGCAATTATTAAAAATAATTAAAAGAACATTCACATCTCAGAACAGTTCAAATGTTATTTTTCAAAAAATATCAGAACTTAAAAAAAAAAAAAATAACAATAATAATGAAATAATATTATTTATGATTTATTGTCCTTTAAAGAAGAAAATATATTCAAGAGACATTTGTCCCAACACAATTAGAAATCATAAACACTATCATTAAAAGTAAATTTGATAAAATAGAACAAAATGTTAATTGTGAAAAGCATTAACTAAATTTAAAAAGGTAAAAATGCATTTAAATATGATTTCTGGGATGTAGCAATTTAGTTCAAGAAAAAATATGTTATGAAATTAATTTTGCAAAAGCATTTATAACCCACATGATTTTTTTTAAACATAAAGATACTACTATGAAAATTACAAAGCAGGGAAAGACAATGAATGCTTTACATATACAGTGGACCGAAAGAAAAAAAAAAGAACATTACATACATTTTAATCACATAGAGAATAAAAAAATCTTCCTAGAAAATAAACAATTGACTGCAAATTGATGTTTCTTTCAATTTACATCATAGAAGCTTCAAATATGTAAATCCAAAGTTACATTTCAGTTTGCCAAGTAATTTTGAGCTATGTTTAAAACACCATTTGCATTGCAATGTAAATACAAATGAATTTAATAATAGGAGTTATAAACTTTAAATCGTCACAATTCCCTAACTACTAGACCAAATAACTTCCTGTTTAATATACTGTGATAAAATGTAATGAAAAGCCAAATGTTATATCAATTTAAGTATTTTTATTTAAAGTTTTTGAGTTTTGTACAATTTCACTATAAAAAACAATTTTTATAATATTAATTGAAAGAAGACATTATTTTTAATCAAATAGCTATTTTCACTTTTTCTGTAACAATTTAAAGAAAAAGTATGGGGGTAGCCCTTTTTTGTTTGGCTGATTGTACATACAATATCAAGAAATTTAAACAACATGTTAAAATAAATTTTGACAAATGGAAGACTGAGAATTACTAACTGGAAAAATGATTTTGATTGAATATACAATAATGATATTGGGGGGAAAAGTAATTTTATACAAGGGGGAAAAAAAATCTCATAAAAAAAGTACACAAATTTATATAAATGCTTTACTCACTTTCGCAAACAAATGGCTTTTCTAAATCTGTATAATCATACCGGTCAGCTCTTTTCCTTCCTCTATTACTCTAAAAATAAAAGAAATAAGAACAAAATTGCAGTATCTAAAGGATTACTAGAAGATGAAATTAGAAAACATTTTACAAATTAAGTAAATATTTTAAAACCAAACAGTCATATACAAAATATAATGCATAAAATTGTTATGGTTAAGAAGAAAAGAATAGATAAAATTAGAAAACAATATTTTATCAATTCAAGTATTTTTAATACCAAACACACATTAACAAAATATATCACATAAAACTGTTATGTTGAGTACTGTAATATTTTCTTTTGAATTATTAAAATATAATCCCTAACCAACAGCAGATGTAGAAAAAAAATAACATATACTTTTACCTTTTTTAATAAATACTATTGGTAATAGCAGACATGACTTAAGAAGGGATCTTTATACAAATTTTTTCCATCTATAATGTTATCTTTGATTTTTTTAATAAAAACTGTTCTGTAAAATATGACAAAATAAGTAAAAGGTCATAAAAAAGTTAATTTCTTTTAGAGTACTTCACCAATAGATATTTGTACTTCTATACATTATATATTGTAAACCGAAAATAAAATAAAAAAATTCCAGAATCATTAAAAGTAAAACATTAAAAATAACATTAAAATCCTTATCTTGACTAAAGAAAATACAATAAAAAATAAAAATCTAACATTGTATTGAAGTACTTCTAAAAAAATTTACATAAGAATCAAAATAAAAACTCTCTTAACTTATTAAGTACAAGGTAATTATTAATTAAGTAAACATTTTATCAAGAGCAAACTTATAAAAATAAAAATATTAACTTTGATATGAAAGTTAATAAGCAAAATATATATAATTATTTGTTAATAGAAATGCCTCAAAAAGAAAAAAAAAAAATTAAAATTTATGTCTGTGTTTAACTTCAAACATTCACTGAAAGTAACTAGAAAGTCAACCAGGTGCCTGTTTCATTTCCATGATCAGGGTGTTTTGTTTATCATATAAGTTAAACAAATTTTTTTCTGGTGATTACAAATATCTTTACCACTAAATATTAATTGTTATTTGTAAATTAAATAAATATAACACAAATTTCATTTTTCAGTAAGTTTTTGATATAAAAGGTAGTTTAATAATGAATATTTTAAGAGACTTTTGTTTATGGGACTAATCTTAATGCAGTCATTTCTTTCCAAAAAGAGTCCATGGATGCTATACATTTGAATAATGAAAAGTCAATTTTTTTTTTTTTTAATCATTACAGTTAGCAAATTATAGAATAAAGAATTAATAATAATTATTTAGTAATTCCATATCTGAAAGAATTTGGAAATCAAATTGATTCAACTCTTTAAAGAGTAATGGCAAATTATTTATACCATTTAATCGCAATTTGTACCAGAATTTAATAAAATTTTGCTTTTATAATTTATGTGAAATAAAAATAAATTTTTATATTTAGAATATTTAAATGAAATTGTTTATAAATTCTGGTGGGCAACATTGCAGAAAAAGAATTACTTGCCCCTGAAAGGATTAAGAGAATGCCAATTTAGTGAAGTCTTACTTTCCCCCATCATAATCAGCCTCTTTAATAAAAAGCTATGAGCTGCTGATGACTGGCTTTTTCGCTAATTTTTGCCACAGATTAATTTTGAAAAGTGAAACATTTGAAGTTACTGAAAAAATTAATAGCTCAAAATGTATGTCAGGAAATTGTTAGATAAATTGTATTAGAAAGGTCAAAAATTGTATTTTTCTTTATATAAGTTTCAAATCTAATGAGTATGCCAATTTTTCAAATATTGAATTAAAAAAATTATTAAATTTCACAATGGAGTACTACAGTGAACCCTTTATACATAAAAAGATAATGATAATGGCAATATGTCCTGACATGTATACTGGCTATAGCACGAGTCACAAATCATAGTAGTCTTATTATTCTGTTAAAATATGAAAGTGAATTATGATGTCCTGAGTGTATGATTTTTATTTCATACTCGACAAAACTAGACGAGCCATTTCTTTAGCTTTAAATAAAAGTTATGCTTTACAAATTAAATGGATTAAAGGTTTTATTTTAAGTAAAGTAAGTATTTTTTAAGTGAAATAAGTGTTTTTTAAGTAGTTTTATTTTAAGCGAAATTTGTGCAATATGAATGATGTCAATGAGAACAAACAATATTTGGCCATTTATTACATCGTCCAGCTAATATAAAAATACAGTAGACTCCCTCAAATCCGCACAGCTTGGGACCAGAGGTTTTGCGGATTTTAGAATTTTGCGTATTTCTGTTCATTGCTTTGTTTGCATTTTTTAAAAAATAATTTGAGTGTAATTAATAATGAAATCAAAAGTATAATGAATGTCTACAATATACTAAAATATTAAAATAAGTAATAAACTGAAATAATAAAAATTTAAATGTTTTTTAAAATGACTAAATACTAAAAGGAAAGGTCAAGTTAATAATCAATAATGTACAATTAAATATTCATTATAAAAGAGGAAATGTGTTTTTCCTAAATTATTCAATGAAACTTGCTTCATAAAGGTACATTACTAATTCACATCAGGATCATAAAGTAATGAAATTTTATTTCAGGTTTAGCCAGACTTAATAACTAAAAAAGCTTGATTAATACATAAATATATTTGATAAGAAGATTGTGGCTACCAATGATATTAGCAATATCTTTATTTTTTCAGAAATAAATTATTCTTTCTTCATGAAAAAACATGAATTTAGTCCTATTAACAAAAATTATAAATAAAAAAATGTATGGAACTGATATAAAACTGAAAAAAATCAATTTTTGCACCTACATCTGAACTGAATGTTTCATTGTTTACATCCGTAAAATATGTGCGGATTTTAGAGAGTTGCGGATTTTAGGAGTGCGGATTTGAGGGAGTCTACTGTACTCAATTTTCTGAGTATTAATGTAAAAAGCATAGTCTTTAGTTTGTTTTTACCAGGCTTGCATTTTAAATTATTTTGGAAAAATTGATTTGATGAATCATTAATCCATTTTCTTATTTGTCTCAAACTTAATTACTTCTCAACATCGCATAATTTTTAATTTTACATTGTTGAATAGGGAAAGTGGACTACCCTTTGAGCTCTGGGGTGTAAATTTTTTCAAAATTCCAAATGTCACATTGGCACCAGTATTTCGCAAAGAAAAAAAAGGGGTTAAGGATAAACACGAAAAAATGCATTAAACCTTTTTCAAATAAATTTGGTCTAATTTTCTGGTGCCGTTGTAACATTTCGGAATTAAAATTACGTGGTAGAAAATTCTATCAACAGAGCTCAAGGGATTAAATATAAAGTGTCCGAAAATTGTACCTCAATTTACTGATTTTCTTTTAAACCAAATAGTTTGATTATGGAATAATAATCTATGGATTTTTTAATCAATTATTTAAAATTTTAAGGGGAAAGCAAGGGTTCTATCCACCATCCTAGAATGAACGCTTACACTAGTTTCTTCAAATTAGTCAATATTTTTTGTTACTTTTTGTCAGACAAATGAAAATTTGGTATCTTTGAACAATTTTTAATAATTATCAATTATTTTAGCTTTTCAAAACACATTATAGCCAAAATCACTAACATTATCTTATCTAAATTAATTTTAACTATCTTACTGAAACACCAATATATTATACCTTTTCTTTTACATCTATCACTTATCTATTAAAAAAAAAAAAAAAAGTTTGCTTAAACTTAAAAAGGTAATGAACTTGCCACATGATAAATGAATAGATTCGTATTTCTATATTGTTGACTGCACAACATTTGTATAAAAAAAGAATTGTAAAATAATGAAAAAGTATAATCAACTTAGGTATGTTTTTATTAAAATGTGCTGAATCATGAAAGGTTTTTATCTCATTTAAGTTAAATTATTGTGATTAATGTTGGCCAGATTAGTTAACACTCAAACCTTATAGACTTTAAAAACACACTAATTTGCTGTTTTAAAAAGACTACTTGATTATGGAAGAATAAAAGATAATGTTACTACTAGAGACAATGTTCTGTAACTCAATCACCATTCATTTTAATTTGACAGGAGCATTTTTTGATCCCAAAGTGTTAAACATCACTGTTACAACAGGATATATATACATAATTTTTTTTTTCTGTTTGTCATTGACTAATTAAATACCATTAGTTACACATAAAAAATCAGCTTGTATAAAAGTTATGTAAAAAGAAATGTCACTGTTTCCTGAACTTTTATAACATCAAGAAGGAAAGTTTCCCTTTAGATGCTACAAGAAATTTTGTTGGAGATATATTGTTTAAATATGATGTATTCTTTTAATAGTCACTTGTAAATTCAATTGCAGCAGCAGCACTAATTACTTGCAATGTACATAAAATGTTTTTACTCCCAACATTTCCCCCAATCCATATAAAAATTTCCCCAAACTTTTACGATGTGTTATATCATGGCCCACTAGATGGCCTGTCTATTTGAGATTAATGTGTGAAGTCTCCCACCAGAGGACGCTGATACTTTGCCCAAGTTATTCAGACCAATCATGTAAACCCTAAACCAAAACAATGACACGTGTGCAAACATGTGCACAGAACAGAAAGCAGCTTATTCAATGCTAACTTGGGCAGGGTTTGCATCACGTGGACTTACACGTGGTTCAATGAAATGGTTCAGGGTTTGAAGCTGAATCCAGCTTCACTCTTTTGGCGGTTTTTAGTGAAATGCGCAGGCCGGTAGTATATAGTGGGCGTTGGTTATACAGACATGGTACAGGACAATTGCACAGCAAAGAAAACACTGAACTTTTAGGCATAATGAACTTTTGATGAAATATCCATTTTTTTCTACAGTTTTGACACTTTTTGCATTTTTACATGATTTTTTGACAAATTTTGCATTTTTCGCAATCCTCCAACAAATTTCGGGTCTTTCTCAAAATTTTTTGCCAAAAATTGCATATTTTCCATGATCTTTCACCCAAGTTGGGTTTCTTTCACAATCATATGACAAAATTTGCATTTTTCGATGAAACTTGCATATTTTACACAATCTTTTGATGAAATTGAAGTAATTTTCCACGATCATTTGACAAAAATTGCATTTTTTCATGATTTTTTGTCAATATTAGCATTTTTTCACATTTCTTCAAGGGAACTCACAACTTTTTTGCAGTTGTATGACAAAATCTGCATTTTTCTTCAACGATCTTTCAACGATATTTGTGTATTTTACGTTATCTTTCACCAAAAATTGCGTATTTTACACAACTTTTTGATTAAAATCGCATATTTTACACAATCCTTTCAAGACAATCGTATTTTTTTACTGCCAAAAAAGCAGAATTTCCTGTTTCCATGGAAAAGTAACATGTCTGGTTATAGGCTTCCATAAATTCTGTATTACCATAGGTATAGATTTTTTTCCCCAAAAACTTTCTCAATGTATGTGCAAGTATATAATATTCTGAAATCAATTTTGTAAAGGTCACTATATGGATCATTCTAACTGCAGTGGAAATTTTTCAGTCTTGAGTAATTTTGTAATTCATAGTTAAAATCAAAATCAATTGTATGTTTTTGTTGAAAATTTCCCTAGATGGTCAAAATTTCCCCCTGATCCTAGACTGCCAGATCAGATATATTTTGCATCCCTGGTTACTTGCTTTTAGAATAGAGACATACTTGTAAAAGAAAATATTCATTGATTAACTGTCACTTATTTAATAATATATAGTGAATTGATTGCCATAAATGCAGCATTTATATAATTTTGAAATGAGAGCAATCGTTCTCTTTAAGGTATGTATTTGAAATACATCATTTAATGGCCGTATGTACAGTTATGGATGTAAATTTTACTAGGATACAAGATCATTAATTTGTATATATTTATCTATATGTAAGCAATCACATTTCTCCAAGGGGAAAGTGAAATGCTTCTAGGAGCTATACAAAAAATCTGTTCAACAAACAACATATAACATGGTAAAACAAAATAAATTACCGATTTTTTTTTTTTTTTAAATCATACACTTGAAAAATACGAATTTACCCTAGATGTTGAAAATGATTTATGATGCTACCAATGCAACCTAACACCAAATATTCAACAAACATATAAAAACATAAACAAGGAAATTATCGTATTTAAAAACTTTTTACCTATAAAACTTTCATTAAATGTAAAAGTTATGTTTAACTGCATACATTTGTTGCTTTCTTTGTTTCCATTTTCTTATTCAAATCTTTTATAAATAGAAAAAAAGGGGGGCAGTATACCAAGCAGATGTAACTCATCAAATTCTGTTCACTCCCTTGCCAAAAAATTTAAAGTGTAAACAAGGCACAGAAGTCTGAGAACATGATCCAGGATGCATTTTAATGAAGAATTCTGCATTTGCAGAAAGAGGACAAGCTTATAATTTTTAACAAAGTTTTTGCTAAATTTCAAAAAGATTTTTCTGAATTTTGAAAGATTTTTAAGGAGTTTGTGTTTTTCAAATATCAAAGTCTGTATTTTTAAATTATCAGAATTCACAAAACTATTCTTTTTAACCCTCTCATTCACATATTATGAGAGGGGGGGGGGGAATCAATCCAATCTTTTGATATGCTTAAAGGGATTCTTCACTGAACTAAAAACTCCTGCTTAGTAATGTTAAACTAGTAGGCAAGTTATAGTCGAATTTTTTGTTAAAATTTGAATATTTTAAAACAATAGTTGCATAGGATAGCTAAGATCTGATCATTAATATGAATGTTTCTTATTTTTTCCATTTTGGTTGCAGATTTTTTAAATAAAGGTACTTTCATTATCAGAACCAATTTTGAAACTGAAAGTATCTTAAAAAATATATTCAAAAATCAGCAACCAAAAACAAAAAAAAGAAAAAAAAATAGTCCTACTAAAGATAAGAGCTCAGCTATCCTATGCAACAAAAATAATTTAAAAATGTTCAAATTTAAATGAGAAACTCGAAAACAGCCTGCCTATATATTTAACATTATGAAGCAGGAGTTTTCAAGTGAGGAATCCTCTGAAAATGATATTTTAAATTGTGTGAAAAAAGAATAATGCATTTAGAGTAATACTATTCATTCTTTATGGTTCAACAATGGTTTAAAAGTAACATTTAAAAAAAAAAAACTTTTTATAAAATTTATGTAACAAACTGTTTTTTCGTAATAGAATTTAGGATGTGTTACAGATATTTTATCATATTCCTAAAACATAAAAATACAGAAAAAAGGTTCTTTTTATGGATAATTTGTTTTCTGATTTTAACTATTCAGCTTTTTTTATTTTGAAAGACATGCAGTAGAAAATTTAAATTAAAAAAACATACTGCCATATATTATCAAAAATTAAAACAAATTTCAAGATTTAAGAAATATCGATCAAAATAAAAATTACTCAGAAGTTTTCAAACTACTTTTTCATTTTAAATTAAGAACCTCATATAAAGCTTATGTTTTAAAAAAAAGGAGGAGGGGGGTGGGAAGGGGGGGCTAAGATGACACTTTTTTTTTAGTGTCTTAACTTACAAGGAAGGTCTCCATACGGGCATACCCCGAAAAATCTGAAAAAAAATACAGAATGTTCTTATAGTGTGGATATATACGTTTATAAAAAAAATTTCGGCGGAACCTCCATTCTGTATCCGTAAAAAAATAATGAAAATTTCGTTATTTGTCGATTTATCGCCCGTTGGCGAAGGAATGCAATTTCAAAAAATACTTTATGTCAAATACACTTCAAGAAAAAAAAGTTTCATGTTGAACTTGTTTTGATAAATTTTAATTTAAATAATTTTAGTTTTATAAGTTTTAATTTGTTTTAAGTATAATTTTGTTATATAGATATTTATAGGTATTTATATTAAAATTTAAATATTAAATTTTGAGATTTAAAACGATATTCATAATTTAAATTAATTAAATTTGTTTCCTGCTCAAAGTCCAATTGAGAATTGTCGATTAGATTTTGTTGCTATGGAAACCTGTGGCTTTTATTTATGACTACGCTTAAATTTATGAAGATAATTTTTCTCAATATGATTTTTTTAATCTGTGAAAACATTTTTTTTCAGTGATTAATTAAATAGCTACTTCAACAAGTAATATATATGTACAATATAATATGTATGTATATGTATATAATATATTAAAGTCTCTCATTGTTTATGTTTAAATTCATTAAATATGATTTACAAGCATTCTAAATATCCAACAGTTTTGAGTTGCATAATAATCGTTTGCTTTTGGCGAGGGAAAGAGCTGCTCGTCAAATCGAGTGACTCTTTCGTCTTTTCACGCCAAATATTCGAAACTATTTTATTTTTTTACATAATTTCTAATGCGATTCCGCCGCTAATTTTGATTGTTCCTTTATTACATACATAAGTACTTTAATTAGTATTTTTTTCATAAAATTCTGAGTATGCCCAGTATGGAGACCTTCCTTGTTAGAGAACCATATCTAACAGCAATTTATGAGAAATAATTTTCTTTTGCAGAAAAATGACAAACATTGCTTACTTTATTGGAATTTGAAATACTGACATTACCAAAAATTTTAACAACAGAACTTCAGTTATTAAGAACCTATAAGAAAAATTCACATATGAAATTTTTTACAAATCTAATTAAAAGAAGCTATTATGTGGGAACTCAGGGTTTATCACAATTTATAACAGGGTAGAATGCTGACAACAAGATTAGTGTACTTTTGTTGTTGTTGTTGTTAAAAGTTTTTTTTTGGGGGGGGGGAGAGGGGAGGGGAGCTTCTAAAGCCATCTTTAATACTTAAAAATCAAGGCATGTTTTTCAACATAACATTGAGTCAATTTCTTACTATGCGAAATGTTTTGATGCAAAAAATAAATAGGGTTCTTTTAACGGCGTTCGGGCCAGGCTCAGGCTTTACTTTTTTCTGAAGACTCGGGCCAGTCACTAATCTTTCTGAGTCGGTTGGGCTAGGGCCTTACTTTTTTCTTGAAGGATCAGACTGGACCTAACTTTTTTTTTCCATATGAAGCTGGGACTGATTTCATTCTTCCATGTCTTCACAAACAAAAATATTCAGTCTCAGTTGAACCATCCCATATGAAAATTAATTTTCCTGACAAGGCCAAGTCTGTTCAAAAATCAGCAAAATTTGGCTTAGTCCAAAATTTTTTTCAAAAAAGCATATACTTTTAAATTGCCACTATTCTACAATTAAACATTAAAATTTATTCATTTGAAAGGATCGTAAATTTGTTGGCTTATTAAAATAGAGTTAAATGGGTCAAAAAAAGAGCTTGCCTAAGACAGAATCTTCTTTCAAATTGAAAACTTCTTTTAAATCTCTTTTAAACTGTTCATCCATGCAAAATGAATACAATAATATGTGAGGAAAAAAATATATTATACATTTATATTCGCTAAGAAAGAAACTTGTCTATAATGTAGGTGTTTTTTTTTTTTTTTTTCCCAATGCGATTCTGTCTTAGCAGATTTAACTTTACCAAATACCATTTTTCAGATTTTTTATGTCTCCATTACACGGAATGTGGATTAGTAATGTTAATGATAGCTGAAACATTTACGTATAACAAACAGAGGTTCATGAAAAACATAAATATTGCAGCCTATGGCACTTCTGTATATTTAAAGAACATAAAAAAAAAAAAAAAAAAAAAAAAAAAAAAAAAAAAAAAGGGATTAAGATAAGTTTTTTTGGTTAGAACTCTTTTGTAAGAGCAAGAGTCAATGTTCTGTAGAAATTCACTCTGGCTACGCAGGGTTTAGGCCAAAATTGTAACTTTTAGCTGAGCTGTGCCGCTAAATTTTTCTCTAAGGGGCGGAGCTTGGGCCAAAATTTTAAACTTTATAATGTACCCGTATCGGCCAATATTTTTTTCTGTTCGGGCTGGGCCGATTTTTTTCCCTATGGTACAGTCCAAGCTCAAGCCTGGAAATTTTGGCCCGTGCAGACCTCTAGGGTACAGCACTCTTTTGAAATTGTCCGAGATAAACTGAAACTATGTACATTTCTGAAATATTATCAAGAAATTAATACAAAGTTACTGAAGGAAACCTTATATATATATATTTTTTTTAAAGATGATGGCAAGCATGCAGAAGATATAAAAAATATGGATTTTATAACATCAACTTATACACAACACACTGAAAAAAAATCATATCTATTTGACCTTTTGGAACAAAAGGTCATTTTAATTTGGAGGGTTAATAATGAATAGCAATAAACACTAATAACTATTTAGTTTTCCTATTTTACTCAAATTTTTCAACAATGTGACATTTATTTCCAAATAAAATTTTATCAATGCATAATGCAAAATTTGACACAGTGACTATTGGATTGTTCCACTTTCACACCTCCCTTTGTTTGTTTTAAAAAAGAAGAGTATGTCTTGGAAAAGACTTTTTTTTTTGTACCTGGAGTTATTAGCAACCATCACAAAGCATCTCAAAAGATGTAAAAATTCCATAGTTACCCTGGAGAATTTGTTTTTTAGTTTGAATAAGGAACATATAAAAGGATGAGGGAGGGCAAAATTGAAGAAAGGGTCATTTTTTTAAAACACACTTTTATCTACCCAAATCAAATCTTGCCATCCTTACAGTTTAGAAAGGATATTTGTTGTTTGTAGCAACTCTGAACATGAAAGAGATTATTTGAGAGGAGAAATTTTACTTGACTTCATCTATGAGATTCTGATCCACCAAATCTTAAAAAAAAAAAAAAAAAAAAAAAAAAAAAAAAAACAATTTTTTCAGATAAAGTGAAGATTTTGATAAAAATCAATAAAAGAGATATGTTCCCCCCTCCCCCCCCCAACCAAGAAAAAAAAAATTCTTGCTTTAAAAAAAAAAAAAAAGAAAAAAGAAAAAACAAGATTCTTAATAAGAACACTTCACCAAAAACAATGTGTCTCGGTCCAACAACAAACAAAAATGGTCCAACCGAAAACAAAAGGTGACATGCGATCTTATGACAAAAATCTTGTTTTTTCAAGGTCTTTTGGCAAAAATTGCAGTTTCCTCGTGATTTTTTAATGAAAATCACATTTTTATTTGCAATTTTTTGACAAAAATTGCATTTTTTTCATGATATTTTGACAAAAATCATGTTTTTCTTGCAATCTTTTGAAGAAAAAAGTGTTTTTGTCATGATCTTTTGACAAAAATCAAGCGGTTTTTTTGCACTCTTTTGCCAAAAATAGTGGGAGTTTTTTTACCATCTTTTGACAAAAATTACATTTTTTTCACATTCTTTTGACAAAAATTTCATTTTTTCACAATTTTTTGACAAAAAGAGAATTTTTTTTTGCGATTTTTTGATGAAATTAGCATGTTTTTCACAAGCTTTTGACAAAAATAACATTTTTTTTTCTTTTTTTTTTTCATGTGATAATTTGATGAAATTCTCCTTTTTCCATGATCCCTTGATGACATGGAAAAAAGAAAAAAAAAAGAACAAAAAATGACAAAAGAGCGGAAAATCTTGAATTGGCAGAATTTTATGCCTGATATTAACATGTCTTGGAGCAGTGACATTTTTTTATCACTACTATTTTTTTTTTATTATTATTATTATTATTATTATTATGGCAGATTACTACAAGAACTGTACTTTAAAACTTTCCAGAAAGGAGGTTCCTAAGACATTCCCAAGATAAACCCAAAGTGAAAATTTTTGCAAGGAAATAGTGATGATTAAAGTTTTGAATTTAATCTATAAAAGGGATTACTCTGAAGCCTGTATTAAAAATGTTTGTTTTTATTTTATATGTACAAAGAAACTCGGGATACCCATGTGCCAGAAAATATTGTACAGAACACAAAATTAAAATAATTTTTATGTTAAAACTAATAATTATTTTTATATTTAACTTTTTTTGAGCTGCCAGCTAAATGCATCAAAAAGAGAGTTTCGATGAAAAATTATGTATTAAAATAATAAAAGTTCTGAAATTTATTAAAAACAGCATGCATAAAAAACATCCTGTGTCCTAATCTCATGCATAATATATGCAAATTCCACAATTATTTCAACCATTTTTCTATTTTACAAGGAAAATATTATTATTGGTTAGGTGAGAAGTTGAACAAGTCTCTTTCACCTGTTTTCGACAATTCATTGCCAATTGTGATAACAATGTCACTTTTTAAAATTTTTCATTATTTGCATTGCTATAAATGTTATTTAACATTATTGTATTGATTGTTGTGATAATTTTATTTAACCCTCTCATGCATACGGGCCTCATATGAGGACAGATAATTATTGCATTATTAAGCAAAAAAAAAAAAAAAAAAAAAATTAGAGCATTCATTTATGGAGATCTGATTTGTGGAAAGATAATAACTAACATGCAGCATAATAATAAAATTATTTTAGAATGGGCCCTTCATCCGTCATAAAAAAGATTTTTTGTGAATAAGGAAAAATAATTTATGCATGAGAGGGTTAACTATGTCTGAAATTAAAAAATAAAAAATTCTAAAAGTGAGTTACAGTTTTTAAGCAATTTTCATTTGAACATATTTTCACTATTTGATGGTGGAAAACAAATCAGACAGCATTTTGAAGACAATTTGTGTGCAATAAACGAAAAATGATAGCACAAAAGATATTATTACCATCAACATGGATTGGTTTTGCTTTGTAAAATAGATATTTCAGATTAATATATCTACATACTTAATATTTGTTTTAATTATTTGTTAGCATAAAATTAACTTTAATAAATTGCGACAACTTCATTTTCTAAATTGCATCTGTGTATACTATTTAAGTATTCATGTACAATATCCTTTTCAGTATATAAAATTATAATTATTCATTTGCAACAATTAGAATATGAAAATTTAAAAATTTGATGGAAAAATAAACAAATTTGAAAACAGGGTACAATGTTTTAATCAATAGCATGTCTATTAAACTATACTAATGAACTAAACTATACTATACACACTAAAGACAGGATAATTCAATTACAATTCTATAATTATGTTTCAGTATGCCAGAAAAATATTTGTTTGTCCATGATATTAATCATGGATGTTTGACTGGGTAGACATATACCAAGAATTTCTGGATTGAAAATTTCTTTACATCTTATTTATAAATTATTTATTTTATTGATGTATAAGAAATATAATAATCACAGGTAAATACAAGCTTCCCAATTTTGTAGCAAGAAAATTTTTATTAATAAAAAAATATTTCTTCGGGTTTTTTTCCCCAATAAACCAAATTTTTTATTATGGTGAATCAAACTCGTAATTTCGAAAAATATAATTTCAAATGAACAGTGGCATGGCTAAAATAAAAGAAAATCTGGACTGACTTCTTTTGATTTTTCTAATACTTTTGTTTGTGTCTAGAAAGTTTGGAAAAAAAAATAATAATAATTATAAATTTCTGACACAATGAAATCAACTAAATTTGAATGCTAGACTTCCCATTTAGAAACTAGAAACACTACTGTACCAATAGTGCTTGATTATATCACTGCAAAATTTATCCCTTATATACTGTCACATTTTCTTGGTGTTCTTTCTTCCCCAGTAAAATTTATTGCAAAATGACTAAAGGAAATTGAATACCTAATCGATGGATTGATTTATACAAAAATCTATAGTTTTGTGTCAGAGAGATATTTATCAAATGGAATTTTAATCAGAAGTACTGTTTAAAAGTTATATTTCTCTCACATACACATAAAAGTCATGAATACAATATTTTCCTTACACAACGTGTGAAAATGAAAGTAACAATAGGTTACCTTAACCCTCAATTACTAAAAAGAGAAGAAAAAAAAGCAAGGTACAAAATTGGATACTAATATTTTTATGCATGTTATGCAAGCAGGATCCAGTAGATGGAGTAGTCATAAATAACGTCAGTTGAAGCTACCCTTTCTCTCCCCATGTTCACCATCTCCTACCCTTTCTCCTGTCTTTCAGAAAAACTTAGTATGACAAACTTTATTTGGCAAAAAAGGTCTATTATACCTATCTTAAGGAAACAGGCTATGATAAAAATTCACTGTTATTTTACTTTGAATTTTTACCAGTAGCATCTTTATTTTGTGTTTGGACGCTGATCAAATATCGGCAAAAAGTATGAGAACATTGACAAATGCATGGCTGCCAGCTCTGCAAATTCTGACAGTGTTCTAATAAAAGTTTGTTAGATCAAATTTTCCTGAAAGAGAACAAAATTTTCTGTGAAATGCTCTCAGTGTGATCAATATCCACAATAATGGTAAAACATTATCAAACTTAGCTGATTTTGTTTGTATGATTTTTTACCATCGATTTACATAAAATAATTTTAAATCCACAATCACATGGCTTTCTATGCAACTTGTTCTCAGGCTAATAGAAAAGTACTTCATAGTAAATCACTGTTGCTGACACCTGCAATTACATCACATTTAGTGAAACAATAATTATGTTAATTACTTCTAAACATATGTTAAAAAATCAGGGTGGCTACAGAAATGGTGTAAAAAAAGTTCCCCGATTTTCCCCTGATTATCTGGTATCAGATTTCTTTAATTTTTATTATTAAAGAACATATGCAGTATTTTTTTTATGTATGCTGCTTTCTCATATAACACACTTATCCAGCTTGCAAATATCTCTTTTGGTAGGAAAAAAAAAAACAAAAATTGCACAGTATTTTAAAAATGTTTCACAATTTTATAAATCCAAACTCAAATGTAGCTAACGGATATATGATGAGAAAATTTCATTTTCTGGAGAATGTTCAGTTTCAAGACATCTACATCCAATAAATTAGCTAATTAGATTAAGCCTGCTACCTGGTCAGATATTGTTAATGTTCCATTTAAAAATTTCAAAATGGCTGGAATTGCCTACAATATAAGTGATATCCAGAAAAAATGAAGAAATCTGATCACCTCAATTTGTATTAAATATTAAAAAATCATATCGTGTGCATATTTTTAAAAATGTTGGGGAAGACATTAAAAAAAAAAAAAAAAAAAAAAAAAAAAATGGTATATAAAATACATTAAAAGTATTTTCACTTCTAATAGTTATTGAAATCAAACAGATTACATTGCAATTATGATTGTAATCAAAGTGAAATCTCGATTATGATTACAGTGCGATTAATTTCAAAATAAAAATTTATGATTACAATTATAATGCGATTACACAGTTTTTGTGGTCGATTATAATCACTTATGATTACTCAAAGTCTGGTGACAACTAGCAGATTATACTTTGTAATTAAGTAATGCATCTTCCAAACCATTTGTGTGTGTTGACTTTCTTTTTTCTACAACACAGCTAATGATTTCAAATCTATCAGCCAAGTTATCATGGGAGAATTGATTATACCTAAGTTCAAAACATATATAGCATGTTTTAGTGAAGAGGCAATAAAGTTAGTAAAATGGCAACAAGATTTCGATAATACCTAATTCAAAGACTTGTTGGAAAAAGAGGGAGGGAAGGATGTTGTATGTCTGCATATAGTATTTTTCCTTATCTAATGAACCTATATTAGAAATCCTTTTGCAAGCTTTGTTACATTGTAAAAAAAATATAGACTATACGGATATAAGTGTTTTGCAACTTCAGTTTCTTTAAACTTGTTTTAGTTATTAAATAACCTCATCTGCAATATCCTTAGTTGTATGCATTTTAATTAAATTTAATCTTGGTAGGGTATAACAAATTGATGATGGAATAGATCTGCATCCATAAGACTTCATGAAGAGGAATGCTATGCATCAATACACATCCATATCATGAATATGTAGCTGTAGTCCACTGTGTATCAGTTTTGTTTTAATATGTAGTATTTCATTGTATTTTTTTTATTTATTGATATTAATTTAATTATAATAAGTCATTTAATGTCTGTGAGTTTATTATCACAAGCACCTGGTTGGAGAAATTTTCTTATTGTTAAAGAACTCCCCCTTTTAAAATAAAATATAATTAAAAGAACAGTTTAGCAGTGATACTTATCAATGTTATTCAGTCATTGTAAAGATATTAAATTCATTAAATATTAAAATTAAAATCACAGAATAAAATTAGAAATAGGCAATTATTTCTTAACAGATAAATTATGCAGATTTTAATTTTATATATATATATATATAACATGAAATAGGTAAGTCCTTTCATTTAAATATGATGGTGTTGTTCCTTTCACTTTTTATCAGAAAGAAGAGAGTTTTTTATTGCATTATCTAGAAACTTCACAAAACAAAGAGTAGAAAATAATTTAAAAAACAAAATAAATGTCAAACATTACACATGCACTCATTATCATTGAAGTGGTCTGATTCTGCAACAGTAACTTGTCAAAAAATAAATAAATAAAAGTGATAATAAAAAACAAACATATAAAACAAAAAAGAATACTGCAAAAATAAAAATTTTAATCCAATGATAATGTAAACATTTTAAATATGAGAATACTTTAAAAAATATATTGTATTTACTCAAATCTAAGACTCACCTTATTCTTTTAGCTAAAAAAATAAGGATTTTTGGTAAACTTTGAAACATGCACACAAACAGATCAGTTTCAAATCATATCACAAACATTTTTGCATCGACAGAGAGGGCATATGATTAAGAAAAATAATAAGTAAATAAATGCACATTTTTTTTTCTTTCATTAATATATTGTAAATTTTATTACTGGAAGTTACCGATAGCTGTCTCTTTAATGACACTGCAGACTTTTTTATATTTTTTTCATATGCATGAAGTGCTCACACATTGTACACATGGAAAAAGAGGGAAAAATATCGCTGAATGCAGAAATCTCATTGCATTAGAATCTTAACTTTAACAAGAGATTCATTACTGCTGCAATCAATGTATACATTGATTGCATAGTAAGCATTCAGCGATATTTTTCTCATTTTTCCACGAATTACTCATACATGTATTAGTGATGGCTTCTTAGATAAATTTCATGCAACTTTAATTTGCTTCACAGCTTTTGCTGCTGTATTCAACGATTTTTTTTTTCTTTTTTAGTAAGGGGGGGGCTTTCATGGACATGAAACACTAATACAAGCATTAGTGATCACAGCTTTGACAAATTTCACAATTGCTACAGCAAGTCATTTTTTGTTGTTTTTATGGGCAAAAAGCATTCATGTGTGCACTTATGATCATGGATTTAACGAATTTCATTTAATGAAGTGCTTTTATATATGTTAGTGTGTTAGTGACTGCAGCTATGAGGAATTTCAGGTATTTTTGCTTGATAGTTAATTTTGTTTTTGTAATATTAATGGAATGCAGATAAAAACATTGTTTCTTACTGCTTGCATTATCTGTTTTACGTGTATCTTATTAAACTAAACTAAAATATTTATCAACTATCTGTTCATGATTTAATTTAATATTCTGCATTTAAATTCTTAAATTATTCTTAGTACTCTTTATTCCAAAATCATTTTAATCAATGAAATTCAAGATATGATGTGTTCTCACTCCTGCAACTTATTCTTCAATGAAGTTTTTATCTTCTACTAATTTTCTTTACAGTAACTATTCAAAAACTCAAAATGGCAACATTATTCCATTCGTTTATCAGGTTACAGTATTATAAATGCAAATAAACAATTAAAAAGCTGTCAATTTGGTAAGGGGGGGGGGGGTTGTTTGTTTAGTTATGGCAAGCAAGGGTTAATTTTCTAGGCATACTCATATTTACATTTAATTTTGTTCCCTAAGGGAACCACATTAAAAAAATAAAAATAAAACCAGTTTCAAAGCTGTAAAATGTGCCCAACACATTCCTTTTCATAAGGTATTGTGGGTAGTTCTTGTATTCAATTGCAAGATGTATTGAGTTAAAAGGTTTTTTTTTTTTCCCCTCAAAAAAGTGTGCCTTAGATTTGTTTAAATATGATATATAGTAAGATAAATAAATAAAATAATTGAGAAGTGTATCTAGAGTACTTTGGGAAAAATATGAATGAAATATGTAATCTGAATTATGTGATGAAGGCATTAAATAACAAGTTTAGTTTCAAAATTTTTATTAGGATTTTTATACAATCACATTCATTAAAGTTAAATGCACAAAACAAAGAGTTATTTAATGCAATTAAAGTTAGTTAATGCATTTCACCACATAAATACAACAAATAAGTTAAGATTCTACAGCTAATATCGAATGATAAAAAAATTACACAATTTTAAACAATACTGTCAGTTTTACATTAATATATACCACAGCAATTTTAACTAAAGTAAGAGTCAAATGTTATTAAGCTAGAGCCCCAATAAAATTTTACAGAATAATTAAAAATAATTAACTGTGAAAAGTTTTGGTAATAACAAGTTTGAAAGGAGAAAAAATAATAAATAAATAAAGGAAGAAATACTCTAACTAAAAAATGACTTCACAGAGTTGTAAAAGATTTGATGATCTCTGATATTAAAAAATTTAAATTAAGCTAAACTTAAAAGTGGGTTAAAATATTTCTATTTACATATACATAACTTAAATGGAGCAAGATTGCTATATTTTATTACCTAAAACTTATCTTTTTCAAAAAGTTAGTTAAAGCATCAATTTTTAAATTTCATAAAAGGTAAACATCATAGCGATATTATGAAGTAATTATAAAGCTAGTTATTAGTAACAAATAATTTAATGTAACTATAAACTTGTTTATTTTAAACTGAAAAAGCAATAAGCTTAAACTTAAGAAAGAACACAAAAAGACAGTACAAATGTAGGCAGATAAGCAGAAACAGACTTTACGAAAAAAGCTCATATAAAAAAGCTTATTGTTATTGCAGTTTTTTTTTTTTTTTTTTTTTAAATCTATAAATACTGAAAAAACTGACTCAATTTTGATGATTGAAAGGTAATTACTTTATTGTTTTACAATAAAATAAGAATAAAAAAAGGTACAAAAAAAATATATCAACGTAGATTTTTAAGCTTTCTGTAAAGTTAAAGAAAAAAATCCATGCCAGTTTTAAATGTAGGTGAAATTTATAAGGAAGTGTTAAACAAATCCCCCCCCCTGCCCCTCCCAAAACAAAAATAAATAAAAATAAATTTAGAGCATCCATACAAAAGTTATGCAAAACAAAAATTAAAAACTAAAAAATAATTTTATAAAATTCTTTGTTTGAAATCAATTGAAAAGCATAAAAAATTTTTCTATATTAATCATATTTAAATTCATATACTTATTCATTTTCAAGTGTATCAAATAAAAAGTTTTTTTCCCCCAATGATGCATATAAAACAAAATAACATTTGAAAAAAAAAATAGAAGAAAAAAAAGCTAAAATGAACAATTTAAAATTAATCAAAACTGGTTATATAAAGTGCATAAAATAAAGTAGAAATATGCATGTTTTATAAATTAAAAAATTGTGCATTATGAATTTTTAAATATCAAAAGGTATTTCAAAAAATATGAAAATTATCAAACAGAAAATACATGACTCAAAATAAATTCTAAAAAAAATAAATTGACCTACGGATAAAGTTTTCTCACTATCAGCTTTAGGATTTCTCTGTACCTTTTTTTCCTCCAGTAAAAATAAAGAAAAAATTTCTTAGAACATAAATTAAGTATTTATAAATAATGCAAATAAATAAAAATTAATTATAATTAAATAAATAATATAAATTACCATACTCCAAGTATGGTCTAAACACACTCTTTAATGAAAAGAAAAGTTACTTTTGATTTCACCATTATTTGTAAAAAGTGATCAACGAAAATGGTAACAAAATACACAAGAAATAGAGTATTTTTTTTAAATTAGGAGAAATATCAATGAAATAATAATAAGAGCAAATATTATAAAAAATACACTAAACAAAAGCTTGTATAAACAGAAATCATTCACAGGATCACAAACATAATCAGTAATTAATTCAATCTATTCATTATCGACAAATCTTATGAGGTGAATAATTTTCTAGATAAGTCTTAAAACCAGGGTTGGCATGGTTTAAACCAATTGATTTTTTTCTCAAAAAAAGTGATTGTTTAGAAGAAAATTAGCAACATTTTCTCTTTTTTCTTTCTAATTTTCTAAGTTTCAGATTACTGGAGATAGATAATTTCTACATTTGACACTTCATTTCAGCAATAAGCATTATATATAGTAGGTTTAGGTGCTTTTTTTTATGTATAGGATTAAAATCAATATCCATTGGTTCTAATTGCTCTAAAGAAAAAGCCTCAGACATGTGAATTAATCAAAAATAAATAAATTAAGAATATTGAATATTCAGCATAAAAATTTTTAGTTTAAAAAAAATGTAAATTATTTAATGCAGCTAATAATATAACACTATAATTTTTTAAATTTTACTCAAACTGAAAAAAATTCTTGATTGAGGAGATTTTCTTGAAGAATTGAAATCAAAATATGAAGTTAAATGAGAGTATTCAAAGATTGGATGCTAGTTATTCCATTTTAATAATAATAACAATCTCATTATTATTATTATTATTATTATTATTATTATTATTATTATTATTATTATTATTTCCTGTTATTTGCTGAATCTAATGACTAAAAATGTTGATTTCAAATTATCACTCAAAAAAACAAAATCCCAAGAAGTATTTAAAAATATTTTTTGAATAACTGTGGAATTATATTTATCAAATTGCATCCAAGTGTTTATAATTAGTAATCAAAAGATTTTCAGAGTATCAATGTTACACTGTGTAGAGAAGTTTATTCTTTGAACGATTGTTTGCTAATTCTGCTTAAATTAAAGAATGAATTTTTTCAGTTTCAACAGAATTTTGATTATTTTAAGTTTCAAGAAACTAAAATTTCAAACTTTAATTTACTGTTTTTTATTAATATGAAAAAAAAAATTTCTAATACAATTATAAGTAAAAAATTCTGTAAGTTTCTTCATAAATTTTGATTTATCACGCATTCAATGTTTTCCAGTCAAATTTCAAACTTACATTTAACAGATACTTTTCTCTTTTGTATAACTTTCTTAATTTTATGCCTAAAAAACTTAAGGAAGTGCCTCGAAGTGAATTATTTTTGTAGTTGCACAGGTTTTGTTGTGATAATTTTTAACTAAATATTCCTAACCTAAAATAGCTGGAATATCAAAAGATTGGAAATAGTGAATTAAATCAGAAGACCAAATTTTATAAGTTGTCACTCAAAAAAAATTTTTAGACACAGTCTTTTAAGAATTAGATGACAAACATCTTTGTCCTGATTATATGTTATATTGTTTGGTTTCTAAACTTTACGGCAAACAAGAAGGATAAAATGTAAGATCTCACATACAGAGAAGGGGGAAGAGAGAGAAATGAAGCAAATAGCATGCAATGAAGAGATTTACTTCAACATACAAAGAACTATTTCAATAAAGTACATAAGTAAAAAATCTTTGACAGACAGTGAAACAGTGAAAAATAAAGACTACTTTCATTTCACAAGGTGTGAACTAACAAGGAACGTCTCCATACGGGCATACTCCGAAAAATCTGAAAAAATTACAGAATGTTCTTCTCATAAAAATGTATACGTTTATAAAAAAAATTTCGGTGGAACCTCCGTTCCCTGTCCGTAAAAAAATAATGAAAATTTTGTTATTTGGCGATTTATCATCGGTTGGCGGTGAAAAGCAATTTCAAAAAATGTTTTTTTTTTCCTTTTATGTCAAATGCATTTTAAAGGAAAAAAGTTTCATTCAACGTGTTTAGATAAATTAAATATCTTTTGTTTTGTCAGCTTTAGTTTGTTTTAAGTATAATTTTGTTATATTGATATTTATATGTATTTAATTCAACTATCAAAATTCGAGATTTAAAATGAAATTCAAATTTAAATTAATTAAAATTGTTTCAAGTTCAAAGTCCAGTTGAGCACTGTCAATTCGATTTTGTTGCTACGGAAACATCTAGATTTTATTTTTGAATACGCTTAAATGTATGAAAATAATTTTACTGAATAAGAATTTTTTATATACAAAAATATTTTTTGCAGAGGTAAATTAAATAACTACCGCAACAAATAATATATATATATGCAATTTAATATATAGATGTATAAAATCTATTAAACTCTCTCATTGTTTATGTTTAATTGCATCAAACACCTTCCAATTATCTCTTGTTCTGATCGATAGTGCATGTCTTAGCTGAGATACACTTCGCTAATTTCGAAGAAGAAGAAAATTGATTGATAAATGGTTTTGGTCCAAAGACGCATCTTTTTATCACTGTGGTATTTATGTATTGTCAGAGAGATGGCAAAAATATGTAGCTAACGAGGGACAATGCTTTCAATAAACCATTTTTTCATATTTCTCTTGAAATTTTCCATTTTTCATGGAGAAAAAAAGGCCAGAAACTTAGTTGCACACCTAGTATTTATCAGACAGTGAAAAATAAAATGAAATCAACATTTTAAAGCTTTCATTAATTTTCTTCATTTTTTAACAAGAGAACAACTCTTATCATTTCTTTTTTGACAATGATAATTTTTAAAAACGACAGAAAGCTTATTGATACTTAAGACTAAAGAAATTTAATATAAAGCAAAAAGTGAAGTCTATTTAAGTTCATAACAGGAAAGAAAAAGAAGAAAAAAAAGATTATTGGATATTCATATTAAAGATAATAAAATTTTTTGATAGAAGAATTATTACTTATGTTTTTTTTCATCAACCATTTATGATAAACAAAATCTGCAGCCAATCAGTGGGGTTTAATGCTAACAATAGATAAATGAGACATCACATTTACTGTCGTCAATGCCATAGTTGTGTATCACACACAATATATATATATTCTATTTTCATTCATTTGTGCATAAGACAAGTTTAAATTTTGTAATGAAATGACTTTTCAAAACTTGCAGAAAAAAAAGGGGGGGGGGGGCTTACTATCTACAAAAGAACATACAGTGCAGTAATTTAAATTAAAGAATCATGCTAACAAATAAGAGAGTGTATTAATGTGCAAGATGTGAGATTTTTACCTAATAGGGATAAACCATAGCATGCAATTTCCAAAAAAAAGTGACAGACAAAATATTATTGAAAAGAAACATGATTCACTGTCCTCAAAATTAAGTTTGTGACTGAACTAATGTTTATTTATAGCTGGACAAAAGAATGGACATGAGTGATTATATGGAAGAAAAAAGACATTTGAGCAATGAGACAAGGATCACATATGGGCATCATTACAAATTGGCTAATCAAAAATAAACAGCGATCACATGAAACATACATAAAGATATTACAAGAGTGTTTTAACATCTCACTTATGTATTACTGACTTTAAGTAACACTGCTTAGCAACAGTAAAAGGCCAGCAACAAGTAACGAGGAGTCTAGTATAATATAGTAATAAGCAGCTAAAGTAAAATTAACATACATTTATTGGTTTTAATGGTAATATAACTTTATCAAATGAAAAGCAAAATGATTGGATGAGGATCATATATGATTGGATAAATATAAAATTGCATTCTATAATAAATATGTTGAATAAAAAATAAGTAACAAATTACATGCACAAAAACAACCGATCGAATTTGTTCAGTTTCTAAATAACACAGATGCTGCTACTCCTTTTTTCTTTCTTATTTCGCACAAAAGACAGAACTCTTATTTGAAGTCTCTGTATTCATATTATTTAGGAAGGGGGGGATTTTTACACAAATGTTCATTTTTGATAATTATCCCACATGCTTTCCAAATAAATCTAATAAATAAATTTTAAAACTTAAATCTTATTTCACATTATTATAATTTGTCCGACCATAATTGGCAGTATATATATTTTTTCTTTTCTTTTTCCCCCCTTTCATGCAAAACGCCCTTTACATAGAAATTTACTGCTGAAAAATAGCTCTATATTGCTATAAAATACAATTTTAAAAAATTAAAATATTAATCTCATATATATATATTTTTTAAAAATAAATATATTTTAAATCAATATTCATGTAAATAATATTTAGTTCTTTCAAGAACCACAAATCAAACAACAAAAATTCTATTGATGAGAACTAATATTTTGCTAGGAAATTTAAAAAACTAAATGCATTTATTTATTTTTTCTACATTACAAATGTTTACTGTATTTTTCAATTAAGATATTGTGTGTTTATTTTTTAAAACAATTTTTATATTATGTATTAATTATATTCATACATATTTAAAAGGAGTTGATAAGGTAATTTGTAATGAGATATAATAACATGAAGCATCAATAGCTTAATAACAGAAGCTCTATACGAAAAGTTATTCAACCAATAAATATTATATTACAGTAGACCTGAAAATATCCAGTGGCCATTCGTCACATGGCAACTAAATCAAATAAACAAAAAAAAAAAAAAAGAAAAAAAAGAAAAAAATTCAATTTTTTTTTAAACGTTTCAATTTAAAAAAAAAATTAACCAACATTTTTTGAGTTGGTCTCAGGATCCTATATTTTTATTTTAAGTAATCAGTTTTAACAGGTACTCTTAACAGCTGTAATTTATACAAGGAATTTTAATTTAATTCAATAAGTATTAAAAAAGTTATTACTAAGCTAAAAGAATCCACTAATTAATAACTAAAAATTTAAATTTTCAGGCCTATATTACTGCAAGCTAAAATGCAACAATCCAATACTACTACAATACAGAAGCATTAATAGAAACGTAAGTATTTGCTTTTTGATTCTTTTTACAGGAATAAGCAACAATGCTCTTTTGATTACAAGGAAGAACAAGGTACTTTTATAGCAATAATTAGAAATATAAATTACAGATTTCAATTTGATTAAAATCACATTAGCAATATTTTACAAGTATTAAAAAAAAGACTGATATGTATATGAAATATATAGAGAAACTCATGAATGATCATTCAATTGGAATGAAAAATAAGGCTATAAACACTAATGGCAAACTAACAGCTATGATAATAAGAAAATTTGTATAATAATTTGTATAAGCCTATAATCATAACTACTTATTCAATCAAAAATATAATGGCATAGTCCAACACAAACATAGGTTTTCATTAACAACATTATAAAGAAATCTTCAACAGGTAAACTTTGCTTTGATTGAAACGTGATATCCTAACAAATGTTAGAAGTGTGCAATAATCTAGAAACAAACTAATACCACATACCAAAAAAATGGATTGTTTGGATAGCAGACATTTCCAACATTAGTTATCACATAAAGCAAACATGCTGAAAATTTTATTACATCTTCAATTTTATTACAGCTATTAATGAAAACCAGTGTTCTGATTAGGATAGAACATCCTTTATATTTCTAATAGATAAATAAATAAATTGTTAACCAGCATTCTGGTTCAAAAATTGTTTCTCCTGAAAAATATTATTGTCCTATTTATTTTTTGGAAGAGTTTAGAATTACTTTCTATAATCTTAATTCATTATAGAATCATCTCAATTCATTTTGAGATAAGTGTTTTTTAACTTTGAAATTACAGTCCAGGTTTGAAGATTTATCAATCTTGCATCATATGATTTTGATTATTCAAAAAAGATTGACCCTCCATAGCCATGAAATCAGAACAGCACAAACAAATGTTTGAAGTTATAGGCAGGGTTCTCGCTGTCGCTTGCCATTGTGCCAAATTGTGACTAAATTCTTCATTTGGCAAGTAAACAAACAATTAGATTCGCTAAATTGCTAGTGCTCATTTTTTGCTTTTTCTTTCTTTTCTTTTTCGTTTTTCATACACATCACATGCATACATATTTTTAATATATTTGTAGTGGATAGTTGAAATTAGATTAATAACAATCATTGTCGCAGTTATAAAAACTTAGGTTATTTCAGAACATATTGAAAAAAAGGGGGATAGATTAACGGATTAAAAAGATAATTTTTTTTGTGCTACACGGCAAATCTATTTTGCTAATAATTTTTTCATTTGGCGAATGTTTTTTATTTTTAATTCACCAAATTACTAATGTTGGTCAAATGTCAGCAAGAACACTGGTTATAGGTACAGACACACAAATCTGTTTCACTCTCAGTATTCAAATTTTTAATGTGTTCTGTGAAAGGGTGAAGCAATTTCTTGAAAGTTTCTAAACTTTTCACCATACAAAAGAAATGTAAAGTAATACAGTCGAACACCATTATAACAAATTACAAAGGACTGAAGATTTTGTTCTCTATATCTAAAACATTAGAATTCAAAAAATGTGTGTATTATTAGCTACTACCTATATATTCAATAATGATATATTAAGAAAGAAAAAACAAAATCTATTAAATTTGATCATTAATGAATTAAATTGACTAAAATCGATTAAATTAATTTGACACAATATTAAATAAGTTAACTAAACATTAAGACAAAAAGAAATACAGTACAGTGTCGATTATCCAAACCAGTAGAGACCGATCCTAGTTCAGATAAGCAAAATTTAGGATAAATGGGCAGACAATTTAAAGAATGTTTCCAACTATATAAAACCTTTACACTTTATTTAGACTTGGGAGTAATGCTGGAGTGTTTAAAAATTGTTTTATTTTATTGTTTTTATTTGTTACTCTTTTTAACATTTATTTATTTATTTATTTTATCATCATCTCAATTTTAGAGATTATTATTTAAGAAAAAAAAAACTTCTGACTTTTATTTGCTTCAAAGAAAATATTATTTTCAATGCTGCCGTAGTGTAAATTATTCTTAAATGAGTTAGTTGAATATATTAGCCTTAAATACATTACTAAACAGCTGTGATAGGAGTAATGGAAAATGACTGACAGGTGTGTGTGATCACACATGCAGAATGGATACCATAAAAGAGAAAGAATGCATTTCTTCCCGCCCTTTAATAAAAATATTTATCGCTAATTTGCACCATGTTTCACTAGCTGGCATGCATTTTCACATTTTCTAATAAAATTAGAGTCGAAATCCTATTTTCACAATTGTGGAAAATTTAAAAAGAAAAATCATGGTTCACTGGGAAAACATTTTTGTTAACTAATTTTTAAGATTTGAGGTTCGCTATAAAAGGAAAAAATTAGTATTAAATAAAGAAAACAGCAAGGCCAAATTTTTCGTTCGTTATATAAGGGGGTTCGACTGTAATACTGACGATGATCATATGAGCAAGAAGATGAGGGAAGATGTGAAATATATATATATATTTTTTTCAAATATTACAAAAGATGGGATGGTGATAAATGCCTGTAAGATATATGCTATTGATTCATTTTAAAATCAAAAGTGGCAGATCATGTTTGACTTTAATATCTAAAACTGGTATATGCAGAAAAATATAAATGAAACAGTCTAGAGGTAAAGGAGCTATGGAGAAAAAAAACAAATTAGAACAAAGTTTTTGGCTCAGTTTTGCTTTTTCTAGCTTGCTGAATTTTGCACTAATGAAGAATCTCAAAAGTAGATTCGAAACAGCTGTATACTACCTTTTTATACTTTATTTGTGCATTTATAATCGTTGGTTTTCTATCTTTAAACATTTTACACAAACGCTTTATTTGCTATTTTAAAGTGTCATTTGTTGCCCCAACTGGCACCTTCTGGCTTACTTTTTTTTAAAAGTAGGGAAAAGGGTAGTGAGCAAATATGTCTTATGGCAGTAAGTTTTTTCAATAACTGAATTTCTTCAAAAGTTTATAAACACCTATATCAGAATAGCAAATAGCAATACATCTAAAACTATTCAATGGCAGAAAGAACGCCTATCAATAAACATTAAAATTTTAATAAATATATAATGAATTAATTTCAATGTCAAATATTTTTTAAATACTTTATTTTACATGGATACATGGTTGATGGGATCATAAAAAAGTAATTTCATATTAAAATCTCAGCTAAATATGTTTCTCCATATCAAATGTATACACTTTATTTTTTCTTTGACTAAAATTCCAAGTGAATCATCTTCTAAAGAATCAATTCTATGTGTGCATTAAGTATCAATTATAAACAAGTTTTAGACATAAAAATATGAATAATATAAGCTGTCTATTTTTACAATGGGATAAATTAAAACTTATAAAACAAACATTGTGCACTGTAAAGATGCTTCAGCTATATTTCAAAACATTTAATAGGAAAAAAATAATAATAATAATAAAGATAGGGGATTTCATATACAGAGCTTTATTTTGCATACTTTTGGCAATATAACAAACTGAATCCAGAAAATGAATGAATGACAAAGACAAAAATCATACGCTCAAATTGTTATTGTGACTACAATATATCAGTTTATTATAATATTTATAGAAATATTATGGTACTAACTACTAGAAAAGATATTTATTTCACTGATGTTTTTACTTGCAATAATTTTACTTAAAAAACTTTCAACCGCATTATTAAAAAAATTGGAATGTAAAATAGGAATAACTTATATAGATTACAATAATTATTATTTTTTAACTGGCTCATGAACCAATGAGAAATATTATAATATTGCAATTTTTTTAGCTGATATTTAAGAAGTGATAAAATGTTTTAGAAACTAACATTATTTTTTATTGTATTTCTATCAGAATTCTGACTGGCATTTACAACAGGATAGAAATATATCTATATTGAAAATCCACAAAACAGAAAACATAAAATAAAGCTTTCTAAATTATATAATAAACCCAGGGCTTGAAACTAAGGATCTGATATTAACAACACAACATGATGTAATTTTAAATAAAATCAAGGATGAAATTACTGATAATGTTAATCTGAAAATTAAAAAGATTTTTTTAAGACATTTAACAAATCAAATTGACAACAATGCATTAAATATTAAAATTTTTAAATACCACTGCACAACTGAGAAATGTTCTGCTTTTTAGAAATCACTATCTTGAAATAGAAATATTCAATTAATTTAATCATGGAAATTTGCAATAAAATAAGACAGTAACTAAATTAAAATACATATTCAAAAACTAGAAAGTTTGCCAAATGACTTTGTTACTTTTTAACTAATAATAAAAAAAAAAAAAAAAAAAAAAAAAAAAAAAAAATAGATAGTAGTGGTGTGTATTATAAAAAGCTAGAAAGCTGTTTTAATTTTAAAGATAATTTAGCTCTTATGAATTTATTTCACACACAACTTCTATTACCTATTGACAAGAGATCTTGTTATGTTTTAATATGTGACAAAAAATGCATACAATTGGTTATTTAATTACAAAGTACAATTTAAAAAAATTTAAGCTTTTACTTATTTTATATACATATACTAACTTATGATTTTATTGATAGAAGAATAGTGTACTAATTATAGAATTTTTTACAAAGTATAAAAATTAAATTTTCAAATCTCAACCTTTACAAATGAAATGAAAAAAAATCTAACACGATTTTCTTTCTCAGTGTTTCCCAGTTTCAAGTCCTGGTGATATATCTTTTTTAATTTTGCATTTTATGCAACATTAACAATAATATAAATAGAAAAGAAAAAGGTTGTTAAAATCAACTTAAATTCTTACAGAACTCACTCGCATCTTCTTCTTTTTCTTTCGAACATACGTCTCTTCATAATCTTCAACATCTGTTTCAGGATCTTCCACTTCACCCATGTCAAAATGCTCAGCATTATCATCAAAATCTTTGTACCAGGAATCTTTGGAATCTTCAGCAATTTTATCTGTGCTGTCAGTATCATTGATACCACCCATTGAATTTTCATTTGTACCCTGGTGATTTTCTGAAACAAATTATAAATAATTTCTATTTATTTTAGACTATTAGAATAAGTTAAAAAAAATAATTATAAAAATTCTGATATTATACAGTAAAACCTCGATAATTTGGATTAATTGCGACCAGACCCAATCTGGATTATCAAAAATTAGAAAATAATTAGATGGAACCTGTCAAAACTTGATGGCACCAAAGAAAGAAAAGTATTTTTCAGCTAATAAAGGATTTTTTAATGACTAATCTTCAGCAAAAATTTCAATAAATAAAAGAAAAACCTGCATTTTACATCCAGGCAAATGATCCACAATTGGCAGAGTTACATTCAAACATACTGTCATAGAATTAGAATCTCTCTCATTTGATACTTTTCCATTTACAAATACAACACCAATAAATATGAAATGAATAAATCATAAATTACTGTCATTACTCATTACTAATTTCATACAAAATATACATACTTCACAGCAAAATAAGACTGAATTTATAGTTTGCCATTTAGCAACAACTATAACAATGATCTTCCCAGTGGTTAATTTGTTGTTACATTACCCACCCTATTCAACAAATAAACATTTGCATTTTCAACTAACTTTTTTATTACCTTTTCATAAATCAAAAATACATGTAAATTTCACATATTAAAGTGATTACTGATAATATTTATTCTGGCTAGGTGAAACCCGTCAAAACTTGACGCCAACAATATGAAAGAACCAAAGAAAAAAAGTATTTTACCAATATAATTTTTTTTTATTAATATTTATTAAAAATTTCTATAATTGAAAAAGAAACCCGGCATTTTATATTCAGGCAAATTATATTCACAGATGCACTCACAGAATTTCTTTCATCAGATGCTTTTCCATTTACCAACATAACACCAACACGACATAATCCCGGCACAGAATCAATGCACAGGGGCCTCGCTAAGGGGGGGGACGGGGGGGGGGGGGGAGCCCCCCCCCCCCAAACATTCACAAATGTTGTTACACTTGGCAAATTTTAAAACTTTTTTGTCAAATTTAATTAAAATTTTAATAAAAACTGTAATACATTTCCTATTTTTGATAGACTTTGCAAAAGTTACAACTCTAATTGGGAATATTATTTAACTTTTTACACATAAGAACTGTATTACATTTTCTAAGTGTGGTAACTTGGCAAAATTATAAAACGAGTTGGCAAATATGAAAATTTGACTTGGCAATTTAAGGTCTTCTCCCCTACCAATAAAAAGTCTTCTCGATGGCCCTGTCAATGCAATGCTGCGACAAACGTCACAGACTCTAGAAAATGTTTACAGATTATTTTTCAACTATTAAGGTTTAAAAAAAAAAATGCTAGAAATCATTTGTTATGTTCCATTGTAATATTAACCGCATCACATACGATTGACGAAGCTCTGATTCATATTAAACTATACATATGTCAAAAATTGGCCAAAAAAAGTTTTTTTGAAACATTTCGATATTACATATTACATCGATAGATGTGAGAAAATGACAAATTTCATTAAAAGACCTCGAGAAAATGACAAATTTTGTCAAAGTATCATAAAAAACATAAATTTTGTCAAAAGATCAAGAAAAAACATAAAATTTGTCCAAGTACCATAAAAAACGCAAAATTTTGACAAATAATCACAAAAAAAAAGCAAATTTCATCAAAATCCCCCCCCCCAAAAAAAAACATCCGGAGATTTTGTAAACAGATGTGCAAAAAACAGCAAATTTTGTCAACAGATTGCAAAAAACAAGAAAAAACAACAAATTTCATCAAAAGACCTCGAGAAAACGACAAATTCCACCAAAAGACCTCGAGAAAAAGATAAATTTTGTCCAGGTATCATAAAAAACATGATCTTTGTCAAAAGATCCCAAAAACACACAAAATTTGTCTAGGTACCACAAAAAATGCAAATTTTGCCAAATAATCATAAAAAAAATAAGAGCAAGCGATAAATATGGTATATAAGGACTGCGTGCATTATCATGATTAAATGCTATGCAAAAAAGAGGGATCTCTTCTGATAATTTTATTTTTCTTTGTTGATTATAATGATCTTCATATTTTTGAAAAAACATTCTTGAGAGATCAAGATCAAGAGATTGAAAAAAAAAATAGCAAATTTCATCAAAATATTCTCCCCTCCCCCCCTCCAAAAAACTCAGCAAATTTCGTCACGGGAACACTTAAAAAAAGGGGTACTTTTTTGTAAAGGGAACTTAGAGTCAACACAAAGAAAGTGAAACATTAAATAAATATTAATGATTTACAAAGCCGTTTATAACTGGGCATATTTTCATTTCATATGCAATTCTCCATTCTTCAGCAAAAACAATGTAATGTAAATATTTCCTAAACATTATGAATTTGCTCAAAAATAAAATTATAAGGGGAAAAAAATCACCGTTTTTTAACATGAGTATTATAATGATAAAAAATAAATAAATAAATAAATAAGAGCAAGCGATAAATATGTTATATAAGGACTGCATTATCATGATTGAATACTATGCAAAAAGAGGGATCTCTTCTGATAATTTCATTTTTCTTTGTTGATTATAATGATCTTCATATTTTTTAAAAAACATTGTTGAGAGATCAAGAGATTAAAAAAAAAAAAAAGCAAATTTCATCAAAATATTCCCCCCCCCCACCCTCCCCCCAAAAAATTCAGCAAATTCCGTCACAGGATCACTTTTTTAAAAAAAAGGGAACTTCGAGTCAACACAAAGAAAGTGAAACATTAAGTAAATATTAATGATTCACAAAGCTGTTTATAACTGGGCATATTTTCATTTCATATGCAATTCTCCATTCTTCGGCAAAAGCAATGTAATATAAATACTTCCTAAACATTATGAATTTGCTAAAAAATGAAATTATAACGGGGGAAAAATCACCATTTTTTGACATGAGTGTTATAAGAAACTGAAGCAAAAAATAAATAGTAATTTGCAAATCTGTTTACATCCATGAAGTCAATAACATCGGTCGAAAATCCCTGCTTTCCCTCCAAAACACAAAACAAAAAAAATGTGATTTTCAGCCAGGTTTTTTATACATACTTAGTATAAATTTGAAAATTACAATATAGAAAATGTTTTATCGGCCAAGAACGTAAATAAAAACTTTAATCATTAACTAATGAATGTTTCAATTTCATATGAAACATCTCTACATTAAGCCTAAGCCTTCTGGCAATAACAATAGCGTTTAACACGAAAAAAGAATACAAATGGAAATAAAAAAACTTATATAAAGTGAACAAAAAAAAAAAAAAAAAAAAAAAACAATGTATTTTGATCATTATAAATAACCTAGAAAAACAAAATTAGCAAAAGAAATCCTTGTTTTATCACTGCATTCAACAGTGATAATGCAAAAATGCAGTCTCTATATCCCATATTTACCAAATACATATACAGACAGTAAGTACAGTCTTCTCTGATTGGTTCTCAGATTTCTGTGCAAGCGCGTTTGCATAGAGACCAGTTTTAGCTACGCTGAAAAAAAATCCTTATCGTTTTAATATATATGATGAAATAAAATAAAGCATAGAGAAAATCAACTTTATGTTAAACTTATTGAATGTTTACAGACAGTAAAAAGTTTACTTTATAATAAAAAAGGTTGCAATTTTCTACTGTACCAGTTTTCTATACCTTTTGTGAGCTGTATGGTCACATATCCTCTTGAGCATGAGTAATTTGTTGGTGTGCCACAAATGTCTCTTCCGGAGAAAAGTGCCTGAATTCAATGTTGAATCTTTATAAATATAAATAATTTTCTGCAATTGATATTGTAGAGGCGTTTTGTCAAAATAACAAGGAAACAGACTTATGGGCTGTCAAAGATCAGAAGTGATCCTTATCAGACAATGGGGCTTATAGGGACCATTTTACCTTGCTTTCTTGCAATGCTCTAAGTAAAAATTAATTGTGCAGTGATTTTTTATGACATTTCTAAGTGGTTTAAATAGAAAATTGAAATCTCCAAACTTAGTAATACCTTTTTTTTTTTTTTTTTTTTTAATGATAGCATCAAAGAGTTTAAATAAAAATGCTTAAGGTATGCTTGCAAAAAGATTTCAGAAAAAGTTTTTTTTAGTCAGAATACGATGATGAAACTAGTTAATGTTATGGAAAATAGCCAATCGCTTCTCAGACTTGAAAAAAAAATGACCAAACAGATCCGGATTAAAGGTGTCCGAATTAGCTGAGTTCTACTGTAATAATAAAGGTAACACAATAAAACTTACATGTAATAAAACAACACCTTAAATGTCATTTCTTTAGAAAAAAAATTCCTTCAACATGTTTTATAACGATGCATCATTTCTTAATATTCAAAACTAACAGTATCCCAAATTAATTAAATCTGCACTATACATTTCCATACTTAGACACAAAAAAAAAATTGCATGGAGAAAATGATTGATCTATTAAAGCAAATTCCTTGATATGTTTATTTAAAATTTCAAAAAGTTCATCATTAATTTAAAAGTAAAAAGATAATATAAGGGATAAGCATTGCATTCAGATTTTCATTAATTTAAAAATCTCTTCTTAACCCTCTTCTCACTACAAAATTTTTTTTATTTTTTTTAAAAGCTTTTTTTTAACCTTTTATTTATTTTATTCTAAAAATTATAATCTATAATCTTACACCCCTCCCCCAAAATTGTTGCTTTCCCACCCATTCCCTCCAGTATCAAATATGCACAGTTTAATTTTGATCGACAGTTCTCAGGGTTGCAAAAAAGCCGGCTAAAATTAAAAAAAGCCAGGCCGGCGGCTTTAATTGGTTTTAGCCGGCTTTTTTTGGCCAAAATTGGCCTTTTTTGGCCAAAATTGGCTTTTATACAGAGAAGCGTTTTTATTATAAGCTACACATTTTTTAAGTGTCCTTTAACTAGTTTTAATGATGATTAATTTAGTTTGAGTTTAATAAATTTATTAAAATAAAAAATTGGGATTTTAATTATGATTTATTATGAGAAATTGGGTTATAACCCAATTTTTCAATAATGAAGACATTAATACTAGAATAACATATTGATGGAATTGGTAGTAATTTATAGTCAGAATTGCAAATATGTCAGCCAAATTATAAAATGCCCATACCAAGTGCTTTTTTTGATTTACATTAATCTTTAATCCAACCTTGTTTTTCCATTTTTATTTCTTTATAAAATTAAAGAGGACAATGGGTACTTAGTTACATGTTTTATTACTCAACAAATTTTAAGAGTTAACAAAATGTCATGTTTTATTCCCTATAAACATTTAAAATCATACATATAAAAAAAATCACAATTTCTCACTATTGAAAATAATATTATGAATTATGCATATTTCATAATAAATTATATTTCACAATTTATTTCATGTATTCTCAATTAGCATATGCATGAATATATTCATGCAAGACAGCATATAAGCACTTTTAAATAACAAAGAGCTATTCAAAATTTTAATTCAACAAATTTTATTAAACATTTTTTGTTGTTGTTTGAGTATATATAATTATGTATAAACTCGCCTCAAATACTGAATCGTTCCTTATTTGTCTTTCAACATTGTTCATCTATGATGTAATCTTTACATATTGACTTGAAAAATATTTCCATGAATGCTTTGATATGTTACATTTTGTCATAATTCAATTAAATATAATTCTTAAGAATGTGTAATATAAGTAGAACTATGAAATATAGAAGTTTAAAACACATTTTTTGTTATATTTTCTTTTTTCCAAGATTTATATATATTTTTGCACATAATGCCTTCACAGTTGACTTCTAACAGTTATAAAGACTTACTTATTTGAAAAATTAAATAGAAATTTATAACTTTTTTAGTAGTAAATAATTAAAAATGTATTAAAAATAAATCAATCCAAATTTAATATGGATTTGATACAAATTAACACTTTAAAAATAAAAGCCGGCTTTTTTTAAGTGGATAAAATCAAAAAAAGCCGGCCGGCAACCCTGGTTGCCACCCTAATCGCCATTTGGTGATTAAAAAATCTTATTAATTTGCTTTGTGAAATACAGCTTTTATCATGGATATCTGCATTTCTACTTTGCTTATATCTAATTAGTGAAGTGGTTAATTATTTCTTTCTATCGGATGCAAGCAGATTTAGGATTTAGCAGATTTTCACAAATATGGATTTGATACAAATTAACACTTTAAAAATAAAAGCCGGCTTTTTTCAATTTTAGCCGGCTTTTTTTAAGTGGATAAAACCAAAAAAAGCCGGCCGGCTTTTTTTGGCCCGGCTTAAAGCCGGCAACCCTGACAGTTCTACTTTATGCTGTATTGTAATAATAAATTAATACCCTTGTTACCTGAATCATCCATCCCTTCTAAATACTCTACTTCTGTCTGCCTCTACATCCGACCTTCATCTCTCGAAGATCACACACACATCTTAAAGTTTAAAATCTTAATTTTTTTTGTGTGTGTTTTATTTGTGATTTTGTTGTAGTGTAACAATATTTAAATAATCATCTAAATTTATACTTTTCTCTCATGTATTTAGAAATCATCTTTCACACTTAGGAGAAGGGACATGGCAAAAATTTTAAATGGGATGAAGATTTTAAGTGAGTGTTTATAAATGAAAACCTGTAGATAAGCTTTTAGATATGCCAACTTACTGTGAAATAATTAACTAAGCAGATTTTAAAAAATACAAATATTATTTAAGATTTTAAACTATTTTCTGGATCATTTCATGCTCAAGGTGAGGTCTCATTTAAATTATGAAAAGATATTAGAAAAAACCTGCCAAAAACGTCAAACAACTGAAAATTTTCTCCCTTGGATTTTTAAATTTTTTTCCCCATCTTATATTTGGGAATAAAAAAGTAATGTGGGTGGAGGGCTTACTATCAGGATTTTGAAACTTTTCTTATTCTTACCTAAAACTTATTTCTGCTTTGTAAAATTTCAAATAACTTTCATTTTGGATAATTCAGACTTTCAGACTAACAAGGTTAAATTAGTGAATATAATGAAGCGTTATATATTTTTTAAATAAAATATTTCCTCTTTCTTTCATACATTCAAAATATGCATAGCGATTTTTATTCTTTAAAAAAAGGTGATTTTCCTTCTCATGGTACAATACATTTGACCATATTTATTAAGGGGTCATAAATTTTCTTTTCAGTGGTGCTTCTCTTTTTAACAGCAGCATCAAGCGGAATTAAAAATATAAAAAAATTTACCATAATTACTGTCCTATCATATTCGATAAAAATTTAATGTGATCTATATAGTTTATGAATGTAATTTTACCAGTTCATTCAGTAAGTTTAAAGCTGCTCTTATTAACATGAGTGAATTTGAGTAACTATATGTTATGAGTAACTATATTAATTTTCAATAAATTTATCACAGATGTTTTTCTGTCTATTTTAACCCTCTGGCTCCAAAACCGCCCGAGATATTTTAATTCATATACCTTAATTCCCACCAGAAAATTAAAACAGCGATATTTGCTTTAACTAATAACAGAACATTCTGTATTTAAATAAAACAAAATTAGCTACTGAATTTTTTCTGGTGTAAATGTAAAATCAGATTTTCTGAACTACATAATTTCTAGAACGTGTTCTATTATGGGATTTAAAGGGTTAATGCAATAAATCTTGGTAGCTCCCAAGAGTGATTATATGGGGTCAATATGATAAATAAAACAATATAATTTCCCTGCTATTTCTGCCAATAATTTTAAATGCTCCCATTGATTTTTATTTAACAGAAATTTTACTGGTGATAATATACTCTCAAGTTGGCTTTGATGATGTTGGCATGAAATGATTTTGTAATCAGACTTGTAACTGCCATAAGGGAAAGATTTATACACTAATGGACTAAATATCATCATAATATCAACACAAATCATATCATATGATAAATCAAATATCTATTTTATATCCTAAGACACATATCATTGGTTATTGCAAAATGTTAGTGTATCATCCTTGGTACATCTGGCCAAATAATTACAATAATTAAGAGGTATGGGGGATCTCCTCCAATAGTAGGATTCTATAGTAATCAAAGATATGAAAATTTCATGTCTAAAATCAGAAATAGATTCAATAAAAATGCCCTTTTTATCTTTGGAAATACAAAAATATAGAAAAGTTTTGATTATTTTACTAGAAAATGTTAAAAATTAAAATGATGAATAAGCCTAAATTTTACCAGATTCATTGCTATCGACTTCTTTCATTCGTCGAGTGAGATAAAAGTTGTTCATTAAATATTGTCGTCTTTTCTTTTTCCATCGACGTGCAGGATACGTGTAAAGTTGTCCTTCATTCTTTCCTGGCATACGCTGCCATTTATGCATCCATAGGGCACAGTCACTCTGCGCAACTCCAGTCTGTTGATCAAGAAATGGTAGTCTCATCTTCCTTTCAAGGCATAATCTGGTATTATAACTGGCAGCATGTTCCATAGCATCTTTGTAGAATGAGTCACTAAGGATGCTGAGAAACAAATAAATAGAACTTAATATATATATCACAGAAGATAAAAAAATAAATTTACGATGAAAATTATGTGTTATATTATTTTGACATGGACGAAATTTACATTTTTTACGCGATTCATAAAACATAATGCTTTTTTTTTTAGAGATCTATTGATGAAATTTGTATTTTTTATGCAACTCCTAGATGAAATTCAAGTTTTTTATGTGATTTAGGACCAAAATTTGTGTTTTTTACACGATTCTTGGGAGATATTTATGTGTGAGATTCATAGATATTATTTACATTTTTTGTGTGATCTTTGGACAAAATTTGCATTTTTTGCACGATCTTTGGGTGAAATGTGTTTTTTGTGCGGTCTTTTATTGAAAATTGTGATTTTCGCATGGTCTTTAGATGATATTGTTAGGAATAACAAGCTTTCCAGATTCTCAATGCCTCATTTAATACAAGGAGATTTCATATAAGATAACATTTATAATGTTTTATTTTTATCGTTTTTTATTTATTAAAGTATAACTTTATTTAATATATTTTATTTAAAATAAACTACCTTGTCTCTGGATTAATTTTGTTAAACAATATTTTTTAATAGTTATCAATAGTCCGTTCTCTAAATTTACAGCATAGTTAATCTTTATTAGAAGACTATATTTTTCTTTATTTACATTCTCACACATTGTCAAACATCTGTCATCAATTTTTGAATCTCAAAGAAACAGTTTGCTATCTTTTCACCAGGCAGAGATAGCGTTATCTTTGCAGGCATCATCTGCTCCAATGAATCAGTGTACGGCCAATTCTTCTAGAACGGGGGTGTGTTGGCACTTGCCGTTCTTTCGCAGAGGTATAAAAGATAGACCGTTCTCCGGCTACACTGCTTGTTTTGAATATGTTTTCATCATGTAACGAGGTTGCCGGCTGGTCTGTGTAATCTTCGGGATGTTGTGGCGTTTTTGATAAATGGTCACCGGATTTTTGTAAACAGTTTTAGTTATTTTATTTCAGTTGTGTTAATCTTCAGTATCACGTTTTAATGAAATGCCTCTTCACTGCTTCTGAGCTTTGTAAGTTATATCTTTTAAGATTTCTGCTTCAAAGTCACTATTTATCTGGAACTTTATATTTTGTTGAAGTCTGAACTTTTTTGTGACTGCTATGAATTTTGTAAGTTTATATATGAAATTTGTTTTAAAGAGTAAACGATAGTGCCGTGGAAGTGCTGATTTTTCATTTTGCAAGAAGAATTTACATAATATTTTTACAGAACATTTTTAGCATTTCACTTTCACTTTTGTTTCAACATATTTTACATCCTAATGGGAATCGTTTCCACTTGCTTTTAAACTCTGCTAATTGTGTTAATCAGTGATAATAGTTTAAGTTGGGGAAACTTTATGATGGTCAATTTTCCCTAACAGATATTACCATTTTTCGCACGGTCCTTAGTTGAAATTTAGGTTTCTTGTGCGGTCATTTTTTGAAATGCGCTTTTTTAATGTGATTCTTTGTTGAAATACATGTTTTCTACATGATTTTTTTTCAAGGTCTTTTCACGAAATTCTCATTTTTTCTCATGATCTTTTGACAAATGATGACTTGTGGGGTTTTTTTTTTTTTTTTTTTTTTTTGCTATCCTTTGACAAAATGTGCTTTTTTTCCAAGACCCTTCACGATATTTTGCACTTTTTTCATGGAACTTTAACTAAATTCGTGTTTTCTCTGCGATATGAAAATATTAGAAAACAGAGTTTTTTTCTGCAAAAAATTGATGAAATTTTTTTTCATGACAACTGTTTGTCTAAATTTGCAATTCTTGGTGCCTGAAATTCCTGACTGATGAATTTATAAAGTTTTCAGCATCAAATTCCATAAATTTTCAGAGAATTTGAAGATTGGCCCTGCTTTTAATTGTGTGCTAACAGAAAATTTGTGTATAAAATTGGGGGAATATTTATAATTTTTTGGTACTAAAATAAGTTACAAAAATAAAAATTGTTTCTTTCCTAAAATTTTCTGCAAAGCGCTTAAAATTTTCTGTGCATGGCATGCATCTATATTATACCAGGGGTGCAGAAAATGTTTCTACTCTCAACATTTCCCCCAATCCATATGAAAATTTCCCCAAAATTTTATATATGTTATAAATAAATGCTGTACTACCATGTGTATCGAAAATCTATTTTTCCATTATTTCTCAACTTATGCGCAAGTATGTAAAACAAGAGTGATTTTGAGTGAAAAAAAATCTGAAATTCACACCAAATTTTCTATACGGTTACAGCAAGGAATTGGGGGGGGGTAGGAAATCCACTCCCAGCATTATTTTTTTTTTTTTTTATGCAGCTATTTGACTAAATTTGCTATTCTTAGTGATCGTTTGACAAAATTTGTAGTTATTTCGTGATCTTTTAGTAAAATTTGCAATTATTTTGTGATCCTTTGACAGAATTTGTTTTATTTTGTGATCTTTTGACGATATTTGCGATATTATAACAAAATCTACAGGGTTTTTTGCCCACTTTGATGAAATATGTGGTAGTTTAGAGATTTTTTGACAAAATTTGTGGGGTTTTTTTTGTCATTTTTAGATGAAATTTGCATTCTTTAGCAATCTTATAATGAAATTTGTGGTTGTTTCACTATGTTTTGATGGAATTCTGCGATTTTTTGACGAAATTTGTGGTTGTTTTGCGTTCTTTTGACTAGATTTTCAGTTTTTCTGCGATCTTTTGGAGAAATGGATGTTCATTTTGACGTCTTTTGACAAAATTTATGTTTGTGATCTTTGACGAAACTTGAAGTCTTTAAACAAAATTTGCAATTATTTTGCGATCTCATGATGAAATTTGCATTTTTTCCGTGATATTTTTAAAAACCAAATTTTCAGATTAATGAAATTTTTTTTTTTTTTTTTTGAAAATTTGTAACAGAATTACTTGTAACATACAGTACACATCAATTTTGTGAAGGTCGCAATATGGATATTTTTGTTTGTAGTGAGTTTTCTATCTCAGGGAATTATGGACGGAATCAATTGTATATGTTTCTGCAAAATTTCCCTGGTTGGTTAAAATTTCCCCCCCCCCCCGATCCTAGATCGCTGGATCGGATATATTCTGCAACCCTGTATTATACAATTCTGGTAACCTGGATGTTGCTTATTTTTATTTCCTTATTTCAAATTAGATAAATTGTTTTTCTATAGATATTAATTAAACTCTTTAAAATTTCTTATTATTTCTTTTTTAAAAATATATATGGCATAGTCCATGTCAATTCAGGCAGCCAAAGAAAAAATCTTACCTTCATAGTCTCAGAAGTTCTTTGATTGAACATATGTTAAAATTCAGGAAAAAATAAAATTCCCGTAATTTTTTGTTTTCCCCCAAAAAATTTCTGGACCGAGATACAGGGTGCCAAAGATGGCATCACGAGCACATTTTCCCGCTTGCGATTTTCGAAAAAAAGTTTAAAGTGCTCTATCTCTGAAACTATGCAAGATATCTCATTGCAGTTTATTTTATTTTAAAGATAATATTTTTCTGCTTAAAAAGATATACTCTATTTTGAAATATGTATTTAATTATTTTTACAGCAGCCTTCTAAAAATTATTTTTTTAAATCAAAAATAATTTTTTTCTCAAAAATGCCAATCTCAAAAATTTTGATTTTTTTTACTGTTAGTCAATACCATTGAGTACTACCTTCACTGTAAAGGAGAACTTCCACTTTTGAGTTTAACAAGTTTTAGAATCATTTCAAGAATTTTACAGGAACTGCATGTCAAAAGTTCCAATAAAAGTCTCTCAATTTTTTTATTTGTATCATATGTAGCCTATTACATATCCTAAACAAGTTAAAAATCATACGTCAAACATGGTAAATGAGGTGCATTCATACTATGACTAGTTTTATAAGTATTTAGATCTTGGTGCAATAAGTATTACATTCTTGTGAAAACTGGCATGAATACAAAATTTATTATGTTTCTATATATTAAATTCAGTAATACGGAAGTAATATGAATCCATCTTTAAAGAAATCACCAGGGCAACCTAGAATAATTACCTATCATGGGATATATCATTATGTATGATAGAATTTAATAGAATGAACAATCATCCATTAATATCATAGTGATGGGTATATTCATCTATTACTATCATAGTACCTATATTGCACAAACTTTGAATAGCAAGCAAAAAGAAATTTCATTTGTCCAACCAAGATCTCTGAAACAATTGCAAAATATTCAGATTCACAATTTATAAAAAGGAGTTTTTGTTGCATGTGTATATTATTGTCAGTGGTGGATTGCAAAGGTAAATGATATCAGTTGTTTATGAAATTGTCTTTAACTTTATGTTCCCACTTGGATCGGCTGTTGGGTATAGATTTCCACCTGCAAGACAGCAACATCACCACCAGTGTTCACTACCTATTCACAATCTTTTAAGGATTATGGAAGCCCCAGACCCTATTAGTTAAACAGGAAGGCATCACTAAATATCAAAGGAAAATACAGATACTGTTCAACAAGTTATGAAGTCTATGAATTTCTAATTTCAGTTCTAAGCAGAGTACACTGGAAGTAATATGTTTTGAAACTTATACATATATTTTGTAAACTTTACTGATTGTTTTTTTTCTTTTGTAAGCTATTTTTAAAGCTGTCAGTTTCTTATACTTATTGAGAAATAAAATTGTATGTCAAACAAGACTAAGATTTTGATTTCCTGAGACCAGTATGTGATTGTCATACAGGAACTGGTAAAATATATGGCAAAAGTTACATGTGTTTCGATAACTTGTCAAAATCAAAAGTGGAAGTTTTCCGAAATAAGGAAGGCAGTAAGTAGTACTCAATGGTATGAATCAACATAAAAAAAAATTAAATAAATTTAGAATTGGCATTTTTGATTTCTTTTAAATAAAAAAAAATCCAAAGGCTACATCAGAAAATATGAATACATTTTTACAAAATTGAATATATCATTTCAAACAAAAAAATGTTACCTTCTAAAAAAAAAAAAAAAAGCAACAAATGTTCTGAAAAAGGTTGTCAAATGTTATGAAAGTCAAATTAAAACTTTGAAAAAAAGACACTCATAAATATTTTATTCATCCTGTTAAATCCTATCATGCATAATTAATTCAAACATATCCCATGATAGGTAATGATTCTATGTTGCTCTGGTGATTACATTCTTTTTAAGATGGATCCATATTACTTCTGTATTATTGAATTTAATGTATAGAAACATAATAAATTTTGTATTCATGCCAGTTTTCACAAGAGTGTAATACTTATTGCACCAAGATCTAAATATTTATAAAACTAGTCATAGTATGAATGCACCTCATTTACCATGCTTGATGTGTGATTTCTAACTTGTTTAGGATATGTAATAGGCTACATATGATACAAATAAACAAAAATTGAGACTTTTAATGGAACTTTTAATATGCAGTTCCTGTAAAATTCTCTAAATTCTTGAAATGATTCTAAAACTTGTTAAACTCAAAAGTGGAAGTTCTCCTTTACAGTGAAGGTAGTCCTCAATGGTATTGACTAACAGTAAAAAAATCAAAATTTTTAAGATTGGCTTTTTTGAGAAAAAAATTATTTTTGATTAAAAAAAATTTTTTTTAGAAGGCTGCTTTAAAAATAATTAAATACAAATTTCAAAATGGAGTATATCTTTTTAAGCAGAAAAATATTATCTTTAAAATAAAATAAACTGCAACGAAATATCTTTCATCGTTTCAGAGATAGAGCACTTTAAACTTTTTTTCGAAAATCGCAAACGTAAAAAGGTGCTCGTGATGCCATCTTTGGCACCCTGTATCTCGGTCCAGAAATTTTTTTGGGAAAAACCAAAAATTACGGGAATTTTATTTTTTCCTGAATTTTAACATATGTTCAATCAAAGAACTTCTGAGACTATGAAGGTAACCCCCCTGCCTGAATCGACATGGATTCGGCCATATGCAACTGGTATTCCAAGACGAGGTTTTCACCAAATTTGTGTCAGAAAAAATCATGCCAATGTGGTGTGCATATGACATCTGTGCCCTTAAAATTATACACTTCTAACAATAATTTTAAGAAAAATTAGCATAAAATGTTAAAAATTGTATGAGGAAATATGTTTTAAAATTTATTTAATTTTCTTTTTAATTTTTCCCAGGGAATCAAACAATTTCTTGATAAAATTATTTTACTTCATTGAATCCTTTATTATTATGCCAAATTTGCACCTTAAAATATTTTTGAAAAAATTTTCAAAGAAATAATAATCAGTCTTATGTAAAAGTTTCTAATTTTGTAAAATTATTTTTGATTTAATTTTAGAATTCATTGCCAAAAGTTACTTTTTAAATATTTATTTTAATAAAATTAACAAGGAGAGAGTAAATTAAAAAAGTCTATATTTTAGTAGTTACTATTTCTATTTTTAAAAACACTTAAACTTTAAAGCCCCTTATTTTTTCTTTTATTTAATAGATTCTTTTTAAAATATATTTAAATTAAAAAAGTATCAATCTATTTTTTTTTTTTTTTTTTTTTTTTTTTTTTTTTATCCTAGCATATTTCTCTTTCAATTTAGCTACATTTTATATTAATAAATTGCATCTCATTTCAGATAATAATCACTAAATAATTTCAGTTTTCCAATTATTAAACTAATTATCAAACATTCAAATGCGTACTATCTTTTAAAGACTTATATTATAATTCAAACCTATTTTAAGTTAATTTACGGAATCCATATAAAGTTATAATCGATTAGAAATGTATAACATTAAAAAGCTTAATATTAAACTACAGATACATTAAATAAAAAAGTTTACAGGGTCAGGGAACGAGTTTAAAGCTTAAGATAACAGTTAATAAAAAATTTTAAGATATTTTAAACCTTAAGTCTTAGCCTGAATTACATTATTTAATAATTTTGATGCTTTTTTTACAGTAAAAGAAAATAAAATTATGCGTGAATATTACCAAATGATTGAACAGTGACTATACTGTAATATTCGTCTTACGATTTCAGATTTTAATACAATATAATATAAATACGCCATTACAATTAACAAAATAATAATCTGTAGGCAATAATTAGGAATTCAAGTAAATTAATATTGACAAGGATCACCACATAGAGAAAAAGTCGTTCCATGTTATTTATTAAAAGAAAACAAAAAGTTTAGAATATAAATAAATTTATTAATCTGCTCAAATGGCAAGATTTTATACAAAAATACACCTAGAAAACAAAACAATAAGAGAAAATAAACCTTTTTAATCTTTCTAAATACTCTGTTCGGACGTTAAGCGTATCCTCCGCCATCTTCTCCCTCCTGAAATAACGAAACAAGCTGGCCCGGCAGTATGAATGCCACAAGTAAAAAAAAGTATTAAACGTTTCTGCAGAAACTGGAAAACATCTGTTTTTTTCTAAAAAGGACGATAAAAATAGATTTAAACTTACACAATGTTAATTTCGAATAATTAAACACACACAAAAATTCAGACATTTTCATATTTCATAAATATAATTTTTATTTTCATGAAAAACTCAAATTAAAAAAAAAGTTTCCCTTGCTTTATTAAAGGGAACGAGAATCTGGCAGTAACAATATTAGTTATGATCGTAAACATGGCGGATAATCCATTTGATTTAGTATTCGTAAAATGTAAATACTTTATTTGTGAAAAGAAAACTTCGGTTAGAAGTAATCTAAAAGAGAAATGTGCTGGATATCAGATTTTCGAACACAAACTTGTCATTTCAAACGAACAATGTGATTACACAAGTCCCTTTTTGGAAATCAATATGTAAACAGTAGGTTGTCATTTTAAAATTCTGGTGTAATTATCGCTATTATTTTTTGCATAAAAACATATTATAAGCTTTTGTAATGATAATGTTATAACTTTTTCCTATTTAATGATAATTTTTACTGAAAAAACAATGCTGTAACGTAATTTTTAAGCCGTTTTTTTCTAAATATAATTGTCCCTAATTGTTTGTTTACATTTTGGAGACGAAGTAAATAAATTACCATTATAAAGTAAAAAATGCAGTGTTACTATTATATTAAATTATGCAACTTTTCATGTAACAATTTTAATCTTTCTTGATCTCATTTATTACTTTCGTTGTTTTTAATTGCACATTTTCTTTTTCCATTTAATTAATTATGGATATTCACAATATATATCAGCTGATCATTTTAATAAGAAAATCCATTACACATATTAAAAAGACTTTTCATTTTTAAAAACTTTCTTTAATCAAATATCATTTGAATGGTTATTATAATTCATGCAGAGATGGCTATGGACATGAGAAAAATTCTTTACAAAAATTCAGTAAAACAGATAAAAACATGAAAGATATTTCTTGCTTAAATTTTGAAATGGGTTAAAGAAAACATGTAGAAATTTAATCAGATTGTAATTTTAATTTGCTTAAAAGTAACATATTTCAATACCTGTAAACTATTTTATGATATATGCTTGTTCTGAACATATAAAAAACACATACATGCTGGTTAATTTAGTGAAAGGCAATCAAATAATTGCTCTGTTTTTTTTCTTCACAAAATCCTAAAATTTTAATGAAGATTATTAATTTTTAATATTATAGATTAATTATTTAGTAATTAAGAGGATTGTTACATCTTTATTAATATAAAGAATTATCTGTTATTATAAATATTTTATTCAGTTCTTAAGAAAATATATTATTCTTGTAATTGCAAGCTTTTGTTCTTTTAAGATTAAAAAAAAAAAACTTTTTAAATTTTAACAACTATTTTTGGTACTACTCTGTTATCCCGTCGACCGATTTCCCCCAAATTATACAAATTGCCAAACTAAAAGCCTAATTATATATATTGATGTAATTTTTATTGTAAATAATAAAAAAATCAAATAATTAGTTGAATATTAATAAAAATACAAATAAAAAGTCAAAATAAAAATCACTTGATGTTTTAAACACATGTATTGTATTTAATGTCATTGAATTGAAATTCACGATCATCCATTATTGGCATTTAATCTTATAGTATTTTGATTGGTGGGATTACAGAGTAGTACCTTATTTTTATTTTATTTATTTATTTCTGTATTTTCAGGGTTTGAATTTCAGGGCGGGATTCACGCCCTACATTTTGAAATCTCACCCAAAAAAATAAAGTGGGCGGGAGGCTCCCACCCAAAAAATTTTGCATTTTGAAACTACGATCAACTCGCATGACCGTTTTGCAAATTTTATGATATTTTCGCATTAACACATTTCTAATTAACACATTTTGGAGAGTTTTTTACCGCGAAAGATTGTTAAAATGCACGATTTTTTCCACGATCGATCGACAAATTTCCCGATTTTTTTTCCTGTGGTTGATTGACACTTTTCGTACTATTTTCTGCAGTAAAAAAGAAGCGATTCTATTTCGAATTCAGGGGGGATTCTCATCCGAGATTTCTGATAATTTGAAATTTGGTTATCAGTTCCGCACAGTTGCCAACTTGTACGATTTTGCGCGCAGAAAAAACAATTGCAAATTTCGTGAAAGGAAAGCCGAAAAAGCACACATTTTGTCAATATTTCATGGAAAAACGACGATTTCATCAATATTTTTGGCAACGAATTTTATTAAAAGATCGCTGAAAAATGCGAATTTCCTGTGCGTATCGCGGAAAAAACGTCAATTTCATCAAATATCGCAGATAAAACGCTGATTTCATCTGAAGACTGCGGGAAAGCGCGGATTTCATCTAAAGATTGCGGATATAACGCCTATTTTGTTAAAAAATCACGGAAAAAAATGCCGTTTCCGATAAAAGATCGCTTAAAAATATTTTGTCAAAAGATCATAAAAAAAAAACGCTGAGTTCATCAAAAGATCACGGAAAAAATGACGATTTCGTCAAAAGATCGTGGGGATAAAACGCTGTTTATGAGAAAAAATTGCATAAAAAAAGCAAATTTTCTCTAAAAATCGTCAAAAAAATGCCAATTTCATGAAAAAAAAAAAAAGCACGGGAAATATCTGATTGCGACAAAAGATCGCAATAAATTGCCGATTTTACTAAAATATCACTGATTTCGTCTGAAGATCGCAGATACCACCCCCTGTAAAGAATAGGCTGTATAAAATGTTGACCTCTTTTTTTAAAAACACATTTTACATAATTATTCTCAGTTGTTAAAAATTGTTTCAGTAGAATTTTGTTATGTCTGTATTCTTATAATTCTTTAAATGATACATAAAATTTGCATTTTAAAGATTTTTTTCTCCCTCCCAAACAGCTAAACTCCCCTCCATTTATAAATGTTGGGAAGGAGACTCCCCTCCTCAGAAAAATCGAATTTCAAGCCCTGATTTTATTTTAATCTCTTAAAAATACTTGAAATTCTAATAATGTATTGCAATAAAATATTCGAAATATCATTGATTGTTGCTTAAGGTTGCTATTTTTTATGATTAAATTAGTAATATTTTGTATGAAGGTTTTTTTTTTTTTTTCTTTATAAATGAATATGAATTTATGGTCAAATTAACATTAAATGAATGAATGGCATTAAATAATTTATTTCATATTGGAACACTTATAAATGTGGGATCAAGTGCATTGCTCTTGCTGCATCATTTGTGTGGATGTAAGATTATATGTTTAGTTTAGATTTTAAATAATTATGCATGATTTTAGGTATTAAATTTCTGTTAGAGTTATTCTTACATGAATAATTTTTATTTCTTTAACAGTTTTATGAATATGTCATACATTTTTGAATCATTGTGCTATACATTAATTCATACCATATAATTTACATATTTAGGATCACTTAATTCATGTTTTAATAGTTTTTGATAATTTTTCAGAAAATCAAAACTGGTTAAAAATGGAGATCATCATCATTATATATTGTATTCATTGTTAATAAATTGTATTATACACACTTGTAATTGAAATCATGTAAAAATATATAAAGTTATATATTTTTAACTGTTAACTGCAATATTTAACTATTGCAGTAAAAATTAAAAGAAAAGCTCAAATCAAAGCCAACTATTTTATCTTTATTTTACTATTTAAAAAAAACTGTATTTTATTTAACAATAAATGATTTTATCTATTAAAAATATACTAATAAAAAATGAATGGTTGAAATAAAATATAAAATTAAAATTAGGCAGTACAGTAGACTCCCTCAACTCTACAAAGTTTGGGACCAAGGGTTGTGTGGATTTTAGAATTTTGCAGATTTCTGGTCATTGATTAAGTTTACATTTTTGAAACATTAATTTCATTGGTAGTTATAAATGGTACCTTATAATGAATGCATATAATAAATTTAAACATTAAAATAATTAAGTAAAATATTTAAATAAATAAATAGTTAAAAAGCAAGTAATTATTACAAAAAAAGTTAAATAAAATAAAATTATAAAAAAATATTAAAGTAGATAATTAAGATACAATACTAAATATAAATAATAATGAGGAAAAATCTATCTTTTTTTATAAAGAAAAATATTTGCCTTTGTTAATAAACAAAAAAGCTTGATTAATTTTTAAATATTTATTTTATGCAAAAAAAAAATTATCCTGCCCCTCGAATTACAAACGCTATCAAATGGTCATTGAAAGTTACATTATGCTGGGACTACGGTACGATAACTATTATTTCGATTAAATATTAATCATCCTAATTAGTAAACCAGATGTAAATCCCAAATTCATTTCATAATTAGCAGGGATAAGAAAATAGCAATAGAACAATAAAATAATAATTTTATGTAGCAAAAATTATCCTGCCATGCGACTTAGAAACATTACCAAACGACTATTGATATTACGCTAATTATATTATGCTGCAACTATGATACGATAATGATTATTTCGATTAAATATCGATCATCGTACATCTAAGAAACATAATATTTAACACTGCAGAATTTAAATTGAAAGGCATTAATAAAAAAGGAAGAAGTTGAAAATGATTTAAAAATAGATATATTGTTACAGAATTATTTGTATTGCGTTAGCTGCTGACTTCAGTGCCATCTTTAATTTCATTGTTTACATCTGAAAAAAATGTGCGGATTTCTGGCATTCGCAGATTTTAGGGATGCAGATTTAAGGGAGTCTACTGTAGTTAGAAAAATCCCTATTATGTTAGAAAGGTTACAATAAGTAATAAACAAGAAGAATATGGAGATGAAATTTCTTGTAAAATGAACTGGAAACTTTCATCAGCCAAAACGAGACATAGTTGAAAACATAAGAACAAAATATATTTTTTATGGTATTGTGAAACTACAAGATACATACAAATCCTTTTTTTATGGCCAGTAACACTGTAATATATTGTGTTTTAATAGTAATAAAAAATTCTACCTAGAAATTTGATGCAATTTCAAAACCAATTAAAATAGTAAATTAACTATAGGGTCACCCAGAGTAATTCCTGGTCTAAAATCATTAACATCCAACTATTATAAAAACTATTAAAAGTAGGAGAGAGTTCACCCCTCGAACTTATGTAATTCACATTTATTATGCGATTTATGAACGGAATTCTCGTTTGTCACATGAGTTATGGACGCAGTTTGCTTTTTTATGAGATCTTTGAACGGAATTTAGTATTTTTTGAGCGATTTGTCAATTAAATTCGTGTTTTTTGAACGATTTATGCATGCAATTTGCCTTTTTTCTGCCTTTTATGAACATAATTCGTGCTTTTTATGCAATTTATGGACGTAATTTGCTTTTTTTATTCGATTCATGGATGTAAATTGCATTTTTTGAGCAATCTGTCGACAAAATATGCGTTTTAAGCAATCTGTCTACGAAATTTATGTTTTCGAGCGATTTATAGACATAAATTGCAATTTTTTATGCGTTCATGGATGTAATTGACTTTTTTGAGTGATTAATGGATGTAATTTGTGTTTTTTTTTTTTTTTTAGGGAGGGGGGGGGGTGGTCATGGATGCAAATCGTGTTTCTTATGTGATACATGCACATAATTCATGTTCTTTATGCAATTCATTAATAGAATTTGCATTTTTAGTGCCGTCTTTGGACAAAATTTGCATTTTGTATTCAGTCTGAATGAAATTCTCTTTTTTCGCACGCTCTTTTGTCTTAATGTTCATTTTTTACACAATTCTTTGTTGAAATGCACATTTTTTATGCGATTCTTTGTTGAAATGCACAATTTTATACAGGGCTGCAAAAAAGTCAGCTTTTTCTTAAAAAAGGCTAGGCCGGCCGGCTTTTTCAAGGAAAAACCAGTCTTTTGAAGAAAAAGCCAGCTTTTATTCGCTTTTTGCCAGTACATATATTACTATATTAGGCTATTTATTTTTAACACCTTCTTTTGTTAATTTACCTTATTAATGGCCATTTTATATAAATTTAAACTAAAATCTTATGAAATTAATTTAAAATCATGTTTCAGATGTTCACTTTTATAGCCACTTAATATATTATCACAAAAACCTTACAAATAGCCAATATGATTAACAGACATCTATATTATAGGTCCTGTGGCACATCCTAAGCTTTGTTATTTTCATGTTATTATGATAAAAGAATTATATTCAAATAAATAATATACAAAATGATACTGTTTATGTTTATAAAGTACTTCACTTGTACATTGACTCCTAGCAATGCATATGAATGTGTTAGTATCATGAATAAAAATAGTCACTTGTTTATGTGAAAAGTTTACAAGGCAGCATTCCACTTTAAAAATAAGAAAATATAAATAATTTTGTCATAGCTTTTATATTTATTATCTTTTTCAGTACAGTAAGCTATCTGCAAGCCAGACTGAGTAAGATGGAAATTTGTCTAGCTAGAAAAGGTTTTTCAAGTCCCTGTGAATCCATAAACAGTGTAAAATTTGTTTAAGACAGCAGAATATCATTTACTGTGAACAGTTTTCTCAGTCCTTGATCGATTTCAACTCATACAGAGTTTACTGTACATCCTTTTTTTCTTCATTTGTTTTTTCTTATAAGGAAAGAACAGCTGATATAATGTGGGTTAAATTACTGTGGGGTGGCAATGGCAAGAAACACCTGTCTGTTCTTCATATCTCCTGATGTCCACATGACCTCGGCAATCTGATGGGTCTCTGTTTAACAGGTCCCTGATATGATTGGTCTATATTGCCATAAATGTTCCTGCAATGATCACTATGATAAAAATGCAGTGGTGTGGTAAATTGATTGATGGAAATGTTTGTAAACATGCTCTTTCCTTCTATATATATTGACTAAATATTCTGTTCTTGTTCTTTCACAAATCTTCTAACACATTAAAAGGTAAGGAATTGATTTGCATCAATTAGCAAACTTTTCCATATGCAAATTCCTCCTGTTATGAGAGGTTTAGTCTAAAAGGTTACTGGATCAGCAAGATCCCAGGAACTAATGCATCATATATATATATATTAAAGCAGTAGCCTACTTGTTTAAGAGCAACTCAAATTGGTCTGTGCACATGCACGAAGGTGAACTTATTAGCCCTTCAAGTTAGAGGGAAATTAAGTTAAGTCTGATTAGCTCAGTGGTTTAACGCACGAATTTATAGCTCTGAGCTTTTGTAGAGGCGTTGGGTTTGATCCCAATGCTCGGCAAAACCTTTTTTTTCTTTTTTCTTTCTTTTTTTTCTTTTTTTTTTCTTTTTTTTTTTTTTTTTTTTTTAATAATGATACATTTTACTATGAGGGGAAGTTATATTATTTTTATTCTTTTGTTATTATTATTTTGATGCTTTATAATTAAAGTTTAACACTCAACAATGATTTTTTAAGTAACAATTTTATTTTTAAAATATTTCAATTAAAACATAGTAATTATTAGACATAAACAGCCAATTTCCAATTCAGGGCTTTAGAGATACATTTATAAGAATAAAATTACAGAAAAATAATAAATAATAATTTTTCAAAACAGAATCGTCCTTGATTTATACTTTTTATCATGTTTATATCATATTTAATGATCATGATCATATTATCATGTTTATATCAATTTAACAGTTTATATTATGTTTTCTGAGATATATGGCAAAACTGGTGGTTTTTCTTCGCACAATTAACAAATGTTATTTTTTTTTTTTTCTTTGAGACTATTTGACAAAATTTACGATCACTTTAGTTAGATTACTTAATTTAGAAATGATTGTCTAAATTTTTCGGAAAATTCAAAACAGAATCGTCCTTCATTCATAGTTTTTATCATGTTTATATCATGTTTTTCCCGAGATATATGTGCGAAATTGGTGCTTTTTCTTTGCCCAATTGACAAAATTGTTTTTTTTTTTTTTTTTTTTTTTTCCCCTTTTTTGATATTTGTCAAAATTTACTATTAGTTTGGAATTTTCAGATTTATGACTTTTTTTCTAAGTTTAGAAATGATTGCCTAAATTTTTCGGAAAATTCAAAACAGAATCGTCCTTGATTTATAATTTAACGTTTCGTTAATCGTATGTTATACGGATAATATTACAATGGAACATGGTAAATGATTTCTAGCATTTTTTTTAAAACTTTGACGGGTGAAAAATAGTTTGCAGACATTCTCAAAAGTCTGTGACGAGCGTCGCACCAGTGTGCCGATTCTGTGCCCGATATCATGTGATATTGGTGTTTTGTCGGTAAATGGAAAAGCATTAGATGAGAGAAATTCTATGAGTGCATTTGTGAATGTAATTTGTCTGGATATGAAATGCAGGGTTTTTTTCATTTATTGAAATTTTTAATAAAAATTAATCTTTAAAAAATTCTTTTATAGCTGAAAAAATATTTTTTTCTCTTCGTTGCTTTTATATTGTTGCCGTCAAGTTTTGACGGGTTCCATCTAGTTTATGCTTAAAGTAGTATAGATATGGGAGAGGGAATAAATTCTTTTTTTTTAACATGCAGTTTTTTTTTTTTTTTTTTTTTTGGAACAAGATCAGTGTAGTACTGATATTTAAAATCTAAGTCAAATGATAGGTATTATATTTGATAAAAATCATTTGAACTACTTCAAAAAAAATTTCATTGCACAGATTTTCTAATAAACATTTTTCCCATCTGTTGATCAAAGAACATCTCTACTATCAGTTCATTTTTATTTGAATTGACAATTTATTAGACAATTCATTTTTATGACAACAAAAGCCGACTGGTTTAAACCAGCCTGGCTAAAATCCAGCAGCCCTGATTTTATACAATCCTTTGTTGAAATTCACAATTTTTTCCCAGGTCTTTTGATGTAATTCGAGTTAAGAGTAAATAATCCATACATAAAATTGAAAGAATATTCTTATTTTCTTTTGGTACTAAAAAAAAATTGCTTTTTCCTAAAATTTTCTGTGCAGGGTGTGCACGCGTGCATATATATTATAGAACTCTGATGGTAGATGAAATGCACCTAGCTTTGTAAAATTTTTACAGACTTCATAAAGAATGTAAGATATAATCAAAACAGTAAAGTGTTAATCACTAATAGATAATCATGATATCCATATAAGGTTTAACTGTTTGAATTATGCCAATGAAAATGGAATAATTTTGTTAACTGTACCACCGCTAGAGGTCTGCACAGGCCGGAATTTCCAGGCCCGGCCCAGCTCGGCCCGTAGGAAAGTTATTTCGGCCCGGCCCGTTGTAAAACTCAAAAGTTCGGCCCGGCCCGTACAAAAATCAGCGTAACCAGGCCTGGCCCGTTACAATTTCTACGATTTCTAAAAAATTCAGATTTTTATCATATAACTAAGATTCCTTTAAAGAATACTGCTATGGAATGATTTTACAGTATATTTTACAGCAAATACACATTAACAACATTAATGATTACTTAAATTCTTAGGCTTTCAACATTCAAATAAAGATTCATTAAAAAATTAATATGGCTTAGAATAAAAGAAAAAAAAAAGAAAGCTAAAAACATGGTTAATTTTGAAGCTGTTTAATGAAAGAAGATTTATAAATATATTTCTATATCATTTTATTATAGATTTCAAATCTAAAGTCATTCTTAAATTCAAAGAAGCTCCTTTCTGATACATTTCTAAATTCATTTTTTTTTTCTCAGAAACACATAAGATTAGCAGATATCTTTATTCAGACAATATAATCGAATGGCGTTATCTATTTTTTGATACAAGCAATTTAAGAATACTGCAAACAAATAAAATACTGTGATAATTAGTGTTTTGAATATAATTTCCGGCAGCAATAGCAAGGAAAGGGAGAAAAACCTGCAATCATTTGAGAAACTATTATAACTCAACAAGGTTATACAAGTATTTTATTTACCAAAACTGAAAAACGCTATTCGATTCCAAATCCCTTCAATAGTTAGGCTTGTCACTTTTATACTTTTACAATTTAAAAGTAATCAGAAAATGTGTCAAACTTTCGCATTATTGAGAAATTAATTTAAAAATCATCAAGAAGTATACATCCGAAGACTAAGCTAACATAAGTTCTTTATCGCTGTTAATAATTTTACAAATAATGTTTTCTGCCGATAATTAAGTCTAGTACCGGTCCGGCCAGTCTATATGTAGAAAAATAGTGCAAGCGTGATCTCAGATCGGCATGAGTCAGCTAAAAAAATATTAAAACGGGTTACACATAATGTAATTCTCCGATGCCGATACACTGTGCATTTTTATATTGATGCTGTCACAGCGTCACTAGCATTGACGCAGCTAGTGGCTGGCTACATTTATACTTATTCTCGTTAAAACCATTTTCGTTGAAAATAGCTCATATTTTATCATTTCTGCGTAAATCTTCAGAACGGGCCGGCAGGCCTGAAAATTTTTTTATCAGCCCGGCCCGTTGAAAAAACTATTCTAAATCTGCCGGCCCGTGAGAAAATTCTAAACAATTCCACCGGGCCCGTGCAGACCTCTAACCACCGCACATTTCTCATATTGCAACCTCTGTAACATACAGTATATGGACCACTTAAAAGTTATTTTAATGACTATTCGAGATTGGTTTATCCTGCACAAAGAACAACAATTAATCAAATTGCTGAATTGATTGGAATTATTTATCCTAAAGTCACGGTGCCAACTAATACAGTAATAAATCAATTTAAAATCACTAGCTTACATCCCTTAAAAAAAGAATCTTTTTTCTGAAGGGGATTTTTTATAATTTTTCATCACAGATCAACCTATAACCCTTTCAGCGGCCTGCAAAATATTCCTTTCATGATTCATGTTTAACAATTCATAAAATAGTATTTATAAAAGATATTGGTATGAAAATTTTTATTTGACAAACTTACATATTTATTTATCTTATTCACTTCAAAAAATTAATTTCCCAGCAGCAGCATTTTTATATGCAGTCTGCAACACAATTAAAAACTTCAAAAACAGTCTGCAGACCAATCCCTCGCATTACATTATATGCACTCAAACCTCCTAAGTATTTGTGATAGACATAAAACAAAAGTATACTTTTAAAAAAGAGTTGCCTGATTTTTAACACCTCATACATTGTCCGAAAGAGGGGGGGGGGCTCCCCTTTGACAAAAATTGCCAGTTTTTCACGATCTTTTGACACAATGTCATTTTTTGCAATCTTTTGACAAAATTTTCATTTTTTCACGCTTTTTTAGCAAAGTTTGACTTTTTTCTGATCTTTTGATGAAAACTGCCCTTTTTTTCTCGATCTTTTGAATAAATTTGTCGTTTTTTTGCAATCTTTTGAAGGAATTTGCCGATATGTCGTGATCTTTTGATGAAAACTGCCGTTTTGCCATGATCTCTTGAAAAAATTTACCGTTTTTTCGCGATCTCTTGAAAAAATTTGAAATTTTTTTTTCGATCTTTTGTAGAAATTTGACGGTTTTTTCATGATTTTTTGAAAAAATTTGCCTTTTTTTCGCAATCTCTTGAAGAAATTTGAAATTTTTTCCGCAATCTCTTGAAGAAATTTGCAGTTTTTCCTTTATTTTTTTTTTTTAAGAAATTTGCAGTTTTTTTTTTATGAAATTTGTCATTTCATTGCGATTTTTTGAAGAAATTCGACGTTGTTTCGTTATCTTTTTATGAAAACTGCCGTTTTCTTGCAATCTTTTGAAGAAATTTGCCATTTTACCATGATTTTTTTGACGAAAACTGAATTTTTGAAGAAACTTTCCGTTTTTTGCAATCTTTTGAAGAAATTTGCCATTTTTTGCGATGGTTTGAAGAAACTTCCCTTTTTTTACGCAATCTTTTGAAGAAATTGGCTTTTTTGTGATTTTTTGATAAAATTTGCCATTTTTTTTGCAATTTTTGGACGAAATTTGCGTGTTTTCTGCGATCTATGATGGCATTGATTCAGTGGCGTAGCTAGGATGGGTGACACCTGGGGCGGATGTAAATGGTACACCCCCCCCCCCCCCCCCGTCCCTTCCGATCCGTTACATTTTTTCTATCACACTTCTATGTTATTAAAAAATGACCATTCCATTATTTAACTTTTGTCCTCCTGTATTAAAAAAAAAATAATAAAAAAAAAAGAGGAGCGACTTATTACTCAACCCACAGTCCAAATCAGTCAATGTGGTGTCTATATGTAGAAGAAAACTCTTTCTTTAAAAATTTCCTTTTGCTACGCTCTCGTTGGATTCCAGGTGCTTGTCTTATTTAGATACACCACTCTGAATAAAATTTCACATTCTCAAAGAAAAGAAAATGAACTAAATTGCGTCGTGTCAAGGGCGGATCTGGAGAGTCCTCAAGGGGGGAGGGAGGCCGATTAAATTGGGAGACTCGAATCCAGTGTTCTCGCTGTCGCTCGCCATTTAGCCAAATTGCGACTAAATTCTTCATTTGGCGAGTAAACAAGCGATTAGATTCGCCAAATTACTAGTGCTCAATTTTTGCTTTTTCTTTCTTTTTCTTTTTTTTCTTTTACTTTTCGTTTTTTATACATATGCATTTATACATATTTTTAATATATAGATATTTTTAACGTATTTGTAGCAAATAGTTGAATTTAGACTAATAACAATCGTTGTCGCAGTTATAAAAACTAAGCCTATTTTTGAACATATTGAAAAAAAGGGGGTACATTAAAGGACTAAAGATATTTTTTTAGTGCTATTTGGCGAATCTGTCTGGCTAATACTTTTTTCATTTGGCGAATGTTTTTTATTTTTAATTAGCCAAATTACTAACGTTGGTGAAATATCAGCGAGAACACTGCTCGAATCTCATGCGCAGGTCGGGGCTAATATTTTCACTTCGGGTCGGGTTTGGGTCCAGTTATCTTCTATATTTTCTGTGGGTTGGGTTTGGGTCCGGTCGACTTCTATTTTTCAAGCGGGTCGGGCCTGGGTCCAGTTGATTTCTACTTTTTGCTGCTGGTCGTGTTAACTAATCAGGGGTGTGCGAAGAGAAAACTGCGCCTGGGCAAATTTTCATCAGTTTGCCCCCCACCACCTACCCCAAACGACTTTTCTTGTGACAGGCCAAAAATGACTTGGTAGTATAAATTTGACGTCTTTTAAATTTCCGGATCCGAGGTGACCGCCCCCTCCACACCCTTTCACACCGTGATGTAACTAATACTTTTTCTGTAGTTTGCATTTGGGTCCGTTTGACTTCTACCTTTTGCAGCGGGTACGGTTATCTTCTTCTCTTTTGCTACTTGTTGGGTTTGAGACCGGTTGGCTATATTTTGCTACTGGTCGTGTTGACTTCTGTTTTTTTTTTTTTCTGTGGGTTGTGTTTGGGTCCAGTTGACTTATTTTTTGCTGTGGGTCAGGTTAACTACTACTTATAATATAAATCATAATAGTAAAGCTTTACAATAAGAACAAAAGTAAATATTTAAAAAAGTATTTCTTAAGATTTCGCTAAACAAATGTACAACATAAATATATTTTTTACGAATAACAAATAAGATGCCAGTCTAAATTGGGCTCGGAGTGAAGAATTGCACGAATCGTGGTCGGGCCAATAATGCTTATCATACAGGCTGGGTCGGACACGGAACAAACGTTTAGCTTTTACTCAGGGCCGAGCCTCGACCTGGAATTTTTGATCAGTACAGACAAGACATGAGTTCGAATGGATCTTTTTCAGAATTTTCAGACTTTTATCAGAATTAGGTCCAAACCGAGCTCGACGATTTTAAATCTGAGCCCGCCCAAACCCGAAACATTTTGCTTCATCACAGCCCGAACCCGATAACGAAAGCATACAGTAGAAAAAAAAATGCATAATAATTTTTTTAAAATGTTCCAAAAAAATTATAATTTTTAAACTACATTTTACATTGAAATGTTACTCTTAAACGAAAATTTAAATTTAATATTATCAAACGAAAAGTTTGGTATAAAATAAAAATGTACTTTATACATAAAAAAAAATTCTCGTATTTTGTCTCCTTTAATCTATACTAATATTATAAAGAGGAAAGATTTGATTGTTTGTTTGTTTGAATTGAATAGGCTCCGAAACTACTTGACGGTTTTGAAAAATTCTTTCACCGTTGGAAAGCTATACAATTTCCGGTGAACATAGGCTAATTTTTAATTGATTTATTCAAATATTTTCCTTAATAATTCAAAATTTCATTATTTTTCATACAGAATCAATTAAAATTTTTCCGATAAAAATTAACCATTTTCTTTTCAGTTGCCAAAAAAATCAATATATGGATAATAATTTCTCCTCGGCAATTAATTTTTAGTTGAACAGTATCCACGTGAAAAATTAAAATAAAAAAAATTTCAAAGGAAAATAAATATGACGTCATTTGTTATATTATCGGAAGTTTTGTTTGCACAGATATCATATACACACCGAGGTAACCTAATGGACACTAAATTGATGTTATTTTGCCTGGCATGGCAACCCGACTATTGTTTATTTAATTATTAATAAAATGTTTTTTTATTTCCTTTCTCTTCTTTAAAATTATGTAAACTGTTTTGTCATATACTTATTATTTAAATACTAATTGTTATTATTTTTTAAATAACAGAAAATAATTTAAATATATATATGAAACTGGTATTCGAAAACGATTTTTCCGCCAAATTAGTGTAAAAAATTATCCTGCCGACCTCGGCGCGTACATGACTATTGCGCTGTTTTGTTTATGTATTAAGGATACTTTTAGATCATACATCCGATTACAGAAAATTAGTCAGATTATTTAATTAGAAGTTATTAAATTTATGTTTTTTTATTATGAAACAGACGAAGAAAAGAAAATTTACTATTGCTGCCCGACTGGAGAATTAACCTTGATGTTATTTTAAAAAACTATCGAAATGGCGATTTTTTAATTATTTGTTTACGTTTTTTAGCTCACAGGCTATCATAGCCTGAGAGCTTATGTGCCCGTCCGTTCTGTATGTATGTTCGTATGTACGTAACGCGATAACTCATGATAAAAATATCCGATCCACTTGAAATTTTGTATGTAGGTATATCCTGACAAGGCGCTTCCCTGATTAGTTTTTGGAGTTCATTCGATATGTATAAGAGGGGGAACGAAGGGGCTCATGCCCCCCGTTAGTTGATATAGATGGGATTTTCATGCAGAATTAAGTTTTCAAAATTTAGATTAGGATCATTCTGATGAGGCGATTCCGTGACTGTTATTAGGTGTTCATTGATTAAGTATAAATAGGGGGAACAGGGGTTCTAATGCCCCCTCCCGTTAGTTGATATAAATGGGATTTTCATGCAGAATTAAGTTTTTAAAATTTAGATTAGGATCATTCTGATGAGGCGATTCCGTGACTGTTATTAGGTGTTCATTGAATAAGTATAAATAGGGGGAACAGGGGTTCTAATGCCCCCCCCCCCCCCCGTTAGTTGATATAAATGGGATTTTCATGCAGAATTAAGTTTTTAAAATTTAGATTAGGATCATTCTGATGAGGCGATTCCGTGACTGTTATTAGGTGTTCATTGAATAAGTATAAATAGGGGGAACAGGGGTTCTAATGCCCCCCCCCCCCCCCCCCCCGTTAGTTGATATAAATGGGATTTTCATGCAGAATTAAGTTTTCGTTCAAAATTTAGATTTGGATCATTCTGATGAGGCGATTCCGTGACTGTTATTAGGTGTTCATTGAATAAGTATAAATAGGGGGAACAGGGGTTCTAATGCCCCCCCCCCCCCCCCCGTTAGTTGATATAAATGGGATTTTCATGCAGAATTAAGTTTTCGTTCAAAATTTAGATTAGGATCATTCTGATGAGGCGATTCCGTGACTGTTATTAGGTGTTCATTGAATAAGTATAAATAGGGGGAACAGGGGCTCTAATGCGCCCCCGCCCCCGTTAGTTGATATAAATGGGATTTTCATGCAGAATTAATTTTCGTTCAAAATTTAGATTAGGATCATTCTGATGAGGCGATTCCGTGACTGTTATTAGGTGTTCATTGAATAAGTATAAATAAGGGGAACAGGGGTTCTAATGTCCCCTCCCCCCTTAATTTATATAAATGGGTTTTTCAAGCAGAATTTTCAGATTTCGTTCAAATCTCTGAATAGTTTTGGAAGTTTAATGGTTAAGTATAAAAGAGGGGGATAACTCTTTTTAAATTATATAAATGCTAAATGGGTTTTTATTAAGAATTATCTAATTTGCTCTGAATTTTGGATATAGATTTTTTATATGATAAAGCATGTCTTTGATAGTATAGGAGGTTCAATGATTAAGTATAAAAAAAGAGAAAAGGGGAGAGCTGTTTCCCCTTCTTAATTTTTTTTTCGAACGGAATTAACCCTTGAAAATATAAAGCTTTAATGTGCAATTAGTATTTGTAGCCTGTGAGCTCAATGCCTTCAGTTTAACTGGGCAGTCAGTATTCTTTATTTTTTAGCTCACAGGCTATCATAGCCTGAGAGCTTATGTGCCCGTCTGTTCTGTATGTATGTTCGTATGTACGTAACGCGATAACTCATGATAAAAATATCCGATCCACTTGAAATTTTGTATGTAGGTATATCCTGACAAGGCGCTTCCCTGATTAGTTTTTGGAGTTCATTCGATATGTATAAGAGGGGGAACGAAGGGGCTCATGCCCCCCGTTAGTTGATATAGATGGGATTTTAATGCAGAATTAAGTTTTCGTTCAAAATTTAGATTAGGATCATTCTGATGAGGCGATTCCGTGACTGTTATTAGGTGTTCATTGATTAAGTATAAATAGGGGGAACAGGGGTTCTAATGCCCCCTCCCGTTAGTTGATATAAATGGGATTTTCATGCAGAATTAAGTTTTTAAAATTTAGATTAGGATCATTCTGATGAGGCGATTCCGTGACTGTTATTAGGTGTTCATTGAATAAGTATAAATAGGGGGAACAGGGGTTCTAATGCCCCCCCCCCCCGTTAGTTGATATAAATGGGATTTTCATGCAGAATTAAGTTTTCGTTCAAAATTTAGATTAGGATCATTCTGATGAGGCGATTCAGTGATTGTTATTAGTTGTTCATTGAATAAGTATAAATAGGGGGAACAGGGGTTCTAATGCCCCCCCCCCCGTTAGTTGATATAAATGGGATTTTCATGCAGAATTAAGTTTTCGTTCAAAATTTAGATTAGGATCATTCTGATGAGGCGATTCCGTGACTGTTATTAGGTGTTCATTGAATAAGTATAAATAGGGGGAACAGGGGTTCTAATCCCCCCCCCCCCCCCCCCCGTTAGTTGATATAAATGGGATTTTCATGCAGAATTAAGTTTTCGTTCAAAATTTAGATTTGGATCATTCTGATGAGGCGATTCCGTGACTGTTATTAGGTGTTCATTGAATAAGTATAAATAGGGGGAACAGGGGTTCTAATGCCCCCCCCCCCCCCCCCCCCGTTAGTTGATATAAATGGGATTTTCATGCAGAATTAAGTTTTCGTTCAAAATTTAGATTAGGATCATTCTGATGAGGCGATTCCGTGACTGTTATTAGGTGTTCATTGAATAAGTATAAATAAGGGGAACAGGGGTTCTAATGTCCCCCCCCCCTTAATTTATATAAATGGGTTTTTCAAGCAGAATTTTCAGATTTCGTTCAAATCTCTGAGTAGTTTTGGAAGTTTAATGGTTAAGTATAAAAGAGGGGGATAACTCTTTTTAAATTATATAAATGCTAAATGGGTTTTTATTAAGAATTATCTAATTTGCTCTGAATTTTGGATATAGATTTTTTATATGATAAAGCATGTCTTTGATAGTATAGGAGGTTCAATGATTAAGTATAAAAAAAGAGAAAAGGGGAGAGCTGTTTCCCCTTCTTAATTTTTTTTTCGAACGGAATTAACCCTTGAAAATATAAAGCTTTAATGTGCAATTAGTATTTGTAGCCTGTGAGCTCAATGCCTTCAGTTTAACTGGGCAGTATTCTTTATTTGTTTATATTATTGCAAACATTTTTCCACTTTTATACACGCATCACCTTGGCGTGATTTTTTTTTTTTATGATGCCAATTTGGAGAACACTGCGTTTTCAAATACCAATTACATTTATATTACTTATTTTTATTTTCTATTTTTTTAAAAAGGAAATAATAATAATAAACTAAGTCAATAAATAATTATGGAACAAAACAATTTACATAATTTTAAAAGAGAAAAGAAAAATAATGAAATAATTTACTCAAAAATAATCAACTATTACCGGATTACCACATGAGGCATAAAATCGCAATTTGCTGCAATCGCGCCAACGGGATCCGTAGATGACACCTGCACCTACATGTTATTGGCAATATTATTGTTTATACAATTTGTTTATATAATTTGGTAATACTTGATAATCCCATCGACCAAAAAACTATCGCTAAAGTATAAGGTTAAATGTCAATGGATGATTGTAAATGTCACATTCATTTCACATTAAATTTGTTATATGTAATTGTTACTTCATCAACCAATTTTAATTCGATGTTTATTTGTATTTCTATTAACATTTTAGTAATTTATTGATTCTTTGGTTATTTAAAATAAAAATTATGTCCATTTGTATAATTTGGCGAAATTGATCGACGGAATAATCAAGTAGTCGAACAAAAAACTATCGTCAAATTATAACATTAAATGCCAATAATGGATGATCGTAAATTTCACATTTATTTGAGGACAAACATGAAATAAGTCTGGTACATTTGTAACAATATCGTTTCTAGCACTTCTAATGTTTGACACTAAAAATCATAATGGAATCGATTACAGAAGGTAGAAAGATTTTATTAGATGCAAACTAAAGACTAATTTTTCTACAAAATTTAGTCATCAAGATTATTCTGATTTTAACGGCTACATGTTAGCAACTGTTTTATAAAAGGAAGAGGTAGTGAAACTGATGTAATTTTAATGTTATTCAAATAATAAAGCTTTAAAACACACTTTTTATGCTTCATTGTTCTACTAAATATATAAGTGAAACACCCTTCTTCGTCTGCCACTTTCACGGAGGGCACCCTTTCCTTAGGACCTATATCCCACGTGTAGATAAATGGCCGTCATAAATACAAACAAACAAAAACTCTTCTTTATCTGTAAATAATTCTTTACATTTTTTACTCTATTATTCTTGCTGGAACAGATTAAGGCAGATAGGAAACTACAGTAGACCTGCTAGCAGAGGACGTTTATTAAAAAATGTAACATGAAATGACATTGTATGTAGACTACCAGAACTACACATAGTGCAAGTTCAGATGTCAGGATTTTAAGAACTAAGAAATGATAATGTACAATCCGAAAGTTTATAGAGTTTGATAATCAATGTCACTAATCATTGCAATGCCCTCTAATGTAATAGTGTGATGACTCGAGAATATTTTGATTCCTGTTGTCATAACGGTCTCATGTTCATACGAAACTCTGCTATAAATGATAAAATAAAAGAGATGGTGCTTTATTGCCCAAATTTTCGCCGACTTACAATAGTACAATATCGCAATGGCGTTGGCATGATTTTCAGCAATACGGAAGATCATTCCAGGGTGGTCTATACTGCTTTAAAATAAAATTTTTAAATCACCATTTTTTTTTTTTTTTTTTTTTTGAGTCAAGGTTTGTTTGGAAATATGGACCAGCGAAGCGGGCATAGCCTGCTAGTTATAATAAAAGTTACATTCGTTTGTATAATATGGTGAATCGTTTTGCAATATGTATAATTTGGCGAAATTGATATAATAAAATAGTACCTATTATTTATTAAAATTCTATCTGGATATTTAAGTTGACAGAACTGGCGTACTTTTCAAGTCTCCGTAGAGGCATTCGCCAAGCTGTCGTTAATTTTGTGTTTCAGCCTTATTATGTATCTTTCATCTGTAGTTATTTTACTATTCCTAAAAAAGCAATATTTGCAATGTACAGGAAAAATATTCGGAATATCAATGATATAGAATTAAAAAAAAAAAAAAAAAAAAAAAATTGCAATTAATTTATTGATCATTCAGGTTAAAAAAAATACTTTAAAATTGGCTAAGAAAAAAATATACATTAAATACCGACAGTAGACAATTTTTTTATGATTTTTATGTTGCAGTTTTAATAAACATTAAGCCCTATCAACAGAATTTTATCAAAAAATAACTATTAAATACTACTTCATTACCCCTTCGAAAAAAAAAAAAAAAAAAAAAAAAAAAAAACTATCGCCAAGATATAAGATTAAATGCCAATAATAGATTATTGTAAATTTCACTTTCATTTGACAATAAACACGAAATAAGTCTGATACATTTGTAACAAATCGTTATAAGCAATACTAATGTTTGACGCCAAAAATCATAATGGATTTGATTACAAGCTAGAGGTTTATTTTTCTACAAAATTTAGCATAAGATTATTCCCGATTCAACAGCTACATGTTTGCAACTGCAGGGCTGCCACAGGCGACTATTTTTTAACGCTAACTGGCACCACTTTCTTTAAACAGCAATCCTTAACATACACTTAGACAACATTTGCAAGAAAATTTTATTTTGGAATTTATATTAGAAAAATAGTGGTGCGAACGGAATATAAAAATAGTCGGCTGTGGCAGTCCTGCAACTGGTTTAAAAAAAATGAAGAGGCGGTGAAACTGATGTAATTTTAATTTTATCCAAATAATTCAGCTTTAAAACATACCTTTTATGCTCCATTGTTCTAATAAATAAATAAATAAGTTAAACACTCTTTTTTACATTTTTTTTTTGCTATGTACGTTGCTGGAACAGACCAAGGTAGATAGAAAATTGTAGTAGAGTTGCCAGAAGAGGACGGTTATTAAAAAATGTAATGCAACATGTAATGAGATTGTATTTAGGCTACCAGATCTGCACATAGTTCAAGTTCAGATTTGGGAGTTTAAGAACTAACAAATGATAATGTGCTATTTGAAAATTAATAGAGTTTGATAATCATTGCAATGCTTTCTAACAAAGTAATGTGATGAGTAGAGAACATTTTGATTCCTGCTGTCACAACGGTCTCATTTTCATATCAAACTCTACTATAAATGATCAAATAAGAGAGATCGTACTTAATTAACCAAATTTTGTGCAAGGCATACAATAGTGCAATATCGCAATGACATTGGCACTGGCTTCGTTTTCAGCATTGCGGAAGGACGTTCTAGGTGATGGTCTAGAAATTTTAAATCACCATTTTGTTTGAGTCAAGATTTGTTTGGAAAAATGGACCAGCGCAGCGGGCATAGCCTGCTAGTAAGAAAATATTATGTACATGTTAATGAAGTGTGTTTCATGAATAAATGCATAAAACATGTAGAAATTATTGTCGATTATTTGTTGAATTGAACACATATATCAATTTTCTATAAAAAAAGGGCACATTTTTAACTATAACCATTTCATTCCTCATAACAATCTTTTGGGATAGGTATGACCCAGACAATAACATTAAATTAAAACTTTTAAATTCCGATGCTTTTATAGAAATAAAGGAAACGCTGCTCAATTGCTTTCTATCTGAATAATATGGAAATTAAATTTACTTACGACCAAAAGTGACTTCGTAAATTGCAGAGTAACAACTTCAGCATCGTCTGAATTCACAAAGAAGCAACAATCACTAAAATTATTTCTATATGAAAAGCAATTACGACCTGTGTACGCTGTGTACAATAGTCATCTAAGTTATGCGCCAAAAGCAAACTAAAACTGGAAGAAAATATCCTCTTCCCATTAAATGTCTAAATAATAATGATAATAAACAACCCTATTGCAAAGTAACCTCTGCTACAGATAAAAACCAAATTACAGACAAATTCATTATTCCCGCTTTTTTGTTGGCGCCAGAACATCATCGGAAATGGCTAAAATAGGTTTGTAGAAGTGACTAATAATTTACTTTTAAAATAGCATTCTAATGCTAAAACAGAAAAAAAAAAAAAATTTCTGCTTCCCCTTCATTCTAATCAAAATGTCAATAAAGGGTTTTAAAAAGGAATAAATAATGTTTAAGGGGGGGGGGGGGAGTTCTTTTAATATTTTCTATTCATTGATAAATAAAATTTATAGGTTTCAGAAAAAATGAGTCCAGGTCCGAGCACTGTCTCATCTCTAATACAGACATTTAGGAAGACTGACTCTAGGTAGGACTCGACATGGAAGAAAAACAAGTCTGGGCCGACCCAAATCGTCAGAAAAATAAAGATCAGGACACAGCCCGGCTCTAAAAGTCAGAAGACCTAACCCAGCTCGACCCTAGGGTGTGCGATCACCCCTTCGCCATCTCTCCCCCCATCTTAGATCCGCCAATGCCTGAGTCATGAATTGGCACGGCCCGAGTCGGGCCGCACCGCCCGACATTGAGCTTCAACCCAAGTCCTATTTCATGATGATCTCTCATGTTGGTTTGAAAACTTTTATGGGCCCAAGGGGGAGCGATCGCCCCTTCCCCCCCCCCCCCCTAGATCCGCTATTGCTTGGTTCATAATTTGGCGCGGCCCGACCCGGGCCGTGCCGACGTTGAGCTTCAGCCCAAGTCTTATTCCACGAAGATCTCTCATGTTGGTTTGAAAACCTTTATGGGCCCGGGGGGGGGGGGGGCGATCCCCCCCCCCTCTTAGATCCGCCATTGCGTCGTGTGCTAAAATTTCATTTTATTTCAGAATTCCTTTCCAAAATCTAATAAGATAACATTTTTTAGTTGCAAATAAAGATTGGGTGACACCCGGGGCGGACCGCCCCCTCCGCCCCCCGCTAGCTATGCCACTGCATTGATTTCTTTTCGAAGACTATTTGTTGAAATTCATGATACATTTTATGTCTGAATTTTTGGATTTAGGACCAAAATTTTTTAATTTTTGCTAAATTTGGAACAGTTGAGTTTGTTGGTCTGCAGACCTTCCCAAGAGTCTGCGACGTGCGTTGCAGCGTTATGCCGATTCTGCTCCCGGAATTAATTTTAATATTGATTTTGTGTTAAATCAGCCATTGTTTCTAATAGTTACATGACTGAAAAACTCGGTTAGGCCGCTTAAAGGGTTAACTCCAACAAGAAGCAGAATTGGGTTTTTGATGTCAAAAACTGGTTTTTGACATGACAGTGGTAAAAACCGTGTTTTTACCGGTTTAATCCGTCAATAACCCATCATTTTCAATTTTTGTCTGATTTATAATGCAAGTGCAGCATGCAATTCATTTGTAAGTCAATTTTTCCTTGTTGTTTTTGTTATTATTGTTATTTTCAATTACATTTGTTAAATTTATTTAAAAGAAGGATTTCCTAAATGGGAAAAATTTAAAAATACATGAGTAAAATAAAAAGAAAGAACAATAACTGTCATAATCGCCATTAATATAGATTCTACTAACTGCAATGAACATTACTATTAAATGATAATAAAAGGTTATTATAGTTATTAAATAACATTCAATATAACATTTCTAATAAAACATTTAAATCATTTTAGGGATGCAAAAATGTTATATGTTATGAAAATAGATGTCAAGAACTGGTTCATTGAATAAATTTGATTATTATATATAATATTTCGAAATGCTTATCTTATGCACTTCATGAATGCAACTAAACGGCGATTTTTATTTTCAGTTCAATAAACAAAATCTTAAAATTTTTATTTTAATAAAATTTTGATACAAACCTCTACGACTCAATTTCAATTGAAAGCTTCTGGATTTAAAATTTTATTAATAACAGAACAATATTTAAGAAAAATCAGAATATAATAATAATTTGTATATTTATACTTGTATATTCTAGTTTTTATTTTTTAACTTTAGTGCTAATATGTATGAGTTTTATAGACCATTCCAGCACCTATATTTTATATATAAATTTTTATCTGAATAATCATGAAATATTTTTTAAATTAAAATTTACTAGCTACCATAAAGTCAGACTATTTTTGTCCTGGTTACGTTTTATTTACAATTATTCATGTATTATTTAAAGTGAATTAAAAGGAATAACACATTGCATATTTTTGTAACATGCATATTGCATATGACTGTATGAGTAAAAATCTTTTACCTTTAAAATTATTTTTAAATTATTATTACATTCTTATATGCTTTTCTTTTAAATGCAGATTCTGTTTTGTTTTGATGAATAAAATATATTTAAGAATCTTTTTTATACTAGCTATTTCACGTAAATTGACTTAATACTAAAGATAGCATGAAAAAATAATTATTGTTATAATATAAAGACAAACTACTAAAAAATAGATTTTTGACAGTTTTCGACATTTTTGACAAAGAGGTTTTTGACATGACGGTAAAAACCGTGGTAAAATCCGGTAAAAACCGTCAGGTGTCAAAAACTTGCCAACCCTTACATAACAGTTAACCAAACATAGTGATACCAGTAGAAATACAAGCCTTTCATTACTCAAAAAGAAAAAAATGGTCTTCAAAAGTTTTAACAAGCACACCAACTGAAAGACAGATTGAAGAAGAAATACAAGATTGCCAACTGAATAAAAAAATTGAACTTTACAAATTTTTCACTGTCTTTTGGCGAAATTTGTTCATTTTCACAAAAATTGCAGATTTTTCGCGATCCTTTGATGAAATTTGTGATTTTTTCTGTGATTTGCATTTTCCTGCAAGGTTTTTTATGATATTTTTGTTTTTTCTGTGATTCCTACTCAAAATTTGAGTTTTTTTGCCAATCTTTGATAAAATCTGTGTTTTCCTTTCACTATTGTTTGATGAAATTCACATTTTTTTTTTTTTTTTTTTTCACGATCTTTAGACAAAATTTGAGTTTTTTCACGATTATCTGACGAAATTCACGTTTTCCCCCGTGAACCTCTGATGATATTTTGCAATTTTTCTGTGAATGATTTAAGAAATTGATTTTTTTGGGCAATGATTTGTCGAAATTCGTAGTATGTTTTTTGTCTAAATTTCCAGATTGATGACAATTTTTTTTTTAATTTTCGAAAATACAGAACAGAATCACCTTTGGATCGTTTAATGAATGCAAAATTCGTTAAAAGATAGCTTAATAAATCCAAAATGTCACAGAATAATGTAAAACATACAAATTTCAACAATCCATTGTGGAAAAAACTGTGAATTTCGTCAAAGGGTCGTTAATAAACGTTAATTTAGTTAAAAGGCTACTAAAAAATGCAAATTTCGTCTGAGGATTGCCGAATAAATGCAAATCAAGTCAATAGACTGCTAAAAAAATGCAAATTTCATCTCAGATATAAATTTCACCAGAAGGTCGTGGAAAAAAATGCAGCCTTCTCCTTGGAAAACAATACACAAACAAACTTATCTGTTTATTGTTATAAGTATCATTTTTAATCAGAAATATTATATACTGAACTAACTTTTAAAAAATTTAGATTAACCTGAACCCATTCAACTTGCAGCAATCTACACTCAATCTAAAATCAACCTGAACCAAAAACTGAGTTTACTAGGCCTGAAAAAAAAAAATAATAATAATTAGCACAGGGAGAGAATTCATCCCTTTGAAAACTAGATAGACTATATAAAATCTTGACATACTTTAAAAAATAAACACATTTTGCATAATTATTCTGAGTTGTTGATAAAAATTGCTTTCAGTGGTACTTTGTCATGTCTGTATTCGTGTAATTCTTCAAATAGCACATAAAATAACAGTACGTTTTAAAGATTTTTTCTCCCTCCTAAACAGCTAAACTCCCCTCCATTTATTAATGTTGGAAAGAAGACTCCCCTCCGATGGAAAATTGAATTTTAAGCCCTAATAAAGATTAATAGATTAGATCTAGAAGCAAGATTTTAATTTATTAAGTTGAACTAAGTACGGAATATTGTTATAGGAAATTAATATAGTATAAAGGTTAATCTTGGTGAAATAAAATTTAAATTTTGTAATATTATCCCCCCTCTCCAAAACTTTGTATGAAATTGATAGTTAAATAAAACTACAAGTTCAGACAACAGAAATCTAATAACTTAGAAAAGTTAAATTTTGGAATAAAACTGCCAAACCTCGTAAGCTAAGAGATGGAAGAAAAAGAAAATTAATGCAATATATATTAAAAAAAATAGCAATTAAAAAAAATAGTTAAGAGCAAATTAAATATAAGTAAAATTAGGTAGGAGCATTTCCCTGTAAGAAATACAATAATATTACAATATCACTTATCATTTGTAAGTGCATAGGAGATAATACATACAATAACAGTAAATAAGTTATAAATATTAAAAATATAATTAAAAACTCTTTCTCATGGAAGTTTAAATAATTACAATAACTTAATAAATAATTTTTTTTTTTTTTTTTTTTTTCAAGAATTAAATTTCTTAGATGCAGTCCTTCAATTAAATAAAGTCCTTCAAATGAAAAAAGTCTTTCAATAGTATAAATAAGTCTTTTCCAAAGTTCACTGAATACAGTCTCTTTAATTAAAGATCCTCAAATCTAGTTTAATATTTGCTTTTAATCTTATGTTGGATCCAACATCTTTTAATAATAAATAGTATCACTCTCAATATCAATAATAAATAATATCAAAAAATTTAAATAATAATAATAACAACAATAATAATAAGTAGTATAATAAGACTCAAAATTTATAGCAACAATAGTAATATTTCTCAATAAGAGTATAATTAATACTATACTTCATTATAGAAATCCTAATGATAATAATAAAACAAGAGTATAATCAAAAGAAAATATCACAGTTTATTACTGATAGGGAAAATATTGGTTGAGGATAAAATAATTACATAGCAATTAAATAATTTTCTTATCTTCTAATAGCATAAGAAAGTATTTTTTGCTAGCCGAAAGTATACATAAAAATAATAATAATAATAATCCCAATATCCAAATAAAATTAAATCTAACTACTTAGAAAATGGACTCTCAACCAGTATTTCCTTACAATAATTCCTCTCTGATACTCTTTTACAAAATTGTCAAATTTGGTTATAAGTTTTCAAAAGCCAAATATAGAGTAATGTTTTATCTACACATGGTTTATAAACTTTAATAATAAAACAAATAGGAATAAAAGGTGTCATTCTTAATTGAAAAATGGAAATAAAGATAATTTGCTGTTTAAAAAACTTTTAATATCTGTAGTTTTCACAATCACTGAAAATCACATATTAAGTTATAGGTTTGAGTAAAATCATCAAATTTTATAACTGTTATCACATAAATATCTTATGAATAAATAGCATAATACTAATGTCAAATAAATGAGTAAATATAGTTAGAATTAAATAAAATTAATTTATCAACATCAATTTGAAAAATTTTACAATCAAAGTGTACACCTTATGCCTGCATAAAGAGCCCAATTTAACCTCAAAAACAAGTAATATTCTTGTTGCGCACCGAGAACATACTTGCTAATGTTGAAAATTATGGTGATAAAATATTTAAAGAATAAGAATTAAAATTTAATATACTGTCTTGACTTTAGTTTGATCTAGTGATTGTGATTGTATCTGTGGTTTTGTTTGTTTTTTTCGGTTGCTCATGAAACAATTTAAAATCTTTGTGAGAAAAATAGGGTCTTAATTTAGAAACATGCACAATAACTGAATTCTGTCCTGTCTCATAATTAAATTTATCTATTTCATAAGTTACATGAGAAAGTTTATTTATAATTTTGTATGGTCCAGAGAAAGTAGGTTCTAATTTTCAAATGTGTTAGGGTATTTACATTCTTCATAAATTACAGAGTCTTGTATCTTTAATTCGGATTCGACAAAATTTCGATCATAGTCTTTTACTTTTAAGGTGAAATTCATGAATTCGCGCTTTCGCAATTTTGAGAGCTTTGTCTACTGGATATGTTCACATTTTGATTGCCTCACACAGAATTATTATCCTCCCTTTTAAAAATCTGAATATTGAGCCATCTTTTTATATTTACGCATATTGGAATAAATGTTTTTTAAGGCGAATTGAGAATTTATATCGTTTCCATAAAGATTAATAGATTAGATCTAGAAACAAGATTTTAATTTATTAAGTTGAACTAAGTACGGAATATTGTTATAAGGAAATTAATATAGTATAAAGGTTAATCTTGGCAAAAAAAAAAAATTTAAAATTTTGTAATATATATATATTTTTTGGGGGGGGGGGGGCTTGTAAATTCAGGCTAGATCAGGACTCCCCTCCGCCCCATGGTAATTTCATGATAACTTTTCTTCTTTATTAGTGGAATAAATGAACAATAAAACATTTTTTTGTTTATTTATTCATTTATTTTGATTTCTTTAAATAAAAGTTGAAATATGTTGTTTAATCATGTAAAAAATTCTCTGATAGAGTGCTTTGAATGACTGATTTTTCTTTACTGATTTAAAATCTTAGACATTTAGATAGATCTTTAATCATGCTGAAAACTTTTAAAAATTGTATCAACATATAATAGTTTTGTTTTGCTTTTTGATTTTAAAAATAGTCATATTTTGTCTTCATTTTTTGAGAGACCAGCTAAGGCAAATGCCGAAAGTGGTTATAAGATAGAAAATGCAAAGATTTAACTAACTCATTGTTATTGTTATTTATTATTGTTAGGTAAAAAGTTCTTTCGGTTCAGTCAGAAAAGAAGCTTTATTTGTTATTTTAAGGTAAATGCATCATATTTAATACAATTTAAATAAAGATGCCTCGTTCCTTCTAAGTTACAGTATACACTCGCATATAAGTCTATCCCTTATTTATGTTATTAAAAAGAAGGAGAAATTCAAAACCTTCGTGTAAATCAACCCCCCTCCCCCTCCAAAAAAAAGTGCATTTTTTTCTCATTTTTTTGCACGAGAAAAATCTGTTTAAATTCTATTCTTTTAAATATAAAAAAGATGGTGAATATGCCAATAAATTTGCATTGCAAGCAATGATAAAAATAAAAGTAATGAAAAAACAAACTTTTTTTTCTCTCCTTACTGAAAAATAAATAAATAAATAAATCTTATCTCCTATGTTAGTTGACTGATTTCTTTCAAATTTTCAGCAAATTGAAATAATTGTAAATTAGGCTGTGTAACTAATTTTTATTAATATATAATCAGTTATTAGTAGGGTGTCATCGATTTTAATCAGTTGATTTATTTAAATCAGTGAATAAGTTGTGATTTTAATCAACTTTTTTTTTAATCATTGATTTAAATCAAAGATTTTAAATTGACATAAAAAAGCATTAAATTCTAAGATGAATATAATTTGGAAAGTTTCTACAGGTATTTAAAAAAAAAAAAAAAAAAAAAAAAAAAAAAAAAAACCTTTAAATTAGAGATGCACAACCTGTGGCCCGCAATGGATTAACGTATGGCTCACAAGTTTTGTCAGTTTGCAACTGGAAAAAATAGAAAATTTTGTGCTTATGTCACAGGAAAAATTATCAATTTACTGCAGGAAAATATAAAATTTCATCACTTAAGGCTCACAAATTTCGTTGATCAGTATGAGAAAAATCACCAATTTCATTGATCAAGTGTGGGAAAAAAAGCGAATTTTGTCGATAAGGCTCGGAAAAAATAGCAAATTTCCCTGATTAGGCATAAAAAAAATCTCGAGTTTTGTCAATCATGCATGGAAAAATCACAAATTTTGTCGATCGGACATGAAAAAGCGCATATTTCATTGATTTGGCGAGAAAAAAAACATCAGTTTTGTTGAAGATGCCTGAAAAAATTTAAAATTAAATTTATCGGTTGCATAAAAATAGCATGTTCTCTCGATTTATTGCGTGAAAAATGCGAATTTTGTTGATTGGTGACAAAAAGTTGAAAATTTCATTAATTGGCTGCTAAAAATCACTAGTTTCATTTTGCCGTAAAAAAAATCAGATTTTGTCAGAGTTGGTACAAAAAATCACGAATTTCATTGGTCGGCAGCAGAAAATGCATATTTCGTCAATTAAGGATGGAAAAAGTGCATATTTCATCGATTGGACATCAAATAATCACAAGTTGTATTGATCAGATTATGAAATATCGCAAATTTCATTGATCAGAGATGGGAATATTGCAATTTTTCTACATCCCATGTGGAAAAATTGCTAATTACGTCAATCAGACTAATAAAATTACGAATTTCGTCTATTATAGCAAATAGCAAAATTTGTCGATCATGCAAAGATAAATCGCAAATTTCGTCGATTAACTTTGTAAAAATCACGAATTTCGTCAATCAGCTTTGTGAATTGCAAATTTTGTCAATTGGCTTCATGGAAATAAGGAATTTTGTGAAACAATCACAGAAAAATTGTGAATTTTGTCGATCAAAAGATGAGGGCAAAATTGTGAATTTTATTGATCATGCGAGAAAAAATCACAAATTTTGTCAATCAGATTTGTAAAAATTGCAAATATCATCAAATGGCTTCGTTAAAAAGCGAATTTTGTTGATCAGAAGCGGAAAGATCTTTAAATTTTTTTGATTGGCTTTGCAAAAATGTAAAAATCACGAATTCGTCGATCAGCTTTGAAAAAAAAATTGCACATTTTGTCAATGAGATTTGGAAAAATTGTGAATTTTGTCAATCAGGCACAAAAAAAAACATGAATTTCATCAATAGGCTTTGTAAAAATCAAAAATTTTTTCAATCAACTTCATAAAAATCACAAAGATTATCGATCAGCTTCTTAAAAATCACGAATTTTGTCAATCGGCTTCTTAAAAATCATGAATTTTGCTGATCAGTTGCAAAAAGATCATAAATTTTCTCGAATGGTTGCATAAAAATTGCGTATTTTATCGGTCAGGCTCAAAAAAAATCATGAATTTCATCGATCATGCGTGGAAAAATTGCAAATTTGGTCGATTATGTGCAGAAAAATTGCAAAATTCGTCTCTCTGGCACGGAAAAATGGTGAATTTCGCCGATTATGTGAAGAAAAATTGCAAGTTTTATCGATTCTGTGAAGTGTAAATCATGAGCTTCATCGATCACGTGGAGAAAAATCACAAATTTTGTCGATCATGCTAAGAAAAATTTCATAGATTTCATTTGCAAATTTCATGGATTGGCTTTGTAAGCAATTGTTCAGTTTAAAAAGTTTTCATTTTCAAGTAGGTTGATATTCTATTTTTCACAAACTTTTTAAATTCCTACATACAAACCTATGATCAGGGTTTGAAAATTCTAAAAATTAAGGTTCCTGGCTGGGAACCTACATGAAAAGTATAGGTTCCCAGAAAATTTTATGTGTCAGTATTTTGATGAAATTTGCTGTTTTATTGTAATTTATTGGTAAAATTTGCCATTTTATCATGATCTTTGGACGAAATATGCCATTTTATTGATTTTTTTTTTTTTTTTTCATGAAAGTTGCTGTTTTTAAAGTGAAATTTGCCTTTTTTTGCAATTCTTTGAAGTTTGCATTGCTTCCTGTGATCCTTTGACAAAATTCAACTTCTTAATCATTTGATGAAACCTGCCATTTTTTGAGATTTTTTGATGAAATCTGCTGTATTTTCACGTAGAGATGCACTGAATATTCGGTATTTGGCCTATTCGGCCATTTTACCGAATGTTCGGTTAGGCTGAATATAAAACTACTCGGTTAAGCCAAATATTCGGCTTGGCCGAATATGAAGCTATTCAGCCAAATCCATTACTTAATAAAACCTTTTAAAACACATTTTTATTAAACTTTTCACAATTTCTACTTTTAACTGTCAATTTGTAAATATATTTAAAATAATTAGAAAGAAAATCATATCTAAATAAAAGATAATGTTTTTATATTATTTATTTGCTGTTTGTAAAGCATAACTTAAAAAAATTAACTATGAGTAGGATTAAAATGGTAATTTATTAGGATTCTCCTTAAGAATAAATGATCTGCAGATGCAAATTCCAAAATTTTGTTTAATAAATAATCTGTTTCTTGCTTTTCCCAAATAAAAGTCTTTAAACAAGTAAGAAAAACTTTTGAGATTATTAATAAGTATGCAGACAATTTTTGTTCATAAAACCATAATCATAATCAACTTATTGAATCCATTAAGTACATTGTATTTCATCTTACTCTATGTCAAACTTATGTTTTCATTTGTTGCATTAACAAATAAGATACCTTATTTTCAACTCACATTTTTGAAAAATATGATATGTTGGGAAAAGTGGAAAATGTCACCATTCATAAGAAAAGTACTATGAGCTACACATTTCTTTATTCAGAATTAAGTTGAAAGTATTTGTACTTTATATTGAAAAAAAAACCTGCCTTGAGTTATTTAAAAAGGACAATTATGTTAGTGTAAAATTTTCTTCAGCCATTTTTTCATTATTTTTCTTTGATTTTAAAATGTTTGTTTTAATTCATAGAAAAAACCATGAAATTTAAAATTTTATTAATTAAAAATGTCTTATATTTGTGCTTCTTAAATAACTCAAAGTAGATTTTTTTTCAGTACTAATGCACTTGTTTATCAAAATGTAAGTTTCTTTTATTAAATATAGTGTAAAATTGTTTTAAAAAGTAACATTTTAAAACCTTTAAAAATTTGAAATATAACGTATTTGGAAAACCGAATATTCGGTATTCGGCTGAATATTCAGTATTCAGTAGAATAGTTACTATTCGGCAGGCCAAATACAATGAAACCTCCAAATAAGGGACACTCTGAATAAGGGACACCTCTATTTAAGGGACAAAACTTCCGGTCCCAGTCCCTTGGTATAGGACGTGTAATGTATTTACCTCTGAATAAGGGATACTTGAAAATGAGATTAAAGAGGCTTGCTTTTGCATTTCTTCAGATAAAGAAATATTCTGTAATGAAAATGAGAATACAGATTTTTGAGAACTTATCTGACAGACAGTTATGTTGATAGGGAGGCATAAGACACAATTGACAAGCATTTATTTATCCATAATTCCGATTCGATTTCAGTGCGTTTATCCCCATTGAAAGAAATGCTGAAAATTGTGCAGAATAAAAGAAAACTGTGAAATAAAGAACTTTACAGATGCTTTAAGGCTGTTCTCAATTCCAAAAGGGAAACTTATTTTAGACATAAGTTTACATAAGTAGCCATAACAAGTTATGTTGACTTAAGTTTTGATTTTTATTCAGAAAAGCCTGAAACTGACAGGCGTTGTTGTTCCAAAACTATGTAATCTTTTTTTTTCTTTTTTTTTTTCAAACGCAATAGATTTTTTAGAAAATATTGTCAATGTGGGCATTTTAAACTGAATTTTTACGCAAAGAAGAATAAATACTTAAGAAAGGGTGAAAAATGTCTTTGTCACATGATCAAAATCACTGATAATTCAATTGGTAATTTATTAAAAACTTGAAAATACAATTTGATTCCAAAATGCTTCATTAATCAGACGTTCCAATTTTATACCTTTCCATTAAAAAATGAATTTGCAAATGTGTCAAAATACTTTCCACTTGCTGAACAGCGCAATTGAAAGATTTGTTGCCTTAAAATACGCAAAGCAGTTGAATACTTTATTTTTGTAAATACTGCTGATAATGCAGAACTGAAATTTATAAGTATGGTAAATGAACACTTGAAAAGTTTATAATGAAAAATTGAAATTTGCAAAATAATAACTTTGGATTAATTACTTAAAGTAAAATTCTTTTAAATGTTTTTAGGCTTTTTGTATGTGCACAGTTTGCATAAAAAATACAGATTAATAATTCTACAAATTATTTAATGATTTAATAATCAATTGAAAATTTTAATTAATTCTCTGTTCCTTTTATGTCTGCTTAACGTAATTTATACACATCAAATACATTTTAACTTCACCTTTAATGTTTTGTTATTTGTATATATTTCTGAACGATTAATTAAAAATATTAATAAAAACTCCGAATAAGGGAACCCCTATTTAAGGGACAAAAGTTCCGGTCCCATAGGTGTCCCTTATTTGGAGGTTTCACTGTATTCGGTATTTGGCCCGACAATTACTATTCGGTATTCAGCCAAAATCACTATTCAGTGCATCCCTATTTTCATGAAATTTATGATGAATTTTACCATTTTTTTCGCAATTGTTTGATGAAATTTGTGTTGTTTCCCACAATCCTTCGACAAAATTCAGTCTTTTTTGCAATTTCTTGAGGAAATCTATTGTTTTTTCAATATTTTTTGACAAAATTTACCATTTTTTCACAATTCTTTGATGAAATTTGCATCACTTCAAGCTATCTTTTGACAAAATTTGGTCTTTTTTCGTGATCTTTTGATAAAATCTGGTAGATTTGGTATTTTTTGACAAAATTTGTGTTTTTGTAAATTTTTTGATGAAGTTTCTGTTTTATAGTAATTTTTTGACAAAATTCGGGGGTTTTCTGTAATTTTTTGATATAATTATGCTTCCCACGGAATGTGTAAGAGCTATTTATTGCATAATTTATGTGTTACAACACGTCCACAGCATCCCTAGCAGCCATGGCAACTAACTAGGGAAGTGCACGAAGTGTGAGTCACCGATTTTCACAAAAGTGGTATCGTTGGAAAGATCTCATCAAGAGCAGCAAAAAACTCAATAGAACTACCCGTCGCAAATGAGTCGTTATTGAGATATCCGACAATATATGTGACGCAACTAGTGCATACTTAATGGGGCACCGTAAAAAATTTTAGTCTCGATTTTAACTAAAGTGGTATTGTTGAAAAGATATCATCGTGAGGATTAAAAAACTCAATGGAATCACCCGTCGGAAATGAATTGTTTTCGAGATATCCGACAATTTCTGTCACATTTTTAATACACACTTCTAGGAAACTGCATTAACTAGGGAAGTGCAAAAAGTATAAGTCACCCATTTTGACAAAAGTAATATCGTTGGAAAGATCTCATCGAGAGCAGTAAAAAACTCAATGGAACTACACATCGCAAATGAGCCATTATCGAGATATCCGGCAATTTATGTCACTTAACTAGTGCACACTTAATGGGGGGCCACAAAAAATTTTAGTCTAGTTTTTAACGAAAGTGATATCTTTAAAAAGATATCATCATGAGGGAGAAAAAACTCAATAGAACTACCTGTCGGAAACGAGTCGTTTTCGAGATATCCAATAATTTATGTCACGTAGCTAGTGCCTACTGTTCTAGTGAACACTTAATGGGGTACCGCAAAAAATGTTTTCTCAATTATAATGAAAATGGTGTCGTTGCAAAGATATCATTGTGAGAAGTAAAAAACTCAAAGGAACAAACCATCTGAAATGAGCGATTTTCGAGATATCCGACAATTTCTGTCACTTAATGCAGTTTCCTAGAAGTATGTATTAAAAATGTGACACAAATTGTCGGATATCTCAAAAACGATTCATTTCCGACGGGTAGTTCCATTGAGTTTTATAATCCTCATGATGATATCTTTTCAACAATACCACTTTAGTTAAAATCGAGACTAACATTTTTTACGGTCCCCCATTAAATATGTGCTAGTTGTGTCACATATATTGTCGGATATCTCGATAACGACTCATTTGCAACGGGTAGTTCTATTGAGTTTTTTGCTGCTCTCGATGAGATCTTTCCAACGATACCACTTTTGTCAAAATCGGTGACTCACACTTCGTGCACTTCCCTAGTTAGTGTCAATCCATTTCAAGTGATCCAGCACTGGTTGCTTGACCATTTTTAAAAAATCTGAAAATTTTTGTGCAACAACCCTAACATGATGGAAGTTCAAAATGACTATTATTTTATTTTTATTAATTTTTGTTTGCGCAGGGCAGCCATCTTTGTTTCATCATTTGCAGTGATTTTCTCACATACTAGGGTATACGAAATTGTAAATATCTCGTCTTTTATTTTCCTAATTGAAATGGTGATTGCAGCATTTTGTTCAGAATAAAATAGGCTAAAGATATCGTGATAGTAGAATAGTTTTTAAAAATACATTTTTACTATTAAAATTTTAGCACAAAATGTAAGATTTTTTCCAAAATCTGTCCATTTACAAGAGGAAATTTTTCATGCAAGGGAAACTGTCAATATGACACAATTTTTTTTACAAAGAGGTCAAAGGTACATGTTCTCACATACCGAGTTCCAGATCTGGGAGTTGATTTCTCTGTGCGAAAAAAATTCTGAAATTTGTCGAAAATTCCAAAAATCACACTTTTTAGGCTTTGATATCTCTAGTGGGGCACAAGCAGGGATGAGATTCTTCCGCGGATCCGCGGTTTTCAGCTTTTTTGTTATTTTCAAATTTCAAATTTTCCTATTTACCAAAAAAAAAAAAAAAAATACAGGACGCGTAATTTTGTAAAAAAAATCGCGAAAAAACGGCAAATTTCCTTAAAAGATCGCCAAAAAACGCTAATTTCCGGCCAATTTTGTCAAAAGATTCGCGAAAAGATGGTTAATTTCGTCACAAAATACCGAAAAAACGGCAGATTCTGTCAAAAATCGCGATAAAACGACAATTTTCGTTCAAAAATCTTGATAAAACGGCGAATTTCGCCAAATGTTTTGCGAAAAATCACAACGTTTGTCAAAAAATCAGGATAAATCGGTAGATATCGTCAAACGATCGCAATAAACCGGTTGATTTTGTCAAACGATCGCGAAAAAAAAAACGGCAGATTTCGTCAAACGATCGCGAAAAAACGGCAGATTTCGTCAAAATATTTGCAAAAAATGGCAAATTTTTCAAAAAAAAAAAAAAATAAATAAATAAATAAATAAAAAACTTTAAATTTTGCCAAAAGATTCCAATAAATGACAGATTTCATGAAAAGATAGTGATAAAACTAAAAATTTCATGAAAGGGACTCTCAAAAAAACTAACCCAAAAATTAATTTTCAAAATTATTTTTTTGCCACTCCAAATACAGACTTTCATGCTCCAAAATCCATTTTTGACACCTCTAAATCTTTCTGATTGAATGTGACTTCTGAAAGCACCCATTCATTGAACAAAAAATACCCTTATCTTCAACAAAAGTATCCTTTTTTTCAACAAAAATGATTTTTTCAATAAATCCGTCTTGCCCTTTTTTTAAAAAGAAATGCAAACAATAGTGATACATGTTATCTTCTACACTCAAATAAGCATTAATTTATAATTAAATTTGTATCTTGCACATTTATTTTTCTAAAAATAAATAACATTTTTCTCAATAGTTTTAAAAAATAAAATTGGTTTTAATTATTCATTAATTATTGTTAAAACAAAAATTATTGCATTTCAGTCTTTTTTTTCCAAATAAACAAGTTCAATTTTTGCATCTAAAAATGACTTATCAGTGAGGACCCACTTTTGTAAAAAAGAGACCCAGAATTTAAAAATCCTGAGTCTCCACGACCCAGAACTTAAAGTCCAGTGACATCACTAGATATCTTTAATGTGTAATATCCAAGAAAAAAGCAGGAGAAAGAAATTTACCTTGTGCAAGAGCAAAGCTAAAAAACAAAGTAAATTTCTATTTTCTTTGCCCTAATACTTAACCAAAAGTGTCTTACTGTTAGAAAATTTCAATAAAAAAATATTCATGCCAATAACAGGGTTTTATTAATGTACTGTATCTTGATAAACTAAATTTTCATTAGAGTAAGTATAAATAATTTCTGCAATTCACATTAATAATTTCCTTTTAATTTAATTTACCAAAAGCGAAATTGTATGTTATATATTAATACAATTATATTTGTTGCGATTGACATTCCTGTCATTGCTCAAAAGTCGTTCACGCAGTTTTCAGCTTTTTTGCTTTTTGGTCAATCTCATCCCTGGGCACAAGATAAAAATCTGAAGTTCCAGCCTTTGATAGTACTGTATGAGAGTCTTATGTACAAAAAATTTCAAGAAGGAGATTTGACTACAAGCTGAGATATGACATGTGCAATGTGTGAAAACAATACTGCCAAACTCTAGTATCCTACTATGTGTTTGTTCATACCTCCAAAATGTTATTGATGGTCCAAAGTTAAATGTTAATTAAAAATACCTTCTTCAATTGTGTGTGTATTATTTAAACAATTCAAAATGTATGCTAAGCCACTTCACTGTTTTTCCAGATGAATAAAACCTGTTAGAAATCATACTGCAACAATTTGACTCAGAAGCATCATAATATAGTAAACAGTGTGAAAATATTTCTCAGCTCTTTGTTGAATATATACAATATCTTAATTAATTAAACATTTTGTTATTAAACTGTTTTCAACAAACAATATTTTCTGTGTAAATATCTATATTATAAAGGCCAAACGTATCTGTGTGCAACGCATACGTCATTTTGCGAATGGCAACACTTTCCCCTGCAATTTCGGTTTTGCAATCTTCGGTACTGCAAATTTTATACTTATAAACATCGCACATTTTTTATTTTTATATCGTCATATAGAGAAAAAAAATGTACTTTTAAATGCAATTTGTTTGAAAGCTGTATCGCAATTTGTTCTTAACATATAATTTTTTTACACTTTTTAGTACGAATTTTGAAATTGTGGCAACAGAAATACGCCATTTTCTCTTAAAATTGATAAAAATTGAAATGTGCACGCGTAAATTTTGAGAAGATGAAAATTATTACGGGTTTAGATTTCACGTGAAATTCTAAAATCATGTCAATTTGAAATAATCATTTTTTTTTTCATTTGCATTTATACTAAATATAAGAGACTCAATTGATAACTTCATCATAATAACTGATCTTTATTATATTTTTCTGCTTACCTATGCAATTAAAGTTTAATTATTTGGGCATCTGAGTGTTATAGAAATAGTTAATTTTTTTTTCTTAATTTTAGCTTTAAATAATATTTGAGAGTTAGACTGACCATTGTAAAATGCATTTTTTATTGTAGCTAATGGTTTAAGTTTATTATAAATCAATGAAACAGTTCCTTCTTAAGCATTTTCTTTCGTCGAAATTCGACGGGTTCCACCTTGTTATAATAAGAGAAATCTCATTTCTCTTAACGTACTCGCATTTTTTTAAACATTTTCTGACCTTTGTACCTGAGCTTTTCCTAAAATCTCCTTCTTGAAATTTTTTGTGCATGATGCAACAAAAAAAAATACTGACAAAAGCCAGAATTTTAGATTTATATCTTGTACCACACCAGAGATATCAAAGTCTAAAAAGTGTGATTTTCGAAATTTTTGACAAATTAAAAAAAAATTTCGCAAAGATGAATCAATTTCCACGTCTGGGATTTGGTGTGTCAGTACAAGTACTTTTGACCTATTTCTATAACAAATTGTGTTATGTTGACTAGTGTTCACTCTAGAAAAAAAAAGGGCAGGGTGCTAGTAAGAAAAAGGGCACAGTTGAAGCTGAAAAGGGGCACTTTTCTCAGCGAAAAAGGGCATCGTTTCTTTAGAAAATGTACAGCTTCATAACTGATATAAAAATGTTATATTACATACTCATCATTGTTTATAATCACATTTAATAACAAATTACAGATATTTTTTTCTTAATTGAATATTTCAAAGATCTAGTAAATAATTTTGGTTCACATACCTATACTGTAAAACTATTAGTCACATAAAATTATCAGTTTTATGAATAACTATTAGTTTTATGGATACGACAGAAGTTTTAGAGGTAATAGAATTTAGATGTTAATTAGTATTACTGTAAATCACCAAATACAGATTATAAGCTTTGTGAGCTGTGGAGAGAAGGGGAGCAAAGAGATAAAAGCAATTTATTTTATTTGGCGGGAGGGGGCAAGGAGGGAGGATATTGATTATTTATCATTAGTAAAAGTTTTAACATTAAGACAGAAAAAATATTAAAAAATAAAATACTTTAAATTTGGTGTGCTTGATAAGACGGAGAAGTGGAATTTAGATGGTTATTTGCTGTCACAATGAATAAACAAACAGTTGCAAGAAAAAGAAGTTTTTTTTTGGGGGGGGAGGGAGGGGGGGGAAATTGGAGAAGAGGTTGATTAGATTAGGTGATTGATTATTCACATTGTAGTGTATATTTATTTAAATACTTTATACAGATTTATATATACATTAAAATTTACAGTTAGAATAGAAAAAATTGTAATCCCAGTGGCAGAACTATCTTCAAATGTCTGCAACACTAGTCATTTTCAAAAATAGTCTGCAAGATGCTATAATAGGGTTCATACTCATTTTCCAAGAAAAAATCCTCTGATGTATTTTCGGGGATGTACAATTTTCCCATATCAACAATTAATGACATTTTATCATTACATATAATAATAAAGCACATGAACAGCAATAATTGCCCCCAATTTCCCAGCATAGACTCTTTTGGCAGTTTTCCCAGGTTTGGGAATTTTTTTCCATTGTCCCCTGAGATTCTCCTGACTTTTACATGAACCCTGTATAATTATACATAAACGTATTACATAAATAGAATATAAATATATTCTTTGTGCTTTTGTAATGCTAATTATGGCAATATATGTGTGTATGTAAACTTTCTGTCATTTATTTAAAAAAAAAAATTATTACCGGTATTTTTTTTTTTTTTTTTTTTTGCGTTTTTTGGCGAAATCTGCCGTTTTTTCGCGATCTTTTGACGAAATTTGCCGTTTTATCGGGATCTTTTAACGAAATTTGCCGTTTTTCCGCGATCTTTTAACGAAATCTGACTTTTTTGGGATAATTTTGACAAAATCCCCCCTTTTTTTGCAATTTTTTGACATAATCTGTTTTATGTGTGATTTTTTAACAAAATTTGACCTTTTTTTTTCAATTTTGATGAAATTTATCGTTTTTTGCGGAATTTTTCTGGTGAAATTTGCGTTTTTTTGATAATTTTCTGACGAAATTTATCATTTTTAAGAGGTTTTTTTTTTTCTTTAATGAAATTTGCCGTTTTTAGCGAAATTATGATGAAATTGTCTTTCTTCCGGCATTCTTTGAAAAAACCGACTTTTTTCGCGATTTTTTAAGAAATTAGTCGTTTTTTCGCGTTTTTTAAAAGAAATTTGCCATTTTTTCGCAATGCTTTGATAATATTTGCGTTTTTTCTCGCGATCTTTGGACGAAATTCAGACTTACTCCATGATATTTTGACGAAATTACGCGTCGCACAGGTCGCATAGAGCAATTTTTATGCCCCATGACCGACTTTTTGCGTAATTTATGCGTTATATCGCGTCCGTGGCATCGTTGAGTCTGCAGGTGTACTTAAAAGCCTGCGATGCCTGTCGCAGTGTCGCGCACATTCTGCCACGGGGATTGTAACATTTTAAGAATTCAAATTTAACGTAAATAATTTTAAACATTTAACTAAATTGTAGAGCTGATTAAAACGAAGAAAAGAAATTTCAGAAAGGGGGTGGGGGTGGGGAGATACATACATTTGAAGAATCAGAAATCTGTTAAAATATAAAAGTTGTATATCCCAGATTAAGAAATAATAGAAATGTAAAAGCGAGAATTTTTTGCAGATTTTTCATAAATTATGGACTAGAAATTACCACTTTCTCTGGGGAGGGGAGAAGGAGAGGGGCATACAGCTTGACAAAAATGTGAATGCAAACTATATTTTAGTTTGTTAAACTGGCTGACTAACCCAACGTTGCCCGAACCGATTACAAAAACGCGAAAGGTTTCAAAATCTCTGCACTAATTCCGAATAAATTTTATTGAAAAGAGACCTAAATCTACTATAATGGGCAAATCGCCGCAAAACTTTAAAAAAAATCGATAAAAAAAAATCACAGATAACAAAATTTTGTACAGTGAGCTGAAACATCGTAACAGAAATTGTTTCACACATTTAAAAAAAAAAAAAAAAAAAAAAAAAAAGTCGACATGAAACATGAAAAATTGCTTAGAATTAAGACATCACGGAAGATATTAAATACTATATTACGCTAAATGTTAAACCGAATTCCTTTTACAACAAAATTACATTGCAGTGAAAATAGCAATCAAGAAAAAACTTTGAAAATCACAGAGGACAAAAGTTTGTATATTAGGTTAAAAGACTGAAACCCAATTCTTTTCATGAATGTCAAAAAATCGCAGTTGAACGTGAAAAAACAGTAAAATCCCATTTAAAATTGCTTAAAAAAAAAAAAAAAAAAAAAAAAAAAAACAAGCAAGTTAAAAAAAAAAAAACTTTTTAAAATCGTTTAAAATTTAGAAGGCAAAATTTATCATATTTGGTAAGAATTTGAAATTGAATTCATTTTATAAACGTTCCAAAAGTAATAATGATAATAAAAAGGCTGGAAATCTCAATTGATCTTAATAGAAAAAAAATGTATATTTATTATAGTGTGCTTAAAAGTTTGAAATCATAATAAATCTTAATAAAGATAAAAGCTGTAGAATGCGAAAAAACGCCAAAAATTGCGTTAAAAATCAAATTTCAAATTGTTATGAAATAAAAAATGATGGAAGACAAAATTTAATATTAGGTTAAAAGTTTAAAATTGAATTTCTTTTAACAATATTTTAAAAACGACGCTGGGTGCGAAAAATTATTAATAATCGCTTTCAAATATTCACAAAAAAAAAATCAAAAATTGCTGTAGAAATTCCAAATAAACTTTATTGAAAAGAGCGCAAAATTAACTGCATTGCACTAGAAGATACGATTCATTTTAATAATTTTAAAAAGTCGGTGCAAAACGTGAATAAAATGTTAAAAATTAAAAATAAAATAAATCAAATCTAAAGTCGAGTTTCGATGGGCATAACTACATTTATAGGGATTTATCTTCCAACCAGGAAAAAAAAGAAAAAAAAAATCTTCAGAATGGATAACATACTATACAGATTCAACATTCTAAAAAGAAGAAAAACCTTATAAAAACTAAGTTGTCAATATTTCTCCAGCATTATTACCCTACAATTGAAATATTTCAATAAGCATTCTTATTTATAGAGATTTTAATCAAAAAATGATGTGCATAATTCATGGAATACGAAAAATTAATAATGATGACCCGTACTCGTATGCACCGATGGCAGGCTTCAGAACTTTCATTAAATTTTAACATTGTCGAGGTTTTAAACTACCTTTACCATTAAATCAAAATATAACAAGAAAAATATTAATTACTATTTAGTAAAAGAGAAAAAAACTTATCTTTGTTTAAATCATGTTTTTGCTGACAGCTTTCTTTCTTCTTTATCACGAAGCATTTAAGCTTTTTACCATCGGAAAAAACAAGCAGGGAATTTACCAGTTCCGACGTTTAGCAGTTTCAGAGCAGCGCTTCTGACTGAGGAAACTGACCTCAGTCACCGAAATTTTCTTCCTTTAAAAGCATCTATTGTACATATAAGAAGATGCAATGTACTATATTGAGGAGAGAAAACAGACTTTGAGACGACTATCCACCCCCCTCCGTCCCTACTTCCACCAACATACTGCCCCGTCTCAATAGATTTTAATTAATTCGAGACTTTTCCAGGGGCATTCTCTATTCAAGAATGCGGGAAGGCGTTTTTTTTTCCCCACTGGATCGGAACCAACTGATGAGGTAAAGTTTGCATTGTATAGCTGCGGTCAAACGCTACAAAGGCGGTTTCTATATTTTTTCGTTTTTTTTGGGGGGGGGGGGAGGGGCTGATTTATGAGAATGTGTTTTTATTTCCAAAATCGGTTCCGAAACTGAAAGTGTCCTATTTAAAAATACTTGAAAATAAAATAGAAAAAGTAAAAAACAGCCTTTATGGAGATAGATCTGCTTTACACTTCTTAAGTACCCGGCCCAGCTCGACTATGTAGAAAAACAATGCAAACCTGATATCGGCCAGGCATGAGTCTGCTAAAAAATATATTGTCCGGGTCAGACATATTGTAACTGTCTGGTGCCGATTTCTACATTGGATAAGTTACATTTCTGTATTGATATTGTCAAAGTAGCATCAGCTCGTGACCCCCATTTATACTTATTCTCGTTAAAGTCATATTCATTGGAAATAGTTCATATTTTATCGTCTTTGCTTAAATCTTTATATCAGGCCGGTTGGCCAGCTAATTTTTTTTTTTTTTATCAACCCGGCAATTATGCCCGATTATTATTATTATTTGACGGCTTGGCCTTTTTGAAAATGCGCATACGTTCCGCCGGACCGAGTACGGGCCAGGTACGTGCAGACCTCTAAATTTCGTGCCAAACTTTTAGCTTTAATACCGTAAATGCCCAAATAATTATTTTTTGTATGGACATAACCGAACTTTTAACTTTTATATCGGCCATTATTATTTTTTTTTTTATTATTTATTTTCACCGGATCCGAGCTGCACTTTTTCGATGGGTCGGGCCCCGAGGGCCGGATCTTGGAAATTTCGGGTCATGTAGGCATCTAATCTGGCGTCATTAAGTGTATGTAAATAAATGCATAAATAAAGAACATAAGTTGCTAATTATGATAAAACTGCTAGCATATCGACAAACTGCAAAGTTGAATATGTTAGTTGTGCCACTTTGGCTTCTACGTTGTTTATCAAAATAAGGCATGTCTTATTCCTTCTATAAACAATCTAACAGCTGTGCTTTCTTCGCATATGTCAAATTTCAATTGCGTTCAAAAGTAAGGCAACATACATAATTCACTAATGTAGTTTCATGTTTGTATAATATGTGCATCTGTAAATTAAAAAAGCTAGAATGAAGATTTATTTTTTCAAACTTGAGCGATTGTGATGGAAGCAGGTTTTCTTTTCCATTGATACATATATATATTGATACCACACGCAGTTTTATTAGTTAAAATGAAAAGAAAGATATAGCTTTTCTGAAATACTAAAGCATGACATGGCTATCGGAGTTAAGGCGAGGGAAGGATGCCCTTGTTCATATTTCTCCTTTTAGACTTTTTTTTTTTTTTTTTCTTCCAGCAAAAGATCGCGGGGCTGGGGAAGAATCCAATTTTTGGTTTAATTTTCTAATTTTCGGAGATGAGGAGGGGGGGGATATTTTTTGAGTTCAGTTGAAACAGTAAAAATATAACGAGTTGGAGGTTGAAAAAAAATATTTTTGAGGGTTCATGTCAATTACTGCATAGCTTTTTTTTTTTAAATAGTGTATGCATCTTTTTAGTATTATTATTATTATTAAATAGTGTATACATCAAATTTTTTATTCAATGGTTAAAAGGTTAAAACTTCACTTGTAGTTGCATATTAAAGAGAGTTAAAAAATTATAGTTTGTTTGGCATGTTTGCATAATTCTTCGAAATTACTTGTAGGCTAATCATACAAAAGGTGCGATAAGTGCAAAGCACGCAATACTCGCGTTTATAGGGATACCCAAAAAGACTAAAATACCTTTAAATAGAAAAGGACTTCTGAAGAATAGAATGGTAGTATCTGGGCTAGACTTTTTTTCATATACTAAAAATTCAAGACCCCGAAAATATTTCTTGTACCGGGATCATTTTATGAAGACCGATTCTGACCATACAATTATTATTATTTAAACGTTGTATAAACAGGGCAGGTTTATTTTTCTGTGTTTACTTCAAATATAATTCAAGTTTTTTTTTTTTTTTTTTTTTATAGTTTTATTTATCTCTCACATTTTTTTTTTCCGGATAAAGGTTCAATTTAGATGACATTCACATGGTATTCATTAATTTTGCTGAATAAAAGAACACAGAAAGAAGCAGAGCCGCATGGTCAGCGCCGTGCGAAAGGGGGAGGTGGGGCGAAGGGAGCTGTTGCCTGGGCGCGGAAGTTTAGGGGCGGGGCGCCAAATTTATACTACCAGCATCATTTTGGGGCTGTTAAACGAAAAAGGAGGGGTAGGGGGTGCCAAATTGAAACTTTGCCCCGGGCGCAGTTTTTTATTCGCACATTCCTGCGTATGGTGGGAGTTTAACTACTCTAGACGGGAATTAAAATGCCGTCACCTACTACGATTTTTTTCCTTTTTCGTTGTTCTTTGTTTTTGTTGGTTTATGCTTGTACAATAGCAGAATCGATGCATAATCTTGCTCCCTGAAATAGCGGTGGAAAGAAAAGAACGGACATAAAAAAAAAGTTGTAAGATAAGGATGCAGAATTGGATTTTAAAAGATAGCATCACAGTGCAAGGAACAGGGGGCATAGCTCAAACAATGCTATTGTCCAGTTCTAATTTTCCCTGACCACCCAGGATTTCCACCCACCAGAGAAAGAGGATTCGTAAAATAGAAAATATACGTAATTTAGCTGGAAGCTATGACAAGTTGATGGGGAAAAAACAGGATGTTTTTGAAGTGGAGTTTCTCTAATTCATGGATTGAGGAAAATGTTGAACAATCGCAGCGATTCCTAGGAAAGATTCAGGGCACATTTGATTATATTTTAATATCAGAAGGGCGCATTTTGCCGATGTTTGAAAGGGCGGGGCGGGATTTGCCGATTTTAAAAGGGGCGTGGCGCTGTGCCCTCCAAAAATGCCCTAGCGGGAACACTAATGTTGACAGTTTTCTTTGCATAAAAAATTTCCTCTTGTAAATGCACAAATATCAAAGCTTAAAAAGTGCGATTTTTGGAATTTTCGATAAATTTCAGAATTTTTTTCACAAAGAGAAATTAACTCCCAGATCTGGAACTCTGTATGTGAGAACATGTACCTTTGACCTCTTTGTAAAAAAAATTGTGTCATATTGACAGTTTTCCTTGCATGAAAAATTTCCTCTTGTAAATGGACAGATTTTGGAAAAAATCTTACATTTTGTACTAAAATTTTACTAGTAAAAATGTAATTTTAAAAACTATTCTACCACCATATCTTTAGCCTATTTTATTCGGAACAAAATGCTGCAAACACCATTTCAATTGGGAAAATAAAAAACGAGATATTTACAATTTCGTATACCCTAGTGTGTGAGACAATCGCTGCAAACGATGAAACAAAGATGGCTGCCATGCGCAAACAAAAATTAATAAAAATAAAATAATTGTCATTTTGAACTTCCATTATGCTAGGGTTGTTGCACAAAAAATTTCAGATTTTTTAAAAATGGTCAAGCAACCCAAAAAATATTTTCTGGACCACTTGAAATGGATTGACCCATTAGGATCCCTGTCGGGGATCTGAGTGAAAAAATACAAATTCCCAGAAATTATTTCTAGGTTCCCTGGGATCCCAAGAATGCTATTTTTCAAGCCTGTGATCTTAAACACAAATTGAGCATTTCTCGCTCATTGTGTATGCTTGCCATCTATTGGCCCAGTTAAGCATTGGCCTTGTAAAGCAAGAATCTGTTCGATTCCTGGCTTGGGCAATTTTTTGCTCAGTTGGAAATATTCAATTTGTATGATAACATTACTAATCAGTATGATTGTGTTAAAATAACAGTATATCTATGTATACATCATTCATATGGAGTTCCTTTACATGCAGTTTATTCTATTGAGCTGTCTAAATGGCAGACCGTATATTATTACCAATAAAGTTATCTGAGACATAAACGCTCACCAGCTATTAGCCCAGTTAGTTTAAATGGTAAAGCATTTGCCTTGTAAACCAAGGATCTAGGTTAGATTCTCAGCCTGGGAAAATTTACACTCAGTTGGAAATATTCAATTTTATTTCACAAATTGAACTTTAAATAACATTTTAATCAAAGTCTATATTTTAGTGAAAAAATACATGGCAAAGCTTTAACCATGCTAAATTTGGTTACATTATCGTGATAATTTTAGGTATAAGAATATTAGTTAGGCTTGGCTACTATATGCAGTGTCTTTTTTGTGCTCATAGGTGCTCATTGCTTCGTACTACCACTGCATTCTTGTTTTTTTTTTTTTTTTTTTTTTTTTTTTACCTGCAACAGTTGTTGAAATGACATTGAAGTATGAAGCAGGACCTAAAGATCCAGAAATTTATTTGGATGTCTCATCAGGGCATGAATTTCAGGGCGGGATGGCGGGATTCGCGCTTAAAAATTTTAAATCTTGCCAGAAAGAATATTGTAGGTGAGAGACTCCTGTCCAAAAAATTCCACAATTTTCTGGAAAATTTTGCATTTTGAAACAACAGTCAACTCTGGCGAACACCTTGTGAATTTCATGATATCTTCACACCACCAACTAACATCTTTTGTGAGTTTTTTTTTTTGTTTTTTTTTTGTTTTTGTTTTTTAGTGAAAACAGTTGAAATTCAAAATGCTATCCGGTGACAGAATTCCCTCTCCCCCCCCCCCCCCCCCCTGAGAAAGATTGATATGTGTCGTGTTATTTTTTGCAACCGATCAGCAAATTCAGGGCTGCTCTGATTCTTCCAAAAATTTAATGCATTTGGTTCAGAAAATTATGCAAAATCGGCTATTAGTCTGTAAATTCGGACATAAATATATAATGGGGAAATATCGTGAATATCGGCTGGAAAAAATAATTTTGTTGCAGAAGTTAGCGGAAAAATGTTCATTTCGTCAAAGAATCACAAATAAGATACAGATTTGCCAAAACATTGCGAATAAAAATCAAATTTTATCAAAGGATCGCACATAAAATACAAAATCGCACATAAATTTCACTTTTTTATCAAAGGATTGCGAATAAAATGCAAATTTTATGAAAAGATTGGGGGGACGGGAAAAGCAAACTTTTGTCAAGGGTCACGAGGAAAAAATGCAAATTTTGTTAAATTACAGGAAAAAAAACATGCATTTCATTAAAAAAAATCACAAAAATGTAAATTTTGTTAAAGGATCACATTACAATGTGCATATCACCAAATGATCTTTTTAAAAAAAATGCAAATTTCAACAAAAGACCACAAAAACCAAGTGAATTTTATCAAAGAATCAAGCAAAAAACGTGACTTTCGGAAAAGGATCACACAAAAAATGTGACTTACTGTATCGTATAAAATATGTGAGTTTCGGTACAGAATCGCAGGAAAAATGCGACTTTTGGCACAGGATCGCATAAAAAAACCCATCAAAATATCATAAAAACAATACCAATTTCGATAAAAGAATACAAAGAAAATGCAAATTACACCAAAAAATTTTTCTGAAATTTTTTAACCGAGCATAATCATATGTTTCTGATAATTTCAAAAAGTTATAAATGTTGAGCTGTTTGTCACAAGTGCACTGTGTGAAAGAGGATTCAGGTGAAATTGAATAAAATCAAAATTAAAAAATTCATTTAACAACCTCATTGTTAAGGATCCATGAATTTGATTGATAGTTGAAAAATAGACTGTATAAAAACTTGATTTTGTTCCTTTTTTAAATTAAGAGACATTTTGCATAATTATTCTGAGTTCTTGATTTAAATTGTTGCAGTGTTATATTTTCATGTCGATATTAGTGTAATTCCTTTAATAGCATGTAAAATAACTCTGGGTTTTAAAGATTTTTTCTCCTTTCTAAATAGCTCAACTCCCCTCCATTTGTAAATGTTGGGAGAGGAGTCCATTCCTTGGGGAAATTGAATTTCGAGCCTTGCCTATGTGCTCTATTTTTGAATATTATATTTAATCTTGTGCTTCCCACTCTGGAATGTCCCTTGGATATCCACCAAAGCTTCCAAGTTACACTGTTTTAGTCCATGCTTTGTTTCAAAACGCATATTTATGTTCCGTTTCATAGATGGAGCATACATGCAGCAGCGTTTTACACCATGATGGTACTTCTTAAGGGACTACTTCAGTCAAATGAAAAGACCCGTTCACTAATGCTAATCCTATGGAAGAAATTTATAAAAGTATCTTGGTTGCATTTCAATATTTTTAAATGTCTTTTTTTTTTACATTGGATAGCTGAGATTTATCAAGTTCCTGATCTGAAGAATGCTCAAGAAGGGTTTTGTTTAATGTCACTTTCAAAACAACTTTATGCTTTATTTAATAAATCCGAATTGTTAATTTATAATTAATAAATTTATTTAAACTCTTGTAGCCTTTATCTTTTGAATTAACAAGAATACACAAAACAAACTTATATATTTTTTAAACAGATGCATTGATATTGAAAAGTGCTCCATTAGATCTAAATTATTTCCACTAAAATATAAATACATTTCACTTCTTCTATATTCAGGATCATATCTGCCAACTTGTACAGATTTTTCATACCACTAAAATTTTATGGAAGATTATAGCTAATTGAATCATCAAAATTCAAGCAATTTTAGTGCTTAAATAAATCAAAAATTTTCATTAAATTTTAGTAGTAAGAAAAATTTCTACAAATTGGCAGCTAGTCAGTATTCAAGTAATACTTTTATCCCTTCTTGTATTCAAATATAATAATCCTCCATAATCTTTATGGCTCTTAATAAGCAATGAAATACCGTCTGAAATAGCCTTTGGTGATGTAAATTTTGTGGCAATGGGCCAACATTGGTATTTGTTGTAAAGTGGTATTCAGGCGCTTAATATCGCATGGGCAAATCGGGAGCCCATGAGCCCCAGACTTCAAAGGGCCCCCCAAATCCATATATTAATTTACAAAATATTTATTTTTTCCCTCAATTCCAATTCTCAAAATTTTCAAATACAAATTTATTTTTTAAAAGATTTTACCTAACTTTCTGAAAAACAAATTTCATTCTGAACTCACAGAGCTCAATGCTTTCGCAGAGCTAATCTCAACCACTGTTAAATAAGAAATAATATTTTGATTTTAATAGATTGTATTACCAATTAATTTAAATCATACCTAGATTATAAATAATTAGTACGTGTAGTACAACTTAAAAAGATGCAAAAGAAAGTAACTTGATTAATTCATGTTTATATATTAGAGTATTTAACATTCTTCCACAAGTTATTAAATTTATCTAGAAGTAATATAACAAGTTGCTTAAGTTAAATAAAAGAGTCTTGTTCTGTACTAAGAAAAAGGAATATTTTTATTAATTGAGGTCTTTATTTTAGAATTGACAAAGCTAAGAATTTTCTTTAAAATTCAAGATGTGGAAATATTGTATAATGCATTACACCATATGAATCCACTCACAATTTGATTAATGTTACAACGGCTTGAATGGGGGCCCCCTAATTTATTTTTGCCCAGGGCCCCAATTAGTCATGATCGGGACCTGGTAGTATTCATCCAAGAGAAAAGTTATAACTGTTGTATTAAATGTGGACAGTAGGTAGATGCTGATTACTGTATTTCTTTTATGTATATGAAGTATGCATTAACCCAGGTGCAGTCTCCTAATCTTTTTAAACTTTAGTGGCTGCATGTTGATTTATTTTCTATCTTGCTATTGAATAGGGAAGGGGGAGGGGGATAAACCTTTTTATCAGTTTATTATGATATATTATGTAACTTTCACTTACCTAATGTAGGCAAACATGTAAAATTTAAAATTAGAAATGTTTAATAAAAAAAAAATTGTATTTTATTGTTTATTGCCTATGATTCATATGAAGTATATTTTCTTACAGATTCTCCTTTTCGTTTTATTCTCTGTTAGAGAAACATGGACCCAACATCATGGTCAGCTTACAGTCAGCATTTATCCCGACTGGGAGCCATTAATCATCCTTCTGGAGCTCTCTCTCAACAAGCACAGATGAATGACCTGGCTCTTACATCATCATTGCAACGTCAGGAACATATAGCAGGCTATGGTAATGCAGGAGGGCCTCATCCCTTTTTACTTGCTGCTGCTGCTGCTGCTTCCCATGGATTAAATCCCTCTCAAGCTAACCATAGTGACCCATCTTTCAATGCAAATTTGTTTGCTAATTATGATGCTAGTCTGTTTTCATCTTTTCCTCCAGGAAATAAGGGTCATCTCTCTTTTCCTCAGGGAGCTGCTGGACTCTTCAAAGCTGTAAATAGAGAAAATGAATTTAGTGATTTAAGAACAGGATTTGCTGCTCACTGTGGCATGTCACCATACAGTAGAAATTCTGATGCAAATAATGGCTTGCCCAGTGGGTCAGGACATCTGTTTCCAAACTCAGTGCCTCCTGGTGCTTGGAGGCACTCAGGCATTATTCCATCATCATGCGGCCCTTTTGGAGTGTTGCCCCATGAAACTGTACTTCAACGATCTCATCTTGTCGGGCGTGCAAGTGATAAATTAAGTGTTCAAGCCTCTAAGCAAGCACGTGCTTCTTTACAAAATGCTGCTTTTGTAGAACAAGATCTGAGCCGAGGCTATCGGACTATACTTTCATCTCCTGCCAGGCCTCAATCATCATTTGTTGATGGAAGTAACACATCACATTCCTCTCTACTTTCACCTCAAAATGATCCTTTTTTCTCATCTGTGAATGAAAATTTCTTTTCTTCCTGCTCAAAAAATGATTTTGCAGCATATAGTTCATATTGTTCTAACGTTCAATCTGGTGTTCAAAGAAGTTCTTTATCACCATATTGTTATTCTCCAGCATTTGCAAATTTTGAGCCAAATGCTGAAAAACAAGACACTCCTACAACTAGCACAAACAGTAGTGCCAATAATGCCAATTTTTCCAATTTTGTGCCAAATAGCAATGTTAATGGCAACACTACTCATCTTCATAATGGCCAAATATCCCGCCAGTCAGTCATTACAAGTAATGTCAGTAATAACTCGATGATTTTTGAATCTGAATCTCACCAACAAAGCCCTTCCTATAATATTAAAGAACCATATCCTTTTCAAGCGAGTTCAGCACATGCTAATTCTTGTGCATCTAATCCAAACGCTAACAGTAGTAGTGGTAGTGGGAATGCAAGACAAGCTACAGCAGCACACAATAGTCATCATTCATCTGGTCATTCAGCTTATCCTCCTATGAGCACACCAATCCCAGCATCAACTCCTGCTCATACTACTCCTCCATCTTCAATGGGCCAGGCCTATGTCCCTATTCCATTACCAATGAGTCATGACAGTGGTTGTTCTTCTGTCAATAGTCAATCAGTAATGTATCATTCTCCATCAAATGATGGTTGTTATTCTACTCCTGGAACTTGTCCTTCAGATTCTGGCTCGCCATCAAAACAAGATATGTCTCAGCACTCATCTCCTTCTGTATATTCAGTAGAAAGTAGTAATTTGAGCATTAACTCTGGGCCATATAGTGATGGTCATCCTGTGCGTGCTCATTCCAATTCTGATGGAAATTTTACAAAAGGTAGTGGAACCAGTGGTCGAGCTTCATCAGAAATGCAAGAAAGTGCTAGTGAATCTACTAAATTAATTGAAGAAAAACTTAAAGATGTTAGTAGACGCCTTATAGCAACTACTCAGCAAAAAGACTTAGCTTCAATGTTACCTTTAGATATGGTAAAAGTTAATAAGGAAAATCCTTATCAGCCTGTCAGTGCACAAGCAGTTTTAAATTTACCAGCACATGATAAACGTGCAAATCCTTTGCCTCCTAGATCTGGTGGTTCTGCAAGCAATAGAAGTGAATCATTTACTCTTTCAGATACACCCTCTGTTCTTGATTTCACTCCAAAAATTAAGTCGAAACGTGACCACAAACATAGTCAAAATGGAAATTCGTTACCGTTAAATTGTACTTTCTCCCACTTACAAAACAGTCGACAGCATTCAACTTCTCCTAATTCTTCAGATAAAGAAAAGCCTCACAAACTAGATGAATCTGAGACTGACTATGAAAGTACTGCAGTAACTAGTGAGATGCCTAATATCTCTGATTCATCACCATTACCTGTTGATCTGTCACAAGTCACTATGAATTTAAGATTGAAAAAATCTGAATCTTCTACAAGTAGTGAGAAAAAAGATAATGTGTTTGAATTAAATTATGATTCCATTGAAACATCATCAGAAAAATGGTCCATTAAAAAAACTAACTCTCCAGAAAGTGAAAACATTAAAAACATTGATTCAGCAGAAAATTTAAGCCGAGATAGTGATATTAAAAAAATTGATAAATGTCAGTCACCCATCTGTAGAACACCTCCTTTAGATGACCTGTCTGAAGATTCAAAAAAACTATGCAACAGCATTGAAGATGATTTGGGATTTCTTGCAGGATTATCATCTGATCCTGATGTTGAAGATAGTGCATCCAAAGGAAGTTTCTCAGAAAAGAAAAGCAAGAAGGATCAAGGTTTTTTGCAATCTTTCTTGACATTTTTAGAAAGTAGCAATGAGCCACCTCCTGGCAGTACTGATCCAGTCAATCTTGAAAGTAAAAATGAAAAACCTGAAAGTTCTGAATCTCAGTTAAAGTCAGAGGAAAAGAAAGATAATGTACCTGTAGATAAAGTTGAAGACAGTAAAAGTGGTCTTATTGATCAACATGATGATAAAGACAACTTTGATGAAGCTCCATCTTTAGATCCTACATTATTTGGTTGTACAACCTTACAGAAGGAAATGGTTGTTCCAAATCCAGAAGCACCTTCATTTTCATCTGATGAGGATGAAAATTCAACTCAAGGGATATTTGACTCTGTTGCTATGGCAATTCAACGGCTTTGTGAAGATAATGAAGATGAACATAGTGATAAAAACAAAAATGCAACTCTTAAGTGCAGTAGCAGTATGGATAATCCAACTAGTCTCACAAATTCTGCTGAACCATCTAGTAGTGCAGAACAAATGACTGAAAGTGAAAAACTTCCTGAAGAAGACAAAACTGATGACTGTTCGATTAAAAGTGCATGTGTTGTTAAGGGTAGGAAAAGTAAAAGAAGAAAGGCACGCCATTTGTTAGTTATTAAAGTTAAACGTACAGCAGATAGATCGCCAAATAGTGTCACCAAACAGCCAATACCTGAAAAATCTATGTCAACACGAAGTTCAGTCAAAGATGTTCAGATATTAAAAACTGTTCAAAAAGGTAATTCTAGACGTCCTCTTATGAGGAAATGTAAAGAAAGAGGTGTGCGGAAAAGGAGCTCTGTTTCAACAAGGAGTAAGTTCAGAATTTCTTTTGTATATTATGCAAATGACTAATTTCCATTATCAAGTTTGAATTATAAAATGTCTGTTATTTTACTACACTTAGAGATACTATAATTGCACTCAAACCTATCATAAATATTTTGATTTTCACATTCATCAGATTAAAAATAAATATATATAATCTGTTTTTTTAGTATATTAATAACTAGCTGACCCACCCAGCTTTGCCTGGGCCCATGATCAATGTCTATTAAAGGAACCTCAAGCTCAGTGGTGTAGCTAGAATGGGTGACACCTGGCACGAATATAATTGCTGTCCCCCTCTTTCCCTTCCAATCAGCAAAAATACACAGAAGTGACTCATTACTCAACCCATAGTCTGCATAAGTCAATGTGGTGTCTATATCTACAAAAAAAAAAAAAAAAAATCTTTCTTTTAAAATTATCTTTTGCTACCCATTCATTGGATAGGTAAGTTTTTGTTTCCTGGTGCATGTCTTTGGATACACCATTCTGTACAAAATTTCACATTCTCAAAGAACAGAAAACTAACTCTATACGCTGTGTGCTAAAATTTTCATTTTATTTCAGAATTCCTTTCCAAAATCTTACAGATTATATACTGTATTTTCGGGTGTATAGCCCGCTCTCTTAAATCGAGCAATGCAGTAAAAAAAGTTCGTGTATAAGCCGCGGAGATGCATCGGTATATAGTCCGCGGGCTATACACCATTTATGAATGTATATTTCGATCAGGGTTCGAAGTTAGAAGCCATTAAAGTATATACGCGAGTACAAGTCGAGAAATTTTAGACCAAAAAAAGAATTTCAAAGTGGAGGGGTGTCGACTTATATGCGAGACCTTAAAAAAAATCTATGAATAAAATATCGGAAAATAGTTTGCTAGCTAATCGGTGCTGCAGCACCCCTTTGTGTTTGTAGAGTACAAAATCCAAAATCTGGAACCTTTCTTATCTTGACAGTTTTTAGTTTAAGATCATTTTTAGTTTATTTAAAAAAATAATAATAATCTACCCTGCCATGTTGCAAAGAACGAAAAAAAAAAAAAAATGTGTGATTTACGTCATTTTGGAACGATTCATGGGAGAGAATTCAGAGCATTCAGAATGATTCCGAGAAATCCTTCCTTTTCAGAGTCGTTTCATTACGGAACGAGTCATAGGAATCTAACCTTTTCAGAGTCGTTTCATTTCGGAATGAGTCCGAGGATTTTGCCCTTATCGGAGTTTCAAAACCGATTCCGTGATTTCGTTTCTTTTTTGAATCGTTCGTTTAGTTCCACTGCCTGAATCGCTCCTTTTGAATTGTTCCTCAACAAATGACACATCTCTACTAAAAAACTGGTTTCAGTTAACGTTAAAACGACTTATTCAGCAAAAAGTAAGTTTAAAATAAGTAACATGTTATGCTATTGTTTTTACCCTCTCAAATCAAGGGCAAACTGCGTTCGAGTGTCATTATTTCTCGCTGCCGGTTAGTGCAATATTGGCGATAGTTGCGACAGTTCTTCCAAACCCAGAAATAACTGTATTTAAACAACAATAATAATAATAAAAGCTTTTACAAACATGAGAGAACTCTCTATATTTCACGGCATAGCGAAAAAAATTTACAAATTTCGATTTTTTTTTTTTTCAAATTTTTTGAGGTTTAAAAATTGTAGAAAAAATATTACGATTTCCAATTTAAGAAAAAAAAAATCTTTGTATAACCCGCATCGTGTATAAGCCGCAGCGGCTTTTTCAAAGGTTTTTTTCATGTATAAGCCGCGGCCTATACACCCGAAAATACGGTATATATTTTTTCAAATAAAGATTGGGTTTCAGCCCTTAGAGGGTGACACCCGGGGCGGACTGCTCCCTCCGCCCTCTCTTGCTATGCCACTGCTCAAGTTTGTATAATTTTATATACTTAATTCCATTTTGTCTGAATATATATTTTTAAATGAAAAAAATTACAAAAAAATATTGAATTAAAAGTATATGTTATTTGTTATTTTATTTTCTGCATAATTTTATTTTTGGAGTCTGTGTACTGAAAACAAGTGAAAACACTAGAAAACATTCAAAGTTTTTAGTGGTTTCATTGAAATTTTCACATATTTGAATCTGTAAAAAAATATTTCTACCCATCTGAACATTTCAAATTTTTTGTAGGAGTCTTCTGGTAAAATCTGGTCTATTGAGATGCTCTATTAAGATTTTGTTAAAATATGGACATTTAGTTATTTTTAATGTCAAAAAAATATTGTTTCTGTGAGTATTGAAAAGGTTAAAATTCATATTTTTGAAAACTGATTGCATCATTGATTAGATGAAGGTTTCAGCTTTAATAACCTTTTTTGCGTTTGTTGATATCGCTAAAATTGTATCCTTGAAGGGCAAACTATAACAAAACACTCTGGTTTCTACTAGTTTCATCAAAAGTTTTCACACATGTATTTTATTTTGTAAAAAAAAATTTCTACTTATCCAAAAATTTCAAAATTTTTATGGGTGATGTAAATATCTGATCTATTGAAATGCCCGAATAAGATTGTGTTAAAATATGAATGTTTAATTACTTTTAGCATAGAAAAAATCGTCTCCATGAGATGCAAAGTGACCTGATTTTGCCAATATATTTGAAAAAGTTAAAATTCATATTTTTTAAAACTGATTGCACAATTGATTAGAAGGTTTCAGCTTTAAGAACTTATTTTTGGTTTGGTGGTACCTCTAAAATTGTTCAGCGGAGGAGCATTGCAATAAGGGAGGAAAGCATCTTTTGGAAAAAGTCCCTTTTAAAGAAACCTCTCTTTCACCACTTTTATATTTCCTGCACAAAATGATGACGTATGTCTGTATACTTTGTGTATTAATGGCAGACTGGATTCTCCACTAATTTTTTTACCAAACTGGATGTCACACATTATTATACAGTAAAACCTCCATAACAGACACTCCCTAATAGTGGACACCTCTATTTAACAGACAGTTTTCCAATCCCCACTCCCAAATCTTAAATTTTTGCATGTTTAACCTCTGAATAACGGACATTCCAAGTAGCAAACACTTTATTCGTACATAAAAGATAAAAAAGTAAAAATGCCTCTGAATTTATCAGGACAACATGTAATAAATTTTGTGATCACAGTTAAATGTAGATAAAGAGCTGGGAACCCCCCCCCCTCCCCCAACATTCAGTGCTAAATTCAGGGGGTTGCCCGGGAGAAATAATATCACAGACTATTGAAATGTCATCCAAGAACATTTTGAGATTTTATGCTTTTAAAGATCAAAAAGTGCAGTCCTTCCCTTCTCGCCCTGAACTCTACAATGTCCAATAACGTCACACAGAAAAACAAATTACATGTAATTGCAAGCAAAAAAAAACTTATGTTACAGATTTTTTGCACAATAATATAATAAACAGTGGATAAAAGTGTGAACAATTTTATTTCAATTTTATTGCTTAAAAATAATTTTAATTTCTGATTAATTATATAATAGAAGTTTTAGGACATATAAAAGTAAATTAATGAAACATTAAGCATTTCTTGCAGTTTTTGAATCTCTGAGGTTTTTCCCAATGGCAGACATTTTGTACATTCTCGAGGTGTCCGTTATTTAGAGATTTGACTGTAGTAGGCGCATATACTGTTTCAGAAGAAAGTTCTTTTAAGAACCATCTGACATATAAAATCTTTTTAGTAGCTTCTCATAAAACATATATTTTCCTTCAGTTATGAATAATGCAACAGTTTGTTGTTTTCTCGATTTTTCTTATAGTCCCATTGGTGTATTTGTTGAGGCATTCAGAACTGAACTGGATCAATCAAGTTCACAATTTTAAATTTAGAATCTTTTGTGTTTTGCTATCATTGTGATTTTTAGAGCTAACACTAATATTTTAGTTAGATTTTCTATAACAACTTTACGCCCAAGTGAGAAAAAATAAATATATGTGGAAAAATTACAGTCAAGGAATAATTGTAATATGATGTATCTCAAAAGTGTGATAAATGGAACTGATCCAGTTCATTTCTGAACACTTTATTTAGAGATGTAACTAGTATAGAACTTTCTTTTTTTATACATCTGAAATTCATTCTACATCAACAAGGGTGACAACAGTACTTGGGGGTGGGGGGGGTATCCCAACAAGGGGGCTGATAAAATTATAGCTCTAATACCAATTTTGCGTTTTATACAGAAAAAGTGGTATTCTTTAATATATTCAAATATAGTAAAACCTTTGTGTTGTCATCTCAAAATTACTGACATTTAATGTCTTGGAATTCTTATATGAATTACTTTTTTAATATTTGTCTTCAATAATTTCATTCATATGGAATAACATTTTAGCATTCAACCCAGGTTTTCTAGATTTAAGTAAATGGTGAATACTAGCATAAGAATGGTTTCTTTGAAATCTAAAAGTTGGAAAGGATTATAAAACATTCAAAATTACAATATATTTGGTAGAGTTACGGGTACTTATGTATTAACACCACCGCAGCTACAGATTTGGTGGTTGTTAAATACCGCCAATCTACGCTTAAAATTTTTGCGACAAATCATAAAATAAAACTTTTTGTTTGAAATCAAAATTCTTTCAAAATTCGAAACACTTTATTTAAAAACAAAGTAGTCAATCGGATTTCAGTGAAAAATGGGACTATACAGAGTTTTACATAATGCGTGCGAACAACAAGATTTCTCATTATTGGCTCATTAGCGCAACTTCTGCTGCGGTGGCATTAATACATAAGTACCGAGTTAGGACTAACAACATGAAATTTGGCATGGTTGATAACTTAAACACTTAAAAGCTTGCCTAAAACAATTTTCAAAAATTCAAAATTTAAAAGGGGGCCAAAATACAAAATGTTTTAAAATTGTGATTTGTGTGATACAGCTGGTATAGAAAGCTAGAATCTAACATGATGATAACTTTTGGTATATATAAATGCTCAAGGATGGTTTCTAAAAAAAATTCAATTTAAAAAAAGGAAATGAGCAATAAAAGGACCGAAAACAATTGAAATTATGACTTACTAGCTGACCTGCCTGGCATTGCCCAGGTCCGTAGTAATAATATAAAACGAACTTGAAATATGTGATTTTATCTCTAACTCAAAATACTTGGAATTAGGTTGTCTAAAATATGTAGCCGCTATTCGTGTGAAAAATTGGTTTAAAAAAAAAATAAACAACTATTATTTAGCATTATAAATATTCAAAAATCTTCAATGGGAATCAGGTAGGGAATATGTGTCCAACAATTGTGTGATTTTTATGTTAAAATGTTGAATTTTTATCAATAAAAATTACTGTTAAGTCACTTAATTATTTATTTTTTTCACATTGAAATCCTAAGTGATTTTCAAACAAATTATATCACTCCTAAATCTGACTATACTGTGGTTAAAATCAAAATTCTATGATTAGCTAAAACGTAGTATTTAGTATTGTAATTTTAGAACCATAATACAAAGTTTTGGTATATTTTTAATCACAACATGCATAATGTTCACCCTGTAAATAAAATTCTAACCATAACGTAATTGTAACCTATCTGTAACCTAACTGCAACTTAACCGGAACTTAAAAATATCATAAATGTAACCTAATCTTATTGTAACCTATCCGTAATTTGGTCGTAACCTAACTGCAACTTAACTTTTCCTAACCTAAATGTAATCCAGGGTTGGCACGGTTTAAATCAATTGGTTTTAACCATGGTTTAAACCAGCTGGTTTTTTTTTCGAAAAAAATCTAATGATATTTTCTCATTTTTCTTTATAATTTAAGACTTACAAATTATTGTATATAAATATTTTCTACTTTTAACACTTTTTTTCAGCAATAAGTATTAGGTATAGTGGGCCTAGATTATTTTTTTTATGTATAGGGTGAAAATCGCTATGCATTGGTGAACATATTCCATTGCTATAAAGAAAAATCTTAGAACATGTGAGTTGATCAAAGATAAAATAAATTAAAAATATTCAATATTTAGTATAAAATATTTTCATTAAAAAAATGAAGATTATTTAAAGCAATCTATCACAACATGCAAAAGCTTTTGAATATGGAGCTACATAACTTGATAATCTTTAAAATTTTGGTAAACCTATAATTTTTTTTTTTTTTTTTTTTTGATTGGGGAAATAATCTTTAAAAATTAAAATCAAAATATGAAGTTGTATAAGAGAACATTCAAAAATTGGGTGCTAGTTATAGTATTTTAACAATAACAAACTAATTTTTCCTCCTTTGTTATAGCTGCTAAATCTAATGACCATAAATGTTGATTTCAAATTGTCTCTCAAAAAACAAAACCCCCAAGAAGTATCTCAAATTTATTTTTTAATTGTGGAAAATAATATTTACATTCATCAAACTACATCAGATGTTTATTATAAGTAATCAAAAGATTGTTTATAAAGATTTTCAAAGTATCAATGTTTCACTGTGTAGAGTAGTTTATTATTTGGACATAAGACTGTTTACTAATAACTGCTTAAATTAAAATATGATTTTTTTTTCCAATTTTCTACATAATTCACTGTAATTATTTAAATTATTTTCGAATGAATTTATACTACAGTAGACTCCCTGAAATCCGCAAACCAGAAATCCGCAACTCTCTAAAATCCGCACATATTTTATGGATGTAAACAATGGAACTTTCAATTCGGATATTGCTACAAAATTTAATTTTTTTAGTTTTGTATAAATTTCATACATTTTTTAATTTGTAATTTTCTTAATACTCCATTCATGTTTTTTTCATGAATTAAGAATAATTTTTTTAAGGGTAAAAATTAGGGATGCAACGGATACTGATTTTGCCGGATATCGGATATCCGGTATCCGATTTGCCTGCCGGATTCGGATATCCGGTACTGAATATGTTTTTAGTTATGGTGAATGTTTGTTTATTTCTTTATGCAATGCCGTCTCAAATAATAAATTACAAACATGTTTCACACACCATTGCAACTTTTAAACGTATTGGAATATAATTTACAGAAACTATATATCTTTGACTATCAGGGCTTGAAATTCAGGTTTTCCCAGGTAGAGAGAGTTTTCCTCATAACATTTGTAAATGCAGGGGTGTTAAACTATATAAAATAAATAAATAAATAAATAAATAAAAAATAATAATAAAAAAAAACTATTATTTTTTACATGCCATTTAAATATTTAATTTATACCAGCATGACAAAATTCCATTAAAATAATTTAAATCAACAACTCAAGATAATTATCCAAAATGTCTACTTCAATTAAAACAAACGAAAAGAATCAAGCCTTATATATATCATATCTATTTTTCAATTGTCATTCAGTGTTATGAACAATTAATAATTGAGTTGCTAAATGAATATTTTAATTTAGATTTTATTCGATTTTGTGTGGTTTAGAATCTTTTGTAAGTTACACTTTTTTATTTTTATTTTATTTATTTATTTAAATGTTTTTTTTTGTAAAATCTGATAGGCATTCATTTTTAATTTACTTGCAAGAACAATACATTTAGATGATTGTATTGTCAATATCCTGCGGTGATTGCATACCACTTAGTGGAATTATCGTCAATACTGTAATTTCTGACATTTTAGCTAATTCAATTAAGTTCTTCTATGCAATGGAATTTTAAACCCATATGAAATTCTGAAAAGGGCATAATCAGTAGGTTTCTTCTATTCCATGAGAAATGGTTTATTTAAAAAGGTCATGTCCTAATTTCTGTGAACTATGCACATAAACTATTTATTGTTTCTAAATGTGTTTCCTTAAAGTTTGCCTTTTTTTCCCCATCATTTGGAAAGCGGTTGATGTTATCGGTTGAGAATGGACCTTGTGGTGTCTGCATTTTATTTTGTTTATTTTTGGTCCAGGAAATCCATGACATATGTAGTATGTGACTCTTATTACATGAGTCATGTTTTGATCATCATAAAAATAATGTTTTTACTGATTTTCATTAACTGAATGGGAAACATTTAAACATCTTGCTTTGGACAATGGATGTCCTTATTTTATTTATTTATTTATTTATTATTATTATTTTTTTACATAATTCTTTAAATTTAGAAATTTTTTTGTTTGAATAGGAAATAATTGTCATTTTTAATAAAGAAGAAAATAAAAAGTTACAAAATGGGCAGATGCAAATTATCAGACATGGAAAAAAAACGAATCCAAACAGAAACATCGTATGAAAGATTATTTTTTAAATGAAAAAAGAAGTATGATTATCAAGCCCATTGATTTCAAATTATGCGATGATTTTGAAAAATGAAAAAAAATCTAATGCTGAACCATTGATTGTAAAAAAAAACATGTTTTTTTTTTTTACAATGTGCATCACAAGATCTAATCTCATTTAGTTTAATGCTGATTCCAGGCTAATTAGATAGAGCTCAGACTCTAGTGACCATTACTGCCCTTTTAGAAATTTCTTGTTTCGGCAAAAGAGACAAAATAAATTAGAAAAAAAAAATCACAAAATACGGAAATCGGCCATAGAAAAAATATCGCTGATTTTGTCCACCATGGCAAAAATAAATTTTTTTAAATAGTCAATCGGTCTGAAAAAATTTTAAGTTTGAGGGAAATTGGGCAGTGGGAAAATAGCAAAATTCATCAGTCATTTACAGTAAAATATTGTGAAATTTGTTAGCCTGTCACAAGCAAATATCATGAAAATCATCAGCAGGTAACAGAGAAAAAACACAAATTTTTCAGCTGGACACAAGAAAATAATTATTAATTTCAGCAGAATGTCACTAAAACAAAAAGGGAAATTTTTCAATCAGTCGCAGAATAAAATAGCTAAATTTGTCACATTCAGTTGAGAGAAAAAAATTGTGAAATTTGGCAATCGGTCTCGAGAAAAAAGTAGCAAAAGTTTGCAAGGCGAGCAAGCGAGAAAATTGTGAGAAAAATTGCAAAGTTTTTCAATCAAATGCAAAAAACCAATCATGAATTTTGTATAATTGCCATAAGAGAAAACTGTGAGATTTGCCAATCGATAGCGGAAAATATCACAAAAATAGTCAGTCAGTCCTGAGATTTGATCGCCATTTAACAAAAAACAAAAAAAAAAAAAAAAATTCAAAAAGGGTTTTTTTTTTTTTTTTTTTTTGGTAACAGGAATGTCTTGGCCATAAGATTTTTTAAGGCATGAATCCAGCCATCCCATGCCAAAGTTCAAGCCCTGTATGTGTATATTAATAATCCTTACTAATATTATAAATCGGAAAGTGAGTTTGTTTGTTTGTTTGTTTGTTCCGCTTTCACGCCGTAACTACTGAACCGATTGCTTTGAAATTTTGCAGACGTAAAGTTAGAAGTCCGGATTAAATAATAGGGTACTTTTTATCCCGGAAAAAATTGATATTCCCAACAAAATCAACCCATCCCCCAATTCAACCCATCCAAAACAAAAATATAGTTTGCTTGATGGATGGATAGGAGATGGCGCTGTGTGTCGTTTAAAACAAGATAAAATACTGCAAACGAATATAAACATGTAAATTTAGAAGCTAAATGATACGATAATAATGAATCCCTGAAAATGAGGAATTCCCGAGGGATGACGTACAATTTGTTTTATCGTCTAAACTGTTTTTTTACATCTACTTATATATTGCAAACGAATGTGAACATGTAAATTTAGAAGCTAAATGATACGATAATGAATCCTCGAAAATGAGGAATTCCCGAGGGATGATGTACTATTTGTTTTATCGTCTAAAATGTTTTTTTTTTTTTTTTTTTTACATCTACTTATCCTGAAATAACTATGAGTCAACAAATTACTAATTGGTATAAGTATTAGTTACGTTATTTAGTTCTTGAGGTATGCGATAGATGGCGCTGGGTGTTTTTAAAACGTGGAAACGATGTGCAGTAGCTGTATAATAGTTAGGTTAGGTTAGTTTAGTGCTTTTTTTCTAGGTAGATATCTAAAGTAGTTATTGTTTTTTCTATAGGTAATTACGTCGCTTTGTTCGGCGTTTAGATTATAATAGTTTAGTTTGGGTTTTTAGTTTAGTTTAGGTTTATAGTTTACTCATATTTTCACAATGCCTCGCAAACGTAAATCTAATTTGTCGAGCACCTCATCTAAAGCTCGGGCAATGAAAATTGCCCAATCTCAAGAATCGTCTCTCCATGCTGAATTAAGAAGGCGCGAACAAGCAGAGCGTCAGGCTGCTTCGAGAGCTGCTGAGCTACCATCTCAGCGCCAGCAAAGACTTGAGGAGCAAGCCGCTCGCCAAGCTTCTTTGAGGGCTTCTGAGAATGATATTCGTACTCAAGTCCGTTTATCGCAACAGGCTCAACGTCAGCATGGTCAGCTCTATGTAGCGTGTTCCCGGGTTTCCAGTGCCCAAAATCTGCATGTTTTTGCTCCACAAGGGAAAACATATAATATAGTGTACCATTCAGTTATGGTTTAACAACTAATCGTATCCAGCGTTACATCGCGCTTCTTACATTTTTCCGTGGAAATGAGAAGTTTTCTTATAGTTGTGCTTTATACCGCAATATAACCGAATTCCACGTGGGCGAAGCCGCGGGCGGAAAGCTAGTATTAAATAAAAAATGTACTTCAAACATTTAAATATTCTGCTTATTTGTCAATGAAATGCTGATAATGGCTAATAATTACAATGAAATGCTGATAATGGCTAATAATTACAATGAAATGCTGATAATTGCTAATAATTTGTACAATGAAATGCAGATAATTTACAGAACAAATTTTACACATTTATCAATATGTTTATTTTATAACTGTAAAGTAATTTCACAAAGAAATACATAGCTTCCATTTATAATGTAAACAAAAAGGCTTACGAATATACCAATGGTTGAAGAGTTATTTCCAAACATGGGTTTACTTAATGATTTTTTTCATGTTTTAATTATTTAATACTGTTTTACCTTAAGCTACATTTAATTTTACTTTAAGTTAAATTACTTTCAAATTTATAAGCAAAAAAAAAAAAAAAAAAACTTTTAATTTTAAATATTTATAATGAAATCATGAAAATAACTAGTTGGATGTACCAATCCCAAAACTCTCTTCTATTCCATATATCTGAATGTTTCAAAAAATATTTACAAATACAGTCGAGTCTTTATATAACGAAATCCATCATTCAGTCAAAAAATTTGCTGAATAGAAAACAGCAAAAAATTTTGTACTTTATAAGAAAGCATTATGCTTATCCCAAAGGAGTTTTTATGCAGATGCAGTAGAAGATAACACCAGCATAGATGACGTTTAGTAACAATTCTTCATTCAAATGATCTCTCACAACAAAAAATATTCCAAGTCGCCACAAGCAACAAACATAAACTCTAAAAGTCATGAGAGTTAGTTTAGATAGATGAAAACCTGCTGAAAAAAACAACCTTTTCTGCAATTGCCCCCTCACCCCTTCCTTATTGCTGACTTACTATCCAAACCAAAAAATAAACACCATTTTCAAGACGATAATGGAATAGTTTTATCTTTTAGGATGCTTTGTGATTATTGCAAATCGTTCTAATAGCAAGCAAATGTTTCACTCTTTTCCAAGAACGCAAGCTCATCTTGGCTAAAACAAAGTCAAGTATAACCATGGAAAAATGTTTTTTTTTTTTTTTTTTTTTTTTTTAACACGCTTTTATTACTTTCACCTGTATGTGAGTTTGTGGGTTTGTAACTCTCCTTATTATCTAAAGATTTTCCTTATTATCTAAAGATTTTCTCAAGCAATTTTGACTAAAAATTGCATTCTATGGTTTTCGGGCACGAGAAAATCATTGGACTAGGTTACATGTTCGAGAAAAAATTTTAATGGGTCATATTGGGTCATTAAGGGTCTGGGTCAAGCTATTTATATTTAAAGAACGGCGTGATCGATTATAACGAAATTTTGTATGTAACAGTTTTTTGGCACGAGAAAACTATCGGGCTGGGTCACATGTTCGAAAAATTTCGATTAGTGGGTCATTTTTAGGTCATTATGGGTCAAGCCATTTTTATCTAAAAACGGCTCTAACGATTTTGACCAACTTTTATATTTTATCGTTTTGGATTACAAGAAGACCATTGGGTTAGGTAACATGTTCAAGAAAATTCGGTTACTGGGTCATTTTTGGGGTCATTGTGGGTCATGCTATTTTTATCTAAAGATTTTCTCACGCAGTTTTGACTAAAAATTGCATTCTATGGTTTTCGGGCACGAGAAAAATATTGGGCTAGGTTACATGTTCGAGAAAAAATTTTAATGGGTCATATTGGGTCATTAAGGGTCTGGGTCAAGCTATTTTTATTTAAAGAACGGCATGATCGATTATAACGAAATTTTGTATGTAACAGTGTTTTGGCACGAGAAAACTATCAGGCTGGGTCACATGTTCGAAAAATTTCAATTAGTGGGTCATTATGGGTCAAGCCATTTTTATCTAAAAAACGGCTCTAACGATTTTGACCAAATTTTATATTTTATCGTTTTGGATTACAAGAAGACCATTGGGTTAGGTAACATGTTCAAGAAAATTCGGTTAGTGGGTCATTTTTGGGGTCATTGTGGGTCATGCTATTTTTATCTAAAGATTTTCTCACGCAGTTTTGACTAAAAATTGCATTCTATGGTTTTCGGGCACGAGAAAAATATTGGGCTAGGTTACATGTTCGAGAAAAAATTTTAATGGGTCATATTGGGTCATTAAGTGTCTGGGTCAAGCTATTTATATTTAAAGAACAGTGTGATCGATTATAACGAAATTTTGTATGAACAGTTTTTTGACACGAGGAAACTAATTCACTAAATCACATGTTTGAGAGATTTCGACTATAATGATCATTTGTGGGTCATGATGGGCCATAATGGATCATGTCAAGCTACATCTAAAGAACATGTGGATCGATTTTAACGAAATTTTGTATATAACATTTTTTGGCACAAGAAAATTATTGGGCTAGGTCACACTTTCGAGAAATTTCGATTAATGGGTCATAAAGGGTCTGGGTCAAGCTATTTATATTTAGAGAACGGCTGGATCGTTTTTAACGAAATTTTGTATGTAACAATTTTTAGACACGAGGAAACTAATGGGCTAAATCACATGATCGAGAGATTTTGATTATAAGGGTCATTTGTGGGTCATTGATGGGTCATGCTAATTTTATGTAGAAAATGTCTCTCACCATTTTGACTATACTTTGTATTATGATATTCTCGGGCAAGAGAAAACCATTGGACCAGGACACATGCTCGCGAAAATTTGATTAATGGGTCATTTTGGGTCATAATGGGTTAGGGTTATTCTAATTATATATAACAACGATTCAATCAATTTTACCTAAATTTTGTAACGAAACGTCTTTTGTCACGAGAAGACTGTTGGGCAGAGTCGTAAGTTAAACAAAATTATATTAGTGGGCCATTTCGCTTTATTGATGAATGCTGTCAAGCTAATTATATCTAAGAAACGGCTTAAACGATTTTGATTCAACTTTATATTCTACTGTTTTTGATTACCTGGAGACCTTTGAGCTAAGTCACATGTTTGATCAAATTTGATTAGTAGGTCATTTTGTTTAATACGGGTCAGGGTCATGAGAAAATGGCAGCAACCAATAAGTTGGCAATATTTCACAAAATATTGGCGACATTTGGCCGAAAAATTGACTATTAAGATTACGAAAGCCACAACACGTATTTGGTGCCAAATGAAAGAATGTCTCCAAATTTGGCTATATCTGGCAAAAAACGTTGTCTTTCATAATGTGAAGAATTTTTTTTATACATTCTTAATAGGATTCGAGATGCATGGTTAAATTAACCAGAGTCGACCAAAAAAAATGATTTGGATCGATGTCCTTTCGTTGTAAATTTTAAAATAAATATAGTTTAAATAAATATAGTTTAAAAAACTAAAAAACACGCTTTTTAAGTATATCAAACTAAAAAGTGAAAAATAATTCGTACTATAAGTTGAAAACAAAAATAGATGAAATAAATATAATTTAAAAAAACTAAAAACCATGCTTTTAAAGTAATCAAACTAAAAAGTGAAAAATAAATATAGTTTAAAAAAACCAAAAAACATGCTTTTTAAGTATATCAAACTAAAAAGTGAAAAATAATTCGTACTATAAGCTGAAAACGAAAATAGATGAAAAATACTATTTTACTATAAAATCATTGTTATTATAGATATCAATTAATAAGCAATAAATAAAATTATTGTGGAAAAAAAGGCGTGGGGTGCTCCATCTACCATGCTCCATCTATCAGTTCTCAAGAAGCACCCCACGCTTTTTTTCCATGATAATTTTATTTATTGCTTATTAATTGATATCTATAATAACAATGATTTTATAGTAAAATAGTATTTTTCATCTATTTTCGTTTTCAGCTTATAGTACGAATTATTTTTCACTTTTTAGTTTGATATACTTAAAAAGCGTGTTTTTTGGTTTTTTTAAACTATATTTATTTTTTTTTGGGGGGGGGGGGTTGAATGCCTTTTTTTAGACATAAAGAATAAGGTAGAGGATGCTATGTAGCAATGACTTATAAACGAGAAATCAATGAAAAAAATTTATTCTACAAATAATTTGAAGCGTTTTCAGAACATATAAAAGAACATTTTTGAAAAAATTCGTTAAATGGAGATATATATATTTCGCTATATGTAGATTATTTTTAATGTAATCATGAAAAAAAATGACCGTTCCTACAAAAAATTCGTTAAATAGAGAAATTCGCTGGATAGAGTTTCGTTGTAGAGAGAGTCAACTGTATTAATACTACTTCAATATTGTTAGTTCAGTACTATACCAACTTTTATTTTCATCTAGAATTTTTTCTGCAGTCAGTTAATTAGATTAAGAATGAGTTAATCTCGATCATGATATTTATTAAAATCAATATTCTTTTCTGTTCTGCTATACATCAGTTGTTTGCGAATAGACAATTTTAGAAAGATACGAAGTTCGCATCGCTGCACGAACCGCCAATTCTCTGTGAGGATTATGAAAAATCAAAATTATTTTACAAAAATCATTATTACAGTACCATCTTTGGGCAAACTATTTTCAAATTGAAGGAAGACCAGACAGTCATTCCCAGAAATGTATCCAAAGAAATTTGGTTCAATTCTATGCATAACTTCATACAGTATTTGATGGTAGAACAATGAAAATGGCACAAAAATTGCAATTACAGCACCGCCTTACAGCGAAATGTTTCCATATTGAAGAACCTGCTGGTTACAGTCAAAAATATGCACAAAATATTTGGATCATCTATGCATAACTTCATACACTTTTTGATAGTATGATGGCGACACTGGGACAGACAGATGTTTTGAATAGACATGTTTTTGGGGATATTTGATCCCTAAAACACGCAAATTCATCAAAAAAAAAAAAAAAATTATTACAATAATTTCTTCTTTGAAAGATAGAAGAAATTAAAAATAGGTTTGTTTAGTTGTGTAACTTAAAAACCAATTAACCCATTGTTTAAATTAAAAGAAAGAAAATTAGTAAAATCACAGTTTAATAAACAACTTCAAATTTTATGAAGATAGAAAACCAACGTTTAGAAATGCATGTAAGGTAGCAAACAGCTGTTTTGAATCTATTACCATTCGCTCCCGTAATAGGCATATAAGACTGTGCTTCCCTGTCGCTTTGCTCAGCTTAGCTTTTTCTAGCATGCTGAGTCTTATACTGATGAAGAATCTCGATAGTAGATTTGAAACGGCTGTTTTCTATTCTTTTCATGCATTATTTGTGCATTTCTCAATGTTGGTTTTTTATCTTTATACATTTTTGCACAAAAGCTTCATTTACTATTTTGACTTCAAATTTTGTTTTACAATCTGAAAGTAGATACAATTTTCTAAAAGATGTAAACGTAAACTTTTAAATTTGTTATAGAGTTTAAATATAAATAAATGGAAAGCTGGCAATTCTTTAAACTTTTGAGAATTACCTTTTATTCATCGATAGGGAACTTATAATAATATTTCATCTTTTGCATTATAAAGAAAGGTTTTTCACATTGTTTGGGATCAAACGATTACTGTTATTAATATATATTTGGTTTGTTGCATTCTGCCGGATATCCGATAGAGAAGTCGGATATCCGGTGATTGTGATTCGGATATCCGATGATATTTCGGATGTTGAAAAATCAGCCGGATATGCCGGATATCCGTTGCATCCCTAGTAAAAATTCTTGTTTGTTCTCAAAGACCTGACGTACCCTGTATAACTCAATAAAATTACATTCAATGCTTCTTTCCTACGAGGCATAGCTGTGAGTGCATCCCTGAGAGCAAGCACCATTACTCCCAACATTACCAACTAATGGAATACAGTAGACTCCCTCAAATCCGCGCTCTTAAAATCCACAACTCTCTAAAATCCGCACATATTTTACGGATGTAAACAATGAAACATTCAGTTCAGATCTAGGTGCAAAAATTGATTTTTTTAGTTTTATATCGATTCCATACATTTTTTAATTTATAATTTTTGTTAAGGTTATTGAATTAATGTTTTTTCATGAAGAAAGAATAATTTATTTCTGAAAAAAAAAAATAAAGATATTGGTAATATTATTGGTAATCACAATCTTACCAAATATATTTATGTATTAATCTAGCTTTTTATGTTAAGTCTGGCTAAACCGGAAATAATATTTCATTATTTTATGATCCTGATGTGAATTAGATATGTACCTTTATGAGGTAAGTTTCATTGAATAATTTAGGAAAAACACATTTCCTAGAATATTTAATTGTACATTATTGATTATTAACTTAATCTTTCCTTTTAGTATTTTAATCATTTTTAAAAATATCAAAATTTTTATTATTTTAGTTTATTACTTATTTTAATATTTTAGTATATTGTATGCATTCATTATACTTTTGATTTCATTATTAATTACATTCAAATTATTTTTTTAAAAATGTAAGCAAAGCAATCACCAGAAATCCGCAAAACTTCTGGTCCCAAGCTGTGCGGATTTAAGGGAGTCTACTGTATTATGTTCTTTAAATCTGTGTTTCTATGTACAGACCCCCCCCCCCCCTTTATGAGACAAATGGTTCAAAAGAAACACTGATTGCGATAATTTGTTCAATCACAATCAAAAACAGCTTTTAATAACTTTATGGTGTTATTTTTTTAAATTCTTATTTTTACAAAAGTTTTTACTCAGGTATGCAAAAAGCTTGATATAATTGAGAACAAAAGCATAAAATAGGGCATTCAAAACTGACAAAGATCTACAAAGAGTATGTTTTTCTCCATAATTAGAGGATCTATTATTTTCTCGAACATGGAACAAAGACAGAAGTGCAATTAAGAAATGGCCCACTGTATAATACTTAAACTCAAAAAGCATCTGTGTGGCAGTAAATCACCATTATTTTAGCATAAGATGTTTCTAAAAAGTGATTTAGTTCAAATAACCAATTTTTACTTAACTATAATGCATGTAATATGCACATAAACAGATTTAAGTAGAATTCTTGCCATTTAATTGAATCACTTTGTTCAATGGAATCCGATTCAATAAAGTAACAGATTCCAAAGTATGCCAGAACGTTTCAATATTAAGTTTGATCTTGATTCATATAAGTGGCAATTATAGCAAAGCGATCTTTCTTAGCTCTGGGAGGGTTTTTAATCAGCCAAACCCCTCCCTTGGCTGCGCCACTGCTTTGGTGAGAATAGAATCATAATTCCTTGCAAGAATCCATATCTTAATAAAATTTTAGAGTTCATTATGATGATTAAGCTTAGACATTACACTTGTAATGATCATTTGTCCTTACCATTCATAAATCTGGCATAATATGTATAATTAAAACAGTCTATGAATTTTGTCTTTAGTTCCCCCCCCCCACCCCTCTTTTTCACAGTGATGGTTTGGTCCGTTATAGCTGTATCACACAGAGAAAGATTTTTCTGCAAGCATTTTACAAAACATGATAGTTTATTTTGCTTTGGCTCAGTAAACAGGTTTTTCAAACTTCTCGTGGGGTTATTTAATTTCTTGCTCCGCTCCTATTAGTCAGTTGATCAGCGCTGAATGAATGACCAACATTTTCTGTGCAATACGGGAAACATTCGGTAAGCGAAAATAACGAGCAGATTCTCCCCTATATCAAGGTCACGCAACTTTATGCTGACTGCAGGGCTCAGCACAGGTCACTATTTTCACTAAAAGCAGGGTTGGGTTTTTGCCGGCAGAAAGTGGTTTCAGCCATGCCAGTGGCAGAAAGTGGTTTTAACCGGCAGAAACTGGCAACAACTGGCATAAAGACATTCTGTGACATAATCTCTGATTTTTTTAGTAATATTAAATTTATTAAGTAGTTCATCCTTAAATAATTAGTACTTAAATAATTCAGAATAAATATATGCACACAAAATATTGTGGATAGTTTTAATTAAAAAAAATTTTGATTTTTGAAAAATTGAGTAATGTAACAGATATTTTTTTTTTGTTACATATGCGTATGTAATTTATGATTAAACAATTATTTTAAAATCGCAGTTTAAAAACCAAAATAGAAAACTATATACAATGCTTATTTTAAATAAAGCACTGAAAAGAAAAAAAAATATTTACTCAAAATATTTTTCTGTAATCTAACATGATTTAATAATAACATAATAAATAAGTAATAAAAAAACTCTCATAGAATTGTTATAGTGATATGTGGATCTAGTAAGTCTTTGGATTTTGAAAAGATTTCATTTAAATACAGTATTCAAAAGAATAAATCTGACTTTTTTTTTAATCTCACTTACAAAACAAATTGCAAAACCTTGCTTGAAAACAAAAGTAACAATATGATTGGCAAGGTATGTATTTATATGATCATTTTTAAACGTTTTGATACTTTGAATAACATTCATAATCTTTTGTTTTAATTTTTAGCTCAATGGTTTACATATCAAATGTAAGTGTGAATTATGAATCATTGCTGAGTAGAGATCTTATTTAGTACTGTTTCTTAGTTTCTGCCAGTTTTTGCCACTTACTGGCAGAAACCAGTTTCTGCCATGCCGGTTTTAACCGGTTTCTACCGCTGGTTTTAACCACCCCGGCAGAAACTTGCCAACCCTGACTAAAAGTCACTATTTTTTGCATTGGTCACTTTTTGTTACTATTTTTGATCTCAAGTCACTTTTTCCACTATTTTCGGAGAAAACTTCAAAAATCTCCGACCGATGAAAAAATTTCGCAACAAAATGGCAGTGAATCGGCTCTTGCAACAGATTCACCGTTTTTGCGTATCCATTTTGTTGCGAAATCTTCTTCCGTCTCTTGCTAAAAGGAAGAACAAATGCTTCTGTCTACTTTCCACCCCTTTCTCCCTATATAAGACTGTCCCCATATGGGATTGCATGTGATTTGTTACCAGTGGCGTAGCTACGTGTTTTGGTGCCCGGAGCAGGATTAATTTTTGCCCCCCCCCCCTCCTGCCACCCCAAAAGAAAAAAAAAATTATTTTTTGAAAGAAGAAACAAAATAGTCTTTTTGACTTGCACTGGGAGGAAAAAACATCTTTACTTTTTCATGTTTTTAAGGATTCGGCTAATTTTACTCAAACACATTAAACTAAAATACATAGAACTGGATTACTGAAGATTTCCAATTTTCATCAATATTGAATTTGAATTCGAATTTCAAAGATTTAGCGGTACGTTCACGGATAGGTTTATGTCGTTATAAGCATATGGAATGTAGAGCCCGATTAGGGTTGTGGAGGCTCATGGCCCGGCACCTGTTTGAGGGCATCTTGCAGTTCCTATACATTTTTTTTGGGAGGGGCGGGGGGTTGTAGAGGATAAGGAATGGATTATTATTCGATATTACAATACGATTTCAAAATTTTTCAAATATTTCATCACAATAAAAAACTAGTTGGATCTGTCAATCCCAAAACTTTCTTCTATCTCATAAGTACATTTTAATATTAAAAAAAAAAAAAAAACGTGGTGACCCCAAAGTTACCCACTACCAAATTTCCTCGAACATTTGACCTAGCCTAATGAGATTCTGGTATCCGAAAAGCCTAAAACGCAAAATTTAATTAATATTCTGAGAAAATGAACTTAGTAGTGCCTCATGTTGGGTAATTTATACTAAAACCTAATAAGCATCTATTTATGTCAAGACCTAACAGAATCTGAAATTTGATGGAATTCCGTCCATTAGTTCTTGAGATATAACAAAAAATTTGCAAAACGTAGCACAGCAACACCATATCTTGGACAATTTATGCCAAAACGTAAAAAAGCGTCTAATTATGTTATGGTGTAAAAGAATCTGAAGTTTGATGAAATTCTGTGCATTATTTCTTGAGATATAGCTAGTTTTAAAAAAAAAGTGTAAAATATAGCACAGCAGCACCATCAGTTGAAGGATTTATAACAAAACGTAATCATCGTGTAATTATGTTATATGTCATTTTGTAACAAAATCTGAAGTTTGATGAAATTCTGTGCGTTGGTTGTTGAGATACAGCTATCGGAAAAATCGTGCAAAATGCAGCATAGCTGCACCACCTGTTGCAAGGTTAATACCAAAATGTAATCAGCGTCTAATTATGTTATATATTCTAGTGTAACAGAATCTAAAATTTGATGAAGTTCTCTGCATTAGTTCTTGAGATATAGCTATCGCAAAAATCGTGCAAAATGTAGCATAGCAGCGTCACCTATAAGGCAGTTCACACCAAAACCTTATCAGCGGCTATGTATCTCAAGGTATCACGGAATCTGAAGTTTGGTGAAATTCTGTGCATTAGTTCTTGAGATATTGCTATCATGAAAATCATGAAAAATGTTTCATAGCAGTGCCACCTGCTGGCCAATTTACACTAAAACTTAATCAATGTCTATGTATATCAAGGGTCACAGAATCTGAAGTTTGGTGAAATTCTGTGCATTAGTTCTTGAGATATAGCAATCTTGAAAATCATGAAAAACGTAGTATAGCAGATTTCGATCATTAGTTCTTGAGATAGAGCGCCCACAAATTTTTTATCACATACAGACAGACAGACTCACAGACAGACATTTTCTAAAAATAGTCAAAACGTGTTCAGGACCTTCTAAAATGTATAAATTTGTCGAAAACCGGAAGCCAAAAATTTTCATGAATCCAATACTTTCTTCTTGTAAAGATAGAAGAAAGTAAAAATTTCCAGTAAAATGGATTCCTGCTCATTCAGTATGTTTGAAAAAATTGTTTTCTTGTTGAATTTGTTATCTGCTTTAGCTAAATAAAATGTGAAAGATTAATTAAGGAAAACAAGAAATAAAATGTAAACCTTTTGAAAAAAATTGTAAAATCTAGTTAAAACGATTATTATTTTATGAAGTTTTCAGCTACAATTGAGTAATTAAGACAACTATTACTGCTTAGTAATCAATTAATCTATATAACTTTGATGGTTAAAAATCTATTATTACTCAAGCAATTTTTCTAAAATTATATTTTATTCAGGCATTGGAGTAGGCAGCATTTTTTTCTGGAATGGGCCTAAGATGTGCCAATTTGATTTTTAGGTTATATACCTTTAATTTTTATTGAATCAATTTTATTCTGGGGAGGGCCTAGCCCACCCTTACTGGCTGTATCCAGGTCTTTTCTAATGAAGAATTTCCCTTTAAAATTCCCTAATGGCCACAATGGTAAGTTGCTGTCTAATTAAATTTATTTGCATAGTTATATATGCAGTATTTTTATAACAGTTATAGTTGATTGATTTAGATGATAAGTCCCTCTTACATTTGACGAGTGAGACAGTCTTTAACATGTACAATTATTAATTTATTTTTGTTTTGCTAATTTTTTTAAATCTACTATGAATGCCACTGATATTTTTAAAATGAATTTTTTACTTCTTTCGCATACTTCAAAATTCCCCCCCCCCCCAAAAAAAAAAAAAAAGCTTCATATGCAGTTTTTTTTCTTTTTTTTTTTAACCTTTATGCAGGGGCTCGCTTAGTGTCTACCTGAAAATAGATGTAAGCCTGGACAGATGCTGTCACAGCCCCTCCGTAAAGGTTAAGTAAATCAATATTTAAAGGGTTCAAATACATTTAAAAAAAATTTCAGGCATCATTTATACTGTATTTAATTATCAAAATTAATTTTTTAAGTCACTATTTGGTCACTTTTTTGAAGGAACTTTAGTCACTATTTCCACTATTTTCACTATTTTTGAGGCTACAAGTTGTGCTGAGCCCTGTGACTGTAATGTTGTGTTGGGGGAAAAGTTCCGCAAAAAGGATACGTGTGATACCGCTATAAGTTATCATAGAAATTTGTGGAGGTTTGCACACTCTCCAGTCAAGTATGCTCTTGGACATATGTGTTCATATTTTTAAAACTTTGGAATTGTATGTAACATTATTCCATTTTATCCTGATGATGTTTGTGGTTGTGATACGAAACATAGATATTTTAAAATGTATTGTTTTGTAAGTATACCATTTAGCAATTTGTATTTATTTTGAATACATATTTTTAAGTGGATTATAATCCTGGTTTCCTGAACAAAAATTGTCTGTCTTAATATCTAACATTTTTTTTTTTAAATTTAATTTAATCTATTATGTTTAAAAATATCCTTTTTATAAAAAAAACAGACAACAATTATTAATATGTTGTTTTTCAAGCAACAAATAATGTAAAATTTATTTAAATTTAATTTTCAATGTATGATTCTGTTTCTTAATTATTCTGAATATTTTCATCAATTCACAGTTAAATGTAGAAACTCGTAAAAGGTTTTTAAAATATTATTTAATAGTTGTGTTTTAATATTTAATTTGGTTAGACCAAGTTGATGTTCAGTCAAATGAAATATTCGGCTGATCAAGTAGTTTAAAATATACGGTCTAACTGCATAATCCATTGTATGGTAGAATGCCAGATAGATACTGAATATTTGATTCATAAGTTTTTTATTTAAAGGTGTAAAAATTCAGATAAGAAAGATTATTTAAAGAGAAAAATTAATATGATTTTTTTATATTTTATTAATATTTGTTTATTTTATATAAAACAGCATGATTTTAAAAAACTGATTTTTGCTACAAAAATTTTAGAAAAAAGGCGAAACTGTGTTAAAAGAAAATTTGAAGATCTAGAGACAAATACTGTCTCTGATTCTATTGCTCAAGAAGATGATTCATCAAAAGTTTCAGGTCAAGAAGCCAAGGTACAGTCTATATTTTTTTTTTATATTCAAACTATATATGTATTATACTAAATCTCTTATTTGTATTTACTTTTTCTGTAGTTGACAAAATCTTAATTGTTTATCTTAATTTATTATTTTCCTCAGTTATTGAGCACCCATGGTGGTACTAATTTAGTTTAATCATAAAAATATAATTTTTCATATGTTTATTTTAGTTAATAACAGATTATACTACAAAGCACTTAAAATTAAGCTCTTGTATTATGCATTGAATCTAATAATTTTGTTTCGTTGTTCACAATTGTTTCAAAGTGTACTTTCAAGTGTACTTCCCATTCTGTTCCAAAATTTCTCAGACTGATCCTATTAAAAAAAAAAAAAAAAAAAAAAAATGCAATTTTTGTCTTTTGTATACTGAACTTAACACATTTTTTACAATTAATATAACAGTCATCCAAAGGCTATTGAAAATCTGCCAATGAGGGAAAAAAATGAGATTGTCTTAAATCTTGACTTCTACAGTAGCACCTTTTTTAACGCCGTCAATGATTCATGGTCCTTTTCAAACTAGACTTTATCTCTTGCTGAGGGCTTCAAACTGAAAGCACCATACTGTGTCACGTGTCACAATTGACTTCAAGAACTTTTCTGTTTGTCAACTGCTGCAATCATGTCTTTATAATATTGGACTTTTGCATTTTTTTAGTCATCATTTATGGGGTCAAACTTTGCACAATCTTTCTGTTTCTTAAAGCCTTCTGTCAGGATCCATTGAATTCTACTTTTATTGATTGATACCTGTTATGTCCTTGATCAGTCTGGCCAAAACATAGCAGTCTTTTTTTTTAATATAAACCCATTTACATGGGTTTATATTAAAATGGGTTTACATATGGGATGGGTTACATAATATGGGTTTACATTGTTAGGATGAGTGACCACTTCTTGGATGGCCACTGTATTCATCATTTTCCAGATTCTGCCTTCCATTTTTAAGCCTCTTGTACCATCGAAAAACAGTTGACTGGCTTGGAGCTTCATGTTTGTAAACTTTTTGCAGCACTTGGATTTTCAGTGTTTCATTAACTTGACCAACAATTTTATATTGACTCATTGTGCAATCATCGCAAGATCTAATATTAAGTATTGCAATAAGTATTTGGAAACTTTCAATTTTTGACATTTTTTTCAAATATTTAAAAATATACTTGTCGGGTTCTTCTGAAACTTCAGGATTAAGAAGATTATGTCTGACCTCATATTTATCAAAATCCATTTGATAAGCAAGGCAATTAGAAGGCCGACAAAAAATTAAAGAATAATAGAAATATTTGGGATCACCCTGTACATGAAAATGCACGAAACGATTTATCGCTGCAGAATACAAATACACTGGCGGAAAAAAAAATCCCAACACCAATAAAGACTTGTGTTAGCTAAACGAAATTTTGTAGGCGTGTTTATACATCTGAAAGACGACACTGATTTAAATTTCATGCTTCACGCATACGTCTGAAAATAGCGCCACTCAAAACTTTAAAACCAGGTTTGCTGTAAAGTTCGTGAGCATTATCTATACATATAATAAAACAGTAGGACCCGGTGTGTCTGTACATTGAAGATAATTGACAAAAATGGAGTCAGGGCGATAAAAGAAAACCAATGAAACACAAAAAAAATTTTTTTGAATTTTTTGTCTGTCTGTCTGTCTGTCTGTCTGTCTGTTTGTTCGAGGTTATCTTCGTAACTACTGAATGGATTTTTATGCGGTTTTCACTAATGAAGAATGCACACTCCCGGGCAGTGTATAGGCTTTGTTTCATCAAAATCGGACAACAGACAAAAAAGTAACAAAAAGAAACAAAAGAAACTATTAGGTGCGCTGCTCACGTTTTTTAGTACATAACGTTTTTTAGTACATATAAAATCCAATAGATGTCACTGTGCGATTTTAAAACGCGCTATCGTTATGTTTTCGCCAGTCTACTTAAGTATGAGAAAGTTTCAAGCTGGCTGTCGTTCCATGTGGTTTAGTCGGTAGAACGTCAGTGCGCCATACTGATGGCCCGGGTTCGGTTCCCAGCATGGAATTTTTTTCACTATGTTGGCATTAACGCCTATAAGCAATTAAAAGAATTTGAAATATTGTATTCAAGGCGAATTTTCTCTCTGGGAAAATTTCCTTGCATTAATATGTCAGTGTAATTTTTTTTTCGATTTAATTTTTTTTTTCGAAACTTTGTTTTTCTTAAAAAATTACAGTAAATATTTGATATTTCCCAACGTTTTTTGAATGATCGACTTGCTTTTTTTTTTTTTTAATGTATGTCTGAACCTTATCTAACTACTTCTTCAAGATTTCTTTAGATAAACCGACCAGCGTAGCGGGCGAAGGCCGCTAGTATATATTATAAATGTGAAAGTGTGTCCGAAAAATTGGAATGAGCTTAGCTTCAAAACGTATGGATTAATGTCTTTGAATCTTTGCATATGGATAGACTATAGGAGTGGAATGAACATGGGCTAATTTTTATTTATTTTATTCAAATATTTTCCTTAATAATTCAAAATTTAATTATTTTTCATTCAAAATCAATAGGCATTTTTCAGATAAAATTTAATTATTTTCCTTCCCTGTTGCCAAGAAAATAAAAAAATTGGAATAATAATTTTTCAGCGGCAATGAATTTTTAATAAAAAAACTTCCACGTGGAAAACTATAATAAAATAATTTAAAAGAAAATAAATATGACATCATGTTTGAAATAAAAATAAAAAGTGTATTTTTTATAATATATTTAACAAGGATATTTGTTTAGTTAATGCGAATTTTTGTGTAAAATATGGCGACATAAATTAAAAGTAAAAGGAATGAAAAAGAATTATATTTTTAATAAAATGGTTCACTTATGAAAATGTGACGTCATTGTTGAAATAAAACAGGTACTTTATAGCAGTCGTTAAAAATATAAGGGGTATGAATATCAGTAGCTAATGGAGCGAGATAAATAATGACGTCATATTTAAAATGAATCAGAAATATTTTTTACTTATATTAATTAACAAGTTATAAGTTACATACAAATGAATATTTTTATTCAAAACTCATCAATTATCAATGGAAGAAATTTTTTGTGGGGAAAAGGCGAAAAATAAAACTACTGATTAATATATTTTGGCTCGATTTTTTAACACTTTCGAACAAAGTTGAAAAGTTATTATGCTTTCGGCTTGTCTGTCTATCTGGTCGCTTTCTAACTTTCGTAAATATACTCCGATTTCCATGAAATTTTTGGACGTTCTTAACGTTTACCTAGCACGAATACCTATTGAAAATAAAGTTTCTACCATGATTAGTTAATTTACAGGGATTGTCAAAAAATTTCCTTATATTACGTCATTATGGGGAAGATCGTTTTAATTAAATTTAACGATGTCACACCCTGTGAAACATATTCAAATTTACATGCATTTACAAAGTGCACTAAAATATGCATTTTGTAACGTATGTAGTGAAAAGGGCGCTTATCACTAATCACATTTACAGGGTTACACAGAAGAATTCCATTGCATAAGTATAAAGGGAGGAACAGTTTCCGACATATTTTAATTATGGTAAACGATTTCATGTATAATCAAATTGATATACGTTGCTGAGGCTTAATGTGAGTTATTTCATGCATAATACGAAGTGCATAGCATTTACAGGGACACACAAAAGATTTCAAATATTATATATTCTATTCGAAGTACTGTATATGATGGTTGATGACTGTTGTATGGATGAAATGCATTTTGAATTATGACATGTGCTTTTAAGTTTCGCTAAATGTATGCATATTAAATGGAGAGTATAAATGGTAATAGTATAAATAGTTAAATTTAGATATACAGGGTTACACAAAAGATCTCGGAAAGGTTACTGAATATGAGCGTAATTTACTTAAAAGTGGTTTTTAAATAAAACACGCATTTTTATTTTGAACTGCATTTAGTAAACTAAGAAATGTTCGTAGTATATATATAAAATTTGCAGTATATATAAAAAATGATATACAGGGTCCCGCAAAGAACTGGATACAAGGTTGTCTTCGGATGATAATTTCTGAAAATGTAATTTAGATAGTAATAAGAAATATTTTTGTTTGAACTAAATTTTAGAAAGATACTTTCGTGTATACTGTATTAAAGGCACTTAGAAAACTACAGGGCTGAACAAAAGAATTCAAGAATGTTTCTATCTATTGGTATTAATCGTTGAAAGGAAAATTTTAACAAGCAAACAAATTAGCAAATAGGGATTATCAGAAGTTTTTTATCACAAATTCGCGATAAAAAGTTAATTACACATGCTTTTCATCATCGAAATTTTTTGCTTGATTGATCATTTTTTTCTTCTTTAAATGTTATGTGAACGAAGTCACGGGTAACTTCTAGTAAATAATATAATAGAAAAAAGTTTTAATAAATTACTGTTTCTTCGAAAAATATGCTTTAGCTGTAATTCATTTCTTTCAATTCGTCTTATTAATACAAAATTCCTTCCTCGTGCTTTTGTTTGAGACATTAAAATTTCAGCGATAAATGGTTTCATATTGCAAACCTTTTTTTTCGGATTGCTTCACCTCCACCTATCTTTTTTCCTCCATGGCGTACAGCAGTTGTGATAAAAAAAAAAAAAAATCCTCATTTAAACTGACAGTTTGCCAGTCTATGAATTTTAAAGGTCTATCCCAGCTTTTTTAATTATTTCTGCGAAAATTTTATGCAACCAACCAACCATAAGAAAATAAAAGGAAAAAAAAGTGAAAAAAGGCGATTTTTTATGAGAGTGAGCTTTGGAATTTAATTAATAACTCCGTTAATAAATAGAATTTTGAAATTCTGAGCTTCAGGTGCATCAGGAGAGATATTGGGCTACTCTCATAAAAATTTTGAACTTCGTACGTCCCATAGATTTTGCTAGCCATCGCAGACACACAGACACACACACACAGACAGAGCGTTTTGTTTTTTATTAGTATAGATATATTTGCATATTTTTATCAAAACAAACTGTAACAAAAAATATTTTGAATTAAATCTGGTAAACAACAAATTCATCATTCATGGTTGAGTGAAAATTTGGAAAATATGCGCAAGAGATGCGGAGATAATAAACATCTGCGCATATATGACGTCAAACCCGCACATTCATTTGCACCCCTGCCACCAGCTGGCGTAGCTTGTTAACTTACCACAGATTCCAGCATTAAGTTGGAACGCTCTAGCAGCTCTGGTCTTTCGGACCAAAAGATTCAGTTACGGTTGAATCATCCCGTATGCAAAATAATTTTCTCGACGTGACCTGGCTGAGTCTGTTCAAAAGTCAGTAAAATTTGGCTTAGTCCAAAAATTTTTGCAAAAAAGGCATATACTTTTAAGCAGTGGTGTAGTCCTGGAAGAAAAAGTGGGGGGACGCTTATTTTTTCGAATATTAGGGTCTCTATCACCCATAGGACTAACTTGATTTTGAATTGAAAAATTAAATTTAAATTAAACTTACATCTGACAATTAATTAAATTAAAAAATTTAAATTTAATTAAATTTACATTTAAAATTGCTACATACTTAATTTTTATTAAATAATCTCTATAGTAGGGATGTACAATTTATGGCCCGTGGATTAACGTGTGGCCGCGAATTTCATCAATTTACAACTGAAAAAAATTACAATTTATGAGCATAGCACGATCGAATAAATCTATACATATAATAAAACAGTAGGACCCGGTGTGTCTGTACATTGAAGATAATTGACAAAAATGGAGTCAGGGCGATAAAAGAAAACCAATGAAACACAAAAAAAATTTTTTTGAATTTTTTGTCTGTCTGTCTGTCTGTCTGTCTGTCTGTTTGTTCGAGGTTATCTTCGTAACTACTGAATGGATTTTTATGCGGTTTTCACTAATGAAGAATGCACACTCCCGGGCAGTGTATAGGCTTTGTTTCATCAAAATCGGACAACAGACAAAAAAGTAACAAAAAGAAACAAAAGAAACTATTAGGTGCGCTGCTCACGTTTTTTAGTACATATAAAATCCAATAGATGTCACTGTGCGATTTTAAAACGCGCTATCGTTATGTCTACTTAAGTATGAGAAAGTTTCAAGCTGGCTGTCGTTCCATGTGGTTTAGTCGGTAGAACGTCAGTGCGCCATACTGATGGCCCGGGTTCGATTCCCAGCATGGATTTTTTTTTCACTATGTTGGCATTAACGCCTATAAGCAATTAAAAGAATTTGAAATATTGTATTCAAGGCGAATTTTCTCTCTGGGAAAATTTCCTTGCATTAATATGTCAGTGTAATTTTTTTTTCGATTTAATTTTTTTTTTCGAAACTTTGTTTTTCTTAAAAAATTACAGTAAATATTTGATATTTCCCAACGTTTTTTGAATGATCGACTTGCTTTTTTTTTTTTTTTTAATGTATGTCTGAACCTTATCTAACTACTTCTTCAAGATTTCTTTAGATAAACCGACCAGCGTCGCGGGCGAAGGCCGCTAATTTATCTATAAAATTTGACGGATCGAGTTGAGATTGATCATGAATGCTTTTAAGAAGACGAAGAAGCTATTATCATCAACTCCCTGATTTGGTAAGAGGTCGTAAAGTAGGGCTACGAGAAAGTGGATTTTCTTTCCGCGATTTCTCAGAAAAACTTGGACAGAATGTATCCACTGTGCATGATTGTTGGGAGCAGGGGTCAAAGGATGGTACTGCCTCAAGAAGACCAGGCTCCGGGTGACCACGTGGCACTACTGAGAGGGAAGACCGTCGTATTCGGTGTACGGCTGTGGTGCATCATATTGCATCTGAGACAGAAATTCGAGCTGCAGTTGGTACCACAGTGACACAACGAACTGTTAGAAATCGGTTACTTCAAGGACAGCTCGATGCAAGGCATGCATTCCACTGAGTCAAAGTCATTGCAGTTTGCGACGCCAATGATGTCAAGCCAGAGCTCACTGGAGGATGAAGTGGAGATCTGTTGTGTTTTCTGATGAAAGCATGGTCTAGCTTGGTGCCAATAATGGCCGTGTTCTTGTCAGAAGGAGGCCAGGGGAACGCCTGCAACCAAACTGTCTGCGGCCTAAACATACTGGATCTACAATCTGGAGTAATGGTCTGGGGAACAATTTCCTATGACAGCAGAAGCACTCTCGTGGGTCTCTCAAACACACTGACTGCAAATGTGTACGTCAGTCTGGTAATTTAACCTGTAGTGCTGCCATTCAAGAAAAGCTTTCAAGAGGAGATTTTCAACAGTATAACGCTCGACCCCATGCCGCTGTTGTAACGCAAAGTGTCCTACAGAGTGTCGACATGTTACCTTGGCCAACGAGATCACCAGATCTGTCTCCCATTGACCATGTATGGGATATCATTGGATGAGAACTTCGGTGTCATCCCCAGCCAGCACTGACCTAACAGTATTGACACAGCAAGTACAACAAGCATGGCACTCCATACCACAAAGTGACATTCGGCACCTGTGTGATACAATGCATGCACGTATTCAGGCTTGCATTCCAAATTTGGGCGGTTATAGTAACTATTAATGTAACAGCATTTCACATTTGAAATGCATTTTATTGACCTTAAATTAACCTGTGATCTCGAAAATCTAATCAATTAAACATGTTAACTAGACAAATGCACTGTCCAAATTTCGTTACTCTACATTAAGTTTTTCTTGGTGTTGGGATTTTTTTTTCCGTCAGTGTATGTGGATACTGCACAACATGTACACTGATTTTTGTAAGAATAGCATGTATATTCATGGAGAAACAGTGATTTTTTTTTTTAATTCAAAAATTCTGGTATTTTTTTTTTTTGTTTATATCATGCAGGGTTTTTGACCAAATTTAACGCAAATTTCAGAAATATTGGCAAAATCTATTAGAAAAAATATAGCGCAATTGGAATATAAATATATTAAATATTTTATGAAATATGAGTAGTTTTATAAAATAATTTTTATCTGCGCATGTGCAAATGATAAAAACGATTCTTTTACATCATTTAATAGTCAATTCTATGGAATAATTTATAAAAAAAATCCAATCAAATATAGTGAAAATTCAAAAAGATATCATTATTATAAATAAGCTGTTTTTACATTGCTCTCTAAAAACGGCTGAATGATAAGATTCTCCACAAATTGACATTTTTATTAACTGACTTTTAGGAAAAAATTAGTACTATTTAATGAATACAATATCTAATACAATATTGCTGCTAATAAGTATCTTGACACCTGTGATAGAAATGGAAAAAAGCTTTTATTATTTTCTATTTCCTGCAGCAGATTGTTGAAATTTGTGACATTTTAATCTGACCCATTGACACAATTCTTGGGGAGGGGGGGGTTTAATGGTGTTATCTTACAAAATTTATCATTTTTTCTATAACCGTTTCATGAAATTTGTGTTATTTTTTGGTGACCATTTGATGAAGTTCTCTGTTTATCATGTGTATTGTTTTCAAAAATATCATGACTATTTTTTTTTTTTTTTTTTTTTTTTTTTTTGTGTGTGTGTATGTGTGTGTGTGTGTATTTAATAAATTTTATAAAACAAGATTACTTTAGAAGCTTAAGCTAAAATAAATAAATAAATAAATAAATAAAAATTTAAGCCTGTTTTATTGAATGTTGAGAATATTAATATTAATATACTTATTTTCCTCATTTTTTTGTTTTTGTGCACTCTGTAGAAACCTGTCTTGGAAGAAAAACCTCCTCCTGTTGAAATTGTGGAAGCTCCTTCTCCTAGAAAGCCTAAAATTGAGGCTCCTTCCCCCAAAAAGCCAAAACCTATGTACAGAGGTCGTACACGGCGTAGGCGGCGAGGACCTTACAGAAGGCCTCTACCCAACCAACCTTCAGAGACGCAAACATCAGAACAAGATGTTGCAAAAACAGAAGAAGCTATTAGTTCAAGTACAGTTGAAAATAGTGCTGAAGTGACTGCACCACAGAAAATATCAAATTCTAGTGATAGTACTGAAGTACAATTTAAGGTATGACTCATAATATTTGTAAAATTATTATTATTTATTTCATATTATTTAAATTTATCATACAACTGAAGATCTCTGCCCCTATTCCCTTTGTGTACCTATCTCTAGATTAGAAATGTCAAACATATGGCCCGCCAGCTACTTCTCCGTGGCATTTTACATGTGATTTATTCAGTTGTTTGAATGTGTATGCTACTTATACATTCAAACATTATGGAAATACATTTTGACTGAGCATACTTACCCCAACCATAGTCTTAAAAATGACAAACATTGAAAACATATGTGCATCAGTGAAGCCAGTTAATTTTTTATTTTATCCAGAATTCTACTACTATTTTTAAATAATAACTTTTGTCTTTTTTATTTCGTCATTAAACAAATGGAATATTTCTGAATTCAGAATGTGGTGGCATTCTCAATAAAAATGAATAAAAAATAAAAATCCCATTCAGCTAACAACACTGTTGTATAGAGCTGAGACAGATATATTTCAATTTTAAATTTTAGCTCAGAGAAATTATGGACACAAAAATAACCAGTCAAAATGCAGCAAAGAACAAAATCTTCAGTTAGGAAGATTCATAAAACTTAGGTGTCTTTTTACAGATATTTTTGATATTTACATATTTTTTTTAAAAAAAAGCAGGCTGTAAAAAAATAACTGCTATATTATCATGCAAATGCTGACCGATACCTCCAAGACTTTCATTTAGTACGCTTCGGGCTAGGCATGAAATCGTCCTCGCTGTCCACATCGGCTTTCCAACCTTAAAACTCAGGACTTGGCCAATGGGAATAGCCAGGAGGAGATCTAGGACGACTCCAACACAAGATGGTTCTTTCAAAGCAGGCTCACATATCTCTAACATTGATCTTCCTTCTGATGTACCACCACCTCCTTTTAAAAAATCAGTGATATGTAATGCAGGCATTTTGAAGTATCGTAACATCACTGTAATTTCATATATACAAGATCACATCATATATGCATGATACTTTCATCTGGGCTTTAGTTGAACATGAATTGTGTTTTTTTTATTTTTATAATTATTTTTATTACTTAGGTTACTAAATTCGTCATTGTTGATAAACTCTGCTTGATTCTTTTCTTTTTTAGGGTTCCTTACTTATAAAGTGACAGTGGAACCATTATAAGATCACTTCTGTGTCCATCTGTCACAGCCATTTTACTCATAAACTATGAAAGCGCAAATTGGGGGAAGTAATAAAGACTATTGACCCACATATTTACAGATTATTAAACATTTACAAATATATTTGGTGAGAGGGTGTAGGGGGGCTAATTAAGTTATTCAAAGAAAAAAAGTCTTTTCTTTGTATATTGTGTAGGGTATCTTTGCAGGAAAACTATAGCGATTACTCTAGATTGCATAGTTTTTGAGAGAAGCATATTTTTCTGTTACACACAATTGTTGATTTCTGGGCAATGAGCAAAGGTATTCAGGAGCATTGACGGTACCTATCATACCAGAAGTATAAAAGTATTGTTTATAATGATTTTTGAAAAAATTTGTCGATAAATAACCGAGATATAAACCTTTAAATACAGGGACAGTTTGGAGATAAATAATAACAGGGGCAGCGTACTCTGAATACCATCGGCTTTTTAAGCCTAGATAACAACTTTTAATAATATATTTGTGTAATGCAATACCTAGCAGCAGTATAAAACAATAAACTTCCTATTTTTGCAAATATATCAACTTAATTAGAATTAATCGCATAAATCAGGGTTCGTATGATTAAGAAAAAAAATATCTCTTTTAGTATTGGGATTTTTTTTTTTTTTTTTTAAGTATTATTTGCCTTATTTAATACAAAACGCTCCTTACTTTGGAGGTAGTGGCCACTACATTCTGAAATTTCTGGTATTAAAATGTCTATTTTTTTTTTTTTTTTTTAAATTATGCATGCAAACTTTTTATAAATACTATGGAGTTCATGACTAAGTTACTACTATTTTGGATTTAGTTTTATGAAATGCCAAATGAAGTTTAAATATGCACTATCTTGTATTCTCAGTACAAAGTTAGGTTCCTTATAAATAAATAAGGATAAGATTAAAAAAAAAAAAAAAAAAAAAAAAAGAAAAAAAAAGAGTTATACAGAATAGCAATGTTTGATACTATTTAGGCTTCACATCTCTTTGAACTTTTATAATATATCCCTTTATACTTTTCTAGTATATACAGTTATAACCAATCCCACTATGCATAGTTTTTTTACAAAGTCTTATTATTCTTTCAGCAACAATTTTCTTTTATTAATACAGTTTACACCTTCACGATGCTTAATTTTCAATCTTTAACCACTGGTTTTTCAAAACAGAAAATTTTCTGTACTTGTAAATAAGGTAAACTTTACAATAATAAATAAAAAAGAAAAAAATGGGTGAGAATAATGAAGGATTCTAAGAATTTTAAATGCCAATTAAAAAATTGGCATTATTATTTAAATCAGTTGTTTGTCCCCAAGAGGTTAATAATGCATATGTTTATTGTGTGGAACTCTCTGAGAGTGAGTAATACTCGCACTTGACAATTTATTTATTCATTTAAGCAAATTCTATTGGCAAAATCACATACATCCCAGGATTTCTTTAAAGCTCTTTACCAATATTAATGAATATGAGTAACTGAAGATCAACATTGCAGATTTTTTTTAAAACAAGGTAGAACCCGTCGAATTTCGACGAAAGAAAATGTTTAAGAAGAAACTGTTTCATTGATTTATAATAAATCTACTTAATTAGTCACAGTAAAAAATACACCATATGTTCGTAAGTCTAACTCTTAAACAAATGATATTTAAACTAAAGTTAACAAAATACTATTTCTATAAAACTCAGTTGTAGAAATTATTAAAATAAACTTAATCGATATGTAAACAATAAAATATAATAAAGATCTTGTATTATTATTAAGTTATCAATTACGGCTCTTATGCACAGTATTCCAAAATGTAAAATAGCAAAACGTACTCCACTTTGACTCAATCATAGAATTTTTTGCCCCATGAAATTTAAATCCGACATTATTTTTATCACTTCAAAATTTACATATGCACATCTCTTATTCGTGTTCACGTTTTTAAAAAAAAAGGTATTTTAATTTGATCATTTCAGAAACATTTTAATTCAAAACTTGAAATCTCGACTGCTATTAGCTATAAACAGATACTAATTTATTTATATTCTTTTAAGTGTAAATGAAAATTTCTGAAATAACCTGCATGCAATAAATACGATATACAATATTCCTGTGACGTCAGAGTGAAAAAAGAAAGTGTTGTATCGAGTTTAAAGGAAGTTTTTAATAAACTAAAAATCCCTTAAGTAATAAATAAAAACAAACTAAAACGATTTTTTTGCTCTTTAAATAAAAATGGCAACAAAAAGATACATTAATTTGCTTTTTTTTTTTTTTTTTGGCTTTTTTCATTTTCATTTTAATAAAAATGGAGTATGTGTGTTGCCACAATTCAAAAACGGTATAAAAAAACTACGAAAAAATTAATAACTCAAAAACAAATAAAGATACAGCTTTCAAACAAATCTCATTAAAAAGTAAAATTTTTTTCCTATACGATGGTATAAAAATTGAAAATGTGCAATATTTAGTAGTTTAAAAATTTGCAAAAGAAAAAATGCAAAACTTAAATTTCATTTCAAATTTTAAAGTGTTGCCATTCGCAAAATGACGTATGCGTTACGCACAGATACAGACAGTACAGTTTGGCCTTTATAATATAGATATAATTTATAGTTCAATTACATTAAAAGGAAAACTGAACTTTTATGTTTTTGGAGCTTGAAAAGAATGAAATATTAAGAGGTGCTTTATTCAAAACTTATAAAGTATAAAGAAAATGCATAAAAATCTGACCAAACATTAAAAAGATAAATTGTCAGAACTGAAATGGTACTTTTAAATGCGAAACAATGTGCCCTCACTCAGCTATTGAAGAAAATTTTTTTGCTTCATTAAAATAATTATTTTCTGCATTGAATTAAATATCCTGCGAGTCTAAAATATTTAGTACAAAATGGAAAAAATATGTTTTTTACAAAGAAATTTAAGAAATTTAAAAATACTATAAAAATAAGTATACCATTCCTAGAAAATATTATACATAGCCAGATAGATTTATCAAAGCTGGATATGTGCTTAACAACTTATAGTGCTTATAAAAGTATATAACATCCATACACATGTGCCTATAATAAGATCTCCATACTGGCGTACTCCGAAATATCTAAAAAAAAATTGCAAGATATTCTTCTCATGAGGATATATATATATGTTTATAAAAAAAAATGATGAAAACTTGATGCAACATCCGTAAAAAAATAATAAATATTTTTTTTATGTCAAATGCATTTTAAAGAAAAAATGTTTCATGTTGAATTTGTTTAAATAAATTTAATTTCAATAATTTTAGTTTTGCCAGCTTTAGTTTATTTTAACTATAATTTTGTCATATCACTATTTATATGTATTTAACTTGAAATTTAACTATCAAAAATTACAATTTAAAACAAAATTTAAAATTTAAATGAATCAAATTTGTTTCAAGTTGAAAATTATCTAAAACTAAGAATTGTTGATTCGATTTTGTTGCTATAGAAACAACTTCTGCAGTATTCTTCATCTGGCTTTTATTTTTGAATATGCTTTAATGTACGAAAATATTTTTTTTCAGTGATAAATTAAATAACTGCATAAACAAACATTATTAAATACAATTAATGCAGTTTAATACTATATGTATACATATCTATATATATAATATATTTATATTTCATATATAAATGCAAACGTAAAATTCAAGGAAAAAAGTGCATATCCATATGTATAACAATTAACTATAAAAAATTATTTTTTAAAGACAAGCAAAACAAACAATATATATATAGCAGAGGTAGCTAAATATTTTTGCAATTATATATACATATATATATATATTACACTCTCTTATTGTTTAACTTTAAATTCATTAAATACCACTTACACATATTCTAAAAATTCATTAACAAACAATATTCAATTACATTAAAATCATTTGCTTTTGGCAAGAAAAAATGCTGTTCACCAAATTACATATTGCTTTCATCTTTTCACATCAAATATTTAAAAGTATTTTGTTTTTACAGACTTTTTATTGTAATTTTGCTTCTAAATTTTATTGATTCTTTATAACATACATAAGTAGTTTAATTAGATTTTTTTTTTCTTCAAAATAATCTGAGTATGCCGAACATTGAAACCTTTTCTTGTTAGTTGTTGTCAATCTTAAAAAATCTTGCAAATTCGGGTACTCAAAATAAATGTATCTCCATCTTATACAGAATTTGACATCTTTCTGTTTTAACTGTTAATTTTGAACTACTAAAAAATTCTGCCATTTTCATTATAAATTCACTAATTATTAAAAAAAACCTTCAATGGACAATGTACTTGAAACATTGATTTGAAAGCACAAAACATTGAGTAAACTTCAATATCAAAGCTAATTTCATAATGTCATCATGTTATTGGATATTAGCATTGTCAATTAGAATCTATTATTCTGACAAAATAATTTTCAAAAAAGAAAATGCATTTCATTTTAAATGTTGTCAGACATTGTTTTAAAAATCACTGAGGTGAGAATTTTTAGGATATATTAAAAATAAATTCTAATTTTTAATTTCAAGAGTTGTCAAAATCAGTTTAATTTATTTTTTACATCTAATGACTGATGTTAAAATTACTGCTTACAATTTATTTCTGCAATTAATCAAAATTCAGTGTGATTCCATACTAGAGTGAAAATATGAGTATAGGCTTTCCAAATTTCTTTAATTATTTATCAATTGACATATTTTTCTTATGCATACTGGACAATTAAGCATATTTTATCTATGTTCACAAGTACACTTTTGCATCACATCTTTGCTTTAACTCTCAACTTTTTATTATTGTTCAAGTCAAATAAACATAATTTGAACCAGAAAATGTATTTAATAAATTAATTTAAAGAACTAGCTCTTAAATAGAAGAAGTAATTTATAAAATAAATTTTCTTATTCAGAAAATATATATTTAAAATTTTTTACTTGGAAAAAAAATGCAAAGATTAACAATATTTTTACTAGGCAAAAATTAATGTATGATTTTCATTGGTGAATATTATTAATTTTAGGAATTTGTCCTCTTTTAACCTTTATTTAATATGTTATTGATATTTTTGTAATTTCAATATTAATTCCAAATATTTTTATCTTTTCTTTTGAATGTTTCATGATAAGTAATGTTCTAATTCCCTGTCATTTTTTTTAATCATTAGACGGGTGATTTTGTTACTACTATTGAAAACAAAGATTGTGACAAACCCCCTATCTGGAGAATTGAGGGAAAAAATGTGTTACAGCTATTTGAAGTTGCAGAAGGAGATCATGCGAGTGGCATTTTATATCGCAATACTTCCTCTGTATGTCTACATTTTATTTTTATCCTTATCGTTGCTTTATATATAATATAATGAATAAATATAATATGTTTTTGTAGTAAAAATTATTATAAAATTGACCAAGAAGTAAATTATGTATACAATAAAACACTGTTTATACATCTTTCCGTTTTAAAACAGTTTATTACTAAAAAAGGAGTGCAATCAAAATTGTAGACTCTAAGGTGTAAAAACTTTGACTGCAAAAGCACAGTGCTGCAATCATACAAATTTAATTTTAATTCTATTTTCAATTATGTAAGATGTATAGACTATATATTAGGGTGGACCTTAAATGCCATGATTTTTTAAAATTATTATTTTTACAAGTCTCACCCCCCTATTTTGTTCCTTTTGATACAAAAAATTTATGTAAAAAGTTTGAGCAATAAATTCAAATATTTAGAGGTAGCTCAACTGACCTGAAATTTATAAAATTAGGAAAAAAATCAAAATATTAGCCACACAAATAAGTAAGCACTTTAAATGCTTTAATGATTTTATTGTGACAATTTATTTAATTTACAGCACAATTATTAGGTTTTCTTGTTACATTAAAATTTTATTGCATTTGTGCAGGTTGAGAGAGACACATTTTTCTGCTATCTGAGTACATTTTACGATGATCTTCAACAACTTGTAGTAAAAATTGTAGTTGCATTTCATCATGAGTTATCGATCCATTGTATTCTTGAATAAGTGCAACTGCACGTTCGGCATGGTCATTTACTACTTGTAGAGATTTTATTACCTCTTTTGCCTGTTTATAGTCTTCTCTAAACTACCACAATTCAGGATCTACTGCAAGGAATCCTTCCGGAAGTTCCAACAATTGAAACAACATCATTGACTTAGCTGTGACAAAATCTTCCAATCTTTTATTCTTGAATGAATGTAGAGCTACAATGACTTGTTTGGAATAAATTTGCGCTTGTTTTTTAGCATTAGCTTCATTCTGTAATGCAATAACCATGCGTCTTTTAGTTAATAAACTCACATGGATATTAAATAAAGCTAAACCAACAAGTCCTGACAAATACCACAAGTGATTAGCAAATTTACGTGATGATGACTTGGAAACAGTTAAATGTATTGATGAGTAGTCAAGTAGTGATTTGAGCAACAACAGGTCATTATATGGGGCACATGAAGCTTGAGGTGCAGTGATCCAAGCTTTCAAGTAAACACGGACTGTAAAAACACACATATCACGTATACCTTCTTCCTCTTTTACAGTCAATTTAACCAGAGCCTTAAACATCCAGATCTTGAGACAATATATTACTTTGGACATCCAACGGACATGGTGGATTGCACCTGGTGACGTAAATCTGACTCCCCTTTCTGGAACAGCAACAGCACCTAGAAATATAATTACAAGTTCTAAAAATTCCTTATAATCACCTTTTAGCTTTGTTTCTCTTTGCTTTTGTAGGTACTTCTTTGGATAGTTGATAGTCTCTTGCTCAATATCTTCTACTAGATTTGCAACATCATCAAATTAAATCCCCGTTTCGTACTTGCCTTTATCAATTAAGCTCCAATATTCCTGAAAGCGTTTAAATAATGCAACTTCAGGTGAAGATTTGACTCCCATGCATACTTCAAATACAGTACTAATTATCAGCTGCATAATGTGATGTCTGCAAGCAAATGATGAGAGCTCTTTTTTTGATTTATGTTCGAAAAGAACGCATGCACCAGAATTATAACGAGTGTTTGAGATGGTAGTGTCAAAGCACATTGCATGTATATTATCTGGTATTCCCCAGTCTTCAATGCCTTCAAAGACTGCTATTTGCTAAATGCAGTTTATTGTTTTAAATGTTATTTGCATAGTACTGCCATCTATGAATAAAAATGTAAAGCTAAATGCATTTTAAAATATTTTAGAAGATAGAATTTATTTTCTATGAAATAGCATGCGAGTACGCATATGTTTATCATTGCTCATACATTGGAAACTTCTACATCATTGAGCTACCTCTAAATATTGTTCAATTGAGCTAATATTTTACTAGAATTATTATTTAACAAAAAGGAACAAATTAAGAGGGTGAGAAGATTACATTTAGAAACTTGAAAAATAAGGTCCACCCTACTATATATTTGGAAAAAGAAGTTAAAACATTGAAAAAAAAGTAATAAATGGAAAAACATTGAAAAATTATTACATTATCATTTCTGAGGTTGAAAAATAGAACTGAAAATTATTAAATCTTAAATTTGTTACACAGCTTGAATTACATACATTTTTTAATCCATTATCAAATGTTCAAATAGATTTTAATTAAAACCTTTAAATGGGAAATTTTCTTATTAGTATTGTGATAAACCAAAAATGTTCTAAGTGTGTTAGTGTCAATGCATTGTTATTATTATTACTAGTAGTATTTCATTCCTTCTACAAGTTTCAAGAACTTGAAATAACATCTACTGCAATCGCACATGTTCTTTTTCTTTCATCTTATCCCAACTATTGCTAGAAGAAAAAAAAAAAAAAAAAAAGAAGAAGAAGAAGAAGGATGTTGCAAGAAAAAATTCTGAGAAAATTTGTTATGACTATAAACTGTGTACTTGACATTATGTCTTGTTTAAATGAAACATTGCAACATTAAAATATGTAAGGAGTAATCAGGACTGCAACGAAACAACATACAAATGTTAGAAACATATAGATGAAAGACATAAACAGTGCTTTATTACATATTTATGTTAATTGTTGTTCAATTCATGAAGAACTGATTTATGAAGTTTCTATCCCTTTTCTATTTATTATAAATGATTACTTGACTGTTAAATAGCAAGAGTTTTTCTCACAAGGTCTTGTTTTTATAAAATTGTGAAAAATATTTTCTTATTTTTGTAAAAATTCTAGTCATAAATTTGTGAATTTGAAATTATTGTATTCAGGTTTACATGTAACTATTTTTAATGCATAAAAAAGTTTTAAGTAATATGTTCTTTGATGTTCTCAGCTGCTTTGTGATTATCAGATTTTATTTTTTAATGATTAAATTTGTGAAGAATTCAAGTGGAAAATTAATTCAGAAGTGGAAAATTTTTGTAAGAGTTCAATTTTTAAAACAAAGAATTCTGTGAAGGCTCCTATTTTAAGATTTAAAAAAAAAAAAAAAAAAAATGTAAAAGTTCTTCCATTGGATTTAAATTTTTGCTAAACAAATTCTTAAATAGCCAACTTTTTTAGAAATTTTTAATCAGATTTAATTGTTTTCAATGATAACTTTAACTATTTATTATGATCTCTTTTACAGCTCCTGTGCTTACTTTACTTTGCAGATTTTTATTTAACAATTTGTTTTAAATCTAATATTATCATCTTCTGTCCCTGGGTCTCCATTTGGGGACCTCCGTTCTTTTCCTTATAAAAATTTAAATGTCAGATTTTTTTTAAACATTCAAAACAAATGAATAAATGTCAGCATCAAAGCTAATTCTCTCATAAAATAAATGTTATTTTCATCTGCGTTCGCAAAATGCTTCAAGACAGTGTGACTAAGAATGTGAGAAATATTTATAAGTATTTAGCTTAAATCTTCTTCTATAAAAAAAATTCTGAGAATTTGTAAATTATTTAGTTATTTAAAACTCTTAAATTTGTGATTGCTTTAATTTATGTTAATGATTATTAAATTGGTGTTTTAAGAGGGTTTGTAGTTTAGATCCATATTTTAAAGCCTAAATTACTAGGTGTCTAAAGGATCAACTATAGAAAAAATATTTTTTCTTCCATTTATGGTGTCATTTTTTGGGGGGGAAGGGGGGGGGGGGATTTTAGCTTCCGAACTGAAGATCTTAAATGATACAATCATTGATGTTATCTTAATCAAATGGAAGATTTATATTTTATGTTTATTTCTAATTTTTTGTAAAGTAGTTTTTTTTTCCAAAATGCTATATATCATTCATCATTGTATTAGATTTGAATGTTTGTTAAAGTTAGAATTTTCATTTCTTTAAGTTGCACTTTTTGCAAAAATTGTTTAATCCCAATAATTTGCCTTACTTTATTTATTGTCATTTCTCTATATTTAATATTTTTATGGTAAGTGAAATTTATTAAATAAAGTTAACAATTTTCAAATTCATATATAAAATAAAATCAGGTATTTTTTAAGAGTATGGAGTTAGGGTCACATATCTTAAATGTGCTGTTGCAAATCAGACTCTGGATGCAGATAGAGTGCACCAGTTACATCCAACACTTAATTTGCTTTGGAGCTTAGCTCCAATGCTTTTTTGTTTTTAATGAAGTTTAAATATTGGTCAGAAGTTCACTAGAGCTCATAAATATTTCATTCTGAAGCCCAAAAGAATAGCAGTTTTAAAAATCAAAATTTAGATTATCTTTTTCTTTCCATCTCTCTCTGTTCTCCAATCATTTGCGTTCTTTCCCATCAGAATGCTTTGACCTCTCAAACTTTATTAAAAATGAATTTTTTCCATAAGTTTGAATTGTTATTTGGCTCTTAGTAAATAAACCATTAAAAGACACTTTTATAAACAAGAATCAAAACTAGCATTTGGAGAAACTAATAAATTTCTTTCAATTTCATTTAGAAGAATTCTCATGCTTTTAAGATATTTTGTAAAAAGACATAACTAAATAACTAATGGAGTTAAATTTTTATAAACTTTTATTTAATAAAGAATGTTGTCAGCATTGCCCTTATTAAATACAAAAGAAGATTTGATCAAAGTTCTTAAACCTTTTGTTAAAACTTATTTACATCAAATTTTGGAATTTTTAGCATTTTGAAAAATAAGTATGAGAAAGGGTAGCTTGTTTTCTTATGTATTTTTATTTTTTACTTTAATTCATAAGAAAAAGTATTGAATTCATGAATATTTTTCAACTTCCGTTTTTCATAAATGACTAAAATGTCTTTTTCTACAGCTTATTGTTACAATAATCATTTCCTTCTTTATATATAGTATTCAAGGTGGAGTCCCTCATCAAAACATAAATATTTTAAGCAACCTGTTAACATAATAAAATCTGATGATGACACTGTGATAGTAGAATTAATAAAGAGCACTGATAAAGTAGAAGTAAAAGATATTAGTGGGTAAGAAATTTTTTCAAGAAATATTTTGATAAAATAATAATTAACCTTACATTGTTTTATTTTATACTAGCTGACCCACCTGACAGTACCTGTATCCCATTATAATAATCAAAACTCAGATTTATATGATTTTATATCTCTCAAAAATCATATAAATGAACTAAGTTTTGGGGGCCACTGTCATCAGCTGTGTCTAATTTGTTCCCAACAAATTTCTTTCCAAACAATCCTGTATTCTTACTACCTGAGGAACAATAGAACAGGAAAGAATCCACAAGCAGTGGGAGGTGCAAACCCCAGTAAATTTAACAAATTACTTTTAACATTAACGCAATATTTAATTTATAGATGAAATCCCCCACCTCTGAAGTTTACCATATACTTTTAACAATAACATGATTTTCAATATATGACTATAGTGAGATAACAAAAATTGCTGACAAAAAAGAAGATTAATATTAGAAAAAAGGGATAAATGTGGTAACAAGAAATTTTTTTAGCAGATTATAAAGTAGCCATATGACCCAAGGACATTAAACAAAATTGCAAGAAAATCTTATCATTTTTAAGTAAGCTGCACCAAGGGCACCATGAAAGCAATTACATCAAACAAGACTATCAGATGAAAAATGCATGATTCACAAAAAGTTAGAGGGGCACCAGATCAGGCTAAGTTCTTAAATATAGAAATAGAGGAATAACTAACTAGAAAAGGGGACACAAAAATGTAGATTGGATTAAAAAATAGCAAATTACTAACAATTTAGAGTGTAAGAACTTCAAGGGGCTCCTACTGGGTCACAGGAGTCCAGAATCTTAGCTGGAATGTAGAAATGGGGAATTATCTAAGTAGAATTGTGCCCCCAAGACGAAGAAAATCAGATAAAAAAGGCATGTTATTAACAATTTAGGGGATAAAAACTTAAAGGGGCCCAAACCTTAAATGAAAAACCTGAATATTAGGACCCGTTTTGGATTATCCTTAACCATATTATCATATTTTTACGTGTATTGGATTTCACTAGCCATCACAGACAGACAGAGCAAAATGCTCTTTTAATGGTATAGGTGTTCTTATTACATTAAGTATATGTATTCCTAACTTTCACAGAAAAGCATCGTAACATATAATCTTCCCCTATAACTTCATCTTTTTTATGAAAGCTGAATACATTCTAGCAAATATATTTTAACCTTATCTAAAAGTTTTGATTGCCTATATAGAAAAAAAGTTCTGTTTTCTTTTAATTACAAAAATAATTAATGATATGATTAATTCAGTATTTTAAATTCTCATTAACTGCTTTATGCTTGATTCTCAAATCAATGTATCATTTATGTTCAATAAATAAACATACTTAAATATTCTTGTAAAATTAAATCTTTGTAAAAATAAATGTTTCTCTATCAAATCTAAATACTATTTGTTCTAAATTTGGTTTTGAATTTTCCTCTTTGCAGTTCCTGTGATTCTATAGTACATCCTCAAAGAGAAAATTTTGAAGTTTATTTGCAAACTTTAGTTAGTCAGGTTTTAGATCCTGAGTTTATACCTGAAATCATCAAAGAAAATGGTAAGCTTGTTGATTACAATTGGTTTCAGTCTAAAAAAACTAGATGATTAAATTATTACTATATTTTAAAGTTAAAATGCATTTTTTTAATGCCTATATATTGTTTTTCATTTTATTATATTTCTTGAAAGCTTGAAATTTATCATATAATGAATTGTTTATACCTGTGTTCTCAAACTTTAATTCATTACATATTTATTGAAAAATTACATGTGCTTGGGATAACCACTGATTATTTTTTACTTCTATCACTCGTGATGAGAAAAATTAAAACAAAAAAAACAGGAAATGTTTACAAAAAAAAAAAAAAAAAAAAAAAAAAAAAAACATGTATTTTAAACTTAATTTAAACTTTAAAACTAGAGTTTTTTAATATGACAGATGTATTGTACAGATGTATGCCTTACATATGTATTGCATTGTTTGGTGTAATTTTGCTAAGGTAAAATAGTAAATTTCAGCACCATGCTTAGAGAAAATTGCATCTGGCACAAAGTTTCAATTTGATATCACAAAACTGAAAAATGCAGAAACAGAAAAAAATTCTATTGAATACATATTTTGCGTTTATTTTCTAAGCTTATAAAAGGTTTAATTTTAATTCAGAAATTCTAAACAACTAAATAATATACGAAGAAATTGTGCTTATATTTTTACAAAGAAAATCTAGGAAATGAATGTAGAAATCAAAGTTGTAGAATACATCTAATGGTACAGTATAACTGCAGCTCTTTTGTTTTCCCAAATGGAAAATCTATGCTATTTTAAAAATATATGTTTTGTCATAAGCATAGAAAAAAAATACAGACTCAGAAAAGAAAAAGTTAGTGAAAAAGACTAAGACAAAGACCTAAAACAAGCTTTGAAAAGAAAGAAGTGCTTATGCATAAATTTGTAATTTGGTGTAGTATAAAGTATAATGCAAACTTTGGAACGAAAGAAAAAAAAATTGTACTTTCATTGGGAAAATAACTCTCAATCTATTAAGTGATTCCCAATCACAGTTATTTAGCAATGCCTTTTCATTTCCTTCTAATTACATAATAGTAAATATTTATCTATTTTTACAAATAAAAAAGGAAGTTTGTAGTCACCCCCTCACCCCTCACTTTGACACCCCCTCAATTTCTGCACTCAGGGAAATTGAGGGGGTTACCTCTCTTCTCTCTCCCATCCACCTGGGCTTTACACAGCCCTGGTAAATCATGTTAAACATCTTATCTATTTTTATATTCTATTTTAAAACAGTTGATAATATGAGCCTCTTCTTTCATTTAGTTGTGACATGCCATATGTTAATTTTCGAACTGATTTGTAACATATTCTTAGTGAGTATCATAACTCACTTTGAGAAGCACAGATCTACCATATGTATTTAAAGAAATTTTCACTTTTACATCAAATTCTTTATGAAACAACAGTTTAAACTGGGATTTTTTGCTTAAGAGTCTACATTAGTCATTCAAAGAAATCCTCAAGCTAATGTTAATCCTATAAAAATATTGCTTAGTAATGTTTACTTCTGCAAAAACATGTTTTTTATTGAAATATACATTTTATCTCTTAAATACTACATTTTTTGAATTATGAAATTCAATTTCCCAGTGTAGTTTTTTTTTTTTTTTTTTTTTTTTTTTTGTATGTGTGTTGTTATTTTTCACTATTTTTTAGATGGTTGGCAAGGTTGATTTTGCCATTTCCCTGGTAATTTTGCCAACACAATTTTACACACACAAATAAAATAATAATAATAATGTAATTAACAAATTACAACGACCATTTGGGAAATAATTTTTTCAAAGACTAAAATTTTAGACTTATAAATAAATTCTATACTTAAAAAATTAATAATAATAATAAACATTTTTATGATGATCAAAAGGTGGCTTGTATAATAGCAGAGTCATTGTATTACATATGCCATGGATTAAACATTAATATTCCTGGGCCAGTCACAAAACGAATAAAATATGGACATCACAAGTATTCAGATATGCCTCAAATATCTCTATTCTCGACTGTGTGAAACACTTATTTTCCAAATAGTTAAAAAAAACTTAAGTTGCCACATATTTTTAAACTAGAGTTCAAGACTAATGATTTAAAACTATTTTTAATGCTTTATATTGAACATTATGATTGATCAAAAATTGGGTAGGGAAAAAAGTGACAAAGTTTCCCCAGTTTACAGTAAAACTAAAAAGAACATGTATGATGCAATCAGACTTATCTATCTTGAGCTTCTTGCAAATGAGAAAAAATTCAAGATACAGAAGTTTTGAGCTGTACAAGTCTTTCTAAACACATATCAAGATTTTTAAGATTTAGATCAAACAAAAGATTGTAGATTTAAACAATTTATTAGAAACATTTGTTATTAGTTTTGCAATGTCTGAAAGTAAGTACTCACCTAACATTCTTTCTAAAAATAAAGAATGTTCTTTCAAACATGTTTACAGTTATTATTCAATAAATGTTTACATAAGGGCATTTTTTGCTGCTTGTATTCATTGAGAGTAACACAGCAGATGTGCTGGTAAAATAAAACATGAAAAAGCATGTAAAGCAATAAGTTTCAAGATAGACATGTTTGACTGCATTTTATAGTTTTTTATTTATTTATTTTTTATTGAATAGTTCTTTTTTTTCTGTTAATCTAGATGAATATTTCCTTTCTCATTTGAAAGCCATTGAGGATATCACATCAGCCAAGAAAAATACTTTGCACCAGAGTGATAAATGGAGTTCTCAACTTTTAGATTCTCTTACAACATACCCATATTTGAGTGTGAGTATGCGGCAGGAAGATGAAAAAATTCTCTGTCAGGTATGTTTATATCTTTTATATTTTAATAGCAGAATACATTAGAATAGTGCAGTGAAAAATTTAAAAACAGTCGTTATTTTATAATATGAAAATATTTTTAAAAAATACATTTTATTTGTTAGTCAGAAAATATATATCTTATACTATAATGCGAGCAAAAATTGTGTGTGTGTGTGTGGGGGGGGGGGGGGGGGTAAATTTTATCTCAAAAACGGCTCTAACGATTTTCGCAAAAATTTGTATTTTACCATTTTCGGGCACGAGAAGACCATTGGGCTAGGTCCCATGTTCGGGAAAATTCGATTACTGGGTCATTTTGGGTCACAATGGGTCAGGATCAAGCTATTTATATCTAGAGAACGGCTGGGTGGATTTTAAGGCAATTTTGTATCCAATCGTTTTTTGGCACAAGAAAACTATTGGGCTGGGTCACATGTTCGAAAAATTTCAATTAGTGGGTCATTATGGGTCAAGCCATTTTTATCTAAAAAACGGCTCTAACGATTTTGACCAAATTTTATATTGTATCGTTTTGGATTACAAGAAGACCATTGGGTTAGGTAACATGTTCGAGAAAATTCGGTAAGTGGGTCATGCTATTTTTATCTAGCGATTTTCTCACGCAATGTTGACTAAAAATTGCATTCTATGGTTTTCGGGCACGAGAAAAACATTGGGCTAGGTTACATGTTCGAGAAAAAATTTCAATGGGTCATATTGGGTCATTAAGAGTCTGGGTCAAGCTATTTATATTTAAAGAACGGCGTGATGGATTATAACGAAATTTTGTATGTAACAGTTTTTTGACATGAGAAAACTAATGGGCTAAATCACATGTTTGAGAGATTTCGACTATGAGGGTCATTTGTGGGTCATAATGGGTCATGGTCAACCTATATCTAAAGAACAGGTGGATCGATTTTAACGAAATTTTGTATGCAACATTTTTTTGGCACGATAAAATCATTGGACTAGGTTACATGTTCGAAAAATTTCGATTAATGGGTCATTTTGGGTCATTAAGAGTCCGGGTCAAGCTATTTATATTTAAAGAATGGCGTGATGGATTATAACGAAATTTTGTATGTGACAGTTTTTTGACATGAGAAAACTAATGGGCTAAATCACATGTTTGAGAGATTTCGACTATGAGGGTCATTTGTGGGTCATGATGGGTCATAATGGGTCATGGTCAAACTATATCTAAAGAACAGGTGGATCGATTTTAATGAAATTTTGTATGCAACATTTTTTTGGCACGATAAAATCATTGGACTAGGTTACATGTTCGAAAAATTTCGATTAATGGGTCATTTTGGATCATAAAGGGTCTGGGTCAAGCTATGTATAATTAAAGAACGGCAGGATCAATTTTAACGAAATTCTGTATGTAACAATTTTTAGAAACGAGAAAACTAATGGACTAAGTCATATATTCAAGAGCTTTCGATTATAAGGGTCATTTGTGGGTCTTAATGGGTCAAGGTCAAGCTATATCTAAAGAATGGGTGGGTCGATTTTAACGAAATTTTGTATACAACATATTTTTGGCATGAGAAAATCATTGGGGTAGGTCACATGTTCGAGAAATTTCGATTGGTGGGCCACTTTTGGGTCATTCTAATTTTATCTTGACAACGTTTCGCGCAATTTTGATTAAATTTTGTATTTTATCGTTTTCGGTCACAAGAAAATCATAGGGTTAGGACAGATTTTTGTGAAAATTCGATCAATGGGTCATTTTGGATTATAAGGGGTCAGGGTCAAACCAACTATATCTAAAAAACAGCTCAATCGATTTTATCTAAATTTTGTATCTAATGTTTTTCGGCATGCTAAAACTAAAGAGCTAGGCCACACGTTTAAGAGATTTCGATTATAAGGGTCATTTGTTGGTCATGATGGGTCATGCTAATTTTATATAGAAAATGGTACTCACCATTTTGACTATACTTTGTATTATATCGTTTTTGAGCAAGAGAAAACCATTTGGCTTGGACACATGCTCGCGAAAATTCTATTAGTGGGTCATTTTGGGTCTTAATGAGCTAGGGTCATTCTAATTATATACAATAACGACTCAATCAATTTTACCTAAATTTTGAAACAAAACGTTTTTTGTCACGAGAAAACTATTGGGCTGTGTCGCATGTTAAACAAAATTATATTAGTGGGTCATTTCGCTTCATTGCTGAATGCTGCCAAGCTAATTTTACCGAAAAAATGGCTTGAACGATTTTGATTCAATTTTATATTCTACTGTTTTTGATTACCTGAAGACAATTGAGCTATGTCACATGCTTGATCAAATTTGATTAGTGGCTCATTTTGGGTAATACGGGTCAGGGTCACGAGAATCTGGCAAAAGCCAATAACTTGGTGATATTTGACAAAATATTGGCGACATATGGCCAAAAAATCGACTATAAAAATTACGAAAACCAAAACACGTATTTGGAGCCAAATGAAAGAATGCCTCCAAATTTGGCTATATCTAGCAAAATATATTGTCTTTCAGAATGTAAAGAATTTTTTTATACATTCTTAAGAGGATTCGAGATGCATGGTTAAACCAATCAGAGTCGAGCTAAAAAAGTGATTTAGATCGATGTCCTTTCGTTGTAAAATTTAAAATAAAATAAAATTTATAAATATGCGCATAAAAACATAGTTTTCTTATTGATTGTTTTTCTAAATAATACTATTATAAACATGTTTTACAGTAATAATACAGAGTTAATGATACAGTGAAAATACTATATCGAGTTGAACACAAAGTTAATTTTGACCGAGCTAAGCTCGGTCTCCCCTGCTAGTGATTTATTAAAATAGTTAGCTATATTGCATTTTATTTTAATTGAAAAATATTACATTTTATAATTTCCAAAACAATGTGTAAAATATTTTATTGACTGTTTATAACCAAGTGCATTAATGATTTCTGATAAATGACTTGGTCTATGGATATGTACAAGCAAGCAGAGCCTGCTTGGAGGATATGCAAAATATGCAATGTACCAGTTGTTGTAGTACATAGACTGCTTAGGAAACTTTATCAATGTATCTAGTTTGATTGAGAAATATATATTTTTTATTTATTTCAAATTAATTTATTTAACTTCGTAAGGGGACAAAAAATATATTATTATCAACAGTTTTTGAGCTTCACAAATAAACAAGTATAATTTAATATAAAAATTTAACAATAGATTCAGATGTATATTTTTTATTTATTTATTTATTTTATTTTTTATTTTTATTTTTATTTTTTTTTTTTTGGGGGGGGGGGGGTTGATTAAAGTTAGTTGTCTTAAGAACTTTTTATTGTTGTATTGCCTATATTACTGAAAATGGGATTTCCTTTTCACAGTAACTGATACAAATAATTTTATGTTCTTAATGTTAGAAATCAAATCACATTGTTCAACAAAAATCATTTAAATTAATGCTTTCAATATAAAAAAAAATACTTGATTCTTAATGAATTTGGTATACTTAACAAGAATATATAAAAAAAAATAAAAAAAATAAAAAAGCCGAAGAAGAAGCACACATTTTCAATGGTTTGATTTGTCAGAAAAATTTCTTTTTCAAGATTTGGTTTTTTGTTCACAATTTTGGAGTTGTTGTGATATAAATAATCCATAATATTTTAAAATAAAAAGCTGCATGTTGCTGACACCTACATTAATCATTGCCACAGATTCATCTCAGAAGATGAAACATTTGATATTACTGAAAAAATTAATAGTTCAGAAAGTATTTATCAGAAAATGTTTAGACAAATTGCATCAGAAAGATAAAAAATTGTATTTTTCTTGATATAAATTTCAAATTTGATGATTATGCCATTTTTCAAATGTTGAATTAAAAAAATTACCAAGTTTCACAATAGAGTACCATAGCGAACACTTCATGCATTAAGATAATGATAATGGCAATCTGTCTGGATGTGTATACTGGATAGCACGAGTCACAAGTTATAGGAGCTTTATTATTCTCTTAAAATATAAAAGTGAATTAGGATGTCATGAGCACAGGATTATTATTTAATTCTCAACAAATACTATGTATGCCATTTCATTTTAGTTGTGAATAATATAGGTTAATTCATATTATTAAAAAATATAGCTATAAAACATGCAAATTAAAAAAAAAATGGTAACTAATAAAAATAAATAGTAAACGTAATGGGAAAAGTATTAAAAAAAACATAACTTAGTAAAATAAATATCCATTTTCATTAACTTTCTGCCATTAAAGAATCATTAATTAAAAGTTTTAAATTGATTCATTCGCTTCATAAATATTAAAAAAAAAAAAAAAATTGTGTTAAAGTTATTCATTGTATAACTTAGATTAAAATAAGTATACATTTTTTTCCACTTAATAAACAGGGTACTAAAATATTATCAAGTCTGCATTTAAAGACCATCTTACTGCATGCTGCATAAGTTGGCAATTTTTTAAAACACGTCAACAAATGAACGGTTTTAAGAGAAATTAGTATTTTGAATTTTTTTCATAACTTCATCTCATCAAATGTAATCTTTTAAAAAGATATTTTGGTAAAAGTCTCTTATTTTGTACATTTTTTAAAACTATAATATTTTCTAATGAAGTTGTTACGAAATATAATATTAAATTTATTCAGTACATTACAGTATGTATTTTTAAGCATATTGTTACAAATGTGGCAACCCAATCAAGAATTTTATGCCAAATAACAAATGTGGTAACACTGTTTTTTTTTTTTTTTTTTTTTTTTTTTTTTTTTTTTTTTTTCAATATTATTGCTAAAACTAAGTCTAAATGAAAGTAAAAAATGTCAAATGAAAACTATAATTTTAAGTAAAAACAGTCCTTTCTTTCAAAAATCTTTTTAATTAAAGTATACTTTACTTTAAATACTTTAAAATATTGAAGTTTATTTTAGAAAAATATATATGTAAATAATAATATAATAAAAATGATTTAAATTATGTGATGTTTAGTTATGTTATGTTAAATTATATTTTATTTTTTATTATTTGTTATATTATACCTCATGATGAAAAAAGTTCCTGAATTTCATTTATTTATTTATTTTTGCCGAAAATACAGATGGTATAATACATTAAGTAAGAAAAACATTAACTAAACAATTTAATTGCTTCATTTGCTGGCAATATTAATACATAAATAAAATGTGCACCACATTAGATATTTTATAATTTTTAATTGGTTGATTAATGAAGCTAGGTAGCAGTGACCATGAAATAATTTCACATTTGATTAAACATTTGATCGAGATTGCTTCAAATTTAATTTGTGAAGGAGATCTAATAAAAGAAGTATTTGGCCAAAAATTATCAAAATGTGAAAAATTTTTTCAACAAAGCAATCTTGTGTCAAGCAAATGATATTACAGATAGAATAATAAGAAAGTTTTGAAACTTCTCGAAGGGGAACTGTGCATATACCTCAGCTTTGATAGTTTTTAAGGTTACTGAAGAAAGATAACTGTAGGTATCATCTATCCAGTTGAGTGTTTCAACAACGAAACTTCATCAGGCTGACCCCCACATATATTGAAAAAAGGTGCTATTATTATGCTCTTACGTAATTTAAACACTAAAAGAGGATTGTGCAATGGTAGAAGGATTACAGTTAAGGATTTAAAACTTAATTATTGCTAAAATACTTACAGATACCATTAAACAAAAAATTGTTAACTTTAATTTCCATTCCACAGATTGATCTGTAGCCTAGCAATCCTGGTTTCCCATTTCAATGAACAACAAATTCTTGTCATACTTGCATTTACAATAACCGTAAATAAATTTTAAGGACAGATGCTACAATTTGTTAGCCTTTATTTGCCTATCCTGTGCTTAGTCATGGGCAATCGTATGTTGCATGCTCTCAAGTACGACATAGTTTTACATCAAAGTCGAAATTGATCAAGGACCATAGCAAAAAAAATTTATCCCAAACTCTGGCAAATATTTTGTGAAAGATGAGATATGCATGGAAATCTTTAACAACTAAATTGAAGGCAACATATAGTATTTATAAAATTATTTCTAGGTCTTTGATTTATCAAAGCCGGTTTATAGTATGCCCTTACTAAACCTAAAAAATTACAATCTACCAACTGAGCAAAAATTTTGTAATTAAGGGTGTAGTATTTTAACAATGCTGGGTTGTGGTGGCCTAATAAAAAATATTTTATGACTAGCAACTGTTTTATAGCAGCTAATATTTAATTGTTGGTTATCGATATGCACTTTAAATATTTGTCTTTTGCCATGCACAATGCAGGAATAACGGACGTTCTACTAGTGTTTTTATTTAAATATGATGTCATCTTGATGAACTAATTCAAAAATATTTTAGATTTATAAAGTAATTGTTTTGTTTTTCTCTAATAATTATTCCACTTTTTACACCTTTGGGGACAAATTTTAATTAATGTCTTTAAAAATAATTTGAAAAATTACATTCTCTCTGTAAATTCATTACTTCTAAATAGGGACAATAGTTGTCCAGTTAAATGCAAGGAGTTTAAATCTGTTAATATTTAAACTGTTTGGTGGAATGTGAATCTAAAAAAAGTTATGATTGATTGATTTTCTAGATGTCAATTGATCAATAGATGATTTTCCTTTTTTGTAGAAAAAAGCATCGAATAATGAAATTTGAATTTACAAAGTTAAGTTTTATTTCTTCTAACTCTCTTGAAAAATGTAACTTAATATCAGTATTTTTTCCACCATCTATTCTAATAAAATTAATTCCATATTTCAACTTTAATTAGCAAACAAGCTAAAAATAATTGAATAATCCTATTAATCCGTTTCTCTCTCTTTTATTCCCAAAAATGGAGTGATTTAGCTGTCGCCATCACAAAAATGTCATTGCAAATTAGGGAAAAGTTAATACTTTGGAAGATATTCAAATTTGGTACTACTCTGTTATCCGCGTTGACCAATTTCGCCAAATTATACAAATCGCCAAACTAATAGCCAAATTATACATATTGACATAATTTTTATTTTAAATAACGAAAAAACAAATAATTAGTGGAATATTAATAAAAATACGAAGTCGAAATAAAAATCACTTAATGACATTTTAAACACATGAATCGTATTTAATTTCATTGAATGTGACATTCACGATCATCCATAATTGGCATTTAATCTTATAGTTTGGTGATAATTTTTTGGTCGACGGAATAACCTAGTAGTACCTCAAATTTTAATTCTTCAAAAATTTGCATGATACACTTGTATCAATGCAAAAAATTGGTGTTACTTTCATCATACAGTGTTCTATTATCTGGATGTAAGAGTAGAGAAATACAAACATATGGGCAGATTTTAATATATTACCTACAGCTACATGTATGCCTTAATGCCTTGATTGCTGTATGCATTGCATGTATTACATTAGCCTTCTGAGTAAATTAAATCAAATCAGAAATAATAAATGTGCTTGAATTTATCAAAAGCAATAACTGTAATCATGATTTTACTCAAAATTTGTTACAATTTCATTATAAAGACTCTCTCTCTTTCTCCCTCTGCCCACCTTATCATCGAAAATTTTTAATTGGATGATTATTTTCATTTTAGGCTGTAATAATTTTGCACTTATTATGATTTTTATCTAACAATTTTCTTATTTTCTGGTTATCAAATATAATTGTTTCAAGAAGGTAATTTTTTTCCTTATTTGTTCTGTCTTGCCTGGAAATTTGATTAAAAATAATAACTTTGACAGCTTTTTCTGAAAAATTTTGTATCTTTAGAAAATACAGTTTAGTTTTCATAGCTTCTTATAAGGGGACTCAGTACCCTTCATTCAGTGAAAAATGGTGAAAATATCAATTTTCTAATTTCCTACTTAAATTATACTTTATTATCTCTAGTACATTCATATGAAGTTTTGTAAAGATCTGAGCATTATAAATACAGTTTAAAGTGATCTTATGACATCACTGTCCCTTTAAATGTACAATCTGCTTAACTTAAAAGTGAATTTTCTCAGTTTGTGTTTTTTCAATGAATAGGCATGTTCAAAACAATAAAACTATCATGTATATTTTTCAATTGACTTTTTTTTTTTCCTTGTGATTTATTTGATAAAACTAAGTATCGGATTTACAAGAAAGTTGAAAAATAAAAAATTGTCATATAAAAATTAAAAATAAACTCAGTTTTTACTTTTACTTATGTTTGCACATTTTAATTATTTTCTACCGAACTAATTAACTTATCATAAATCTGATATTTAAAGTTATTCAGCATACTTCTACTAATAGTTTAAAAAATAAATTAGTTCAAAATGCTCAAAATTATACATCAAATTTACATTTCAGCCTTAAAGGTGAAACTTATTACAATATTTGTTTAAACACTGTACTTTTTTCACTTTTATTTTCAGCCTAGACTGAGATTAAATTCTCACATCACAAAAAAAAATTGTTTTACTTTCTCTGAAAAAAAAAAAACTAAGCAATAAAATTATTAAAAAAGCTATTTAAAAAAATTTCTCTTCATTTTAATTAACAAATATTAGACTAGGTGATAAAAGGGCAAAATAATACAAAAAAAAGAGGATTTAAAATGTACATGTATCTAAAATTGGCTTATAAAGTATTAGTTATCATAATTCATTACACATCTAAAAAATAAAATAAAATAATTGTTCTTTATTTGTTTTTCTATTATCCTCATAGCCTTTTAAATCATTTTTTCTGTAATGAATTGATGTTATGATGAACTGAAACAGAATCACAAATAACAAAGGCAGCTAAAGTTAGGTTTAGTCAATGAGCTAAGATACCTAGACACCATAATGGCAACCTTTTCTTAGGCCGACATCTTTGCCTTCCGTCACGTGACGGAGAGCAGATAAAGCGCGCCAAACCGGTTTTTCTCCCGCCGAACTCATATTATTATGTCTTGAGTTGACCGCACTTCTGTTTCTCTAAAGAGAGAACGTGAAATCTGAAAGTTGCCAATAAAGTGATCACCGCCAAAAACATCTTTTCGCCAAAGATGTTGGATTCGAAACCATGACGAGAGAACAATGGGATGTGCCGTCTACGTATATTAGAAAGTCAATGAGTTTAGCAGGTCTGATTTTCTAAACAAACCACTTGTTGCCATCAACAAAAGAGAAATAATTACTTTTGTTCACTTTCATGTATCTTGGTATTTTGTGCATAGTATAGTTAGATAAACAAGTGTTGTCAATAAACTTTGATGTTTCACATTTTGCCTAATTTTTAATCATTCTTTTAGAAAATCTATTGTAAGACTAGTTTTTAAAAAAGATATGACTAAGTTTTTTATTCTACTTTTCTTTGCATTTTTATGATTTTTCTCTCTAAATAATTTTATTTAGCATTCTCTTTTATTTCTTCCAGGTGTGCAATGCCAACAAGGTTCAATTTGCAGTCCATTTCCATGGACAGATTTATAATTCTCTGACCCTCGAAAACATAGCTGAAGGCCAGAGTCATCCTGTATGTGATTTTAATTTCCCACTGTGTGGGTCATGTGTACAAATAGTCACTCTATACAGTCGATTAGTTCATCATAAATATCATTTCTTTCAGCTGGGCTGCAAGAAGGTTAGTTGTTGTTGTTTTCCTTTCTTTCTTTCTCCTGTGGCATAAAATGGTATTTCTTATTTATTTTTCCATGAAACAATATTTTATATGTTATATTATTACTAGTATATAACCCTGTCAATAATGATGGAATGTTAATCTGGGTTTCATTTTCATAACACTTCATACAATAAAAAGTACATTTCAAAAAGGACAAATAATTTCAACAAATACTAATACAGTGAAACCTCCAAATAAGGGACACCTATGGGACCAGAACTGTTATCCCTTAAATAAAGGTGTCCCTTATTCGGAGTTTTTTTATACTATTTTTAATTAATCGTTCAGAAGTATATAAAAATAACAAAGCTTTAAAGGTGAAATTTAAGTGTACTTTGAAGTGTATAAATTATGTTAGACAAAAATAAGGAAAGAGAATTAATTAATTAAAATTTTCAATTAATTACTAAATCATTCCATGATTTATAGAATTATTGAATTGTATTTTTATGCAAAAAGTATAAAAACATTTGAAAGTAAGTCGAGGAATTGTTTTGTAAATTTCAATTTTTCAGTGCAAACCTTTCAAGTGCTCCTTTACCATACTTGTAAATTTTAGTTCTTCATTACCAGCCATATTTTTTTTTTAAAAAGAAAAGTGTTAAAGTATTTAACTGTTTTTGGTATTTTAAGGCAACAAATCTCTCAACTGTTCTGCTCAGCAAGCAGAAAATGTCTTGACACATTTAAAATTGGAACGCTTAACTATGGAAGCGATTTGGAATTGAACTGTGTTTTAAATTTTTTGATAAATAAATTACTTATTGAGTTAGAAGTGATTTTGATCATGTGACAAAAACTTTTTCCTCTCTTTCTGGAGAAGTTATTCTTCTTTTGCGTGGAAATTCGGTTCTAAATGCCTACTTTGACAATATTTTCTGAAAAATCTATTGCATTTACAAAAAAAAAAAAAAAAAAAAAAAAAAAAAAAAAAAAAAAAAAAACTGGTCAATTACATATTTTTTGAACAACAAAGCTTGCTAGTTTCAGGCATTTCTGAATAAAAATAAATTAAAAATTTTGTCTTTAAAGTTGCCTATTTCGGATTATAGAACAGCCTAAATGATATAGATTCAATTCAATTGCACAGTGGAATCTTAATGCATAGGAAATATATTTGTGGAAGACTTACTAAAAAGGCGTAAATTTCAACAACAATAACAATTCTAATGAAGAATCATGATGTACAGCAAAATTTCAGCAAACTATGCCGAATAACAAAAGGTTTAAAAACATGAATAATTTAAGTTTAAAATTTAAGCAGCATTATATTTAAGTAGTTACATCGCCGTCATGACAGAGCAAAACAAACCAGCTGCTCTCAAACAAACGATAGTGCATTTAAACAAGCATAACAAAAAAAGAGCGAAGAACAAAATCGTAATTCTTCATTATATACAAGTTTGCTTTGGATATTTACATATCTTCTGCAATGTCCAAGTTGCCATTATCCAAAGAGAAAAACTTCTGAAAATACAAAAGGAACTACGTACGTGAAGCACCATTGGCTCACAAGCTATGACGTCAAACATCGACCGCGGCAAAGCCGTGAACGGCGATTCACAGTGATCCAGAATCATAGTAGAACTAGCTTGATAGGATCACTTTATTTACTTCAGAACGACGATTGAAGCAATGGCGCTGACCGTACTTTTCAAAACAGTAAGTTTGACTTGGGGATGGTAAAAACATAGGTATGTCGTGCCAAATAAATTTAAATAAACTTGTAAGTTAAATATAACATGACATAACACTAAAAGCATCTGTAAAGTTCTTTAATTTACAATTTTCTTTTATTCTCCACTTTCAGAATCATCCTCATAACTTTCATCATTACTTTCGATGCGGATAAACGCACTGATGTCGAATGAAAATTGTGGTTAAATAAATGGTTGTTAATTGTGTCGTATGCCTCTGTATCAGCATGACTGTCTGTCTGTTTGATAAGTTCACAAAAATCTGTATTTTAATTTTCATCATAGGCTACTTCATTGTCTGAAATGCAACAACCAGTCCCTTTTAATCTCATTTTCAAGCATCCCTTAAATCGAGTGTCCCTTATTCAGAGGTAAATACATTACACGTCCTATATCAAGGGACTGGGACCAGAAATTTTCTTCCTTAAATAGAGGTGTCCCTTATTTGGAGGTTTCACTGTATCAGTATATATTTTAGTCCCTGTTCAGTTTATTAAAAAGTTCAATAATTGGACAAAACAAAGAGCAAGCAGTATTTAATGCAGCAATAATAATAATTAGCAGTATGAAGGACAATTTCTGAAGATTTCTCATAACATTAAAATTAAATATCAATGTGTTAATTTTTATTTATTTATTTATCATTTTTATAAAAAGTGATTGGATTTCAAAAATGAATGGCCTACTAAACAGATTTTCATTGGGTAGTACTTTTTCTCATCGATTAATGAAGCTTTATGTTGATTTTTAAATGTAGATTTGTCACCATATGTGGGCAATAAATCAAAGAAAAGTTTTATTAAAATTGTAATTTTTAAGGAAATATGTAGTGTTGCTTCAATATAATTCAAGACCAATTTTTAAAAGCTTCAACTGTATTACATTAAAAGTGATTCAGTATAAATAAAATTAAAATTAATATTTTCGTAAAAATTTAATTCAATTATTATCAATTCTTAAGAGATTAGCTTAATATATAACCCCCATCAAAAATGACAGAATGTTGATCTGCATTTCATTTTCATAAGACTTCCTACAAATAAAAATTTTGTTACTGAAAAGTTTGTATTGTAGAAAAGTACATTTTAAAAAGATAAATAAGTTCTACAAATACAAAAAATAGGGATTTTTTATTTATTTATTTATTTATTTTTTATTTTTATTTTTTAATTATATATCTTACAAACTATAAGGAATATATAATATCATGTACAGCATATATTAATTGTATCAATGCAGGTAAAGTATATATTTTTAACATAGTAACATTCAAGCATAACTTTAGAGTGAAAATAAAATTATAATTTAATAAGAGCAAATAAAAAATAGGATTTCCAGTCATTCAAATGCAATCTCATAGTTAAATTACATCCGTGGGGGGGGAGGGACTTTTTTACTTGTAATGCAAACAATTTTTTTTTTTTAAATAAGCGAATGCATGCTAAGCTCTTTAAAATTAATAAAACTAAATTTAAAATCTAATACTTATTTTATTTACATTGAACAAAATTATAAAAATATTTAACTGAAGCTCCAGCTATATAACTTTTAAATTTTATTGGGTATAAACCCCTTGCACATGACGTCACATGCTTCATCTGGCGCCCAAACGTGATGCATATGTGGTGTTTCCCATTTGTAAGCATAGTGATTTGCGCCTCATTTTTTTTAATACTTAGAAAAATAATGCAAGAAATGCAATAAGAAAAATCAAAATTAAACAGAAAAACCACATGTGCTTTAAACGACAAACAGGGAGTTTTGACATTCTGTTTGGGCTCCAGATGTGCTCCAGATTACAGTATCAATCGTTGCTGTGACATCAATGCAAGGGGTGTATAAATAAAATCAAAATTATTATTTTTATTATTTCTTTCATAAAATTTTAATTCATTTTGTGAATTATTAAGAGATCAGCTTATGTTCATTTGAAATTTAATTCTACAGTAAATAAAATTTATATTTCTTACAAAATGTAATTAAAATGTAAAGAATATATAACACCATGTACCAGAGTTTCCCCCCAGGAGAAGGGCGCACAGGCCTTCGGGGAAACGTCCACCGGTAAATGTTAGCAGAAGGTTTTTTCTTATTTAAATTCTTAAAGATACAGAATTAATGCCAAAAATAAGGGGAACATTTCTTTTCAAAAATTTACTGGTGGAAGATCAAAAATTTACTGGTCAAAGGCCTGTGCGCCCTTGTCCTGGGGGAAACTCTGCCATGTACTACATATATGAATACAGAAAAAATTTCAATTTTTAGCATTGCAGCACAAAGTGAAAACAAAACTGTAATTTAATAAGAGAATGTGAAAAAATAATTTTCAGTCATACAAATGCAATCTTATAATTCAATAACATCTGGGGGGAAAAAAATAAACTCTTTTTACTTATAATCCAAACAAAAGATTTTTTTTTAAATAAGTAGATATGTGTTAAGCTCATAATAATTAATAAAAATAAATTTAAATTATAATATTAATTTTATTTATATTGAACAAAATTCTAAAATTATGTAATAGAAGTTTTAAAAATAGATATTGAATTATATCATTACACTCTGCATTAATAAATATATATATATATATTAATTGCCAATAGATGGCACCAAAATAATGTTAAAATAATGTGTTTTTGGAAAAATTTCTGGAATTTATGTGAATTTTTCCATTAAAAAGCAGTGGATTGGACTGGCATCCCGATTACCAGTGCAATTTCTATAAAATCGCCCTTTTTTTATTGTTTTATTATAGTACTGTGATGTGTTATACTAGTTTCATAGCATTACAAAATATTGACAAAAAAGGTAGTTCTATGGCTGTGTGACGTTTTGATTAGAAATAAGCTTTTATATTTAAAATACATCATAAATCTAATTGAGTGATTCTGAAATTCAAATATTAAAAAAATAAAAGCTTCTTATCAACAACAATTTATGATAAGAAAGAATTCAGGAAATATCAAATTTGTAAATTTGTCAGTTATCCGATTGGCATGTCTTGGAAAAACCATCATCGAGGATTCTAAATGTGCCCCAATGTGTTGAAGAAGTGTGTGTGTGTGTGGGGGGGGGGGGGGGGGCAGAGTTAGAATGTTCTTAAATAATTTTAAATTTGCTTTTTACTTTGGTTTTATTTACTTTTTATTGAGATACCTTTTAGTAATTTTTAGTATTCCATTTTAAAATATGTGGTATAACAATGAAATTATACTTGTTAAGCTGGAAATCTGTCTAAACTGAAATTTTTTCCAGTCACATTCTGTACCATATTAGCCGGTTTGATTATATGATGCATTACCTATTATGATATGTGTTGTCTGATTTGATAAAAAGTTGTTTAAAGTGGAACTTTTACCATTTCTTGTGATTCCCTCTTAAAAACTTCTACTAAATCTCCATCCCCTCTGAAATGATAAGTCTAGATATGCCACTAAATAAAATAACTTTGTTTTTTAAAAAAAATGCTTATTTGATGACCCAATTATTAAATTTTCCTTTACAAATGTACTTATACAGAAAGTCCGAAAAGTCTGGAAATGATCAAATAACTCCAGAAATACACATTAGATTAAAAAACAAAAATATATGTGTTAAATATTTTTAAGAAAGCTACTCAGTGATGCCAAATTTGATCCCCACAACTGATCCCATAGGGGTCAGAGGAGGGTCCAACTTTGAAATTGGGAATGATAATCCCAATTTTTTATTGCAGATTTGGATTCTACAGACAAAAATATGTAACTATTGTATTTAACTTTTTTAGGGTTTTGTTCATCTGACGAAACCCTATTCGTCTCTGTCTGTCTGTCACAGAATCCGTATACAAAAACTATACAAGTCAGAGGTTTACACTTTGCCATAGTTTATAACACATGATACAAATTTTATAAATTTAAGATAAATGGAATTTTCATTGCAGGAAGGTCAATGTTGTCTTTTTTCTTTGGATGAGCGTGTTTATTGCAATTTGAATGTGTTTTTTTTTTTTACTGAGGGCTAATGTAGATATTATTTCTTAACATTAAATATTAGTAAAAGTGAAAAATTCAGGGGCAGGAGAGGATCATCCAAGGAGGGGCTATTTTCTAAATTTTGTTAAATTTGGGAAAACTAAAGAATCAATCGCTTTAAACTTTGACATATAACTCATAATAAGAATAAGGATTAAGTTTTTTGAAAGAGATATTAAACAAAACCCTCTGTGCGATCTGTGATCACACTTACCCACTTTTTTCAGATCCTTGTTCATCACGGTGTAATCAGGCATATTTGACAGATACATATTTTGGTTTTTCCAACCAGATATTAACATCTCGAAATCTTATTGGCAAGAAATTTAGACATCAAAGTTCTCATCCTATGTGGGATTAGTGTTTCTCGAAAAACAACAGAACAGTTGGTTCAATAATGTTTTATATACATTTTTTATTAAAAATAATAGAAATATATTAAATTAGTTTTCAATTTGCATATAATTTAATCAATCATTTCTAAATAATAACCTATGTATTTCGATCTTTCAACATGTAGATATAAACTCCCCGATCCCCTCACCACATACACACACACACACACCCCTCAAACAAAAAAAGGATAATCTTCATTATTTAGGGGCAAGTTGTGTGGATATTCTACATTTCAATGGCTTCTAACTATTTTTTTTTTTAAATAGTTAATTCCGCAGACTAATACAGCTGTATGTTTTTTTTTAATTATCACTAGAGGATAAAATATTAAAAAATAAACAAACATGTAATATCTTTTTGTACTGGCTGAGCAAAAAAAAAAAAAAAATGGAAAGTAGTGTAAATTTCATGTGGAGATAGGATTACAGGTTTTGATTATTAGTTACTGCAACTATGAAGTAACAAGTGTTATCACAGCCTGCACAAAATTTATGAACCTGACTGTGAATGGTGTGAGTGTAGTATTTAGCAGACATAGGCTGGGTTACAGATAGATTTTCCGCTGTTAGTGAAACGAGGTAGACTAACCAGAAGCCTGCATTTTTGTAAACAGTGATAATTTTGCAAAAATATAGTTTTCTGATTAGTCATTTGCTTTTCGCTTACAGCGAAAAATCTATCTGAATCTTTTCCTCCTACATTATCCCATCGACAATTTTCTCTGTAATGAAACTGCTGCCAAAGTATATGATATAAAGCCAAAAACCCATGATCCTGCCATTGCATTTATTTGCTGTCAGATTTGTTGTATATCTTTGTTAAGTCATCAGGTGATTTTTAATTCAGTGTTTATCTGAATTGTTAATGATTTATTAGTTTTTTCATACGTTAAATTAAGAATTAAGCCATTAAACGGCAATTTCATTACATTAAAAGCGAAAAGATGCACTGAAAATTTTTTATATGCAATTGATTAGTTACAGCTAACGTTACATGTGTTTATCCACCAGTCAAGTGTTATTATTAAGAAAAATATTGTAAATAAATAAATATTCTTGATTTTTTTTTCATTAATATATTGTTAATTGTTAAAAATTACTGATAGTTTTTTAAAAAATACATTTGTATATATTTTCAAAACATAGGTGAAGGACGTGAAAAATGGAATAGAGAAACCTTCACATACAGTTCTAGAAGAATGCCTTCAGGATACTGAGTGGGTATCTCAGGTATGTGCAATTTTCTTTTCTATGCTTAGTAAAATTTTTAAAATTCATATTTCCATAATCTTCTGTTTTAATCTGTCTTAATTTTTTTTCTGTTTGTATTTAATATTTCTATTTCTGCTTTTTTTTTTTTCACTGAACAGAGAAATTAAGAAATATTTAAGCCCTCTGATTTTTCACCATGTGAGATATATATTTTCTGTAAATTTGTCACATTTTTCTCTCCCTCTTTTTCATTTTCTGTTCCAAAAGTATGATTATTTGTACTTATTCGATTCTTCTGTCATTTTTCAGAAATATATTTATTTGCTACTTGTCTGTTATCCCATTGATCACTTTTATGGCCGAACTCGATTCAACTTATGCGGCTGTAACAAAAAGTCAAAATCATGTTGTTTTCAGGGTATCAGATTTTTGCTCTGGATTATTGTTGGGGGTGTTTTTATTCACTTTGCCTTCACTCTTCCATTTCCTTAGGTATAACTTAAATAAAATTGCAGATTTTGATATTTTTTTTAGTAAAAAATGGCTCATTGCTGTGTTCCATACTGCAATTCTGATCCACTGAAAAAAATTACAGAAATTTCTTTTAATAAATTTGCTTCATATTTGGAATACATATTGTTGAAGAAAAAAATAATAAATAAATAAATAAACCTTAAAAAATACTTTTTTTTTAAATTATTATTTTTTTCTCTGTATTTCATGTTCATCACATACAATATTTAAATTTATTGAAAATTATTTGTAATGTGCATATATGTATTTTTTCTAAGTAATAAGGAATCATTTCAATATCCACCCCCACCCCCACCCTTCAAAAAAAAAAAAAATTCTAGAATAATAGGCAGATGAAGTATAAATTAATCCCCCCCCCCCCCCATTAAAGGATAGGGGAGAATGTTGTACCTTGGGACTCTTGTACCTCGAGACATTGACAATTTCTTATACATTATTCGCAAGAGTGATCTTTTATTTGTTTCTAATAGTGACATATAACCATTCTGATTATCAAAAGTATTGAATTAACGACTCAGTGAGAAAAAGAAAATTTCACTAGTCCAAAGTAAATGTTTCCCCCCAATCAAATTTCATTTTTTACCTATGTACTTTTACAAGAAGTCACAGGCAATTATTTTTTTTTTTTATATAAAAGAGAAGATTTTAAAATGTTTTGGATATGAGAAAATAATCAAAGTGCTTCTAGATTTACCATCATTTTAATTTTATTTATAGCATGTGGTGATTGTACTTTGGGACAGTAAAATATGTTGTACCTTGAGACATGTCCAGTGATATAACAAATGCATGGTTTGTAAGAATTTGCATACATAAAAGTATTTTGGTTACTTATTTAACAGAAAAATCCACAAAACAAGTGAGATACAGTAAGGAAAGCAACTCAACCCTATTTTGGATATATTTTATTACAATTGAAATTTGCAAATATGAATCCGGTGTCTCCTGATAAACTTTTTTCTTTAAATGTGATGCAGTGTTCTAAAGAGCACATGTTCTCATGTATTTTTGTGGGTTTTGAATAATTAAGTTATGTTTATATATTTCACTATATTCTTAATCATGGGTAACATAACAGCCATATTTTGATTTTTACAACAGAGAAATTCTGAGAAGATGGAATTATTTTTTTTGCAATTCTCATCCATTCTTTCCATAAACTTGTTGATTGTACTGTCTTTGGGCTGTAGAAAACATACCACAAGTTTTGTGCTAATGAATGGATGATGTCACATCTTGAACAGCATATCATAATATATGTTGTAACAGAAGTTGTTGGAAATGCATCTTAAAAAATGTCTCATAAAAGCAATGTCCGTAGAAGGAAAGGAAAATCTTGCATTTTCAGAGTTTTTTTTTTTTTTTTTTTTTTTTTTTTTTATAAAAACTGAAACTGCCAAGCAGAAAACTGTTGCAGCAAAAATATGAAATGAAAGACCATCTCCAGAACAAAATAGCAGTTTTGAATCTGTTAATGATAAACTAATTTTATCTAGTACTACAGATGGTGATAATATTGATTATGATCATACCACAGGCATGTTAAAAGTAAAGGAACCAAGAAAGCAGGGATGCAGAAAATGTTTCTTTCTATTCCCATCATTTCTTCCAATCCACATAAAAATTTCCCCAAAATTTTACAGTATGCTATAGGTTAATTAGCTGCATTGCTATAGGTATAGAAAATTCATTTTTTGAATGACAAGAATGATTCTGGATGAAAAATAAATTTCTGAAATTCTCAGCAAATTTTTTGAAAATTTATAGCAGAGTGGGGAAAGGGGACAAAAATCGACTCCCAGCATTATGTTTTTTTTTTTTTTTTTTTTTTTTTTTTTTTTTTTTTTTCGTGGCCTTTTGACGAAATTTGTTCTTTTTAGCAATCTTTTGATGAAATTTGCAGTTATTTCGCTTTCCATTTGACGAAATTCATGGTTTTTTCCCGATTCCTTGACGAAACTTGCAGTTGCTTTGCGATTCCATCACGAAATTTTTTATTTTGCCTCTTTTTGATGAAATTCGCAGTTATTTCGATCCTTTTGACAAAATGCGCTGTTATTTCCTGATTCCTTGACGAAACTTGCAGTTGCTTTGCGATTCCATCACGAAATTTTTTATTTTGCCCCTTTTTGATGAAATTCGCAGTTATTTTGATCCTTTTGACGAAATGCGCTGTTATTTCCTGATCGCTTCGCAAAATGTGCGTTCATTTCGCAATCTTTTAACAAAATTTGCTTTTATTTTGAAATCTTTTGATGGAACTTGTTGTTCTTTTGCGATCTTGTGGCGAAACTTGCGATTCTTTCACGATTTTTTGACAACATTCTTGTTTTTCCACAATTCTTGGACAAAATTCGCAGTGTTTTTATGTCTAAATTTTCAAATTAATGACCGATTTTTTTTTTTTTTTTTTTTTTTTTTTTTTTTTTAAACTGAATGCTTTAAATTTTCGGAAAATTCGGAATAGATTCGCCCCATAATATACTGTAGGTATACTGAGATCGATTTTGTGAAGATCGTCATATGGTTCTTTTATTTGTAGTGAAAATTTTCCATATAGGGAATTATGGAATTAGTTGTTAAAATCAAAATCAATTGTATATGTTTCTGCAAAATTTCCCCAGCTGCTTAGAATTTCCTCCGATCCTAGATTGCCAGATCAGACATATTCTGCACCCCTGCGGGAAAGTAGATTACTTTTTTACTAAAGTATTTCGGGGGGGGGGGGGAGGGAATATGCTCTTTTATGCATCTGAAGTCAGTTAATGTCCTAGTCAATGATGAAAACTTGAGTTTTATCTTCTATTTCTTTGACAAAAAAAGTTTTGTTTTGTTTTTCAAATAACGCTTACATACACATTTTTAAATTATTTTCTATTTTCAAAAAGAACTTAAAGTAAATAAAATAATAATAATAATTAATAACTATAAAAAGAAATATTTTATATAATTAAAAAAAGGAAAGGAAAGTAAATAAATATTTTATGAGTAAATAAACAAATAATAAATAAATAAAGCCAGGTTACCATCTCAGGTAAAATAATGTCATTTTGACGCCAATTATGTACCCTGGTGCATATGTGACATCTTTTCCCATTTTTCATCCATTTCCTGTTGGCATACAACTTTGAAATTTGGAATATGTATGCATACCTGGGAGCAATACTGGAATTAGACATTGATTTTTTTAATTTGATCCAAAAAGAGGCAACGCGGGCTATTTTTTAAAGATTTATACAATTTAATACTGCATAAAGGAGCCACTTACCTATTTCTATATACAAGAAGAAGTAAGTGGTATGTAAAAACAATTATAGTATACATAAATAAAATGCTTGAGATAATATACTAGAGATATAAGCACCGGGTTTGGTGAGATTTTTTATGCCAACTAGGCGAAAACATCGTTTTGATTACCAGATACATATAGCATGCTATAATAACACATTATTTATTTATTTCAAAATGAAAAAAAAGGAATAAACGAAACATTTTCTGTTATTTAAAAAAAAAAAGAAATAACAATAAATAATATTTTTAGAACAAACAATTTATTATAACATTTATGATAACCAGCATGTTAGGCAACTGAACGCCATTTTTGCACCAATTAGGTACCTCGGTGTGTATAGGGCCATATTTATTTGTAAAACTGAGCTTGAACGTTTACCAAGTCTGTTTTCATAGTCGCTTATATCTTTTTGCAACATAGCGCACCTTTCGAAGCCAAAACTGCACAAAAGAAAAAAAAAAATCAATATTTGCAGTATTTTCTTTCTTTTTTTTTTCTTTTTTTCTTTTTTTAATGTAATGCACATTTTGTAATCAGTAGGCTCGATAATCAGACCTCGTTTTTTTTTTGCTTTAAAAGATGATATTTCATACGACGTCTTTTTTGGATTCGTCGTTTTTCAGTATTTGATAGTATGCGTCTACTCGTTTTGTAACTTTCTTCTTTATTAACAGCGACATTTGGATTTCCTATTTAAATAAAAATTCTTCTAAATACAAAGAATTTTGTTAAAATAAATAAATAAATGAAATGCGGACATCTATGGCTCAAAGCACAATATTTTTCCTATTGAGTTAATAAAAATCAGTAAAAACATAATTTTTATGATAATAAAAAGGTGACTTATATAATAACAGAGTCATATATTGTGTACGTTATGGATTAAGTATGAATATTTCTCCACCATTTATAAATAATAATAATAATAAAATAAAATGCGGACAGACCAAAGTCTATATTTGACTGAAAACAACAACCGTTTTCTAAACGCTTTAAAAAAATGGCCAATGAAAAGTGACATTTCAAAAGTATTATGAAATTAGTTAAAGACCATTTATTTTAAACTAAATGAATAAAAGATTTATATTTTTAATGAAATAAATGGGATTTGAAAAATTATTGGAAATTTATCACCACAGATGTATCAATATTACAATCAGTACTTTGTATGCAAAATGGAACAATTAGCAATACTTTTTGTACCCGAAAAATGGTCGTTGCTTTTTTTAAGGTTAAAAAGTGGATTACGAAATATTCCTATACAGGGATGCCAAGCCCACGCTTATTGCACAGCAGAATTTTCTTATAGGAAAAGTTATTTTTTAAATCCGCAGAATGTTCCAATTTAATAAAACATTTTCTGTATTAAAATACCGGTATCCAAAATGCCGGAGACTTGGCAGCTCTGCCTATAACATTTTAATTAATCACGGTACTTTTTTTAATCGAATTCAAATTTAGTGAAGACAACATTTTTTGGCCAAAAGCAGTTTTTTTCCACATATGTAACTACGATACAATTCCTTGATGCTGAAATAAAATGTTTTGACTTATGCTATTTTTACTTCCTCTTATTTATTTATTTGAATTTTAAATAAGATGACTCAAAATCGTGTTTTTTAAATGTACGGAAAAAATTCATTTCGAGAGAGGGCTAAAAGAACAATATTTGGCGATTTATTACCTGCGCTTGGCTAAGTGTCTTACTACCTTGTATTTAATACTCTTCACAATACTTCGGTGTGATATGGACTTAGGCGCTTTTATAAAAAGTTTGACGTAATTCGGGCTTAAGAAAGTGAGTTTTTTACTGAATAATACAAATAATTGAAAAATGAATACTAAGAAATACTAATAAAAGAAAAATTAAGCATTATATTGATCTATGTATATTTAAAAATGCATCTGCTAGCACTAATTAGATAATTTATGTGTATATAATAGAAGATAAATAGGTTTTGATTCTGTATTTCTATGCTATAAAGCATTAACGTTTGTGTGTTTTTCGTTATCATTGGGAGTACGTAGACGATTTAAAAAATAATGTGGGCAAAAAATGTTAGTAACCATCTTTGCTGCAAAATATACTATATTTTGCGTAGGAACAATAATCACCACCAATGCACGAGCAAAAAAAGTTCTTTCTAAAACATTCGACAATTTAATTTCACAAATTAAATTTTTTTTTTTCTAGAAAAAGTTTTAAACCCAATTTATTGAGAATATTGCAATTTCTAGGATACTGTTGGGGTCAGAAACTATAACTTTGACATCACCGTAACTTATAAGATGTAAGTGCTCGTTTAGGACAAATTTTTAAAAAAGGATATTCCTTAACTCTTATCGACAACCTCATTGCATCCGTGGAAAACAGATATTCAACATTATAAACTATTCGGCCGGGTTTCACACCATAAAAAATACATTCCATTCTCTTCAAACATAATAGTTTATATCATTTATAGTTTCTCAAATCGGTGCGAAGCTTCTGTTTATGCTCAAGACATCATTTCAAAGAGTCATATTTCCAATATAGGAAAATTTGGTGCTTTATTTTCTGTATTGCTTTTAACATTTTGCATATTTCCAATTTTATATCCATGCATGGTTTGCTTTTCTTTTATAAAAATAGTATATGCAATTCTATGAAATTCTATGATTTGAAATTCTATTATTCAATATGCTTATTTTCATCATATTTTATCACAATGAATGACCAATTAAAGGTAATATCTCATTTTCTTTACTTATCGCAAGTTATTAAATATGCATTCTCAGCAATATCGCTCAGACTAATCCCTCTGAGGGAAGTCCTAGTTATGTATACTTTAGTTTTACTTTTATCATATGATAATTCTTCTAAATATAATCTTATTAAATGATAAATGAATATTTTATTATAAGTTACATTTTAAAAACTTATTAAATATAAATATTACATTAATTTATTTACAATGCTTTTACATTAACCACTATCCGTACATGCTTGTTATGTGGATTTTGGATGCCGGGATTTATTGGTGTTTTGACATTTAATTCATTGAAATATTAATTAGTTTGATTTTAAATATTTAGTTAAAATACCGTAACCCCCGTATCCAGGGTTCCACATAACTACTTATTGTACAAAATTATTAATTAATTATGTGCTTATTGCCTGTATAATGCAGTATGTCCTAAGGTACAACATAGTATCTCCCAAGGTACAACATCCTGCTGTACCTTAGGACAGTTTGCATTCCCTGCTTTAAATGAGTGGCAATCTTTTATTTTCAAACTGTGAGTTTCAAAAAATATATTATAGAAAAATATGTTGGTGTGTTGAATTGTTGTCTTTAAATTTTAAATCTGATTATAATCATTGAAGTAAAAAACTAAAATGTGAAAATTGTCCCAAGGTACAACATTTTTCCCTGTGTTAAAAACTATTTTATGAAGTGGGTACATAATTGAATTGTTTTAATTATGTGTTTGATTATCTTATATCAAAACTTGAATTCCAGTTTTTGATGTATTTACTGAATGAATATGTAAAACTTCCAATTTTCTTTTGTCCAGAAAAGTTATCAAATAGGAGAATGCATTTTCAATAATTTTGAGTTATATATTTGTGTAAAAAATTGTTTGTTGTTTTGTTAGTAAATAACAGTCATCATATTATTTTGAATTATATGTGAAACAGAGAATTTTTTTTTAAACCACATAGAAACAAACTAAAGAGACATTCAAAATTTTCTGTAAATAAAATAGATAATCAGTGTTATGGTGTTTATTATTTTCTGCTTTAATATGATTTGATTTATTTATGCATTTATTTTTTCTTCAATATTTCACATATAACATCACATCTTTTAAAGTTACTACATGTTAATTTTGTCCAATGTGTTACTTTTTCTATCTCCTTTCAAATGCATGTTTTTGTTAATTTGAGTAGTACAAATCATGGATATCTGCATGATTTTTAAAAAAGTGAGAAAGATCGACAAGATTATGGGTGTATATTCCTGTTATCCTTAGCTTAAGCTTTTTTTTTTTTTTTTTTTTTTTTTTTTTTTTTTTTTCTTTTTTTAATGGGGTATATTTAATATGCAACAAGCTATTTTCAAAGGTTGGGGCAGAACATCTATGCCAAAAAAAAATTTTTAGCATAATAAAAAAGTTATAGAAATTTAACATTTAAAAAATATGAAAGATTATTAAATAAGTTTCTGTTATCATTTTTCCAAAATTGAAAATATAGGTACAAATTATCCCTTTTTTGGGGGGAAAGGGAGAGTGATATGTATGCTCCTGCTACAATCTGTTGCCAGTTTATAGTTAATGACACCAGTCATTAACAATATCATAAAAAGGAGATCAGAAATGTTATAAAAAACACATTAAAAATCTAAAAATAAATTTCTATTAGCAATTTAAAAATTTAAGAAATAAAACAGTTTTTAAAGCAGGCATCTTCCACCCTTCTCTTGAAACCTCATTTGAAAATATTTTTAGCACATAAACTTAAAGACTAAAGAATGTCTGCTGTTCTCTGATGAAAAAAAATCTTTATTCGTTTTTCATTGGATGTTTAATTATTTTTAAATACTTTTTGAGTATAAATTGTACTCTTCCTCTTTCAAAATCACCAGAGAGGAAGAAAATTAGTTAGTTAAATTTTAGAATCCAGTAGATTTCTGTGGAACCTCACTGCTACCCCTTCACGGATTTTATCAGTGCCTTTTTGGGGTTTGAACTAGTATGTTGTACATAATTGGGAAAATAGCTGTTTCTTGTATTTATGTGTTCTTATTTGCTTTTTTTTATTGGCAGATGTTCCAAGACATGCTTGAAATGTGGAATGCCTGTGACAAGTACAGGTGACAACATGATTCCATCGTGTGATTCTAGATTCCTAACCCTGCCTCCTTTTTCACACTTATCATTTCTTGTAAAGAGACAAACCTAAAAAATGATAGATATATTCAGGTAGACAATTTGTTATATATATAATATATAATTGCACGTTATAACAGTCATCTTCTGTTGTTACAATAATCCTGTTCATTGGCTATAAACAGATTTTTGAAAAATGCTTTTATTTAACTGTTAATGTTATTATTATTTTAATGTTTTAAATTATTTCTATTGATTTATTGTTGGTTGAAATTGATGAATAAATATAACTTTGTAATTTAGAAAGTTTAAAAGACGTTCAGACATGCTTCAAAAAATTCTGTCATAACATTAAAATATTTTTAATCTGGGAAAGCATATTCTTTCCTTTTTTTTAAAGTTCAAATTAAATGTCTCAAAATATTATAACTGAGTTTATTAAATCACAATTAAAGACTTAAATATTTATTAATGAATGAACAACATTTGTTTGTATGTTTTTTTTTTTTTTTTCCTTTTAATCCCATCTTACTTTTATGACTCAATGACCATGCGTCTTAGTTAGTTTAACTTGACTTTTATCTATTGATTTATTTGGAGAAATTCAAAGTGTTACAAAATGCATTTCTGATTTGAGAAAAAAGTGTGGTTAAAATTTTATTTTTGCTTATAATGGCTGTTTATTTAATGTACTGTTTTATTCTTTTATTTTTTACTTTCCTAATGTTAGTAGAAGGCATCTAAGTTTCAAATTTACAACAGTTCTTTTGAATCACTCTTTTTTAAAAGAAAAAAGAACAAACTCTGTTTCATAGCTTTGAATAAATTTAACAGAGCAAAATTGTGATAAAAGTTTATCATCCATACATGTATATTAGTATTAGTGCAATATATATATTTTTTAAATCGTCGTATTTTTAAAGTTCAATGTATAATTTTTGTTAAGTAATCATATATTTTTATTTTAATACTCATTTTTCCTTCTTATCTGATTTTATCACATTTGTTGTGTTTCTGCTTATGGCCAATGTCAGAATTTTTGTTACCATGTACTGGAACCGGTGATGGTCTCTATGCTAAAACCTTATTTTTGTGGTTTTGAGAAGAGACCTCTTTTCTTGTGATAATTGCATGATCGGAAATGGTCAGGCCCTACTTTCAACAAAGAGAGAAAAATAAAAACTCTAGGAAACAAGCATGTCAGTTTTTTCCTGTCCAATAACTTCTTGGATACAGTACCTGCCAGTTCATATATACCAAAGATGGATTTGCTATTTTAAAATCAAAAATAGGACTGCTATTTCATTTTTAAAGAATAAAACTAAACCGCTATTCTATTATAAAAAATACATTAATGGTAGTTGTTTCAAATTAATGCATTGTGTATAATGCTGATAATATATTGCTCTTCAAATATCAAATGTGTATGGAAAAGTTTGTTATGTCTAGAAATCAAATTGTTTGTGTATTATCTTTCATTTGTTTTTTTTTTTTCTTTTTTTTTTATGAATTAGTTTACTAAAAATAGGGATGGGAAAGAAAATATTATCATAAAATATTAAAACTTTTGAAAAGAATGCATATTTTATCAAAAAACTAAATTTCTTTTCATATACAATAAAGATATTCCATGTTTAAATAATTTATATTTCATTAAATTAAAAAAAAAAAAATCTAATTTAATAAATATAACAGAATTCTTAAAGCAGAAATCACTTCAGTGTTTCAAAGTAAATTAAATATGATCACTTACTAAATTTGTCATTAACTACTGGTGTTCTTTAAAAGTTTGTTTACAACTATTGTTATTATTTCACAATAATTATATTTCAAGAATAATTTTTTTCTGTCAAATGAAATGTTACTAATTTTTTTTTTTTTTTATTTATTTAAAATGGGGATTCTAATGCAAAAGTGTTTTATTTTTTCTACTTTATTTAAAATTAAATGAATCGTTATTAACAATTGATTTTTTATTGTAAGTTTTCTTTGCCTTTCTCTCTCTTTTTGCAAACAATTTTTTCTGTCAACTTGAAAAAAGGGGTAATTTTTCTTTGCATACTAAAATATATTTTTCTGTATTGGATTACTGACTTTTCATAATGTTCATTACATTTTCTAAGCTCATTTTTTAAAGAATTATAGAAAAGCAGAATTGCAATTGGAGACATTGATTATTTGTTGCAGTAGCAATTGTAGCTATCTGAATTTACCCAAATTTAAACATTTTAATGATATAAAAAAGCTTTAGATAGTTTTTTTATTTTTCTTTCTAATTAAACATTTGTTAAGTAAATATTAAATATACATATTCAAATAAATATTGCTTTTGTTGTGGTGATTTTTCTGGTTAAATATTTGAGAATGGATGAACCATTTATTAAAATTGCACCCATGTCTGGTAGAGCAACATTAAAACTTATTTAATCAGAATTTGTAAAATCACTTTTATGTCAATATTTTATTTACCTATTTATTTGCACTTGTTGCTGTCGATACAACGAAAATAATTGATGAGAAGTAGCAGTCCTGTTTGGATTTCTTTTGTATTTATAAATTAACTAGCTTTGAGTAGAAAATTTTATCTTCAATTTTTTAATAAACTATTTTAGCATGTATGCAAATTCTGTATAAAAAAGAAAAACTATATAAACTTGGAAAAATGTTTCAAGTTTTGTAAGTAGACTTAGAATATGCAATGTGCAATGTATTCTGCATTTTCCTTGAGTCTTGCATCCAATAATTTTTTATAGGTATCATATGTATATATATATGTGTATATGTATATATACATATAATGCTGAATTCATGAAATGTTTACAATTACCAAGAAATATTGGCCCACAAAGTAGTTTTCAATGAAAAAGTTTATATATATATATTTAAAAAAGAGTTAAGTTTTATGTGAAAGATTATTAAAATAGTTTTTGTTTGTTTGTGTTCTTGCAATACATAAATTTAGTATTTTTAACTTGGTTCATGTGTCTAAAAATAAAATTTTACAATCGATTTTGCACTCATTTCTAGTGGCTGTACAATATTTCATTATTTTTAGAACTTATAATTTAGCAAAAAATTATTTTAAGGCATTTTTCTGTTTGCTGGTCACAGGCAGTAAATTAGCATATTTCTTTATGGTTTATAGCTATATGGGAATTACAACAGCAATGAAATTAATTGTGCACTAACCATGCTCTCTAAAATATTTTTTGTATTTGTTTATTTTTCCTCTATAAAACTAGTTTGTGGTTCATTATTTTCTTGGTAAAAAACTTAATATTTCTGGAGATGAATTATAAATGATGTTTTATTGTAAATATTGTTTTCGACACCAAGAAGGGGCAGTTTTCTAATATTGTAAATTAAAATCGTTTCTTTTTAATTAATATTTTTTGAATATTTCATCACTTTATCTGCAACTTAAACTCATCCTAACAGAAATATCAGTTGTTAATACTGTCATAGTCATCGTCATCATCATCATAACATGTTATCTGTTAAATATATCTCTTCAAGTTTTGTGATCAAAGAGTATGTATCATTGTAAAAAATATTTCATTCTGTTACACTTAGTTACAAATTTCTTTGTGTTACATATGATCTGTGCTTGGATGCGAGCTAAAATTTATTGTTGTATATTCAATTATAAATATTCATCAAAATATAAGCATATTTTAAAAATTTATTAATGTTTTAAGTAGTTATGTGTTCATTGTTAAGTAACAAAAATAAATTAAGCTTTTATTGCATTAATTGTGTCGGAAATTTCATCTCAAGGTATACTGCATTTTTATTTGTATTGTAGAAATTATTTTAACTCTGTTGTTTTCTAAAAATTATACCAAAAAATATATATATATTATTTGTTTTTGCTTTTTTCCCTTAATAAGTTTTAATAATTAATGGCATCATTTGTTGGCATTTTTATGTATATATGTTGTTTCTCATAAATTATAAAGAAATTTTATTGCTTTTACTTTGTCGTATTACAAAATGTTTTAAGATGTATTATAAATGATGTACATTGTAATTTGTTTTCAGTTATCTTGAAATGTTGAACTTTTGCAGATGAAATATTTCTCAATAATTTTAATTTAATTTATTATAAGAAACAATGTAAGATTTATATCAGATTATTTTTGTATGATTTTAGTCGTAAGTTATATTCATCATAGAAAAAAAAAATAATATATGTATAAATTGAGGAAAAGGTATTTGTACTCCTGCAGATTTGCATATAAGAAATTTCAAAATATTTTTTGCCTCTTTTTTGTAAACTTTGTGTTGGTGTTTTAAGAAGCTATATTTTTGCTATATTTATCAATGTTAATCAATTTAGTGCTAACAATTATGACTTCAGTTTGATTTTAATAATTATATGTATATGAAAACCTGCAAAGGAGAGTGTAATTGCCCTCTCCTTGAATTTCTATTTTATTAACTAAATTTTATTTTTCTCTTATAAGTTTGAAAAAAAAAAAAATCTTCTCATTTTATTTGGAGAGAGGGAGGGGGTCAGTGGTCAGCCTGTTCACCCCTATTCCTTGAATTCTTTGTGAAAGACATTTTTTAGTAACATTTTTTTCATGTGTTTAAAACTTTAAATGGGAAGTCCTTGAAATGATAGAGCCTCTCTAATGGAAACAATAAAAAAAAAACTCTTTCAATTCTTCATTAATAAAATTAAAACTATTAACTTTTTTTTTTTACAGCTTTCCTATGTTGATATATTTTTGTTGCATGTGTGATTCTGACAAAATATTCTTAGTTTAATTTCACTTCATGTTTATATTCTCTAAAAATTAATGCAGCTTTAACAAGCAAATTTAAGGCACATCTGTCCAAATACCTTGCTCAGGGGCGTGCAAAGAGAAAACTGCGCTCGGGTCAATGTTTCAGTTTGGCACCCTCCTCCCCCCCCCTTCCAACTTGACGCTAAATTCTCCAAAAATGACATAGGTAGCATAAATTTGGCACCCCCTAAATTTCTGTGCCCGGGGCGACCTCCCCCTTCGCCCCACATTTCGCACGGCACTGACCTTGCTCCTCTCTGGATTTTGATTTGTAGATAGAAACCTGTAATAATATATTATTAGTTACAAGCTAAAATTATTTTTTTTTTAAGTAAGAAACAAAAGCACAAGATGCATTGCATTCACATTCTTTTATTTGATTACTATGATTTTCATTTCAGACTCATCTAATTTTTACCTTTTATAAGATCTGGAATAAAAGTACAAAATTACCTTCTATAATAATATTTAAAAGATGTATTTAATTTTAAAAAGTTTCAATAATCTTAATATCAAGCTTTATATAATTTAGACCTGTAGTATTTTGATAAAAATTAAGTAAAACTTCTGAGACATGAAATATATATATGTATGTTAATTAGTGATTTTATAATACAATATTAGCACTGCAAATTTATATTGGAAAGAAATACATATATATATATATTCACTTCTATAATTTTCCTTCATATTGAAAAAAATAATTCAAACTAAATAAACCTACATACACACACAAACAAGGGCGGGAGGATTTGAAAATTATTTGGATAAAATATAATAAAAGCCTTTTCTTTTAAATAAGGCTGTTTTTTACCTGTAGTTTTTTATTGCATAGCCTATCTATAACAATACAGAAATAAAATGTTCTATTTATTTATTGATTTAAAAATAGAAAAAACTTTTCTAGATTGACTGCTGATTTTTTTCATATTCTAGACTGAACACTACTATGTCTTAATAAACTGAAACATTATAAATTAGTTTAAAATTGGAAGTTCAAATATCCTTTTCTTCATAGTAATGAAAATAATTTGTTTAAATTATAATATTTCATCACAAGTTTATAGTTAAATAATCATCATCTGTAAAATTTTAACAGATTTTTTTTTTCTTTTGTAAAGTTAGAATTATGGAAAAACTGCCAAATGTGTCCATGTGTTAATTATAGTCATTGTATTGCTGTATTATAATTTGAACAAGTTTACTATTGTTGCCAATTTATTGTTATTTTTAATTAACATTGTATTATAATGTCATATAACAATGTGTAGCAGGTGTGTATAAGCTTTATGTGCTTATAGAAAAACCAAATATTTTGTCCACTGTGATAAAAGCTTAATACAATTCCGCTTTCTTTTTTTTCTTTTTCCTTCTTCTTTTTTTTTATATTATCAGTTTATAGACGGATTGTGGAGAAAGAAAAAAATTTCATCTGCCTTGTCATAAGCATGGGTCATTAATATTTTCCATATTTTTGTAAAGCCTTTTTTGAAAAACAAAAATGTTATTTTTAAAAAGTATAGTTTTTGGTTTGAAATAGTATTTAATTGGGTTTATGCTTACTTCACAATTACGAGTTACTAATAATTAAATAATTTGTAAATAATACTCATATAACTAAATATTTCTTATTCAGAATTGTTCTTTTTAATCTGATTTTAAAACTTTTTTACATTAATTTAAAAAAAAAAAAAAACTCTTTGTCAGCAAGGTTAAATTAAAAGTATTGCATACATACAATCTCCAAATCTCTCCCGATCTTTATTTTCTATTGATTTATAAAAAAATATGTATATAATATTTTTCCTTATTCATTTCTAACATTCAAGATATCTAAAAAAAGAAGGGGTTGGTGGGTAGAGGGAGAACATGTTTAACAATACACATAATATGGTGCTTCTTGTTAATTTATATGTATTAAATTACATTAAGTTTCACATTGTTTGCAGACTCCTTGTAAAGAACACTTATGCATATTATTTTATTTTACCTTTTATTGCTGCACACTGCATTAAATTTTAATTTTCCATTATTTTGAATTTAACAATTGATTTTTTTAGATTTGCTTCCAGTTCTATTCCCATAATGCCCAGTGTCTCAAATGTCAGTTAGGCTTAAGTCAGTTTAATTAACTCATGGAACTTGCAATTGCTCGGCTTACTTCAGAGATATTTAAACATACAGGATAAATATAAAAATGTTTGAAAAGAGTATCTTTCATTTGCCTTGCTCTTAACTACAAGCTTAGAATTAAATCACCATAGTAGGATTTAAAAAATGTTATTTAATTTCTTAATTCAATTCAATTTCTTGTAAAATCAATCTCAATTCAATCTCAATTTCAATCTCAATTTCTTGTAAAATTCTTGATTTGTATTATAAAACTGGATCACAAACCTTGATTTGTCTTTTCAAGCTTTATTTTAAATCATGTTAGTAAAAGTAAGCATAAACCCCTACATTATCTTTATCCATTTCATTTTTTAAAGAAAATGATGTAGCATGAAATTTATACTATTAATTATAAACAGGATGTGTGGAAAAACTTTTCTCTAAAGTTGTAGAAATAGCGTTATTCATTATTATCAATTTTTTCCTGGTTTAATGGCAATGATATCATTAAAGTCTAGATATAATTAGATGTTAAGAGAGTTTATTTGAAAAGTAAAAGAATTTACAAAGAAAACAAAAAAGGGATTGTTGAAATAGTTAAAATCAATATAAATTGTTTTTAATTTTCTTTTGGCAGATTTATCTCCCCTTATTCTGGCAGATTAGTTCTACATATTATTTCTGATGATTTTTGATTATTTATAAGAAAGCTGAGGTGAGAGTATTTTTTAAAAAGTGGGTCTTTAACTTGCTTCAAGAGGTTATCAGAATATTTTTCACTAACATGAATCTTGAAGAAATAGTGTGATGATAATGATAGTGTGTTGATTGTTATAACATCTTATTCTTATCAGAAACTTTAAAATATTATTTAACTAATTTAGCTATCAGTTAAAATATCAAGAAATTAAAATGATCATACATGTCTGAAAAATTCTAAAAGGTGAAAATATACTCCATTTTTTTCCTGCTTTTTCAAAAAAAAAAAAAAAAAAGTAACTTTGGAAAAGAAAATTTAAACATTTTTTTTTCTATTTAAATCACATGTATTTTCATTATTCTACACATCTTGTATATAATAATAAATCTGTATATGCTTAAAAAATAAAAGTTTCATGTTTGCCTTACAAATGAAATGCTCAAAATCCCTAGGGTAGCAAATTAAGAAAATTAACAAAGACACTGTTTTGTGTCATTTGAATGTCATGTATAGATATTTGAACATTTTATAAAATCCTTAATAATGTTAGATTTCAAACTAGGTTTTCTTCTTTTATAACTTTTCTCCTTTTATATATTTTTCTTTATTTCTGCTTTTATTTGTCATTTTTCCGTTGTTCTAGTTAGTGATTTTTAATTTTATAATAAAACTTTGTTTAAGAAATTGTTTAAAATTCATTATCTTCATTTCAAAAAAATAAATTTTAATTAAACTTCTTGGACAGATATGTAAAATATGATTTATATAGTAGGTGATCCAAAAGTTTCTGTAATTTATTAGTTAAGGATTCTTGATCAACATGGTATCATATATAATATCATATGTCAATGCTGCTAGTTTATTTACTGTAATGTAACGCATGATTTTTTAAGAAAATTGCAAAAATGATGCAGAATATTCTGCTTTATGATAGTTTAATGCTATGCATCACGTATGTATTATATTGCTGAACTAATTCTTTTGAATTATTTCAGCATTATTTATATGCCGCGGTGGCAATGGCTATATTCACGATCATAGCGGGCGCAATGTTTTGTTTTGATTTTTAAATTATATTTATATCCAGTGTCATTTAATTTTCTACTGATTTTATATGTTATGAATACGGTTCTTATGAATGAACCGAAACATGTCAACTTTTTAATTTAATTTTTATTTGTGACACCTTCTAAGTAAATAAATATGAAATGTTTTTATACGTAATTCTTTTGAATTTTTGCATATACATAGATTATAAAAAGTTTAGAACACATTGTTTTTCTAACATGTAGTTTCTAATCAATTTTCTAAACTTTGTTATCTTTACATGAAAAAAGGAAAAAGCTGTAAATTTTTTCAATAAAAAATTATTTTGTTCATCTTCAATTTACTAGGCAGTGTGTTCTGTAGTTTATGTTGAATCGCCTAATCTTAATAATGAAGAAAAATTACTGACAATAGAATCAACTTTTGTAATTGGGGCACCTAATGCTATTTTACCTCTGAGCTACATCAACATATATTTATTTCATCAAAGCCTAATGTAAACAGTTCTTGACTTCAAACTTTATTTCCTTGTTTTTGAGAATTTTTATATATTTCAAAAAACTTTTTTTTTTTTTTGGGGGGGGGGGGGGTTGAAAATAACATTTTTAACATAATGATAACTTATTTACTCTTGATACTGAAAACATATTTTCTGAATTGGAATCTTCAGATTCTCAAATTTAAAACATTTGTACTATTAATAATGCAATTTTCAGTGAAATTTAAAATATAAAGGAAGGATTTCTAGCAGTGTTGACTTTTCAGAAAATAGTTTATTGAAGCTCCTAAATTTTTATGAACAAATGATGGATGTTTTAATGACTAGATCTCAAAAAGTTAAAGTTTATGTATTTCTTTTGAAGGGATTCATTAACTTATGGATTACCAACTATATGCAGATTTACACATGAAATAAATAAATGAAACCTTTGATGATTTATTTCTATGTAAGGGATTTATGTTTACTTTTTTATGAGAATGCCAGCTATTTCTAGCAAAAAAGAATCATGAGTGATAATAATAATGATACTTTCCATAAATCTTCAGCCTTATTAATCAAGCAGTTGTCTGAAATGAATTAAACTATATGTTGCTGTAACTTTCTGAGTTTTCAATAATCGCTAATAAGGGGATTAATTGCATATTTGAAAAAATATATTATTTTTTTCATGCCTTTTCTTATTGTTATTATTTATACCATAATGTTGGTAATTGTATTTAAAACATATAAATATATTTGTTGTATTGTCTTTTAAAATAGAAATGGGAGTTATTTTTCCTATGAGTGCACAAAAAATTAAATTTTACTCATAAAGTATATTTCAAAAATCTACTATTATTGAGTATAGTTATCATTATTTTCCAATTTAAATTGTTGACACAGCTTAAATTCATAAGCTTTGTATAAGTGTGTTTTAAGGGCAGTTTTTCAATTAAACAATTGGAAGATTAGTGATTGTATATTAATTGTATATGTGTGACAAATTGAAAGTGTGAGTTTTATTGGTATAAAATTTTATGATTTGTTCTATGATAAATATTTTAAAGCACTGCTAAATCACTTTTCAGTGGTTCATGCAAAGAAATGTTTCATTGTTGAAGTAAAAACATAGTTTATAATGTTAATATTGTAATTAGATGTTTTTAGTATTACAGTTGTTTTAAATCTATCTTTTAACTTAACTGTGCTGTATTTTAGAAACTTAACTCAAAATTCTATTTTTGAATTTGTAAAAAAAAGAAAAAGAAAAAAATACTGAGTTATCAAAAATTGTTGTCTTCTTTATCTTTTATAAATGCAAAATTCTTTTTCCATTTGTATGATGTTGTATATGTAATAACTTTAATCTGAACTTTTTACATATCTTCAAAGAATTTTATTATTCAGTTTCTAACTAGTCATTTTTGTAATATGTTATAGATTTCACAAATCCTCAAACTTAAGACATCTAAATTTGTTATTCTTTTCTCTTATTATTTTAACTTTTTGTACAGACATTATAAGTTGTTATTTCTTTATATTCATTTTATAAATATTTTTTAAGTCCTCAGAAAAAAAAAAAAATTAATGCTATGAAAGAATGTATTTCAGCTTATTATTTTTGTGGCCTTTTATTCTCTCCCAAATAATTGAACCTTGGTTATTTGAAGTAACCTAGATAATTGATAATCTAAATTTAATTATAACATTATTCATATATTCAAGCATATTTTTGTTATAGCAAGGATAAGCATTTCGGTATTTATTTGTCCCTGTATATGGCAAAAATAAAAGGAACCATTTTATTCAGAACTTATAATATTGTCATTCAATACTTATTGCTATGGGAAACAGCATACTTTGGCATTCTGTGCTAGAATAAAGTCTAGAAAGACAGCATTTTGGCAGATATGCCTATAAAGGGAATGCAATGTATTCAGATGCCTTGTTAGAAACTACTGATAAGACTATAAGGCCTTTTTTTTTTTTTTTTTTTTACCCTTTTGAAATAAAAAAATAAGCTCTCAAAAGAGATGCATCTGCATTGTTGCATCTATAGGAGACTACCAATGAGACATCTTTTTTTTAAGTTGAAAAAAATGCATAGCTCAAAAATATTTCTTGTTTACAATCTCTTTAAGAAAAAACCCTGTTACCCTCCCCTTTTTTTCAGTCATTTGCTTTACTTTTTCATATTAAACAATAGAAATACCTGAGAATATATGCAGATATATTAGATAGATTAGTATAAGCATATTTGGCCACTATTGACTTAATTAAATAATTTAGCATGTATGCAGACATTAACAATATTTGTAGAAATATCTTCTCCATTTATTCATTGACTTTATTCCAAGGAACATGTCTGCTATTGAAATAATGAATTTACAGTTTACAAAATTGATTGTCAGTTATTAATACATAACATTTATTATTAATATTATTTATTCTTATAAATTTGTTCCTGAAAACTTTAATAAGGATCTTAAAATGTGCATAATATTTGTGAAATTTAAGTCCCTCAAGCTACATTTAAGGATTATAATCAGAGAGGGTAATCATAATGGTCCACTTACATAAATTAGAAACTTAAATACAGTTAATTTTCACTTATCTACCATTTGATTATATACAGATCCTTCAATATGCTGACTTTAAGATAGAACATGCAATGCTTATAGCTTCTACTTTTAAATAGCCACTTTTTTTCTAGAATTATTGAAAATTATTGTGTATGGAGACAGGATTGCCTAGACAAACAATGGTGGAAGGAATATTTTAAACCAAACAGCTATATTAGTAACAATAGGGAGGTAATGGTATTTTTAATTCTTTATCTAAGGCAGAAATGGTTGTGCCAGGAGGTGTATTGTTATGAGTTGGTGTGTATGAGGTTATTAATGCATTTGGAATTATTTTGAAATTTTCACAAAATAAGTTAAGGATAAAATGGTTTCTTTTTTATTTCATATATTTTCTTTATAGTGGTAACCTTATGATAAATTTTGACCATTTTTAAAACTCTTAACAAATTGTTGAATTTAGTTTATGACATTGATTCCCAGTTTTCCTGAAAATCAAATAATCAAGGTATTTAACATTACCCCACACTCTTTTCATGAAATATTTATATCATTTTGGTTTTGTTTAACAGATTTCACTTATTTTATGCTTGTTATTGCTTTCACTGTAGCCTTGACTGAATGTCCTATACAAAATATTTTGCAATATTTGCATTTCTTTTACTAAAGAATTTTTAAGCATACTTACAACTGAATTTTATTTCATATATGTTTGTAAATGAACTGTATTTATAAATGCTTGATAAAAATATGTAATTTTATTAGGACCTTAAATGTAGATTATTGCAAGTGTATTAGAGATTGTGAATGAATATTATACTTTGTTATATCTTTGTGTCTAATTTTAAGAATATTTGCTGAGAGAATTTTATTATTTCTTGGTTAGTTTTGTATTTTCCCCTTTGCCATTTTAAACTAGTCTCAATGCTGGCCAGTGTCATATGTCAGCTATGAATTTAACCATCATTCCGTACTGTGATCTTCTGTTAGTATTGTTTGTGTTATGTTATTCAAATTATGCTTTGAAATTTTATGAAATGTAAAGTTATGTTTTGCGTTGTATTTTTGTGACATTGATTCAAATTCTTTTTGTGTTTTTCTTTGACTTATGATATTTTTATTTATAGTATTATTTGCAATGAATTAATTCTTTGATGTGAAGTGTTCTGTATAATTTAACACAATTTTAAATGATAGGATTTGCTACTAGGATTTACTATTAATATTAGAACATTTATTTTTCATTTATAAATTCAGACAAGTTTATTAATATTAGTTTTTTGTTGTTTCCCTCTTGCTGCTATCTTCCAGTTCCCCCCCCCCCCCAAGTTAAATAATTTTTTAATTTAAGGCAGAAATGAAACTTAAAAAATTCACTGAAATATTATTTTGCTTAAAAACAAAACATGTTTTACTAAAAACTTCTTTTATATATATAAAACACAAAGTAATCCGAAAGTAGCTGGCCAAATTTTAAAGAGTGGTAGAGGAGATCTAAGGAAGCATTTTTTCTTATAGAATTTGTGTCTGGAAATAGCAGATTTAGTGCTGATGATGAAGACAGTTGTGAAAGGTGCAATGAAAGACAGCATATAAGTGCCAATAGATGGTGCTTATACTGTATCTTCTGGACACACATTTTATGAAAAAAAAAAAAAAAAATCACCTCTAGCACTCTTTAAAATTTGACCAGTTATTTTCAGATCACCCTTTATATATGTATATATATATATATATATTAAATATTTTTTTTATGTAAATTTATGCTTCTGTGTTTCCACCATCTCTTCTGAATAATCAAAATATTAATCTGTTTACACATACATAACTGAATGCAATATTTCAATAAAAGAATTGTTGTGGTATAAAACTGAAATACAACTAATCTTAATAAATGTAAGGCTTGTCAAAGATTTTTCCCTTTAAATAAATTATTAAATTCTCCAAAAATACTAAGTGATTTCTAATTAAATTTTACATCAACAATACATAATGCTTATTTCTTTATAAATATATTTTGACTGAATTTTATCTTATTGAAAATTTTATTACATTCTTGGCTATTAAGAAATTAAGACTTCTTAATTATTAATTAAAAGAATTTTTATTAGTGATTGTAGAACTATAACTTCAAATATTAATTCTATCCTTTGCTTGTTAAAATATACATTTAATTTGCAATTTAATTTATTTGAGCTTTGGAAATACCACAAATTCTATGTTGTCTACTTAAAAATCAATTATTTTCTAGCTGAATTTACTTTTGACCTCTGTTGTTTAGTCAAGGTAATATGTTTTTGACCTCTCCCATTCAGAGCCTGTTATATAACAAAAGTATGCTTCTTATCTCATATTGTAAACAAATATTCATTGCTTATTTACATGTAAAAGATAAATGTTTTAAGCTTATATATATGAGCACTTTACATCAAATCATTAATGATATCATTTCTTATGATTCAGCTTAATCATTTTATGTATATTTAAATCTATTCATTACATAAAATTTTCATACGAATTTTTTTTCTCTTTACTTCTTAATGTGAGCAAACGCCTTCTATGAGAAGATTCATTTTTATAAATTATGTGTTGTTATATAATTCTACTGAGGCAATATACTGTTGTTATTGTTTAACTGAATATAAAATACTTTTTGATAGTCATCGAAGCACCTCTACATAAAATTTATGTTTATTGATTTCATAATAATAATCAAACTTAAGCTATGCAAAAGGAATCTAACTAAAAACTATGCAATATTATTATTGTTTTTTGAATCAGCCTTAATTTTTGAAGTTTCATTTTTATAGCCATATTTTTTAATTTGTAAGAGTTACATTTCTATCCAAAACAAAGTCATGCAATGTAACCTTGCACTCTGTGATGTACAATAAATGTTCACAAAGGAGATTCATTGACTAGCATACATATACTGCTGTTAACAGATAATTATCAAAACCAGAGTGTGTTTGTGGAATACTACTTAAGCATTTCATTTATATTTGACCAGTGCAATGCTTGTGTAAAATTGCTTTATTTTCAAAGAACACTTGTAATAGTTACCCAATGACAAGGATACTGTAAATAAAACTATGTTGTAATTTAGATTTTGGATTATCATTCATTTGAAGTCAGATTTTTCTTCTTTTACTAAATATACCTTCTTTAACATTATTATAGAAGAATCTCTGCTCTCTCAAAAAAAAAAAAAAAAAAAAAAAAAAAAAAAAAAGAGCAAGATTTGATTTGACAGTTTGATTCTCAAACAATCATCACCAAACCTACCCAATGCTAGCAATACAATTTAATGGTAGTGTTTTTCCCTGCCTGCTAGCCTGGCAGATCTACAGAATTAACAGATGTAGCAAGAATGACTTTTTTAATTCACTGAGTACAGTGATAGTAGCATTAATGAAATTCCTGCAATTTGATATTCCTGTTTAAGGAGGTTGCTGAAACTGCAGATTTTTCTTTTGTTTTCATGGATACAAACCACATATGCATGCAATATAATGATCTTGGTAATAAACAATTTTATATATTTTGAGGTTAGAACCACTAAGTTTGCTAGCTATTTTTCAATCTTAAAAGAAGAAGAAGAAAAAAAAATCTTACTGGCTTGACCTGCAGGCATAAGTAGATTTCCAACTATTAATTTCACCAACAAAAAGTAAAATATGATAACAGATGAACCCTGTTTAAAATAACTTTATTTGTCTGCTTTTGAAGAGTTTTGATTTTCTTTTTTTCTGTAAAAATTGGTTTTATTGAATCATGTTAAGGTGATATTAAAAAATATATTTTTTTTTTCTGCACTCAATAACTCAAAATTTCCTAAAACTGTTTCAGACTCTAAGAAAAATATTAAACTTGCTGATGTGATTTTTGAAGATATTTATAAATAACCTAGTTTTTTTTTTTTTTTTTTTTTTTTTTTTTTTTTTTTTTTGTTCTGTTAATTAGAACTTGATTTATAAACAATTATTTTTTCAGCCATATTTTTCGCTTCCAACACAATCTCTTCAGGAAATTCAGTTTGAAACGTCCACTTTGATAGCATTTTTTGAAATATAATCTTTTAACAAAAAATTGACTAATATGGCACATTATATAGTTAATAAAATAACTTTCCAATTGGATGCATTTCAGAGCAAAAATGAATAATAAAATAAGCAGTTTGGATTTGAGTACATCTTTAATTTTTCCAGCACTATTGCTTTTGAATATTCCCATTCAAGATGCCCAATTTGACAGTATATTTTGGAATATATTCTGCTTTTATTATAAATCAACTAGTATGACACATTATGTAGTTTCTAAATAAGAGAACCTGCCAAGTGGATGCTTTCTAGAACAAAAATAAATATAAAAATGAATCTGAAAATAAGCAATTAGGATTTATGTACACCCTTAATATGATAATTTTTCCTTCAACTCCTATTTTTGTTTGATTATTAGTACTGTAAGAAATGGCCCTGATGAAAACTTATCAGTATAAAAGTTGTAGATATTATTGAGAAGATGCATAGTAAATTCAAGCACATTTGATATCTTGTAAATTGACAAAGTTGTGGAATTTTTTAGTTGGTTCTATAAAAATTTGTCAATACAAAAGTTGTAGTAAATATTTAAAATATTTATAATAACTATGATTGAATTTGATATTTTAAGAATTGGCGAAATTATGAATTTCTTTTTTTCACCCCCTTGTGCCCATTTTTAATTTCATCTAAAATCTGTCATACATAAATTTTTGGCCCTTTTTTTAGTAGTACTAATAGTAATTTTAAACTGATTCTATACCTTTTTAAATTAAGAAATTATGGGATTTTTTCCATTTTTTACAAAAAAAAAAAAAAAAAAAAAAAAAAAAAAAAAAAAAAAAAACATTATTTTTGCTGATCTAATTCTGTCCATTTACACATTTGACTGAGATTTTAGCAGAGTAATAGAACTTATCGTGTCCATAAAAAAGTGATATAGATAGATATATAAAATGTTTAATGGTTGTTTTGGGGTCTAGGGGATTATAATTGGTATAGATCTGCAAAAAATTTTCAGAAAATTCCAACATAGGGGAGAATATAACAGGTAGCATTTCATACAAAATCTGCCTAAAAACCTCTATTTTCAATTTCAAATCCTCTACTGTTTTTGTGGTTTGAAATGTATCGAAGCAAACCAAAACAGTGTTCCGATTTGTAAAATTACAAGCCCTGAAACTATCATAAAATTATCTTAATTAAAGTACAATGCTGTAACATGTGTATATTTTATTATGTTGTGCTATGCAGTCAGGGCCAGCCCAAGCAGTGTGTGAAGTGTGCAATCGCACGGGGCGTAGAATCAGAAGTATCCACAAGAGCACATATAAAAATTATTTTATATTCTATGAGGTATTTTTATTATTATGCATTTTCTATAAATAGGCTCAAAGTGGCTCAAGAAACAATTTTTCATTGCGTTTAAAAAAGAATTCAAGGCTTCTGTTCTTTATCAGAATGGAATTGTCTTTAAGCTATTAAACTCAAATAGCTTTGTCTTACTGAGAAAATAAACTGAATCACAACAGGTATCAATCATCCTATTCAGATCTGCTCCCCTTGCCTTGCAGGATGTTATACTTTGAAACGTTTGTGCCAAACTTTATCACTTCCGGCTAATTAAGTGCATTATTAGGGAGTCTTCTGATCCCACAGAGAATATGAGAATGGCCCCCAGATGACTGGAAATAAGAATCCATTAGGAACTTGAAGGTGCAGAAATTTTTAAATAAAAAACAGACGTCTTTAAAAAAGATTTTACTTACAGTTTCTTCTGAATATAAACTCATCTTCTCAATTTTTTTTTGACATTCTAATGATTAAGTATGATGTCAGAAATTTTGGCGAAAATGGAAAACGGAAAAAGGGCATGCAACTAAAAATATATGTAAATAATTCTTATTAAAATAATCACACTATTGAGATCATACACTATTTTTTTTTATTAAATTGCTGTAAATGGAATATTTGTTAGATAAAAATGAATCGAACAAAGCATTTTTTTCAAGTAGCTTGATTCATTTATTTATTTTGTTTAAATGAGTATTTTTCATGCGAATGGTAGAATATTTAAAATTACAGTGCATGTTCCTAGTGTTTTAAAATTGTCAGTTTCTTGAAATTACGAAGGATGTTGTGCCCTGAACTAAGAATGGTGGAATCAGGACCCAGTTAGTCTCACATGATGCCCCGATTCATGGGACAACCAAGTTGATTCAGATAGGACCTCTATTGCATGCTTTTGGCTAAAACATCTATGCATTCAAAAAAAAAAAAGGAGAGGGGGTGTCTATTCTAGAGATGAAAAGTTTGGGCAGCTGCCTTATTTTCCCTTTTATATAATTAGACTCTGATAGGAACCAGAGTACAGAAATTCAAATAATTGAAATTTTAAACAAATATTATTAACTTTAAAATAAAAACTGCTGGATTTTTTTTTTTCTCTTTTGGAATCAGATTATGTATTTGATATTGATTCAAACTTTGTCTAATCCTATTCAATATTACAGAGATTTTTTTTTCCATTCTTTTATGAAACAACTTATACCTTAAATATTGGAAGAATGCAATCTACCTATATATGTATAATTTTTGTCATGCTGTAACTCTTGTGTTTATTAATCAATTTGGATGTAACTTGATAAGTGCATCGTACATACTAATGCCTCAACCAAGCTTCTTCTGCCATCTTGTTTTAAAATGGCTTTTTTTTTTTTTTTTTTTTTTTTTTTTTTTTTTTTTTTTTTCCCCTCTTTCTAACTTTTCAAATTTAGAATGTGACACAAAATAATTATAAATTAAAAAAAAGTTTTTTTTTTTCTTTTTTTTTATGAGTTTCACCTTTATACAAGGATTTTTTATTCTGCATTTTCTAAAAATGCTGAGAATATTTTTAAAAATTTGTTCGACCTTTGAATTTTTAGGGTGGCTGACATTTTGAAACAATCTAATTTTTGTCATGAAATAAATAACATGCATATTTATTAATCTATTTGAATGTGATTAAGCATGTGCCTAGTACATAGTAATATCTAGACATAGCTCACTGGCCAGCTTCACCCGCCATTTTGTTTTTAAAAAGTGACTATTTAATTTATTTTTAAGCTTAAAATGTGTCGCAAAAAATATAAATTGAAAAAAAAAAATGATCTGTTTGACTTAAAGGACTCCAGAGCAATTTTTGTTCATTTTTAGGTGCGTTCGTAATTATGTAAATACGTAGCACCTATTGTTGTCGCTCAGTCCGTCCGTCTGTCTGTCTGTCCGTCTGTCTGTCCGTCTGTCTGTCTGTCCGTCCGCATATAACAACGCAAAAACTACCCAACCGAATCGTTTGAAATTTAAAATACATAATTATAACATAATTTTGTCGAGTCATTTCAAATTTTATGAAAATCGGATGGATAGATCAATTACAGGGACAATCAAAAGGGTTCCGTTACATTACGGTCAATGGGGAAAAAAGTTTCAAATGCATTTTAATCGTTTGAAATTTAAAACATATAATTATTGCGTAATTTTGTCGAGTCATTTCAAATGTTATGAAAATCGGATGCATAGATCAATTACAGGGACAATCAAAAGGATTCCATTACATTATGGTCAATGGGGAAAAAAATTTCAAATGCATTTTAATAGTTTGAAATTTAAAACATATAATTATTACGTAATTTTATTGAGTCATTTAAAACGTTATGAAAGTCGGATGCATAGATCATTTACAGGGACAATCAAAAGTATTCCATTACATTACGATCAATGGGAAAAAAAGTTTCAAATGAATTTTAATGATGTTTTACTCATTCGAACATAATATAAGTGGTATGAATCTATGAAGTATATACTAAAATATGCATTCTGTACAATCTGTGATGCAAAGAATTTTTATTATTAAGTTACAGGGCCACACAAAAGTATTCAACTACATAATGCTATACGGGGAAACATTGTTTGGGGCGTGTTTTAATTATATTCAACTATTTCACATTTTATGAATAAGATATACGTTTCTGAGGTGTAATAAAAATTACTTTCTGCATATTTACAGAAACACAAAGATTTCGACTACTATACTGTATCCGAAGTACGCTCTACTATATCAGCAAGATCTGAATATTTTTTAAACTTCGTTATCGTACGAACGCACCTCATTTGCTACGTTCACGTGCAATTTCCAACTTGTTATTTTTAAAAATGGGCGAGATATAGTGATTTTAATTTGTAGTGTGGCTGATATTTTGAAACTATCTGATTTTCGTCATACAATATCACATGTGTTTATTAACCTATTTGGATGTGAACTAAGACATAATGATGGAATACTTAAACATATAGGGTAACATCCCCAGTAAGTAAGAATTTATCTTTAAACTTACTTCTGTTTTCATTACCAAGAAATAAAATATTTACTTGCAAATATTTGCTGAAACGTCAGTGAAGGCTTACTTCGGAGACACGAAATTTTTTGGTTTCTGTCTGTCTGTTCTGCGATAACTGACGCAAAAAGCATTCAATTGACTTGAAATTAAGTGGGTATGTTAGTGAGGCTGTAAGGATTGGTGTGAGGATTAAGCTGTATAGTTTTTTGTTAGATTTGATTCATTCGTTCAGAAAATATAGAACATTTTTATGCAATAATGCTTTTCTATGGCAAATCCAATTATTTTCTTTCTTTTTTTTTTCCCCCTTGAGAGAAAATGACACATTTGATTAATGGAATGCAATGATAAATGGATACTGAAATTTACGAGTTAAATTATTCGTATTGTTTTGAAATTTTGTCTGCATTTGTCAGATTTTTAAAATTATTACTGTAAATTTCGCAGACTTTTTATAAATGCGTTCCAATAATACAAACTAATTTGTTTTACAGATTTATTTATTTCAAATGTACTTATTTCATTTTCTTTATTTTCTCTTAATGGTTGCTAAGCAACTATTCATCCTAATCCTTATTCTTATAATGTTATAAATTTAAAAGTGTGTATGAAAATTTAAATGAAGTCAACATCAAAACTGATGAATTAATTAATGTCTTTGTATCGTTGCGTATATTATAGCCCAGAAAAGAACATAGGCTGTGTTTTATTAATTTTATTCAAATATTTTCCTTAATAGTTCAAAATTTCATTCTTTTTCATACAGAATCAATAGGGATTTTTTAGATAAAATTTAACCAATTTCCTTTATAGTTGCCAAAAAAATCAAAATCTGGAATAATAATTTTTGAAAGACAATGAGTTTCAATTGAGCAATTTCCATTCAAAAAATTAAACTAAGAAAAAATAATAAATATGACGTAAGAATTAAAATAAAAATAGATATAGTACTTTTTGCTAAATATTAAACATGGATATTTGTTTTGTTAATAAGAATTTTTCTGACAAAAATGGGGGCATAATTAGAAATAAAAGAAATAAAAAAGAATTATATTTTTAACAAATATTTCACTTGATAAAATATGACATCATAATTGAAATAAAACAGTATTTTATAGTAGTCATTAAAAATACAAGGAACATGGATATCAAGTCATGAATAATGATGTAATTGCCGAACCGTCAGTGAAAGCTTACTTTGGAGACACGAAATTTTTTGTTTTCCATCCGTCCTTCTGTCTGTTCTGCGATAACTGTCGCAAAATGCTTCCAATTAATTTGAAATTAAATGAGTATCTTGGTCAAGTATCCGGAATTAGCTGTATAGTTTTTTGTTATATTAGGTTCATACATTGGAAAACATAGAACATTTTATTTTGCACAATAATGTTTTTATATGGCAATTCAAGCGATATTTCCATTTTTATTTGTTGAAAGGAAATAGCTCATATGACTGAGGGATTTAAAAGATAATTTATGGATGATGAAATTTTCCAAATAGAATCATACATTATTGATATTATTTTGCAACTTATTTTTATATATTTGTTAGTTTTTAAATTTGGTGTGTAATTTATAGAGAGATTTTACATATACGTCCCAATCATCTATATAATAAAAGTCTAAGTCATGTGACTGTCATCAACACTTCCGGGCTTACCCACTTCACTCTTTATATGCTATGAAGCCAATTTCATGTTAGCCAACGCAGGTGATAAGTCGCCAAATTATTGTACAGATTATTGCTATTATAAGCGCATTTGGCTGTCATCAACAGTTTGCCGTGATGACCAGTTCGCTTTTCATTGGCCGAGCGGCCAGTTTTAATCAAAATTATTTTTCTGGATAAAGTTGTATAAAAGTTATACATTTATAGAGATCGTTTGAAAAAAAATAATAATAATGCTTGAGAGATGAATTACGTTGAAGTACATGTATATTTTGAGGTTACTTCAGTGAAATTTAAATTAACTTCACAAAATCTGTTTCCACCAAAGTAATAAAAAAAAGATTCATTCTCCAATGATTGAAAAAAAATGTATATATTTACGGAGATAATAATTCATATAGCAAGTTATCCAGCCGTCAATCTTGCCATGCAAAAATATTTCGAGCATGTAATCCAATCAAACTTTAGTTTCATTCTGCTAGGTGAAATACTATACAACTCAACTTTCAAAACATTTTCTTGACAAAGTGAAATGTAAATAAGCCAACTCACATAACATTTAATACATAATTAAATATAATTAAATGTTTGAAATTAAATGAACGACATTTTGATTTAATGTAAGGGTAGACATCATTAAAGGCCTTTTATAGAAAAAGTTAATGACAAAATCCTAACACCTAGAGACCAAACTGGTCGCCAGGGCGGCTAGTAATAAAGATATTTTCTTTCATAAATTTATTTCTCTTAAATTTGCATATTTCATTGCTTTAAATTTTGTTTCTGTGTTACCCATAGCAACGGAACTACACTTAAAAAATGTGAAAGTATGTGTAATTGTTTGAAGTCAAAGTAAATATTGTTGCAGCGTATATGGGGTTCTTTTGATCTTATGGTTAGATAACTTCAAACTCTTGTCTCTTAGAAAAGTAGAAAATAATTTATTTACAGATCTCCAGAACAACAGAGTCTTCGAAACTCACAAATATTGCTAGATATTCAAAAATAACTGCTCAAATCTATCGTACAAGTATAGCTTTAGATCCCAGAGACTCTTTATACAACGTCTCAACAACATCCTCAATAACATCCAAAACAACATAAATGAAACTCAAGCAAACTCGCCTAACAAACGCCTTGTTCACTCAATGACTGACTGGTAAAATAATAACAACAACAGCTCGTACTGCTCCCCTTATATAGGCTCGTAGCATGTGCTGGAAATTTCTAGAACCTACTCGAAAAATCCACGGAACAACAAACAATGTATCAGTATATCTAGAGAGGGGTTACCAATGAGAGGGAAGGGTAACAATCGCCAAGTTTGTCGCCAACTTGGCGATATATCGCCAAATTTGGCGACCAAAATTAGTCGCCAAAAGTGATGCCAACTTGGCGATATCTTTATTATTTCGCCAATCTGCCGTAGACATACACTGAAAATAATGGACAAGTTTGCTTGATAACAGAGACAATGTAACAAAAACTAATATTAGTAAAGGAATGGAGCTTAATAAGATTATTTACATTATTTTACAGTACAAACACTAACTATTTACAAAATTTGTAACAATATAATTAAATAATGTCTTTGCGTCTTTATTTACACATGGATTTTACGCCAGAATCAAAGACAGGCCATGTTCTATTTAATTTGTTCGAATATTTTTCTTATAAATTAAAAGCTCATTATTTTCATAAAGAATAAATTGATATTTTCCTATAAAATTTAACCTTTTCGATAAAAATCTGATCTTTCAATCTTTATCTTACCATTGCCAAGAAAATCAGAACTCGAAATAATAATTTATGCTAAACAGTTAATTTTGATTTGAAAGATTTTCTGTAAGAGGAAAATGAAATAAAAAATAGACATGAATAACATCTTCATAATCAAAATAATACAAAAATAGGAAAATAATGTGAATTTGACCTCATATATCAAAAATAAAATTAATATCCTTTGCGATTGAAAAAAATGTGCCATGTTTTATTATGTTAATTCTGATTATTAAAAAACAATGTCACCAATATTTCATGGTTTATCATCTGCATACGGCTAACAGAAATGTTTAATTTTAATCGAAAATTTCAATAAGAAAAAAAAAATTGAAAAGCAAATGGTTAGTAAATGACAAAATTATGTTCCGCAAAATGATATCATTGATTAGGAAATATTTTCATTTGTATAAACCAAGGCTGTCCAAAGCGGCACCCTTTTGAAGGTTTCCTGTTACTGGTCTTTTTTTTTTATTATTTATTAAAACTCACATGTAAAGGATATTTTATTTAAAATCATTGATATTTGCTTGAGGGATGTTTTAAAAACTACAAGAGTATTTCATGCATCAACACGCATTTTTTTTTTTACGAATAAAGGTTTGTCGATTCCTATATTTTACTTGGCACTTCTTTTTACATTCGTTATACTTTTTTGCAATAGTTTATAATAATTGGCTCAAATTTTCACATTTTTATAACTGAGGTATGTCAAGGCCGTATAAATATAAAATTCCATATTGTCACCGTTGAAATGTTATGAAGACTTAATTTTTCATATTATCAATTATGAAAAAAAAAATGATTCACTTATTTTATTCATTCATCTTTTTTTTTAATAGTACAGGAATGGAGTCACCGGTAGCAGCTTGTAGTCTGTGAAAAAAACCTTTAATTAATTCAGATTACGAAGGATAAAGCAGTAGAGTCAGCTGAGGGGAGTAAAAGATTTTTTAATCTTTGGTAATTTGATCTGATACATTGGTTTGCGTTAAATGTGAACGGTATTTATAACATTATGATTTTAATTTTAATTTGGATACTATTGGATAGCTATCAGAAAAGCTATTTCATTGCACCAAATCACGTTTGCGGTTTAATTAATTGGCAATGGACAAGATGATGAATAATCAGCTGTTGTCTGTAAAAGTCTTCAAACTTACCTATTTTTAGATGGTTTTAGTGAATTAATTCTAGCGAGTAAATTATTATGTATTTATATAAGATGTTAGATATAAATATTATAGAGCAGCAATCACAACTTTTTTTTCGGAAACAAAATTGTAAATCTTTAGATTACTGAGTTTACACTTACAAAAGTTCCTGATTTAGGTGTAGGTTGGCAGGCATGTAGAAGTATGAGGATAATGAAAAATGCTGTTCCAAACTGTTACTTATCCTTATATATCAAAATGTACAAAGAAAAGGAAGATATATGATAACCATTAGCACAATTAATAGAAAGTTACAAATTTAAATTTACTGAGACTACGGGGGGTTCATGGGGGGGGAAGCCCCCCTGAAGAAATCTTCTATGTTATAATAAAAAAACAGAAATAATAGATCATGAAATTTTCAGAATATCCTAACATAACTAAATTTTTAATTTAACACTTTTGATGGCTGAAAATTTCTTATTCTTATTTTATTCTTATAAATAATTGCAAAATTTAAAAATTTTAAATTACAGTTTGCGGGAAGTTAAATATTACCCAAAGAGTGTTTAAAAAGATCATGTGCTAAGCTGATGTTGAGGCTCGTGATCGGCAGACTTACTAGTTTTAAATCAAAGAGTGCATATCTGTGCATCTATTTTGCCCACTACAATAAAAAATATTTGAAGAAATATTTTTATATAAAAATATTTATAAAAAATTGCTGTAATCACCAGTAATTGGCACCTAGAGCACCAATGTATGACACCTTGTGATCCAGTAATTGGCACATGTTTATATAAGAAAAACAACTTTATATTTTGCATTTTTAGCTAATATATATGAAAAATTCCATGATTATGTGAAACATATGATAGAAAATAATAACATAATATAGGCAGAAAATTTTGGTTGTAACATAACATAGATTGATAATATTAATTGTAAGAACTTTATTCTGAAAATATTAATCATCACATAAATAAATGCTAAAACACACATCTTGATTTGGAAATGAATATTTTCGACTTATTTAAAACAATTATAAAATAGTATTTCCAAATATAAAATAAAACCACAATTTGAAATGTTATATGGGAAAATAGTAATATAGAATTTAATACTGTTTATCTGTCAGTTCCAATTTTTATTTTTCAAATAATGGATGACTCAAGAGAAAAAAAATGCCTGATAATTCCAAGAAATTATAAAAAATGAATTATTCTCTACATTTACTATAACTGAGTTTGATGCCCAAACATTTGTTTTCACCTTTTCCTCGTAAACATTTAACAGTAGATTCTGCACAATTTAAATAAATAATATGATCTATATAATATTGTTTATCATAAACTGCATAATAATGATCTTTCAACAAATTTATTTCCTTTCTGATTTCTTTATCATCATCTCTAAGACCCAAATTGATATTGTCACTATCTAGTGAATTGTCATATATTATTTCTCCCTCAGATTTTGAATCTTCTAAACTATAGTTTCTAAATTTTCTAGATCTTCATATTCAAAATAAGAGGCTGTAGAATATGTCCAATCCAGCGATCTAGGATCTGGAGAAATTATGCAGATAAATATAAGTTTGATTTCAATTTTAACAATAAATTACATAATTGCCTAAAATAGAAAAATTTTCGCTATAAATTGAAATATCCATCTAGCGACCTTCACAAAATCTATCTTAGAATATTATATAACATAACTCATGCATTTTTTTTTTTTTTTTTTTTTTTTTGATGGGGAGGGGGGAATTTTAATATTCACAGTAATACAGAATTTTGGTAAGCTTATAACATATCACAAAACTTTGGAAATTTTTCATATGGATTAAGGGAAATGCTTGGAAAAAAACATTTTCTGCTCTCTGACCGCTCATGTTTTTAGTATGTGCACCATGCATTGTATGCATTGTGCTTCTTATAATACAAGAATTTGGGTTAATCCCTTTAAATGAATTTACTGTAGAAAAAGATGCCATTTTTCAGGTTTTTGAGAGTAAAAAATCAGCATATTAGTCTGAAATGTGAACATTTTAAAACAATGCAATATATTTATATTCATACCCAGTAACTGTCATGCTGTCCCCAGTAACTGTCATATGAAACTTTAATGGATTCCAATTGCTGATAATATTTCATATTTTCAAAAAAAAAAAACAATTGCTAAAAAAAATTAGTTTATAACTTTATAAGTACTTCCAATATAAATGGTTTAATCTCAAAAATTGCAATTTCCTTGTTATTGGCACAGGTGCCAATTACTTGGGACTATAAAACTGAAGCACCATTAATTGGCATCTATCATTAATTCAGAAATCCAAATATTTGTGTCAAAAATACTTTTACACAATTAAAGAAACCTTTTCAACTAAACAAAATTGTTGTCAATTAAAATTTAAAATATATTATAAATCAGATAATAATGAATTGAAACACGTGCCTTTCTTAAGCCAGAGAAGAAGCATTTGCAACAAAAAGGGCTAAATTGATACAAGACATAATTGTTTCTCTATCCTAGGTATTACTGTCATCTAGTAGCTTAAATCAAAGTTATAATCTTTAAAGTATATGAGCATATAACTGGTATATGATCTTGCATTTTTAAAAGACTGGATATAAATGTTATTTTAGGACATTTTTGTAGGATGTGTCAATCACTGGTGCCTGCCAGTTACTGGGGATATTACCCTAGTTACAACTAAGAAAAAAGTAAATTCCCTCCCCTTTTTTTCAAATCATCCAAAGTAACAATTTTTATCAAAAGGGTAGGGCAAAAGACCTTTGTGCCTTCTGTGCCCACCGATGTCCATGCAATGCACTTTTTTTTTTTTTTTTTTTGCAAATCTAATAAATATAAGTTGAGTATAATTATTTTACCTTGATTTCTCATTATCAAAAACATCAATCTCTTCAAACTAAATTTCCAAAATAAAATTTAAGCATATATTTAAATATTTTTAATACCCATACTAATGCTCTAATAAATAAAGTAAAACACTTTGTAAAATCACCATAAAATGAAAAATAAAGTAGGACGCATTTCGAGCTACAACAACAGCTCGTCATCAGCTAAACCAACATGTATCCATAAGGGCACAGAATTGAGATAAAGTGAAAGAAAGAGGGGGGAGATTACAAAGAGTGCGACAGGTGGCACAAGCTGAAAAAACACAGGTGAAAGGGAAAAGTGATGCCAAAATAATAAACGAGAGAAAAAGGTGGAAAGACAATAAAAATAATAACGAAAAATAAAATAAAAAAATAAGTAAAAAAAAATAATAAATAGATAAATAAATAATAAAATAATAAAAAATTAATAAATAAATAAAATAAAGCAAGAAAAATTAATATATAAAATAGTATACATATATTATTTAAACTACAAGAGTAATTTCCACACAGGAGAAAGGGAGGGGGATGATGAGAGATCATTGACAAGAGTATTAAAATTTTCACAAATAAAATAAGCTTTGTGAACATCTAAGTGAGAAGGAGAGGCAGGATTAGAAATAATTCTGGCCATGGGAAAATTGAAATAATGACCAGAAGATCAACAGTGAAAAGCAATCGAAGACCTGGATAGTTCCTGATTTTCAATATACCTCTGATGTTTGCCCAATCTTTTCTGGTCTAACCAATATAACTCAAATTGCAAGAGCAAGGAATAAAATAAATACCCCACCAGTTCTCTCAAATAGAATAGGATCTTTCAAAGACAAAGATGATTTTGGCTTGAACTTCCCTTCAATTTGGCGCCCTATATTTAATCTTTTTGTGCCTCAGTTCAGACACATAACTACCTTAGGTAAAAAGTGTCTTGAGCTATCCCTAGAAACTTTAACATAAGTTTTTTTTCTTGGATTTTCTTTTTTTATTTGGATGTAACAAAATATCTTACTAATAGACTGGGAGGCCGCAGCACAGACAACCATCTCTTCTAGTTCAAGGCTAAAATTAGTTAAAATTGGATTCTCATATTAAAAGCAATCAGTCTGCTAAGTCATATCTTGGTGGAAAACACCAGAAAACCAGATTTTGATGGTTGACTCTCAGGTTTACCATTGTATTTTACTGAACACAAATGAAAATATGGGGATGTTGGGAGCAAGAAAACAATGGTAAACCCACAACTACTAAAATCGGGTTTACAGGTGTTTTCCACCAAGATATGACATGCAGACCGATTGCATTTTAATATGCAAATCTAATTTTAACTAACTCAAGAATTTCAGCCGTGAACTAGATGAGGTGATTGTCTGTGCTGCCGCTTCCCGGTTTATAAAAAGACATTCACACACACACATAAGAAAAAAAAAATTCTTATTTATTGTCAAAATATATGAAATAATATCGGTTTAAACCTCTCTGAATTTGGCGTCCTTTGGCCTCGGCGCTCCCCTCCCTTTCCATAGCTATGCCATTGATAATAAGGAAGTTATTTTAAAAACAGGTATTTCAAAATGTATTACATTTGTGACAAGTCTTTCTCTCAGAGTATAAAAGATATCTTGTCTATTTTATCATCAAATCATTGATTTTTTATATTGTTCTTTAACCCTTTGCACCTGTGGCCTTTTTGGTATATAGGCGAATGGCAATTCAAGTTTTTAAAGCAAACACAGAAATTTATTTATATAAGTTTATAATATATTTATAATGAATATAGGATTATGTAATATTTATCTTTGAAGTATGTAATGAGAGAGTTTTTTTGTTGATAATAAAATGAATGTAATTCTTTATGGCAACGCTCAATCACCTTGAATTGCAATTTATTGAAGAATAAGTTAAGAACTTCCTCCTGAATTGTCACAATACATTAGTGGCAAGCAAGAGCTGCCTCAAGTGCAAAAGGTAACTTTTTTTATTTTTATTTATTTTTTTATTTAACTGAAATTTTTAAATTTAATACTAATTTTTATTACTTCTTTTACAGTAATTTTGTTTCATAGCATAAAATGCAATATCATAACCAAAATTTGACAATATTATATATTTTCTTTTCTCATGTGTAGAAAATATTTAAATCACAAGTTTGAATATTAAGAAATGTCTTAAAGAAATATGAGGAAAAATTTATATAAGATGTGAAATCTTCATTTAAGTTTATTCAGCAAATTAATGTTTAAGATTTGGCAGAAAGAGATTGCAGTATATAAGTGCATGTTTTATTTTGTTTCTGTGAGTCAACAAGTTTATTTCTAGGCAAGAAAAAAAAAAGTATAAGTACCTTAATATTCTGCGGCACTGATAACTAACCTTTTAGCTCACAGATTATCAAAATCATACAAACTAATGTACCAGAAAATTCTATGTAACATAATAACTCTTGATCAATATACCAGATATGCTTCAAATTTTATATATAGGTTCATTCTGTTAAGACACTTCCGATTAGTTTTGAGAATTCATTGGTTAAGGGGTGAATAGGGATCCAATTCCCTCTTAATTTAGATAAATGGTATTTTCATGCAGAATTGTTCAATTGTTTCAAATTCGGCATACTGACTTATTTTGATAAGCTGCTACCCTAATTAGATTTGGAGGTTTATTGGTTAAGTATAAAGAGGAACTAATCCCCTCCACCTCATAATAAAGATAAATGGATTTTTCATGCAGAATTACAAGATTGGCTCCGAATTTGGTATGCTGGTTTTGTTAAGGCACTTCCATGTTTAAATTTTGAAGTTCATTGGTTAAGTATAAAGGAGAGAAATGGATGACCAAATCCCTTTCCTTAATTTATTTTTTGAGAGGCATTATTTGAAATAAAAGTATAATATACAAATAGTGTCAATAACCTATGAGCTTGACAACATCAATTTAAGAGAGCACTTTTGTTTCTTTAACTTCATTCTATTCATCATTTTATGCCATAAAAACAAATTTTGTAATAGGAACAAAAAGCTTGTGCTTTTTTGTTATTGACGTAAGTTTTTTTTTTTTAAGGGGGGGGGGGGAGGATTCTATTCCAGCTTTTCCCTTTTTAACTGTGTATTGTTCCATATATGTAAGTACATATTTCATGATAGTTTTTTGCATAAACATAAGTAAATTATTTTTTATTTAAATTAATGCATATGTATATCAATTTATACTATAGTAGACTCCTTCAAATCCGCACTCCTAACATCTACAACTCTAAAATCTGCACATAATTTACGGATGTAAAAAATGTAACATTCAGTTCAGATGTAGGTGCAAAATTTGACTTTTTTTTTGGTTTGTTTGTTTTATGTCAATTCCATACATTTTTTAATTTGTAATTTTTGCTAGGGTTATTTATTGAACTCATATTTTTTTCATGAAGAAAGAATAATTTATTTCAGAAAAAATCAACATATTGCTGATATCACTGGTAATCACAATCTTATGAAATATATTTATGTATCAATAAAGCTTATTTAGTTATTAAGTCTGGCTAAACCTGAAATAAAGCTTCGTTTTTTATGATCCTGATATGAATTAATAATGTACCTTTATGAGGCAAATTTCATTGAATATAATTTAGGAAAAACACATTTCATCTTTATAATATAATGAATATTTAACTGTACATTGATTATATTAACTTGACCTTTGCTTATAATATTTTAGTCATTTTAAAAATTATCTAAATTGTTATTATTTTAGTTTATTACTTATTTTAATATTTTAGTATATTGTAAGCATTCATTATGCTTTTGATTTCATTATTCAAATTACTTTTTAAAAAATATAAACAAAGCAATGACCAGAAATCTGCAAAATTCTAAAATCTGCACAATCTCTGGTCCCAAGCTGTGCAGATTTGAGGGAGTCTACTGTATATAAATTCATCATATGTAGCATTCTCAAAGCTTTCTTCCATCTCATACACATTAAATTTTAAAATGTGCTATCACAGTGCCAAAATAAAATGAAAATTATGTCCATTATGAGGATTCTAAAGATCTGAAATTATGAGTGTGCATTAGTTCTTGAGGTATGACTATTGCTAAAATTGTGTAAATACTATAAAATTCAGCATAGCAGCACCACCTGTAGGGCAATTGATAACAAAAACATAAACAAAACCAAATTATGTCAAGGATTAATTGAATCTTGAGTTTGGTAGTATATACATCATTAGTTCTTGAGATAGAGTTGTTGCAGAAATCTTAAATGCAGTATAGCAGCACCAACTGTGGTACTATTTACAACAAAATGTAAACAGCATCAATTCATGTCAAGGACTGATGGAATCTGAAGTTCGATAAAAATCTATGCATTCATTCTTGAGATAGAGCTGTTACAAATATTTAAAAAATGCAGCATAGAAGCGCCACCTATTGAGCAATTTACAGCAAAATTGAAACATTGATATTTTATGTGAAGAACTAATCGAATCTGAAGTTTGGTGAAAATCTATACATTAGTTCCGGCGACTGAACTATTACAGAAATCTGAATGCTGCATAGCAGCATCAAATATTGAACGATTTACATCAAAACATAAAAAAATATCAATTCATGTCAAAGATTAACTGAGTCAAAAGTTTGATGAAATTTTATTCATCAATTCTGAAGACAGAGCTAAATAAGAAAATTGCACAAAAGGCATAGCAGCGCCATCTATTGAGCAATTTACACCGAAAACTAACGAACACCAATTTATCTCAAGGACTAACTAAATATAAACTTTATTAAACTATGCATTAGTTCTCGAGATAGAGTTACCACAAAATTTCACAGGCAGACATTTTGCAAAAACATGCTTTTTGTGATTTCTGACCCTAAAACGTGTAAATCAGTTGAAAAACTGGAATTTAAAAATTTTCACAAATCCAATACTTTTTTCTCATAAAGATAGAAGAAAATTAAAATTTTATGATAGGTTCAATGAACAATAAAAACCTAGTACGGCCTTATAATTTCAGGCTGAATACTCTTTCAGATAATCATATTCTGTCATACTGTCCTAATATAGTATGTTCACCAGATATTTATTACATCCTTATTTTCTATACAGCCACTAACTTGTTGAACCTTGATTTCACTAATTTTTTGATATCTCTAAGGAAAGAAAAAATCTCTTCAAACTTCCTATACAATGCATGTTATACCTGAAATGGAAAATGCAAAAATTTAATTTTTCTACCCAAGCACTAGCTCTAAACTTTAACCACTTGATCAACACATCATCCAAAGTTAAATGAAGTATCATCGCCATATGATTAAAAAAATATTCTGAAATGAAAGACGACGTTTCACCACTGGTGTTGATGCTCTAATGTAAATGGCTGACAAAGTATGAAACATGTATTCTGCTATGATAACAGTATTAAAGGCTGGATTCATTGAAAATCATGCAAATAGTTAGACAATTAACATCGATAATTCTGAATAAAAAACACTGAACTGAATATGATTGGATTAGATTGACAAGACTCGTGAAGCTTGATCACATGGAATTTCATGACTTTGTTGACGTAGATGATGCAGTTAACAGTGTACAGTCAGTAGGATGACTCCTCGATCAAATAAAAGCTTCTCGAGAAGAGGAAGAAATTGGCAAACTACCACCAAATGTGACAAACAAGCACCGCTTTCTGTAGTGGACACTTTGAGGAATATTGAACTTCAGCCAAATGTATCAGAAGACACATTTAAAGCCATTCTCTACTTAGAAAGTGCAATAGATGAAATTTACACTCATCTCTAAAGCAAACAATTTAACTTTTTTCAAATAAAAAAACTGTTAAAAATATTTATTAGAACAAACATTATTACTTTTTAAAGAAATATGTAAAAAACTACTCTTTATTCTGTTATTCATAGCATGTGATTTACGATAATTTGAATTTTCAGTATTTCGAATTTCCTTTCCTTACAAGTTTGAAATATCGAAGTTCAACGATATTTGCTAGTTTAAGCATGAGACATTAAAAAAGACAAGTAATAAAACTCAAATGCAAATTAAAATGGTGATCCATATTTATATTTTAATAGAAAAATACTAAGACATGTATATTATTTCAAGGATTCCACTTAAATTTATTACATAAATGAAAACTAATGAAATTTAAATACATACATTTTTCTACTTCATGAAGAACAGAAAATGAAGGTAAAATAAAAAATACAAAATGAAAAATACTAACACCCAGATCACAAACATATTTTTTTTAAAAAAATGCAACTTTATGAAACACATTTAAAGGTTATGCTATATTATATATGTTAAACCTCTTCTAAAAAATACAACTGTATTTTCTCCATCTACAATAGCCACCAATGATAATCTTTTCTTTTAAATTAAACAATTTCTTTTTCCTCAAAATGACAAGACAGAGAAATTTTTAAAGCTAAGGAAACTGATATCACATTATATATCTTAAATTACAGTTAGTAAGAGTACAACTGTAAATGGAAAATTCTTCTTTGGATAACTTATTTTTTTCATAATATCCCCCTCCCCGAAAAAAAAAAAAGTACTTTTAATTTTTTAAACACTGCTTATTTAAAATTAACTTTAGTAAATATTTTATCACTATACAACAACAAATTGGCAATAACTTTGGCCATCTTTCTAGTTACTTGAAAAACTTAAGTTATTGATTTAACTTTTTTTTTTTTTCCTTCAAAGCATTAAATGCTGAAAGCAATCTTGTCAAAAAATTATGAAGTTAGAGCAGCTGTAACTTCTGGACTCCATGCAGTAAAAACTTCTAAAGAAATAACAGACCAATAACATTCTTTTACATATTATATAATGTCAAAGAGCAAAATGTTGATCCTGAGGTCTAAACACCAACAAGAAAAAGGATAAGGTTCAAGGCTTATTTCAGCCTTTGAGAAATTTTTGACTGATAATACTTCAGATATTTAAGTATTTTTTTTTTTATAATCAAAAAAATGTAATCAATATTTTTTATTGTAAAAGATCAATTTTAGTTATAATGAAAGATATAAAGAAGCTTCTAGCCAGGGGTGATTCTGAATGAAAATTTTTTTTCGGAAATTCGCATCGCATTTTCGGAAATCGGCGCAGGGGGTGAAGGGTCGCGAGTCCCCCCCCCCTCCAGCGATCTTCGGACAATAGCGGCGTTTTCCCGCTATCCAGACGAAATCGGCAATATTTTAGCAAAATCTGCGCTTTATTGCGATCTTTTGCCGAAATCGGCGTTTTTTCCGCGATCTTTTGAAGAAATCGGCGTTTTTCCGCGATCTTTTGATGAAATCGGCGTTTCCCCATGTTTTTTTAAAGTGAAATCATCGTTTTTTAGACGATCTTTAGACAAAATTTGCATTTTTACGCGATTTTTTCTCGAAAACGGCGTTTTATTCCCGCGATCTTTTAACGAAATCGGCGTTTTTTCCGTGATCTTTTAATATAATCGGCGTATTTTTTCAAATATTCTATTGACAAAAAATTTTAAGCTATCTTTTATCGAAAACGGCGTTTTTTCCCGCGATCTTTTAATGAAATTGGCGTTATATCCGCAATCTTTATACGAAATCGACGTTATATCCGCAATCTTTAGACGAAATCCGCGTTTTATCTCCGATATTTGGTGAAATTGATTTTTTCCGCGATCCGCACAGGAAATTCGTGTTCTTTATCGATGTTTTGACAAAGTTCGTTTACAAAAAAATTGATGAAATCGTCGTTTTTCCACGAAATATTGACGAAATATATGCTATTTCGGGGATCCTTTCACGAAATTAGCATTTCTATGTAATTGTTTTTTCCGCGCGCAAAACCGTTCAAGTTGGCAACTATGCGGAATTGATAACCCAATTTCAAATTTTCGGAAGAGGATGCCTTAAATTTTCGGAAATTTCGGAATTTTCGGACGAGAACCACCCCTGCTTCTAGCTTATTTCAATTTGATTTTACCCAATATTCTGCAAAGTATTCCGCCTTGGTTTGGATGCAGTGTTTTCATCCACAGATAATCTGACTAATTTTAAAGAAAGTTCAGACATTGTGCAATTTTAACATTGTACATTTCCTTTTTCCTAATATATAACCATCAAAATCAATATCTTGCATCAACTTTCCCTAGTAATTTAACCATTTACACAATCCAGAAGTTATGACTAAACTAACTTTCTATCTCTTAAAAATGATCATTGTTATCAGAATTTTACAATTATATCTTTAAAAAGTTAAATCAAAACCTTAAAAAAGTTTTTCAAAATTAATAAATAATAAATATAACATTTAAGGAGATGCAAAGTTATTGTTAATTTATGTATAGCTTGTCAATATACAACTATTTCAAACTAAGAGATTTTAAGGTATGATCAAAAAATCCAGTTCTAATTTAAAAAACAAAAACTTATCAGAAAAATGAGATTTATTTTAATTTTCTTTTCAAAAGGGTATGAGAATTTTAATTACTAAATCCAAATGAGTAAATTTATAATGATTTAAGACATTTTTACTATTGCAGGAAAACATTCACTATGAAAACAGATTTGCAAACAGGTAAAGGTTTTAAGATAAAAGTATTAACAAAAAGTATGTTACAAGCCAAATAAAAGAAGTTACAAAGAAAAAAAATATTCTCTTAAAGTTAATAAAATGACTTAAATTGCATCAAATAATATTGGTACTTTTAAAGGAGAAAATTTTGTTAATAAAACAATGTAAACAATGCTTATAATAAATCTTAAAGAATATTATAAGCTTACATACTTTATTATTGAAGAATGACAACATTTGTCACATTAAAATGAAACTTGCTTAAGAATAAAAAAATAATCTTAAATTGTAATATTAATGGGATATAGAATTCATAACTTAAATAGAAAATTAATGTTGAATAATTTACAATTAACCAAAAGATATTAGACTTAAGCTAAAGAAGCATGGCACCTAAAATTTAAGGCAATGTGTCAAACACAACATAGATGATCTTCAGTAATTTTTCTATAGTCAAATATCACCAATGATAATCTATTTTCAAATTTATTCCCAATAAATATATGTCTAGAGATACAAATAGATATTCCCTGGGTTAAAAATAATTCTTTTAAATATAGGAAAATAACATATAAAGCACAAATAATGAACAAAATTTGATCAGATGTTAAATAATTTTGGTACTACTTGGTTGTCTCCCGTCGACTGATTTTGCCAAATTATAGAAATCGTCAAACTAATAGTCAAATTATACAAATTGACACAATTATCTTTTAAATAACAAAAGAACAATTATTTTAATAGAACATTAATAAAAATACAAAGAAAAAGTCAAATTAAAAATCACCTGATGACCTCACAAACACCTGTATCATGTTTAATGTCAAGTGAATGTGACATTTGCCATCAACCATTATTGACATCTTAGAATTTAATGACAGTAATTTGGTCGATGGGATAACCAAGTACTACCATAACTTTTTACATAAAATATTACAATGAAAAGGTTAAATACATAGTATTTAACAATACTAGACTGGCAAATTTCAAAATTAAATGAAATTCACAGCAGTAAATACATAATGAAATATTTGAAAGTTTATGAATTTTAGATAGTGGAAAATTTATTTTTACAGATTAATTTAAAGACTTTACAAAAAAAAAAAAAAAAAAAAAAAAAAAAAAAAAAAAAAAATATTTTTATAACAAATATTTAAGTATGTTCAAGGGGAAAAAAATGCACAAAAGTAATTTTTAAGACATTAAAGTAGAGTGTTGATGAAATCCAATTAAATAGAAATGTTTGTAGGCATAAAATACAGGCAGATTTTTCCCCATTTTTGGTTTTACATATATATAGATATAAATTTAATTAATCAGTCATTAAATGAAGCTTGAAATAGAATAAGATTTATTTAAATAAAAAATAACACAAAGAAAATGTAAAAGCTATGAAGTATCTTTATTCTTTCTTTTTATTAATCTAAAGTTGACAAAAAAAAGGGTATTTATTGAAATTTTGGAAGATTTCTTGATAACATTTATATTCTAGTTTCTCTAGACCAAACTGCAATGTGTATTAGACACAAAAACAGGACTAAATATACAATTTTTTTATATTTAACTAATGTATTTAAAATAATAAGCTCAACGAAACACAGAAAATACTATTCTTGTGTATTCTAAAACATTACAATCTGGATTTTTATTTTTAAATAGGAACTAAAATTAATTTATTATACATTTATGACTACACTAAAGCTATTAGTAAAAGCATTTATCTTTTTTAACAAATAGAATTTTATTATACTATTAAGAAGGGTATTAATCCAGAATAGAATGAGTAATTCACACATGTTAAAGAAATGTGCATTGAATTCATTAGTAACTTTTCTTTAATATGCATTTTATTTTAACAGTGATAAGTTTTGTAAATGAAAAAGTATTAAAAAATTTAAGTTTATTTTCAAAAGATGTTACTGATTTCAGTGTTAACATCTAAAAATTGGGGAAAAAAAAAAAAAAAAAAAAAAAATGATTGTGCATACTTCAAAACAATGCAAGATATGATAGAATGTAATAAGTAGCTTTTTAAATGGGAATATAATATATAATTTCAATATATAATTTTAAAATTACTATTAGTATATAGACAGTATTTAAATACCATTGTAAGATAAAACAGATGAAAAAAGCATCCATTATCTAACCCAGTTTAGACTTAAGGAAAAAAATGGCTTTAGAAGTTTTAAATTCGAAGAAGTTTTTTGAAGTTTTAAAACTTATTTATCCATTGTGAAAAGTTAGTGAATAAATCAAAATGTAGAAGTAATTTATTTAAAAACATAATCTATGAAAGTAAAAATTCTAGCTCTAAATAATTGGACGATTCATTTATCTATTTTTGCAGCTGTTCTAATTGCAACATCAAAAGTCTATTTTAATTATAGTTAAAGGTTATGATCTACTTATTGTTTAAAGTATGTTTCATGTTTTGCATGCAATCTATAACAATCGGGAACATACAAGAAACGACCCAAAACAATTTCTTAGTGTCAGTAAAATTGATAATTAAAAATAATAAATTTTATTATAATTTGCAAATTAAAAATACCTGTTGATAAACTATGTCCAACCTGAATTAATGAATTTTTACTTAAATCGTTAGAAATGTCCGATAGCACTGCTTTATTTAGCTGTCTTATTTGTAGCTGCATATCACACTAAATTCCAGTATAATTAAAAGTAAATTTATTATTAATTAGCATTTAAAAATTTTATTTTAGTCTTAGTTTTAATATATATTTTTTAAATGCTTGATTATTTTTCTATCTGAAACATTTCTTTAACAAAAAGTTTTGTTTATTTTATAAATAATTATATTACAAGTATTTCATTAAAAAAACCCCAAGATACATGAGTTTTTCTAGAAAATCAGCTCACAAAATTAATCTAGTGATTACAAGACCAAAGATACAATCTAACAAGGAAGGTCTCCTTAAATGCATACTCAGAATATTTTGAAAAAATGATGAAACTACTCAGGTATATAAAAAAGGCTGGTCAAATTTAATGGTGGAATACTAGTAGAAAAAAAATTAAAAAAGATTCTTTCCAATATTTAATGCAAAAAGACTCAATTCCTAAGCTGCTGCTGCTATATAAATCCTCCATCAGATCAACATAATCTGATTACATTAAATTTACATTTTAGTAATTTAAGGATCTGTTTGCAAAACTCAAGTACAAATGCTCCGAATCACTCAAAATATCATTTTAAGACAGACTGTTAATGCAATTACATTTTGTCTGGAACAATGTTATTCATAATGATCTCAAAATTCAGCTTATCTCGAAAGATTAAAAACTTATTAAAAAATTTTACAAAATTTTCATAAAGATCCTGCTTTTCTGTCCAACAAATCATGTGGTCAAGAAAACCATATATTAAGAATGTAGTTAATAAAAAACAATCATTTGTCATCCTTAACAGAGATGACTATTTTTCTCCACCCAATACCCCCCTTAAACAAAGGAGGCAAGAACAATCTTAAATGTATTGTTCAGGTTTTTTTAAATTCTAATTTCATTTAATTTTTATGTTTTATATATTCTCTTCTTTATTTTTCTCCTCCTTTTTATGACACTGTCCCCACCTAAGTATACTAATATTTGGTGACAAAATTAATGCACTTTCTTTAAAATTTTATAGGATTTAATTTATATTATACAATTTATTTATTTATTTATTTTAAATGTGCGGCTCTAGCCACTTTTTCTATTTTTTCCCACTCTACTTTCAGTTTGCTTAGCACAGAAGTAGTCCAATGTTCTGGAATTCACTTGAAAATTCCACCACAATGCAAAATATATTGCATCAAGACTACTTGACAGATTGCCTAAGGAAAGTAAGCAGAAACATTACGACTTTTGTAGGCACTTCAAAAATATTGAATTGGTTCAAAAAGACAAATGCTCTAAACAGTTTAGCAAAAAAAAAATTCGAGCAATTTTAATACATTTGGAAATTGCTAATTAACTAAGTATTTAAATGTGCAGTGCTCAATAAATGTAAATCTAAACAATGAAACCATTTATTATTCTTTCTATAAGCTTATGTAAGATATGCAATTTGTATCTTACTGCAGTTATTTAATTTTACAGTTTCTCTAATTTGACAGGTTTAAGTGTATTTTAAAAGTAGCTGCCTAATTATTCAGTATCGAAATATATAAGGAGAGATTTTTTAAGTAGCCATTTCTATCAATATTGCTATCTTGTTGCTTTTTATTGAAGTCAAAATGATAGTATCAAAATTTGACGTTAATTTTGAGTCTGAAGCAATTTAATTCAATTTAAATTGCTCTAAACCAGCAGTTCCCAAACTTTCTTGGTACGCAACCCACCTTTCAGTGAAATAAATTCTCTCGACCCACATAAATAAAGCTGTCTATCAGTATAGCAATTTTTGTACGATCTCTCTATGCTCGATTATCCTATCCTATGAAAAACGCAAATTTTCCTACGGAAGATACATTATCAACAAAAACAAGAATCGGTAATCTCAATTAGTGTAAGTGAATGGTAATTAAAAAAAATGCACAAACTACAAAGATAGTTAAGAGTACGCTTTATTATTATGAAAACATAACTTTATAATCAACAAGATTTCTGGTACTGGTGTTTACCAATGTGGGGACATATATTAACATGCAGTTTGTCTCAGTATTTGTCTTTCAGGGACTGCAAAGTAGAAAAAGCATGTTCTCAGAAGCAGAAAGCGTTGAATTTCATCAAGCACCTCAAAGCAGATTTAAATATTTCTGGATGTTCTGTTCGTATATTAATCTAGAAGGAAATTAAGGATTTTCCCTTGAAATGTTATTTCCTGTTGAAATTGTCCTATCTTTTTTAAACAAATGGAATAAAAGATGAATTTTGATGAAACCTCAATTTTTCCGCGACCCATTAAAACATTTCCCGCGGCCCACCAGTGGGTCGCGAACCATACATTGGGTACCGCTGCTCTAAATAATCATTAAATTACATTGTACATACATAAATATGTATAAAACAAATACATAATTTTAAAAGTGTATTTAAGTAAAACTAGTTCAATAAGTAAAATAGAAAAAAATTCTTATACAGTATATTTATCAGAAAAGCATTTTTTTCCCTTAATTTTAGCCAATCAGTGATAAATTTAAAAGAAAATAACATTTTCATTATTTTTTTTACAAACATTATAACGAGATTCCACTGGAAATTTTTTATAAAGACACAATATACTTCCATAAGAACATTTTCTTAAGTATGCGATTGTGGAAAACTTCCTTGTAAGAAGAAGCTAGAATACTTAACACAGAATAAATTTCATTAACAAGAAATGTAGAACATACTGGCATAATTAATTATAAAATGAAAAAAATCAGTGCTAATCACTATGCAACATTTCATTTTAACATTAAACTTAACCCTGAGTATAATTGAAAGAACAATGAAAACTGTCTTAATTTTTTTAATTGGAAAAAGTAGTATAGTAACGCAATCTAATACATAATATTAAAATTAAGATACAAGATAAAGTATCAAGTCTTAAAGAATCATTAAAAAATCAATATATATTTCATATAAATATGACAACTATTTTAAACTTAATTTACCAAGATTATGTGTTTTGTGTTTGAAAGCAAAGTGCTTAAGATGTCATTTTCAAAACAAAATAAAACATTTACCAGGGTCAAAAACATGTGTACAAATACCTAAGTATTATGTACAATACTGTACTAGCATAGATGATACTAGATAATATAGTACTAGTACAGAAAGTATTCTATTAAGATAGCATTGCACTGGAAAATAAATCCCATTATACTCGGCACATGAACATCATATTTCAAACAGAGAGCTCATAATATCACCCTACATATTGAAAGTATGAGTAAAATTGTTAATTCAATTTCATTTATTACATTAAGCCATGTATTTAGTAATATTAATTAAAATCATCTCCAATAAGTGTTAGATGATTTTAAGTAAGTTATTAAACAATAAATTAACTTCACAGAAGTTAGACGTCAATAAACAAAAATTCTTTCACAAAAAATATTTTGAAAAGCTCAAAAAATTAATGCACATCTAAACTCTAAAATTCTTAATTTTAAATGAAATAAGTCAGATAATGAAGTTAGTTATAACAGCCTATGTAAAAATGTGTAGTTTTTATGATTGAAATGGAAAATTGTGATTAATACAAACATTAGCAAGAAAAATATTAATATTGATTTGTATGAATGAAATAAGATAAATTTGTTTCAAATAACAAAAATATTAGATTCAACAGTAAGTATTAAATTATTAAACAAGTGAAAAATGTGTAATTTAATACTATTAAGCAAAACTGGTTGCAAATACTGATGAGACAAATTTAAATATGTTTAAAAAAATTAATAGTTAACTTTAAAGGGAACTTGCACATTTGTTTCAGATATTCACAAAATGCCTAATTGATGCAATGTTATTTACAGTATACAACATACATAAAACTCTGAAAGGGCCACTTTACTTATTTTGCAAACTCTTTGATTTTATAGATATTAAAATATGGACATGGGTGCCCACAAGAAAGGGAGAAAAAGGAAGGAATGAGTCTGTTTCTCCATAAATTTTTAAATGATTTTGAAAAAAAAAACAAAGAGAAAAAAAAATTACGAGTTTTTGAAAAAATAGAGAGTCTAAGGGGAAAAAAGACCCTGATAAAAAACATTTCAAGTCTTCATTTTGAGTGAAAAAATAAATAAAAGGCGGTAGATACTTTTGGATTTTGACTGTTACATTTCTGTATTATTATTTTATGCTGATATGTTTATGTTTTTTAGCAGGATATTTTGACACACAAAGAAATAAGATTACCGTATATACCCATGTACAAGTCGAGGAATTTCTGACAATTTTCGGTAAGCAAATTGAGGGGATTGGCTTATACATGAATGAATCAAAACAGAAAAAAAAAAGCTTTAAATGCTGCAAAATTCTGCTATTTATGTGTATAAATATATAAAATATGCAAATAATAACTTGTCATTAAAATATTTTCAATGATTTGTTTTGGTTTACTAACTACGTTTTCAGATTGGCAAGTGACATCTTTGGTTAATTTTGTGCAAAATGGAAGTAAAATATTAGGAGGTCAACTAATACACAAGTTTTTAAATTTTTGCAGGGGTTTGCATTCTAAAGTTAGGTGGTCAACTGAAACGGGTATATATGGTAATTTAGTTAATTATACTGTTTACAGTCAGTCTATTAAAAAAAAACATGGCTTTAACAACAGACTATTCCAATATTTGATTCTTTCTCTGGATTTTGTTCTGTGGACACCCATGAATATATTTAATCTTGTACAACAGGATAGTTAAACAAGGAAAGATTGGGGAAATAAATTGTATCACATTAAGTTTTACTTTCATTTTCACAGTAACATTTTATACAATGCCCTAATTTAATGCAAAGCTTTTCTAGATGCTACAAATAGAAATTTATGATTCATACATTTGTTGATTTCGAAATTACAGTCTGACTTATTGAAAAATCACCATCATCTACTTCTCTTCAACCCATCTGTTTTGGTGAAAATATACAATTACTGGCTTCATTCTTTGTGCTTTATACTTATGTATTTAAGCATGATTCAAAAAAATTCATTTTTCAAAAGCTACACATGAGATTAAGTTATAAACCTTTAAATGAAAATTTTCAAAACCCAAACTGTTGGAAGCACCACTATGTGAGCAAGCTCACACGATAGGCATATATGTAAATATATTCTCCAATTCTGCATATGAATTGCGTCATACGGATCCAAGTGCACCCAACCACTCTAGTCTTCCCACATTTTAGAATAAAGAAACCGTAGAGAAAATGTAAATAGTTCAAAATCACTAATTTCTGTAGCCACTTCTACTGCCACGGTTAGCACTCACTCCTCGAGGTTGATTATTGCCTCTAGTTCCTAAACAAAATAAATATACAGAATGAGAACAAAACTTGTAACGCATGAGATTACTAACAAATTTAATGATAGTTAATAAATTAGTTATCATAATTTTTCATAAAACATTTTTTAAAAATTTTAATAAAATTCTACTTATTAAATCATTTTCCAACACAAAGACCTAGCATATATTAAGATGCATGACATACTCAGCAAAATAGTATAGCACTCATTTTTGTGAATCACAGTAACAGCCAAACAGATACACACTAGCATGACAGACCTGCTTATATTTATGAGTTTTTCCAGAAGTTTGATAACCAAATTCACTTTTCAAAAACTACACATGAGGTTAGTTATAAACTATTAAATGAAAATTTTCATAATCCAAACTATTGAAAGCACCACAATAAGAGCAAGCTCACTGGTAAGCATTCATGTAAATATATTCTCCAATTCTGCATGTAAATTGCATCATACAGATCCAAGTGCACCCAACCACTATATTCTATTTGTTTTAAAAAAAAAGTACATTTCAAGTTGTTTGGACTTATTGAAAATATTTTTTTAATCTATCATTGATGTGTTTTATGGTTGGATTCTTGTTGCATTTTCCTATTTTTTTCATACTTATCAAGAAATCTTATGAATTTATTTTCAATATCTAAAAGGGATTACAAATACAAGTTAATTGTATCAAAGATAAATGTTATTTTTTTAAACAAAAGAATATAAATAAGAAAATTTATTTTAATTCAAAATTTATTTTAATTTACTAAACCATTGCAGCATTTTTATGGAGACCTCAATAAAACAGACATTCTTTTTTTTTTTTTTTTTTACTGTCTGGGAATTTTATATGTTCAGTATCCAAAATTTTTAACTAATACACATATGCTCAATTTATTATATATATTTTTATCTTTTTCACAACTTTTAGTAATAAAATAGAAACTTTAAAAGCTTCTTTTATGGAAGATTTTAATTTCCACAAAATTTGCGTTCCAGAACAAATAGCTATGTGCCTGCATGCCTGAAGTCTAGGTATTGGCAAAAATAGGAAATTGTTCACTCAATATCCTAGAATGTTCTTCCTGATTTATATATAAAGATAAGAAGAACATATGACAGATACTTTGCAAATAACACATGTTTTAAATGCGATCCCACATACTGTTTGGAAGACAGGGTGAATTCTACATGGACTGAACATTGGGAAAGACAACTTTGTAAGAAATAAGGTAGAAAATTATGAAAGTATGGGGAAGATGCAATGGATCTGTTTGTGATCCATCAGCCAAAATCAATCGACAATGACCCTTTAAAAACAGCAAGTGTGGGAAAAGAAAATGTCCAGAACGGTTGCTTCAAAAACACACTTTCCTGCTGCAAAATCTGTTTTTGACAGCTCCAAATCTTTCTGAATGAATGCGACTCTTGAAAGCATCTATTTATTAAACAAAGAGTATCTTTACTTTTTTCCAAATAATTTTTTTTTTTTTTTTTTAATAAATCAGTCCAGCCCCCTTTTAAAAGAAATGTGAACAATAGTAATACTTGTTATCTTCTACACTCAAATAAGCATTTTATAATTAAATTTGTATCTTGCACATTTATTTTTTAAAAAGTAAAGAAATTTTCTCTTAATAGTTTTTTAAATTATAATACTAGTTTAAATTATTCATTAATTATTATTATTAAAAGAAAAATCATTGCATTTCATTTTCCTTTTCCAAATGAACAAGTTCAATTTTTGAGTCTAAAAATATGACTTATTAATGGGGACTCACTTTTCTAAAAAAGGGATCCAGGATTTTTTTTAAGTCCAGCAGACAGAGATTTTCCTTACAAATGTTACTTGACTTTGAATATATACGAAGGGTTAGATCAAGCTTCTATGTCACTAATTGTAACTTGCAATTAATCTTAGGTGATATGGAAATGTAGCAAGTTATTTCCATAGTACCTTTCTCCATCTGACATCCTTTTTATTTTTATCCTGCTTTTGTTGATTTGCAATATTTTGTAGCCCCCTTCCCCAAATATAACCCTCAAAAGCTGGGCTTTTTCAATTATTCATACAGAATTTCAGAAGACAGTTTCTAGTCAAATGATGCTTTTGTATTTCTTTACACCAATTTGATAAAAAACATTTTTGTAAACTGAATAGAAAAGGTATACATCACTTAGCTGAATAATAGAAAGATAGCAAACAGATTCTATTTCTAAATGTTTTACAAAAGGAGAGTTTTTGATAAAATAGAAAATAATACATTTTAGACAGAAAAAAGAAAAATTGCTACTTCAGTTTTAAAAAACACCAATTTTATATGTTAAGCAAAGCATTAAAATTTCAATAAAACATAAATGTAATATAAGATGAAAAACAGTTTTGTAACTATATTTTACCTCCTCTTGAATTGTTAAGACCTCGCTTCAAATTACTACTATAGCTTGAATTGTCTGTAAAACTATCTCTATTTGCATAGCCTTGATTATTATTTGTACTTTGGTATGCTGCAATATAAAAATACATATATATATATTTTTTTTTCAAGTACTTCAAAATTTTCAAAGCATCAGTACAATTTTAATAACAATCAAAAATAGATAATGAAATTGTTTATAACAAGCTAAAATTATTATCTCTTAAAAAAATTGTGCCTGATACGCAAGCTCCATTTTTTAAAGAGTATGTGTATTCCTTGTCTGTTCTCATAATTTTTACATTCTGAACATATAAGAAAAGTATTGTATTCCAAGACAGGGGATACAATTTCAAAACTTTCTCAGAAGGGCTGGGGTCTTTTAAATGAGCAAATATGCTGTGCAGATCTAAGAAAAAATTGATGCATCTTTAATCTTTCAATTTTTTTTTAATTGGTCAAAATACTTAATATTGTTAAATATGTCTCACATTGAGAATGCTCAGATGTATAATAAAATAATTTCTAGGCTTAAATGTCATTTTGATCTTGATTTTAATATTTTAGCCAAATTTAAACATTAAAAAAAGAAAAACTTTAAAATCGCGATAAAATACAAAATAGCATGTTGCAGGAAGGAAATTTTAACAACTCCTAATCAGCCAAACTGAATAAGTCTCAAAGCAGACAAGATCACAAGTTAACAGAATAGGGCTGCTACAGCCAAATGACACTGAAAATACTAGCTTTAGTAGCCTACAACGAAGAAAATAGTAGCCAAAATAGCAGCATTTGTTCAAAAATAATAGCCAAAATAGTTGCATACTTACTTTAAAAAACATATGAAAAAATGTATCCATAATAACTGGGAGGACTTTATGAATGTCCACATCATATTTTAGAGTTTACAATTATGCCTAAATCACTGAATAAAGAATATAGTGATTTAACCTCCTCAGTCCTGAGACAAATTTTACGTGGCACTACCAAAACCAGTTTAAAATTATTATGAAACATCTTCAAACATGCATTAGTTTGTATATCAATGCTTCTAACATGCACACACATATTAAAAAAGTCCAGATGTAATTTTAGCAATTCTAGAAGAAATTAAATTAATTTAAAGGGAGACTTTTAGTGTCGCCTCCAGGCGACATCAGGACTGAGGAGGTTAATCAAATCAGAAAGTAAGTTACCCAAAAAGTAAGTCCCCAATGCTTCAGTTATAGTTTGATTCTTTCACAATGAAAGATGTCATGCACAACAATGACATAGCAGTAAAAACTTCTTCCAGGTCATCGCTAGCACACTTGCCATTCCATTTTAAGAGTTTCTCGGAGGGACGGAAGCAAAGTTTTATTTGAAACACAGGATTAGAAATGCATAGACAGAGGTTGTTCTGAATAACAATAATAAACTAGTTGGATGTGTCAATCCCAAAACTTTCTTCTATCTCATAAGTATATTTTAATATTTAAAAAAAAAGGGTGACCCCAAAGTTACCCACTAACGAATTTCCTCGAACATTTGACCTAGCATAATGAGATTCTGGTATCTGAAAAGCCTAAAACGCAAAAATTTAATTAATATTCTGAGAAAATGAGCTTAGTAGTGCCTCATGTTGGGTAATTTATACTAAAACCTAATAAGCCTCTATTTATGTCAAGACCTAACAGAATCTGAAATTTGATGGAATTTCGTGCATTAGTTCTTGAGATATAGTTATAATAAAAAATTTGCAAAACGTAGCACATATCTTGGACAATTTATGCCAAAACGTAAAAAAGCGTCTAATTATGTTATGGTGTAAAAGAATCTCAAGTTTGATGAAATTCTGTACATTAGTTCTTGAGATATAGCTAGTTAAAAAAAACGTGTAAAATATAGCACAGCAGCATCATCAGTTGAAGAATTTATAATAAAACGTAATCATCGTGTAATTATGTTATATGTCATTTTGTAACAAAATCTGAAGTTTGATGAAATTCTGTACGTTGGTTGTTGAGATATAGCTATCGGAAAAATTGTGCAAAATGCAGCATAGCTGCACCACCTGTTGCAAGGTTAATGCCAAAATGTAATCAGCGTCTAATTATGTTATATATTCTAGTGTAACAGAATCTAAAATTTGATGAAGTTCTCTGCATTAATTCTTGAGATATAACTATCGCAAAAATCGTACAAAATGTAGCATAGCAGCGCCACCTATAGGGCAGTTCACACCAGAACCTTATCAGCGGCTATGTAACTCAAGGTATCGCGGAATCTGAAGTTTGGTGAAATTCTGTGCCTTAGTTCTTGAGATATAGCTATCATGAAAATCATGAAAAACGTGGCATAGCAACGCCACCTGCTGGCCAATTTACACCAAAAATTAATCAGCGTCTATGTATATCAAGGGGTCACAGAATCTGAAGTTTGGTGAAATTCTGTGCATTAGTTCTTGCGATATAGCAATCTTGAAAATCATGAAAAATGTAGTACAGCAGCGCCACCTGCAGGCCAATTTTCACCAAAAACCAATAGGCACTAATTCATATCAAGGTCTAACTGAATATAAAATTTTATTAAATTTCTAGCATTAGTTCTTGAGGTAGAGCGCCCACAAATTTTTTGTCACATACAGACAGACAGACACACAGACAGACAGACGGACAGACTCACAGACAGACATTTTCTAAAAATAGTCAAAGCGTGTTCAGGACCTTCTAAAACGTATAAATCCGTCGAAAACCGGAAGTCGAAAATTTTCATGAATCCAATACTTTCTTCTTGTAAAGATAGAAGAAAGTAAAAAAAAAAACTAAATCTAAAAAAAAGCGATTCTGGATTTAAAAGAAAAAATGAAATTCACAGCAAATTTTCTCAAGAGAGAGGGGGTTAATCCATTATGCCACTTATGTGATCTTTTGACGAAATTTGCCCTTTTTTTTGCGATTTTTTTCGAAATTTGCCCTTTGTTTGCGATTTTTTTCGAAATTTGCCCTTTGTTTGCGATTTTTTTCGAAATTTGCCATTTTTCACTATCTTTTGATGAAATTTGTGATTTTGACGCGATTCTTTGCTGAAATTATAGTTTTTTTCAATTCATTGATTAAATTCACGTTTTGAGCAATTCTTTGACGAAATTTGCATTTTTTGCAATCCTCTGACAAAATTCGAATCTTTTTACGAAATTGGCAGTTTTTCTTCGAACGATTGACGAAATTGATGTTTTTTGACGATTATGATTCACGATGCATTTTATGCTCAAATTATCAGATTTATGATGGATTTTTTCTTCTCATTTTCGGAAATAATTGGCTTAATTTCGGAACAGAATCACTCTTGATTTACAGCAAATTTTCTAAAAGATTACAGCTGAGAGGAGAATTTCCTCCTAGTGCTAATTATGCATTTTTCCTGCAGCATTTTGACGAAATTCGCATTTTATTTCGTCCTCTTTTAGCAAAATTTGCATTTTTTTCTTCAATCCTTTGACAAAATTTGCAGCATTTTTTTTGGCCTTAAATTAGCAGAAAAATGGTCAAATAAATAAGATTTAAAGGCATCCCATGTGGCAAAAACATGAACTAATTGATGGTACATGGGGTCAACATTTTTTATTGATTTTTCTTGGTCATTGAGTCAGTCCTATAATTTTCCCATTATTAGACAACCTCCTGATGGAATACAATAACTATCTCTTGAGAGGGGCAAAATGTAGGGAAGGGCATGAGAAGTGAATAATATGGATAAATAGGTTACAATGCTTTCCAACGATATTACATTAGCAGTGACAGCTTAATTTTAAAAAAAATGACCCCTTCAGGGTCATAGTGGAGGTGGGAGGTATATAATATGAAATAGTAGTCAGAGAGTTTGCAATGATACATCACATAAGGAGTGCAAGCAAAATTTAGAAAACTGTCTCCCAGAGTTCCAACTATCACGTCTCCTGGAATGGTACCTTCAACTCTCCTTGAAATTTTCACATATGTTAAATAATATTTATTAGAAGGCACCATAAAAAAAATTTGATCTAAAATGGCAAAACACTACGATTTCAAAAGCTCGAAAACTGCCCGAGGGGAGGGGGTAAATTGGACAGCAGGAACAAAGGTTCAAAATATGAAAGGATAGTCTAAGTGCTTTCCGAGGGTATGACACATGATGGGTCTAAAAAAAAGTTTGGGATTTTCCACCCCCTTTTTAGCACCCTCCCCTTCCTTGGGGGGGGGGGATAATTTTAAAATACCAGAAACACATTTAAAGCTGTAATGATGATTGCTAAGGAATTAAAAATACCTCAAATAATAGATTTCAAACATTTTAAGGTACAACAAATACTCAAAGAAACTTAAAATAAATAAATAAATAAATAAATAAAAACAAAAAATGGAAGACCATGTTCAGCTCATTCCAGATAGAACATCAAAATCATCTGCGAAAGCATCACATGCAACCACAAAAATCAAAGTGCAAAATGAAAAGATATTTAAAAAAAATGATGAAAAATCATTTTAAAGCATTGTTAAAAAACACCTTGAACTAAGACCAATTAAGTTCCAAGAAACTCACTTGTTAACAGGAGCAAAAAAAAAAAAAAACAATTGAAGAAATGCAGAGCTTTGTTGAAGCGCCTTGCTGGTGGCATGCATCAAGTGATTCTTTGCTCAGCTGTTGCATCATGTTCGATTGAACAGAAATTTAATAATCAAGATAACTGAATTTTGTCACAGAATGTTGTTGTGGCAAATTAACTGAGAAGAATTATTGCAAAATCTGTTCATCAAAAATCATTGATGGCATGGGGTGGAATCACAGAAGAAAGCAAAACTACCTTTGTTTTTGCGAAACCTGTTGTAAAAATCAACAATACCACCAGGATGATATTTAGCAGAAAGCAGGGTTTGTTGATTTAAATCAGTTTGATTTTAATCATGATTTAAATCACTTGATTTTTTTAAACCATTGATTTATTTTTCTGTAGGTTATTTTTAAATAAATTTAAGATGCAAACTAACATAATGTACTTCAATATAATTCAGTTTCATATAATACAGATAATCAAAATGTCTTTTAGAAAGCTTAATCTTTATCAAAAAGTAAAATACAATGTAAAGTTTTGAAATAAAAAATGCTGTCAAATTTCATTAGAATCAAGTTATAAAATCTTACAACAGTAAGGAAATCCAAGCAGGAATATATTAAATATTTGAATATTTACTTGTTAGTATCTAGAAAAACTTCTGCAAATCGAGGTAAAATAAAATATTTATTACTTAGTGATGTCTATTAAATAATGAGCAAAATCTGAATCATTCATTGAATTTTTGTCTGAATTTAATATAATGGATATCAGCCCTTTAAAATGCTTGAAGGTATTTGTTACAATTATCGAAAAGGCTGATAATAAAAATCTTGAAGAATTCATTATTAACTTCTCTTTTACTCCAACAGCTTCATCTGTTTCAGTAGAACAAATGTTTCCTGTCTTTGGTTTGATACATTTTGAAATTAGAAATCAGTTGATAAAGCTGCTAAAACCATTTTTTAAACCAGCACTTAAAAAAAGTTTAACTGAGTTTGCTTTAAAATTTTTATGAGTTGCAGATGTTTTTATTTTTACTGAAGGCTGAATTAATTTTTGACATCTGATTTGTAGTTTTCCATGCATTTCGTGCAATAAATATTTTTTCACAACCTAAAATTTATCCTTGAATCATTTTATGTAAATTATGTAAAATTATTAAAATATAATGGCAATATTATGACATGCATGTGCGAGTGTGTATGATTCTTAAATAAATGAAAAGTGATGTAAAATAATAATACTGTGCAAGATTTAAAAAAAAAAAAAAAAAAAAAAAAAAAAAAAAAAATCAAATTTAACTTTAAAAAAAGAAAAAAAAATTTGAAAAATGGCAAATTCAGGAAGAAAGCTAAATAGCCTTTTTCTCAAAAACACTTTTCTGGGTGAAAATGTGTTTCAGAAAGATTCTTAATCATCCAATCGCATGCACAAGATACTTAAATGGCTTGGTGGGGGTTTAGGGGGGGGGGGGAGGCAAAGACTTCTCCCTATGAATGGGCTCCTAAACTCGCTGACATCAATCCAATGGATTTTCCCATTTGGAGAATTTTGAAAACAAACATATTAGTTAATTTCCATCAAAGTTTGCATGGTCTGAAGGCAAATTTGACTAAGGAATGAACCAATATTTTTGATGAGATACTTTATGATGTCCCAGAATGTCTAAAGGCAAGGCACCAAAGAAAAACTCAGATAGTTTGACATCTAATTTGTTTTTCTATTATTTTATTGAAATTTAATATATTTATTAATAAATTGCTCAAGCTTACTTTTTTTTAAATAATGAGCTTTAATTTCATCCAAAACTTTTTTCACACCCTGTACATGAATCCTCTTTCACAATGATCTATTTTCTAAGAAATTAGGAAAATTCAGCAATTCTTTAAGTTTTTACTGCATTTCACCCCCTTCTTCCTCAATTCATATAAGTTTTATAAATTTCATTAAAAAATTTGCTTTATATTAATTTTCTAAATTAGGTACCAGTTTAAACCAGGGTTGGCATGATTTAAATCAACTGATTTAAATCAAGATTTAAATCTAGATTTAAATCAACTGATTTTTTTTAAAAAAATCATTTGATTTAAATCAATTTTTTTGCAATTTCACATGAATGCACATATCAAAGGAAAATTTTGGGTAAAAAGTTAGAAAATATATTGGATAACGATAGAATTACAAAATTTAAAGCAAGATATGAACAAACTATTAATTGCTGTAATTTTGCTGGAGTTTTATTAAGGTTCTTTCTTTTAAATAAAAATGAAATGAAACTTAATGTAAGGAAAAATAATGAAGATTTGGCATTCATTAAAGAAGATTGTCTAAATCTTCTCACCACTGTAGCACATTTTCAAGCAAAAAATGGCCCATTCCAAAAATTACCATTAGTTGAGAAAAAAGTTTCTGATATTATGACAGATTATGATTGGCGGAAATTCTTTTACATAATGGGAGGTAAAGAGAGAATCAGCGAAATTGAAATTGAATTTATTTACCAAATAACAACAACCGTGGCTTCATCTACGGGAGTAAAAAGACAATTTTCTTCTTTTGTAGTAGTTCATTCAAGCCTTCATAACAAATTAGGAGTAGACAAAGCTTCTAAATTAGTGTTTTTGTTCAAACAATTAAATCTCTGATTTTTTCCTATTTGCTTAAGAAATATAGAATTAATTGTGATTTTTATCCCTTAATAAATAGCTTTCATTAAATGAATAAAGTAGACTTTCTCAAATCCGCACAGCTTGGGCCCAGAGGTTGTGTGGATTTCAGAATTTTGTGGGTTTCTGGTCATGGGTTTGTTTACATTTTTAAACAGTAATTTGATTGTAATTAATAATGCAACTGAAGTTAATGAATGTTTATAATAGTAAAACATTAAAACAATTATTAAGTTAATAAACTATAATAATAAAAATTTAGATAATTAAAATATTGAAAGCAACAAAGATGAAGTAAATAATCAATAATGTATAACTAAATATTTATTATAAAGATGAGATGCATTTTTTCCTAAATTATTCAATGGAACTTGCCCCATAAAGGTGCACTACTAATTCACATCAATATCATAAAATATAGAAGTTTTATTTCAGGTTTAACCAAACTCAACAATAAAAAAAAAAAGCTTGATGAATGTATAAATGCATTTTGCAAAAAGATTGTGATCACCACTGATATTAGCAATACCTTGAATTTTTTTCAGAAATAAATTTATTCTTCCTTCATGAAAAAGCATGAATTTAGCAATGCTAGTGAAAGTTACAGATTAAAATATACATAGAATTGATATAAAAATAAAAAAGTCAAATTTTGTCCCTATAGCTGACCTGAGAACTTCATTGTTTACATCTGTAAATTATGTGCGGATTTTAGAGAGTTGTGGATATTAGGGCAGCGGATTTGAGGGAGTCTACTGTATTTAATTTGCTTTTTAAATTTTGCCAGTTTCTATTCATTTACAACATATTTAAATTTATTTCGTTTTTGTTATTTAGTATGCACAATTCAATTACAAAATAATAGAATGGCTTTAGAATAGAATGGCTTTTATTATGTTTAATTTTTAGTACCAATCAGTAACTAGAATATAATAGTTTCTTAACTATATAATTATTTCTTATATTATTTTTATAAATTATAACTATTATTTATTCTTTTTTAGTTATTTATTATAAAAAACTGCTTCATGTATTGTAAAAACATAAAAACACAGTAATTAAATATAGGATTCTAAAAAAATCGAATAAATCCGATTTAAATCAAAAAAATCTGATTTAAATCAAATAAATCAGATTTTTTTGATTTTTTTAAAAAAATCATGATTTTTTCCCAACCTTGGTTTAAACTAAGTAATAATTCTAGACTACCCCCCCCCCCTAATTCATAAAAAAAAGTGATTTTTTTTTAAATCAAAGATTAAATTTAACATAATAGGAAAGGGGGAGGATGAATGACATCATAAAGAAATAAGGGAAGAAAGGGAAATAATTTTTTACTAGAGATTAGAACATTTTGCTGACTACTGTATCCCCCCCCCCCCCCCCAATTTCTAGAGCCCTGGATAATAGTATTGCAGAATGAACATGTAATGTGTTCACAAATGCAATTTAAAATATTTATTTATTTTTGTTCTTTTCAAAGTAATTTTTAAAAAGAGCATTTTTTTCACCTCTACTTTTTGCACTTTAAGGAAAATTTGAAAAACTGAAAAAAGGTGTGTTATTCACCATAAAATCAATGCTAAAGCTAGTATTTCATTATTTATATATTAGAAGAAGATATTTTTTTTTAATGTTTATTTGAACACATCAGTGCAATTTTACTTATTCTCATCTCCCACCAGTCTTATTTTCTTGTAACATTTTTTTCTGCTTTTTTGCATCAATCTTAGAAATACTCAAAATTACATTAAAAAATGCAGATTCCAGAGGAAAAATAAATTTTTCATACCTGAATTTCTAATCCCCAATACTGACATATTTGAGGATATGTAAAAATATATTAGACATGTTTCAGAAAAATGTCTGCTTGAGACAACTAAAGGGATGGCACTAAAAATTTTATATTTACCTAATGTTTAACACATATAACTTGAAAAGAAAATGTATTACTCATTCACTATTAATTTACAATATTAAGCCACTTAAAAAAAGAATATTTTTCCTGATATGAACATAATTTAATGCATCACATATTAACCAAATTTAATAATTCCTTGTAATATAAAATTGTCAGAATTACCTTGCTCACTGCCAAATCCAACTTGAGTTGGAGTCCTAGAATATGCATTGCTTGAGGTACTTCGAGGCCTCTGTTCTCTTGGAGCAGTGGGACGAGAATCACGAGCATTAACAAATGTTGTGCTTGAATTTTTTACCATATTGCCTGCAATTAAAACAAATGTAAGTAAAGTAAAGAAAGGAACAAAGGGAATAATTTTATTAAAATAATGCTTAAAAAATATCGCTTATTCATTTTGCAGGTTTACTGTATTAGCTAAATTACATAAAAATGTTAAAATTTATAGACCAATGCCAAATTAAAGTATGACAACTAAATATAAATAAGTCATTGTATTTGAGTTTCATAAATTTAATTTTGCTACAATTCATTCAATTTAACAGAAAAGTTTAATAATCAAAGGGTGGGGGAACTTTGTAAAAATACTCTCCCCCCTCCCCATGACTTGATAAGATGGTAAATTTTAGTTTTTAAAGGTAAATAATTTTGTTATAAAACAAAATATAAAAGCCAAATCAGAAAAATCAAGAGTAAATTAAAAATTACAATAATATTTGCAAATAATGAGACATGTTTGTCAAAAAATGTAAAAAAAATTATTTAAAATATGCCACATCTGATTGCTTTCTTTAACATATAACTCTGCACTTTGGTAGAGAAAAGAACAAACATGTTTTCTGCATTTTGAGCAAAAGTTGTTTTTTAAATTGAGGATTCACAAACATAGTAGACAAAGTTCATATTGAAATAGAAGGTGCATAAAATAAATATCTACTACACTAAAACAAGCCTGTTTTCACATATTTTCTCATGCATGTTACAAGTTTACAGCTCTCCCTCCCTCCAAAAATGGGCTTGATTTATGGTTGTAAGCCCCTCAATTATTACTACTGAAAAAAATAGTTGTTGAATAGATTAAAATTAATAAAAAGGGCAAGATATTTATTTCTGTGATTTTCTAATTTATGTTCATGACTATTGTGTAATGGTTCATGAACATAAAAAAAAAGAAAAAATGTTAACTGGGTGCAAAATTTGCCAATAGCAACTATTATCTTCCGTATATATAAATTACAAACATATTGAAATTGAAGTATTATTATTCATGATATTTCTTACTTCTTATTAAATTATTTATTTATTTATTCCTTTATTTGCATTTTAAATTAAATGAGTGAAAGGCATGTATTTTAAATGCATATTACAGGATTCATACTCATTTTCCAAGAAAAAATTCTTCGAGAATCTCCTGATGTATTTATTTTCCGGAATGTATAATTTTTCCATATCAGCAATTAACATTTTTAAAACCAGTATCATGACACTCCCACCTCCTCAAAATAAAATAAAAACAAGGTAATTTCAAAAATAAAATTTATACACCACTTAAATAAACAATACGAACATAACTTAAAACATTAATTTATGCAAAACAGAGATGAAGTTTACCTGTATTGTTGGGCTATCCTTAAAATCTTGGTAATTTGCTGAAAGAATTTCATTATCTCCTTTTAAAGCATTATAAATAACATGAAGGCTACAAGTGTTGTATCAATTACAAATGTCCTTTACTTTTCTTAAGTTTTTCTTGAACTATCGTCAAACCTTATGATGTTAGATGTATCTAGTGGCTGACTGGATGTTGACAGATGCAATATTATAAATCCCTCGAACAGCTACAATTGCGCTCAATTTCCCACAGTAATCAACCACTTTGGCAGGTTTTCTCAGATTTGGGGAATTTTTTGTATTATCCTGAGATTCCCCACGTTTTTATAACCTAAAATTTAAGAACCTCTGATTTTCCCAGAAATCTTATATTCCCCTGATAAGTGTAAACCCTGTATTATAACTTTTTTTTTAATGAAAGTTGTGTAAAATGAATAAAAAGAATGAAATTTTTAAGTAAATGAATGCAATATGAATGATGGCAACAGGAATGATATTTGGTGATTTGGCACCAAACACTAAAGTACCAAAAATGATCAATAGGTATGTAATTGACATTTTATTTTTCTAATATAACTGATTGTTATAGACCAAATATACAGATTAGACATTTTTTAACTCTCTAAGTATTTGGCACATAATATTCTCTTCACTAAGCTCCAGGTTTCACTGCAATATACACAATATTTAAGATAATATAAGTCAAGATTTAATGAATTTTCAATTTATTGAAGAATGATTAAGGATGTTCTCAACTGCTCTGGGACCATTCAAGTATTACGTAAGCATATTTTTAGTCATTTTGTACCCCCCCCCCCCTTTGCTTATGTAAGATTTTATGACAGTTTATACATCAATACTTCTTAACTTATAAAAAGTTACCAATCAATTACATTATTAATCCTACAAATTTATATAGGCATATAGGGATTGTGATATCAAAATATATAAAATGGTTTTAATATATTGTTGCTTATTGCATTAAACAAACCACAGAATACAAAATGGTTTAAATATATTGTTATTTATCACATTGAACAACAAAACAAGATATACAAGAAGTCTTAACTTACTTAGGCATCATAACTAAAATTTTTGACATGAATCATACAAATGTTGAGTTCAATTTGGTGTTCATATTTTAATCTGATGTCCAGGATCCTTGAACCCATGTTTCAACATTGCCTATTATAAAGTTTTCACTGGAACTGGCCTGGGGTATTGCAGGTTTCCAGTCCTTGTTCTTTGTCAATGTTAGTATCCATAATTAAATCAGACTAAATTCACTATCCAACTAAAAGCAATATTCTTTCACTAAAAATTCACTATGTAAATTCACTATGCAACTGAACTAAAACAATAAATATCTCTGGTATGTATCCGAGACAAGAAAAACCCCAAGTAGGTTTTCTGCTTTCTAAAGTTCCAAATCCCGTAGAGAAGGAAGTTCGACAATAGGAGCAGAAAGACAAAAATTTCCAGAAATTCTGCAAAAATTCCCGGAATTCCATGACCGATTGAACGGGAGAAAAGAAAATGCCAGACTTACCTAAAATAAAGTCAAATGACCAGTTACCCTGGCAACAGAACCCAGCCACACTGGTTCCTGCGTTTTTATAGTCTATCAATGTACTTGACTTGGCACACAAATTAACAGACAACAATGAAGACAAAGGGTAAGTGGGTGATGCGGGTCACACAACTGCTGATGGATAAGCAAAAGGTAAAATCGAAAATAAACGGCGAATTTCGAATGGATTGTAGAATGCTCTTTCCCCATCATACTTTGCTTGCTTGTTGAATCTGAACTGCAGTTGCTTCGTTGTTTAATGCTTACATAAGAATTGTCGTGACTACCCCCTCCCCCTTGTCAGAAAAAATAAGCAGACTCTGGACCCCCCCCCCCCCTCCCTTTAGTGCTTACATGACACTCGAACGGTCACTCTGCTCAACAAGCATAAAATGTTTTGACACATTTATGAATTCATTTTTTAACAGAAAGATATAAAATTGGAATGCCTGACTATAGAAGCGATTTCGAATCAAACTTATTTTTCCATTTTAGGATAATTAGATTACCTATCCAGTTCTAGACTTTTTGATCATGTGATCACCCGTTTTTCTCCTCCATTTTGACCAGTTTTTCTGCTTTTTTCGGGAAATGAGCTAAAAAACGTCAACTTTAAAAGCTTGTTATGAATGATCTATTGTGTTTTTTAAAAAACAGAAAATTGAGTGCAATCAGTTTCTGAACACCAACACCTGCTATTTTCATATACTTCCAAACAAAAATAAATTAAAGCAAGTCACAAAGTTGCCCTTTTTGATTTAAGAACACTCTTAATACTCTCAAGGATTACAATCATATCCAATGGATACTGCTAATTATGTCTTATTTTTATACCAAGGTATAGAATTTATTTTTAAATACTTTATCTTAACTTTCATCTCAAAATAGTAATTTTCTAAATAAATTTATAAATGTGCTAGGGAAAAAAATATCACAATTTCAGCTAAAATTAGAAAAGGAAACATACTATCTTGAATATCACTGCATTCAAACTGTGATGAGGGAACACAGGAAGGCTGATTATTTTCATTACTCAATTGCTAAACAAGAGAAATAAATTAGAAAATCATTAAATTGTTAATAAATATTCAAACATTGAAAAACTTAATAAATCTATAGTAATGAAATATCTTTAAAAATGTTTGAGAGCAACATACAAGGGAGTGTTAATAAAATTTCTGTAAAAACAGCTTGAGACAAGAAAGAGGGGAGCGTGGGACGAAGAAGCAAGAAATTGAAAAAAAAAAATAATAATAATGAACATGTTATGAAATTTATTGAATACATATACCAATATGAAAACAAAACCAATAAATTTTAAGAAATTACAAAATATGTTAAAATTTATAAGAAAATTCAAATCAAAATGTTGGAGGAAAATTGGATCATTTCAACTCTTTTATAACCCATGTATCCCTTTTTGTCTTCATTTATTTTTAGAAGTGTTTGCTTATCAAACTAAAAAATCTCAAGCAAGATAGATTTAAGATACATTTGTAATCAATACAATATTTTATGTTTATATACATATATTGTCTCATTTGCAAATAAAAACAATTGATTTATTAGACATTATTTTCTTTGTAATATTTGAGGACTCACATTTACAAAAGAAGAATTTTGCTTAAATTTTTTCTCTATAAATGTATATTTTATACTATAATACGAACAAAAATTATATGTGTGTGTGTATATTTTATCTTAAAAACTGTTCTGACGATTGACAAAATTTTATATTTTACCATTTTCGGGCACAAAAAGATCATTGGGTTTGGTCACATATTCAAGGAAATTCAATTAGTAGGTCATTTTGGGTCCGGGTTAAGCTATTTATACCTAAAGAATGGATGGATTGATTTTAATGAAATTTTGTATCTGACTGTTTTTGGCACAGAAAAATTTTTAGGCAAAGTCGCATGTTAAAGAAATTTCAATTAGTGGGTCATTGTGGGTTGAACCAATACTATCTAAAAAAAAAAAACGGCTCTAATGATTTTAACCAAATTTTGTATTTTACCATTTTGTATTACAAGAAGACCATTGGGTTAAGTCACATGTTGCAGAAAATTCAATTAGTGGGTCATTTTTGGGTCATGTTAATTTTATCTAGAAAATAGCTTGCAAGATTTTGACTAAATTTTGTATTCTATCATTTTAGGGCATGAGAAAGTCATTGTGCTAGGTCACATGTTGAGAAAATTCGATTAGTGAGACATTTTTGATCATAATTGGTCAGGTTTAAGCTATTTATATCTAACAGCTAGATCGATTTTAATGAAATTTTGTAAGAATCTGTTTTTTGGCAGGTAAAAACTGTTCGGCTAGGTCACATGTTCAAATTGGTTAAGTCATGAAATTTGCATGCACAGAATCCTACAAGTTTTTGCCCTGATATCAATCAAATTAAAAGTATTTGGTTATTTCATATCCAGAATGCTTATTAAAATGTGAAATATTTAAAGATACATTCAAAAACTGCAATAATGTTGATAAATGCTTTTTTTCTTTTATGTATGTGTATAGGTGGAGAATGAAGCAATAAAAGAATAATATTCAGGTTAAAATGAGACAATCTAAAATTGAATAATACAAAATTTAATATATAATATTCCTAAATATTCTATGCACATTCAGGGTTTTTTTTTTTTTTTTTTTTTTTTTTTTTTTTTTTTGTAAAGAGTTACAGGGTACAGTTAAAATGTTTTTAAATGTACCAATTTATTTCACTTGCATATTTTCTATATTCCACTATTTTCTATGAAATAAGACTAGAGTATATTAAATATGCAAATTTAAAATCTTTTAATTTTATTTTAATGAAATTTAGATTGATCACAGAAATAATACAAGAATAACCTATTGGTAATATGCATTACCTTTAAGCATTTCAAAATTGCATAAAGATTTTACAAAGAAAATTGTTTTTGCTTTTTAAAACACAACACCTTTTTTTTTAACATACTTATTAAGTTTGGCTGTGTACTAAAAAAAATCAGAAACATTACATTAAATTTCTACATTAAATTCATGACAAGAACATTCTACTTTAAATTTTCAATAGAAAGTTAAGCTGAAATACAACTGATGACATAATAAGCTCATTTACAATAACCTTTATGCTTTCTTTGGCAATACAGAAAAAGAAAATTTCATGAAACTTTATGCTTTCTCGGGCAATACAGAAAAAGAAAATTTCATGAAACTTTATGCTTTCTCGGGCAATACAGAAAAAGAAAATTTCATGAAACTTTGTACATTCTTGGACAATACAGAAAATTTCAATAAACAAAATTTCTAAAAATAGTTTTTCTTTCATCAAATTAAACCTAATTTTAAAGAAGATTTTGTGAAAAAAATAATTCATGTGGGCAGATAAATATAAAGTTGATTTTATAAGCATGAATTCTTGCTCATTATCTATGTTAAAAAATAAAATCCCTTTTTTCTTTTTTTTTTTTTTTTCCTGCAAAATATTAAGCGACGAAAAGAAAAATACAATTGAAAAAAATGTTATGAATAAATCAAAAAAATTAATTTATATAAAAGTATGTTTAAAAATTACAAAATTTGTTTGAAAATATCTGTGCTTGGGCCTTCAACTCCGAATTTTGAATTTTTCCGAATTTTAGGTCATAAATAATATTGCTTTTCCATTAAAAAGATAAATGAAATTTTACTACTCAAAAATACAAAATTATGTTCATATATTGAAAATTTCATATAGCAGCTATTAATACTAAATTAAATAAAATAAAAATAAACATTTATTTGAATGAACATACGATTTATGAAAAAAAATGGCAACTTAACTATTAAACATTTCGGTTAATGTGCATTGTTTTAGTAACTTTGGTCTCATTAAAAATTTTTTTAGAACTACAAATATCTTTTCAATTGTAAAGTTTAATTTTTTTTTCCCTTATTAAATGGTCTGACTCTAACCATTTCCTTAATAACAATAATGTTAAAGAAAAGGAAAACACAAATACAGCAGCATCTTAGCAGCCAATAATTGTGCTATAATGAAACGATGACTCTCAATTCCTATCCCATCAGGCAAAGATCGTGTAAGCTAATGCTAAGCTTATGGGGAGGTGTTTTGACAATATCTTTTTTTGCATTTTGACATTGAAAAATCTCAAAAACTCATTGGGCAGCATAGGTCAATCCCCTCAAATCATACTTTTTTTTTTTTTTTACTTTTGATTGTGCACTTTTTATAAAGTTACTTAAACTTCCGGACCAGGTTAAAAAAAAATAAAAGGGTCATCATAAAATAACTGCAACCAAAAAAAAAAAAAAAAAAAAAGGCAATTGAGAACTGACTCCAGCTGTCCAATGCAAAAACTAGTCGCTGGGGGACCCATGTAATACTTACCCATTATGGATATACATAATAAAATATGAAAAGAAAATATGTGTAAACTATAAAATGCATTGCAATTCCAAAACAAAATTTAAATGTATATTTAAACATTTTAAATATACATAGTAATGCTCTATTAATAAATTGCTGATGAACCCATTTCGACAAATTATATAAAATGCCAAACTACTCAAGTAGTACCGAATTGCGTAAAAGAAACATCTTTATAACTCCTAAAATAATAATCATTTTAACAGTTTACTGCATTAGATTAAGAGTCTCATGTTCAATTAAAATACAACTTTGAATTGAAATCTGAATGAAATACAAGGTCATGAAAAATCTTAGAATGTGGAAAACAGGATTACAAATATTGCGGCAATTAATTATCCAATTGACTTCCGTTTTTTATGCAAAATTTGTGTTCTTTTATTGTTTTTTTAAGTCCACTCCTTAAAATAAAAAAAATTATAAATTTTTATATACCTTTCATCAGAACAAATTTTTCAAGAGTCTGAAAAAAAAAAAACAGTTCTGGTTAATTCAGGTTACTGATATTAAAAAAGCTTTGTCCCATTCTTACTAAGTACACACAAAATTTCAAGTCTTTATCTCAATTTGTTCGGGAGACAGGGAGTTTACAGACATGCAGAGAGGCACACAGCCATTTTTTTTACTAAAAATGTGGTTTTTGGAATCTCTAGTATCTAAAATGTAAATCCGTCAAAAAAAAATTCCGATCTCCAAAATGATTGCAAGACTTACCCTATATTACGTATGATGGGCAAGTAAATATTAAAATGTCGAAATGCAAAGAAAATCCCCATGGGTTTAACTCAATAGTAACTTTGCCTGACAAGGACAGGAGTCTTAAGCAGGGAGGAGAGAGAAGAAAAAAGTAGAAACAATATTCGATATAAGTGTGGGCGGGAGCATTTCTACCGTGCTTTAAGCTTTATTTACATCTGATAATTGCAGAAAAGAAAAAACAAAGTAACATTTAATGGGACGTTTCAATGTCTTTTCTTTTTTCAATAATTTTGGTTATTCTCCTCCCTCCTTTAGTACTGCCACTGGAAAGTTCGAACTTTGGAAATTCCTAACTCTTGATGTCCGAACTACAGAATTTGTAGTGTATCATTTATGAAAGATCTGTTTAATAACAATACATTAATAAAAAAAATTGCAATAATGCATTGGCATTCCAAAATAGCAAAAAACAATCGCTAGAAAGTTTAGTTTTGAATAGTTGAAAAAGCTTAAAATGGAAACATATTTAAAAGCATTCTAGGGTTATTCAATACTATAAAACATGCTTGCGAAAAATCTGGAGAGATTAATGAATTAGATCATTTCTTTTTATTGGTTTTAAGGCTGCTCAAAATTGTTTCAAAAACCCATTTTTAGTTAAAACATAGAAAAAAATAGAAAATATATGCACTTTCTATGAAAGGCAATTTAAACCCAGTATAAATCACTATGAAAAAATGAAAGTTAAAAATAACCCATGACTTTCTTTTCATAAAAGTAAAGTGTATAATTTATTATTAAATATCAAAATAATTATTTTATTGTTTAAAATTCAGTGAATTATTACATCTAATATTGAACTTTAATATAAAGTTAGCTTCATTTTAATCTTCATAATCTCTCAAAAGTTTTTAATTTAGCCTAAGAAAAATAAAATTAACTTTTATTATTATTCACTCAATATCATAAAGATGCCAAAGAATGAAAATTAATGGTGAATGCAAAGAACAGAACAACTCACAATCTAATGTGGAATCAATCATATCATTCTTCACAAACTTCTCATTTGCATTTCATTATTTTAAAATTATTCTTTTTTCTTTTTTTTTTTCTTATTAATAAAATATTTTAGGTTTATTTGTGCTTCAAAAACTAAAATTATGCTCAGAAAAAATCTGGAATCAAAATATAAAAAGTACAAGATATCTGGATAAACAATCTCAGATATCCTAAGCAAATATATTAAAATATAAATAAGAATTTGTAAAAAATGCTGTCATTGGTTTAACTTTTGCTTTAAGTGTTGTTACGTGACTATTACAGGCTATTATAAGAATTTTTCTTGAGTTTAAAATGTTAAAAATTTAAAAAATAAATGTAACATAGTAATATTTTACAAAAATTTAAGGCAATATGCATAATTCTTCAGTAACTAAAATGTAGTAGTAGGTACTAAATTCCAATGAGCTAGAAATAAAATTCAAATGAGAAATATTTTGTGAAATTAGATTTTTTATTCTGCATCTTGTTTTCTTGTCAAAAAAGTTTAGTTTAGATGGATTATAAACAAATAAAAATGGTACATGCTTTTCTAACAAAGCATATATTTTTGTAACTAAGTCATTAAGTCTTAAAATAAATTTTTTTAAATATGCACATGCAAAATGAAAAGTTTGACTGGCATCTTTTTTTGATAACAAAATATGCAATCTTATTTTGTAGGAATATTTTGGTCATAATAGATCATTCTTTACAAATATATCTCGGTATTAAAATTAACAGACAATGAATTTCTGGATTAATATGAAATACCATTAATTTGAATATACATATTTTCATGGGGAAATAAGCAAAATAAAATTTAAAGCAAGATATACAAAAAACAAGAGGGACAAAAAATATGTATATTAAAACAAATACAATACAAATCATCTTGATGAGTTTTAGCTAACTGGTCTACAGAAATTTAAAAAATAATGTTAAGTTCAATTCTTTGAATGTGAGGGTCATCCTGCATTTGTATTAAAATGCTCATAAAAGCCAGCATATTTTACTTCTTTTTATTTATATTACATATTATCAACTATACAATTTTATAATACAACAATTGTTTTTACGTGTCTGTGGTCAATTTTTCATGTATTTTATAGTTATTAATTAAAAAAAGTTTTATTATAAATATATACATGTTCTATAGTAAGTATGAATGTTACTTTTCAAGAGTAGCTTTATCTGCGATACCATAATTAAAAATCTAAGCAAGCTAGAAAATACTACAAAAAGCAAACAGAAAACTAAACTTTTTTTAAAAATTAATTACTAAAATGTTGAACAATGCAAAACAAAAAATAAATTATAATTACAGAGCAATGAAATTATTTACTAATAAATACTTTATATTAATAACAGCCCATTAACATGCAAGCACCCACAAGACAAAGAAAAAACTAAAAACCTTCCTCACATTCAATTTCAAGCAAAGCGAATAGATGTTCGTCTGTTGCGAGAGTGCTGAAGCGGCTGAAAGTCCACTCACCGGAGTCTGCGTAGGAGCCATTGGTAAATTTGGATTAGATGGTAAAGTCGAAGCTACAGTACTCCTAGGTGGCAAAGGCTGAACAACCATATTTTGGGTAAGAACATGCGGAGGTGGAATCGCATGTGGTAATGTGACAACAGGAACATAGTTTTGGGAAACAGCAGCAGCCATCATGGGATGAATGGCTGAGGAAAAACTTTGATTGGTATAGGTCTGTGTGGGAATAGGACGTGCTGGATCAAAATCAACAGCTTGAGTCGTTGGCTGAATGGGCACAGAAGGAGACAGATTAGATCCAACTTGCTGTGGTGGCGGTGGTGGTAAAGAAGCTGAATTCCCTAAAACAAGATTAGTAGTTGAAGGACTTGTGGGCATATTAGACACATCTCCGCTAGGCTGTCTTGTGCAGTGAGCAACCATGTTCGAAGAAGCCAAGGACTGAGATGCAGAAGAAAATTGCACATTAGGATAAGATGGCCCCACAGGAGATGTCGGTACTTGTGAATTAGTTCTAGAAGCTGAAAATGAAAATAACTCATTTAGAAACTAAATAAGTATCTTTTTTAGTCTTTTTCAGCTATTTCATCTAACATTTTCTAAAAATTCAAAAATAAAATAAAAAATAAATATCACAAAACAATGAGATTGAACAGCAAAAATTCATAAGCGTAACACTACATTTGTTATTCATTTACTATAATCCATCTCAAAAGCTTAAGCACAAACATAAAATGTAGATTTTTAATGAACTAGCTGCCCTTGGCGACGAGTTTGATCTCCCTTAAGCATATTCTAAGCATTAAATTATATTTCTTTTATTCATCATTTATTTCAATTGCTCTTTTTGTCAAATTAGAAGATTCAACTACAGAAATAAGCATAGATATATGTACCACATTGACTCGATTGCTACAAAATGGCAAATGCATCCCTCACATGTGAACCCAGCTATTGTTCATTAATAAACTGTATACAGTATAACATGTTTAATCCAGACATCTAAAATCTGGAAACTTCTGTTATCCAGACACTTCAGTACGTTTATTCATTTTTATTTTGAATTCGAGATAATAGATGGCACCATAGATCATATATAAATGAATTTCAGATAAAGGTTAAGAAAATGAAAAGATTACATAATAACACAATTTTTTCTCAATTTTAAAACTTCAAGAACTCTCTAAATTACATTTGTAATTAATGTAGTTGTCTTTTTAGATATTAAGTTGTAAAAATTCATGATTAACAGTAATTTCACTTCTTTTTCTTTCTCCAAAAGATAATAAAATGTCGCGAAAATATCACAAAATCAGACTTTTTTAACTGTTGTTTCTTTTAAGTATTTAACTTATGACTTACTTTGATATTTATAGTTGTTATATATTTAATTTTTTATAATATCATCGTTATGTATCACAGTTTTAAATACGTTACTCTAATTATAAGGTTGATTTTTAAATTATAATTTTAAGTAGGGATGCACCGAATAGTGATTTTGGCCGAATACCGAATGCCGAATATTCGGCCGACAGGTGAACCGAATACCGAATATTCGGCTGGCTGAATAGTAATTGTTGGGCCGAATATCGAATATTCGGCCAACCGAATAGTTAACTATTCGGCCGAATACCGAATATTCGGCTTTCCAAATACTTTTTATATTTCAAAGTTTAAAGGTATTAAAATGTTACTTTTTAAAACAATTTTACATAATATTTAATAAAAGAAACTTACGTTTTGATAAACAAGGGTGTTTTATAAGAAAATTTAGTATTTAAAAAAAATCTGCCTTTAGTTATTTAAGAAGCACAATTATGAGACTTTTTGAATTAATAAAATTTTAAATTTCATGGTTTCTTCTACGAATTAAAACAAATATTTTAAAATCAAAGAGAAATAATGAAAACATGGATGAAGTAAAACTTTATAGTCTCTTAATTGTCATTTTTCAATAACTCAAGGCAGATTTTTTTCAATATAAAGTACAAGTACTTTCAACTTAATTCTGAATAAAGGAATATCTAGCTCATAGTTCTTTTCATATGAATGATGGCATTTTCCACTCTTCCCATTATATCATATTTTACAGAAATCAAAGCATGAAAGTTGAAAATACAGTATGGTATCTTATTTATTGTTAATGCAACAAACGAAAACATAAGTTTGATCTAAAGTGAGATGAAATACAATGTATTTATGAGTCAATAAGTTTATTATGGTTTCATGAAAAAAAATTGCCTTGATAGCTATTACTATTCTCAAAAGCTTTTCTTTCTTGTTTAAGGTCTTTTATTTGGGAAAAGCAAGAAACAGAATATTTACTAAACAAAATTTAGGAACTTGCATTTGCACATCATTTATTCTTAAGGAGAATTTTAATCCTTCTCATGGTTAATTTTCTTAAGTTATACTTTATAAACAACAAATAAATAATGTAAAAACATTCTATTTTATTTAAATATGACTTTTTTTTAAATTATTTTAAATATATTTATAAATTGACAGTTAAAAGTTGAAATTGTGAAAAGTTTTTAAAAATGTGTTTTAAAAGGTTTCATTGAATATATAAGATTTGGCCGAATACTTTGATATTCAGTTAAACCGAATATTCGGCAGGCCGAATAGTTTGATATTCGGCCAAACCGAATAGTTTGATATTCAGCCAAACCGAATATTCGATAACATGGCCGAATAGGCCGAATACCGAATAGATACCGAATATTCGGTGCATCCCTAATTTTAAGTCTTCAATTTCTCTCTAATTTTTTGAGGTTTGGAATTTAGTTTTTCAATATTTTTCATGACAAGTCTATAATTCTTGTGATGTGCATTATTTAAGTATTCAGAAATCACAATTTTTTTAAAAATCGTACGTTTGTTGCTTTTAAAGTTTACAATAGATGGCAACACTACATAAGAATTACATAATTTTTTAAAAAAACATTTGTTTTTGAGCATTTTGAATTGATTTTTCTCAATGTTTTCAATTATCCAGTTAATTACATTTTTGTATTGCCATAGTAATGAGAGGTATTATCGCTAATCTATGTGCATTTTAGTTAGAAAACTTCTGTAATCCGGAATTTTCTTTAATCCATATGCGCTGTAATCGTGACGATTCCGGATTAAAGAAGTTATACTGTATTTACTCTTATTTTCTTTTTTTTTTTTTAATGATATAAATTGTTTTGTTCTATAATTATTAAACTTTTTTTATTTATTATTATTTTCTTTTTTAATTAATAAATTTAAGTATAGTATTTTTTATAATAAATAATTTTTAGTATAAATTTAAGTATACTTAAATTTACACTAAAAATTTATATAAAAATTTATATAATTTATTTAAAAAATATATACATAAATGGTATTTGAAAGCAAAGTTTTCGCCAAATTATTTTACTGTGATTGCAGTTTAGTTCAAATTAATGTGAATCCTTCAAAATTAGTTTTCTGGTTACAAAGAACACATTTCCTCAATGACCTCTGAGTTCTTAAACAGAGCCAAGCCCTGAATAGACTCAAATGTTAGTCCTGCATTTCGATATTTTTGAGAATTTTGTCTTTCCTTCAAACAAATGTCAAGCTGTTGAAATCAAATACCTCTAAACCATAAGTTTTACCGGCTTTCTGCCTTTTGAAATAAGTCCTTGGTTACTTTCGCAGATCCTGCCGATACATGTTCCACCCATTAAAGCCATCCGTTTTTTTATTTCCATCAATTAATAAAATAATAAGCCATCTGTCTCTATATGCGACTATATATTATATGAACATTTGTTTTTTAGCCCAGATCATTCATGCCTGTTAGAGGTGTAGTTCATGCTTGTAAGACATGGCTTGTGAGCCATTTTCTCTAGTATAATATAATCGTATTCTTTAACATGTCTACGTATAGCATCTTTGAACACTTGTGCACCAAAATATTTTTGATTTGTGGTATGGGCATATTTATCTAAACACCAATCCCGTGTTCTCTTATCTGTGTCAACAAAGTCATACGCGGTCATCCATATCTTGGCTTCTGGTTTAAATTATTATTTATAGAGAATACGTGATATTTTATACATCATTCTGATCAATTAAAAAATTTTATATTTTGAAAAAATTTTATTTTACCAAATCAATTTTTAGAAAAGTTTAATTTATCTTTTGTGAATTTTTTATACTCCAGCAATTTCAAAATGAGTGGAAATGATTTTTACATTTGTATACTTTTATTAAATAAGAATATGACATCATACAACCTCATTATACTCATCCAATCCTCTGTTTCTAAAAATAATTTGCATAAAGCACTTAAAACTTTTGAAATTGTGTTTCATCAAGAAAATAAATTAAATAGCATAATTTTTATTTAAACCAATGAAAACTGCTTATTTAATTTGATTAAAACCCGAGTATTTATTATAAATTGACTTTATATATTTTCAATTATTTTTAATCAGATATGAAGAATGCATAAACTTTTGATATAGATTATATTTTTTGCTAATCTTTATATATAAAAATCTTCTGTGCGTGTGTATGTAATTGAACTCCTCCTAAACGACTGGAAGGATTTTAATGAAATTTTGTGTCTGTGTTCCAGTGGATTCGAGAATGGTTTAGATTCACATTTCGTCGAAATTGATTCAGTACTTTTTTAGTAATTAGGCAAAAACTAATAAGTGATTTTTCGCTGATTAAAAGTGCTATATATAGTAAAGAAAGTCAGGATTTCGTATTAATCATAGTACAAAAAAATCTACCGAACCAAAAATCTTGAAAATGGGGTAAAAATACTTCTTATAACATCGAGTGCCGCTAAGAAATGATTTTCGATAATTCCACCCCTAAGATGAGTAGAAAAAAGAACGAACTTTTAAAAATTTCCTTAAAAATCGGCTTTTATAGTTATTTTTCAACTGATAACATATTTTAGTGCATTCTCTCATTCTGAATCGAATGGTACTAAGCAAATTCGTTTAAATCCAGTAGTTCCTGAGATAATTCACATTTTTCTAATTTGGCTATGTCTTCGGCGCAAAAACCTCAAATTTTCAATGCTTATCTTTATACATAAAAATCTTCTGTGCGTGTGTATGTCACTGAAATCCTCCTAAACGACTGGACCGATTTTAATGAAATTTTGTGTGTGTGTTCCAGTGGATTTGAGAATGGTTTAGATTCACATTTCATCGAATTTGATTCAGTACTTTTTTTGTAATTAGGCAAAAACTAATAGTTAGTGATTTTTCGCTAATTAAAAGTGTTGAATATGTTTGATGAATGGAGTGCGGACGGAATGTCGGAGCGGTCTAAGGCACCAGATTTAAGCTCAGCTTCTTGAAGAAAGAGATCGCGTGTTCGAACCCCATTGCTGACAAACGTGTATGCTTTACAATAATATTTCCTGTATTATAATTTTGATTAACCGACTTCAGACAATCGTTAACTTTTAACTAAAAAGAGAAAAATAAACTTTTCTATCAAAAATTGAACAGACTTCAAAAACTAATGAAGAGTAAAAAATAATTTCCTTACATAATTGTAACAAATTAAATTAAGAGCGTAGTGTTTATTCTGCGTATTACCATATTTACGTACATTTATTTGATTTTCTGGAGTCGGTGCCAAGAAGGACAACGTCTGTCGGTGACAGGACAACATCTGTCGGGTGCGCTAGTAACAGTGTAAGAATGCATCATCTATGTATCCTGACCAAGGACGATTATTAGGAACAAGACTTAACTTTTAACATAAAAAAGGATTGGCAATCTTATGTTCTGCAATAACAACCAAACCATAGAGTATACCTCCTAAACCTGTTCACATGCATTTTTATTTTTCATACATTTGCACATTTTAAAGCAATTTAATCTTCAAAGAAAATCTATACTAATAAAATAACAAATCGCTCTGTCTGTCTGCGTGTGTATGTGTATGTCTGCGATGGTTAGCAAAATCTACGGGAGGTATGAGGCTCAAAATTTTTAAGACAGTGAGAGTAGCCCAATAACACTCCTGATGCATCTGAAGCTCAGAATTTTAATAATTTGATTAATTTCAGATATATTAATACAAAGTGGAACTCACTTTCATAAAAAAACCATTTTTTTAATGTTCGGGAAAAGAAATTGTTTGTAAATGCACACAAACTCTTTTATGCACCTAAACGAAAGTCTGATTTCTTGACATTTATTTCTGTTTTTTGGATCATTTTTTAAAAATCCAAATCAGCCAAATTGCTTGACGCAGTTAAACTTAACAGACATACTCTATATAACGAAATCAACTGTTCCAGTAAAAAATTCGTTATATAGAGAAATTCAATGTATAGAGAATGATGTTAAAAATCATATTTAATGTGCAAATTTTGAACAACTATTATTTTTGATCTTTCTAATTAAGAATTTGAAGTGTTTAAAAGTAAATATTAACCTAATATTTTATTTCTTAATTATTTAAGCTGTTTCAAAAAAGAGAACAGACATTTATTTGAAAGCTTAATGAAAATCAAATAAGGTAGACTTGCGTTAATTTCAGACGAAGAAATCTGTAATTTTTTGTTTTTTTTTTGTTTTGTTTTTTTAAATTGTTACACTCACAAAAAAATACTCAAATTTTACCAAGGAATGAAAAATTGTAGTTAAATTTCCTCCATTTGAAGGCCTCTCTTATGTGCCTCTCATTGATTTCTCTCTTGCATGGGTATCAATCCAATTGACACTGTTTTGAGAAAGATGTGAGGGAGGTGGGATGAATTCGTTGGATTTAAAGAAAAAGGACAGAAGTAATATATAAAAAACAAAACTCAGCACTGACGATAAATCAAAAATAAGTGATGGAAAATTGATTCCATATGATTTTGAAGCTTTTTAAAACTGAATAAATTAAGACCAATTTATGAAAAAATTTGTTATATTGAGATAGATATTTCGCTATATAGAGACTGTTTTTGATGTAATCATGCGAAAAGGGGACCGTTCCTAGTAAAAATTCATTATATAGAGAAATTCGATGTATGGAGTTTCGTTGTAGGGAGACTCGACTGTATTTCGAAAGATCATACTTTTAGGTCTCAAATGCTATTATTAATTCGAAATAATGTTGCAGTTAACCCTTTAAAAAGAAATATTCAAAAAGAGTAGTTTTTCCCAAAACTATTTTTCTCGCTTTTGTCAATGCTCTTCAAGGGCATATTTTTTAAGATGTAAACAAACAAAATAGAAGATCTTTTAAAGTTTCTAACCAATGGTGTAATTGGTTTTAAAATATTTGGATTTTAACCCTTTCAAATACACTGGCAAAAGAAGGTCATTTTGAGACTCGCAGAGAGAATATTTTTTCCATGCTAAAATTATCTTAACATGCATATTTCAACTTAATCTTTTAAAATCTTCTCAATAGATCAAATTTATACTCCCTACAAAAAATTCAACACGTTTGGATGGATAGAAATATTTTTTACAAAACAAAATGTGCGAAAAATTTGATGAAATCAATAAAAGACAGATAGTTTTCTTTGCGGTTTTGACTTAACAAAATGCAATCCTATAGGTACCGGTAAACAAAAAACATTCTTTAAGCTTAAAAACATTTTTATAATCTATGATGCAATCAGTTTTTAAAATATAAGATTTAACGCTTTCAATTACACCGGCAAAAGGAGGTATTTTGCGACTCACATATAGAATATTTTTTCTACGCTAAAAGTATTAAGTGTATATATTTCAGCCCAATCTTTTAAAAGCATCTCAATAGACCAAATTTACACCTTCTTAAAATTTTTTGAAACGTTCGGACGAGTAGAAATAATTTTTACAAAATAAGTGCAAAAAATTGGATGAAATCAATAAAAACCAGATCGTTTCATTGTGGTTTTGCCTTTGCAGGGCGCAATTCTATATACGTCCTGACAAACCGAAAATATTTTCTTAAACCTAAAACATTCTCATAATTTATGTTTCAATTTGTTTAAAAAAAAAAAAAAAAAAAAAAATGAGATTTAACCCGTTTAAATACACCGACAAACATGAATTACAACCCGGCTCATGGAGAATACATTTTTGCTACGCTAAAAGTAAATAGATATCTGTATTTTAGCACAATCTTTTTTTAACCTTTCAATATACCAGATTTACATTACTTTAAAAAACTTTGGAACTTTTGTATGGATAGAATTCTTTTTTTACAAAATAAAATGTGTGAAAATTTTTATGAATTCAGTAAAAACCTGAGTGTTCCGTCGCAGTTTCGTTCGCTTTCGGTTTGCATAGTTTCCAAAAAATCAAATTACATAGAAAATAAAATACCAAACAGCATGTGCTTTCAATTCAATATCTTTTCATGATTTTTCCGTTTAAAAATAAAAAATTTGACAAAATGGACTTAAAGATATAAAATCATAGAAATTTGAGTTTAATTTAAGGGTAATTTAGAAAGCAAATAACACTTTCGAAAACTGAATAACATCACGTGCCTGGGCAATGCCGGGCAGGACAGCTAGTATTTTAATATATTTTTACGGTATCTATATATATAAAAGAAGGGTACACGACATTTCGGTCCCGCCATTTCGGTCCCGCCGTTTCGGTCCCGAGACATTTCGGTCCCTGGACATTTCGGTCCCTGGACATTTCGGTCCCGAGACATTTCGGTCCCGAGACATTTCGGTCCCTGGACATTTCGGTCCCTGGACATTTCGGTCCCGAGACATTTCGGTCCTTAATCATTTTGGTCTCTTGCCATTTCGGTCCATTGCTATTTCTTTACCGGCCACTTTATAACTTGGTTTCTGATTGATGAAGGCCCACTAAACGCTGTAAGCTCAACATTGTTCGGGCCTTTTTTAATATTTTTATTCTCCTGCCCCCCCTTCCTTCAAATTTTATACAAAGCTGAATATAATAGTCCAATAAGTTTAATCTATTGTAACTCGTGATAATAAAATCACAGCGAGTTGTAAATTTGATTAAACAATGTTATATAATTTTACACTGTCTTTATTATTATTATTTAACAGAATAAATATTTTAAGTTTTATCATATATTTTTTGTATTAGGTATTTTATCTATACTATAAACTATTATTTTTATTGATTGTTTTCGCACACTTTCTTAGACTCTTTAAATTAGTGATTTCATAACTAGGCGTGCTATAAAAATTTTTTGTTAAAAAAATAAAAATGCTCCAACGACCTTTTTTTATGTAATAATTATTGGTTGCTTTTTTTTTTTTTTTTTTAACAGTTTTCTTACCTTATGAAGACAATTTTTGTGAGTTAATTTTATTGAAAGTGGGCCCATTTCTTTGTAATAAAATGATTATTTTTTAATTTTATATAATAATGTAACTATTATTTTAAATAATTTTATTTTCGATTTTTAGCTGACAAAACTAAGCTTTTTTAATTTATCGTTTATTTATTTATTTCCATTACCTTTTCGCTCCCACTTTCACAGAAAAAAATTGACAATTTTTATTTCAATTTTATTATTAATTGAATAAATAGTTTTAAATTTCAGTAACTTTAAATATAAAATAAACAGGCAAACGATAAGCTTCAATTTATAACTACTACAAAACATAATGATAAATTGAATATAAAACAGATTATTTATTGAGTTTATGTAAAGTAAAATTCGAAATGCATATTAATAATTTTATCAGTTTAATTATATAAAGATTCATTAAATTAAAAATACATAAATTTAATAAAATATTAATTTGATTTTCATTTTAAAATCACTAACTGTTTTGAGATTTAATTTATAGCAATTATTCATCACCATAAGTTATTATTCAAAAATTGTTATTTATTTCAAAAAAGGAAATTATTATTATTATTATTATTTTGAAAAATCGATTAGTAACGTAACGTAATAATTAATTAAACATAATAATGCAACACTGTAACAATGCGTAAAAATATTTCTTAACAGGTTTAGGTAACATTATTATCCAGATGCAGATTTAAATTTTTTGAAACAATGTTATAGTTTACAGTTCGCAAAAATCAATCATATATTAATTATTATATTTAAAGAGTAAGAAAAATATCATAAACTAACCAATAAATGAATAAATAACATATTTATTTTGAGAATCTTTATCATTTCTATACATCCTAATGAAGTTAATAACATTATAGTAGCTGAAATTTAAAAAATATGTTTTTTTCATTTTGCTATAACTTCTATATAGTTCTTGTACTAGATTTTAAACAAGTAATTGATAAATAAGTCACTTAAACAATTAATAGTTAAAATAATTTTGAATCCTTATTAATAAATATGTTTGATAAAAATAATTTAATTTTTGAGAATTTTTTAATTTAACAACATAATTATTAATGCTTTCAAATTTTCTAAGATGATGTTAATCATTTAATAAAATAATGTATAACATTAAGTAAATAACAAATCAAAACCGTGTGCCGAGAATTTTTAAACACTTTTTTTTTTATGTTGGTATTCCTATAAAATTGGAAATGTATGCATATAAGTATCAGCTAAGTACTACGATTAACCTCTTTTAAGCAAAAATTCTGCATGTCAATCAATTGTCAACGCCTATCTGAACAAATAGTCATCTTTATACAAGATAGCTAGAAGAGCTAGTTAGTTAGCTTTATTCTACGTATCTTGATCTTTATACACTTGTCAGATGAAACCCTTATTCTTTACAATGCCCTTTATACTCTGGAGTTCAAATGCGGACGGACCTCCCACATAATCGCTGGCATTTTTTAGAAGAAATATGAATGTTTTGAAAAGAACAGCATTTCTCAGTGTTTTTTATTCCTCTTCCTGTTATCTTCATTTCAAACGCTTTTAGTATCAATTAAACCAGTATAAAAAGTAGAATGGAATATTTTTTTATCCTTATTATTACAGCTTATGAATGACATTGAAATATTCAAAACTTATAACATAACTAAATAAGATTTTTAGATAAGATATTTACCACCTAGACATAATATTTTAAGTTACCTTTTTTAATTTAACTTACTTTGACAGAAGGCTTTTTTTTTTCATATTTTTTATGAGGGTTTTTATATTTTAATGTTAAAAATAATTATTTTATATAATGATATCAGCTTTAAATGAAATGACAAATTTCAATACGCACTACATTAATAATTTTGTAATTAGTTTCCTTAAGCTGGTTTTAGAAAATTTAACAGATGTGTTGTGTAAATGTGATATATGCATAAAAGTATGGCAATTTAATTTTTGTGCTCTTGCCGTTGTTTTGGAAAACATTAATAAAAACAGGGAAGCGTCAATATAATAAACATTCTAGATTGTAATAATAACAATAAAAAAAGAACTGTTGTCATGAAAAAATAATTGCTAATAATTCAAGATGTAATTCATTTTTCTAAAATGTAAAAAAAAAAAAAAATAAATAAATAAATAAATAAATAAAAATCTTTAGGTTAGAAATCATTTTAATAATTATTTCTGCTCGTGTCATATATTTATGTAATAAAATAATTGCAATGCTAACTACCTCCACGTGTTGCAATATGGAAACTCTTTTCTTAATTTAAAAACGGAAAAGTTTAAAAGGAAAATAAATGTTAGTAACCAAAAACAATATATAAAAAATGCCATAAACAAAAAGAGGATTCAATGATAATTTTGGCACAGGGGGTAAAATACCACCAGATACAGATGTTTTTTATTTATTTCAACATTTTTGCTCCTATGCGGGAAGTGGCGGGGGTGCAAAATAATGAAACACTTATAATTCTGAAAATTGGCTTCAGCGATGAAATCCTATAATATGCTAAGTGTCAGAATATAAATTCCATATAACAATAACTCTTTCTTTTCTCCTGGCAATTTAAAAGCCTTTGTCTCCCTGGAGAGGAAACATGCATCTCAGAAGTTAAAATTTTACAACTATTATGGGTGTGTTAATATCATAAGTTAATTGGGTTATTTTATAAATTTAGTTATCAGTTTCCAAGTTAACTTCCCCGTTTCCTCGCTCAAGAATTCAAAACATTCTGGCAATTTTAAAAAATGCCATTCATCAGTGAATTTTTTTCAGAAATCTCCATCGATTTCTAAATAATTGATCAAGTTTTGGGGTACTTGTTACTTCTAATTAATCGCATTACACTAAAATTTTATGCGACTTTCAGTTAAAAAACCAGTGTTGAATTCAGACACTTTTCTCCGGGAGGGACTTCTGTGGCTCCGGGGTGGATTACACTTTTTTACCACTGAAAACACAAAATTTCAAATTTTCCGGGGGGGGGGGGGGGTAATTGATAGCTCCGGGGGGAATGACCTGCCCCTGAATTCAACACTCTAAAATGTTCCTCCTAAAATTATGTCAGATATTTCCCGCGCACAAAATTTCAGCTTGCTGGAGAAGGGACCGAAAAGTCCAGGGACCGAAATGTCTCGGGACCGAAATGTCTCGGGACCGAAACGTCTCGGGACCGAAACGTCTCGGGACCGAAATGGCCAGGGACCGAAATGTCTCGGGACCGAAACGTCTCGGGACCGAAATGTCTTGGGACCGAAACGTCTCGGGACCGAAATGTCTCGGGACCGAAACGGCGGGACCGAAACGGCGGGACCGAAATGGCGGGACCGAAACGTCCTGCTTCCATAAAAGAAAGTCTGGTTTTCGTATTATCAACACGCAGAAAAAACTACCGAACCTAAAATCTTGAAAATTGGAATAAAAACATTTCTTATAATATTGAGTGCCGCTAAGAAAGGATTTTCGAAAATTCCACCCCTAAGGAGATAAAAAAAGAACGAACTTTTAAAAAATTTCTTATAAATCGGATTTTATAATTATTTTTAAACTGCTAACATATTTAAGTGGTTTTTTATATGCTGAATCGAATGATACTAACCAAATTCTTATAAGTCTAATAGTTCACGAGATATTTCATTTTCCCCCCTAATTTTTCAATGTGTTCGGCGCCAAAACCGATTTTCAAGTGTTAATTTCTAAAAATAAATGCATAATTACCCACATTCTAAAAGAAAAATTATCAGTTCTTTTGAGCAAAGAATTTTTGTGCATTTTTGTATGCTGAATCGAATGATAGCAACCAAATTCTTTTAAGTCCAATAGTTTGCGAGATATTTCATCTTTTTTAATTTTGGCAGTGTCTTTGGCACCAAAACTTGAAAATTTTAAGTGATTATGTCTAAAAATATATGCATTACAATAGCAATATCAAGGGAAGAAATTCAAACTTAATTTTTTAACTTAATATTTTTGGCCAGGGGAGTTGCCATGAGAAATTTTGTTGGGAAGTTACAAATTTGAATTTAACGGCCAAAAAAACAAAGCAAGTAAGTCTCTTTCTAGATTTACAATTATTTTTTTTCTGGTAAAATCATCAATAGCCTAGATTATAATTGGAATTGCATAATTTAGTGTACGCAGCACCACAATGCATTTTGAGAGGCAGGTAACGGATAAATATTTATAATTCATGAAAATTCTAAACAGAGAAAGGGAGGATGTATTCTGGGGGAAAGACTGTAGTTTGAACTGTAGGGGCACTTTTCTAAATTTGAATGACATCTCTCACGTGATGTATTATTGGAAAGCTCTGTGATCAATTACTTATATTATGCACTTTTTTTTACCTTTCCCCCCACTTTACTTTTCCCAGGAGGTATGTTTAACATACTCAACAGTAGATTTTCTGATTGTAGAACATCTGGATTGAAGATTCTTGGTCAATGACTGTGTCGATTGTGTTTTTTAGGACAATTTTTTTTTTATTGGTAAATTTTTCTAGAAACACTTATCAATTAGCTATATTCCGGCAGCAGTTTTAGGTAGAAGCGTGAAATTCAAGATAACAAGCCTATTAAAAAAACTATAAAAATATTAAACATTTCAGTGATTTAAAAAATTTTCCTCGCCCTCCAAAAGATATAACGAACGGTATGAAAATTTAAGGCATTTCCCATACCTCAGCAACAGTTTTAGATAGAGGTATCAATTTGAGGATAATTATTTTACTAAAAAGATTTAAACATGCATTTTAACTGTTTTAGAAATTCCCACCTAAGATTTTTTTAATGGGGTGGTAATACTTTTAGAACATTTTGCCATATCTTTACAACAATTTTAGGTAGAATCGAGAAATTCAAGATAAAACACCTACTAAAAAAAATTAAACATAGGTACTTCAGTCATTTTAGAGTTATTTTATCTATTATGTCGTCAACATAGACTTTGAACCAGATAATCTGAGATTGTACGAATATGAAAAAATTATAGGTATTTGATTAGATATTAAACTTTTTAAAAAATCATTAATGGATGTATTTCATTTGACTAAAGATTCTTTTAGAGGAAATTATCAGCATAGCAAATGAAGGCCGCTAGTATTTATATATAATAAAATTTAATAAATGAACAAAATAAAAACATTACAACAAGTGTGGGGGGTAACCTGTTGAAATAAGTATTTTTCTCTGTTTCTATCAATAAGCAAAACATAGTGCCATTCCAGTGGCTGCTGTGGCAGAAGATTATTATGTTTTCTGCAACAAACTTTAGTAATGGCAAAATCTTCCTACATGAACAGTCTGAAATCAAGACGAGTGATATCAAGCCAAAATACTTTACTCTTTCCCATCCCATTTTCAGCAATCTTATTTGGAAATTTTGAACTAGTTTTCATTGCTCCGAAGTAAAAAGCAAGATAAAAAGAACACTAAGGCAAAACAATCAGAAAAAAAAAATATATTTTTTTTTTTAATTTGTATGATGGAGAGAAGGAGAAATGGAGATTTTAAAAAGTAACAAATAGAACAAAATATAAAAAAAATAAAAAATAAATAAAATAATTTAAAAAATTGTGTATTTTAAAAAAGAAGAGTTTTTTTTTTTTTTTTTTTTTTTTTTTTTTTAAGAAAGAGAGGCATATATTTTGGAGAGGGGTGGTGGAAATGATCATTTATTGTCATTTCAAAATAATAAATTAAGGAGTGTTTTTTTTTTTTTTTTATTATTATGAAAGTGTTTTATGCTGTGTGATGATGGAACAAAAGGTAGTTTTGGAAGGAGATTTGAAATACTAATGCAAAGATTTTTTGTTTAAAGAAACAAAAGCACTAGGACAAAATAACAAGAAAGGACAATTTAAAAAATAATAAAACTTTGAAATATTTAAGATTAATAATTTTAACCCTTGACAGTTGTTGGCGATCACATAGACAGATGTTTTCTTTAATTTAAACTTTTTTTTATGTATAGACACTATTGAAATTTTGTTTTGTTCAGAGCTCTATCGATAGAAAATTTGCGATAGGTGAATTTCAATTATAATAAACCTGAATATAAAGTTTAATATAGAAACAGCATCTTAATCAAGTCTTTTATTCATTTTTCAATAAAACAGTCCCAGAGATTGCTCGAAACAGCTAAGCAACTTTTTTTTTTTTTTTTTTGGTCCAGCAGTTACAGATTAATGCTGGACAAAGGAAAAGAACAAAGGGAGAGAAACTAAAATGTTTATGGGAGAAGTAAATGATTGGTTATTTATTTAATGTTACTTCAAAAGAATAGACCTTTTTCTTAAAGATTTTTAAAGAGATGAGGTTGAGAAGGGTTAGACCAGAAATGTTAGGGGAAAAGGATGGAGAGAACAAATTGGTATTTTCTTTTTCATAATGAAAAATCCTAACATAATGAAGGAATTCAAACATTTAAAAACAAAATTTACTCTCTGAAACAGTTATAAAATCATTTAAGTACCGTATTTACTCGTGTATAGGGTGCACGCGTGTATAAGGCGCACCCCTACTTTACAAGTAAAAATGGTGATTTCTTAAAATCTCGTATATAAGGCGCACCATAAATTTGATATGCTAATGAAGAATGACCAAATGAATTTCAGTAAAAAAAAGTCGAAACAAAGATTACATCAGACCAGAAAACAAGACGAAAATGCATTTTTAGACTTCGGGTTGTAAGAGAATGACGGGAAATAGGAATGAGTGAAGGTAAAGAGAATTGCTAATTAGCATTTAGATAATGTCATTAGCTCTGTTTTATAAAAAACTGCAAGGAATAAAATAAATATGCAGTAATACTTTAATTAAGTAACATTTTCTGAGTTTTAATATCTTCTTTGAATGATTTCTTGTTTCATATGTATATCGTTCGACTGCATCCAACAGTAAAAAATTATTCCGTATATAAGGTGCACCTAGGGGTTTTGCCCTAATTTTTTGGGAAAAAAGTGTGCCTTATACACGAGTAAATACGGTATATAATAAATACAACCAAAACTACATTCTTACATTCAAGTTCAATCTGTGATTCTTGTAGAAAATTCAGATTGCCTTGTACAGATAAAACTTCTTGAATTGGATGATTCTGTTCAGAATATAAAGATGAGTTTTCCAGCTGATAATATGGCCTTTCTACTTGAGTTGAAGATAGTCCACTTTGTGGAGGTAACATTGTCTCTTCAGTCTAACAAATAAATGTGCATTAATAAAAGCTGCAAGTTCTTTCAAATAAATTTTGCAATTTCCATCATGTTTTTAATTAAAAAAAAATTTTGGAAACAAAGGTCATCATTTTTACTTCTATTTTTCAAAGCATTTTATGTTCCAATTCAATATTATACATTTATCATTATCACTTCCATTTATAAAAAAAACCTAAATCGGTAAAATTTAAAAAATAAACAAATATTGGGCCATATTTATTAGAATACATATATGAAGCTGGGCCAAAGGGTCTTGAGGCTACACAATGTTAGCAAGTTAATTTTTACAATTTTTTTCTAGAAATTAAAGACACTCTATAATAATTAAACATTACAATTCGACTGAAGTGTCATTACACATTCCTAATTGCTTTTCAAACTAACATAAATAAAATGCGTTAATCATGGTTTGTTTTGTTTTTCCTCCTTTTTTTTCTTCAGAAAATAAGATATTAGATTTTTTTTTTTCTAATTTTGTTCAAAAGTGAGAACTTTACAATCTAACCTACAATTCTTTGCAAATAATCAAAATTTACAAAAAATGTTCAGAAAAAAATTATAATACTGATGAATTGTGCCAGTAAAAGTTGTTTTCTTTAAAATTATAATCCAAATTAATCATTTACATTTCAAGTTTTGAAATAATGATTTTCTAGTTAAGAGTTTTGGAATATTTTTATCTCATTTATAACTGCAAAAAAATCTGAAAGTCAAATATTAAAGAAAGTTCTGTTTTGATTTTATTTTACAAAATTTCAATTGCGTGTTGATTCATTATGCCAGAACAACTTTGCAATTATCAAAATTCAAGTTTAACAACTATCAAGAAAACGATAGCCCATGAATATCCCCTTGTACATTCCTTAAACTGCTAAATACAAGCAATTTAAATATAAAGATTTGCAATTTTGTAATAATATTTTAATGATAAACTTTAAAGTTATTTTTATAATTATATTGGTTAATCAGGAATGCAATAATTATTCAAAAATTTGTCTAAAATATTTTATAGTTCACACATGATAAATAGAATAATTATTTCATTAAAAAATGTAGTGCTGTCTACAACTTTTCACTGCACTGGGGCTTTTTCTAACCAACATTTAAGAATTTAGTTTCTTTTTGTTCAAGTAACATGCAAAAAATTAAATAATAAAAAAATCATTTTTTAATAAGCAGAAATGAAGAATTTTCTTATTCTTAATGCAATTAAAAAGGCTCATTATGATTTGATGAAAGTAACTTTATCAAGACAAATTTCATGACCAATAGCCACTTTGTTTTTGAGAAAACTAAGACCTTTTTTTTTTTTTTTTTTTTTTTAAAGGGAGGGTATGACGATTACTGTTATATACATTTTGTTCTCACACCATTCCCTGCTGTTTCACTCTAATTTTCATTTGAATACTTTATTAGTTTGTATTATCCTCTCCATGTGCAGTTCAAAAAATAAATCTAAAATTTAAAATTAAAACTAATATTTAAAACTAAATTGGTTGTACTAATCGACCCTCTCATTTAAAGTAAACTTATGTTCTCATGTGCCTTAATTAATCTCTATTTTTGTCTTCCCAATTTACTGTGAGATACTTTCTCATATATATTGAGCCATTTGACATAATATGCAGCTAGCAGGTAAAACAAATGTGGTTTGGTTTTGCTACTTTCCTTATTTGGTAGTTGGAAATTACATGGACCTAACGGTAATTCTGACTGCTTGGTTCATGTAAGTGTATTCTCTACATATTTTCCCTAGTGTTGTATTCTTTTGCAAATGATACTAAGGCGACTTTTGTTGTATCAGCAGATAACAATTCGTCAATTTGCCCTGCCTTTCGAGAACTTTCGCATGCTTCTCAAAAATGCATTTTTCTCAGATTACAAATTTTTTGGTAACCTTGAGTCGTTTCCCTGCACAATTCAAATTGATGTGATCATTGCTTCTATCTGGCTAAGTTTTTAGCAGCCAATACTTTGTTAAATCCCTTATGCATGCCACAAAATGTTTTTATTTTGATGACATTGTATTCACGCCAAGCCTGTGTGTTTCATCTTTGAATTACGTCACTTTGCTCTTGTCACTACTCCAGTGAACTGCTACTTTTTTTTTTTCAAGATTTTGGTGTCTAACCCCTGTTTATATACTGCTCCTCCGATATCGAACTTTCAATAAAAAGGACTAATGCTCTCATCATCTGATTGTAGCATATTTTTAAAACACTTTAAAGACTATGGTTTTCTTACAATCATACGCGGCCTTTAACGATCTTTAACGAAAATACTATCATACGGCTAACAACTTCACCGTAGAAGGAGGAGGGGCTACAACAATCTTTAAATAATGTAATGAATTCTTTAAATAATAGATACAGGCTTTCACAAAAATAAAAGTCATGGAAAAATCATATGCTAATTAATAAAAATCAAAAAATTACAGATAAAATTACAAAAACTACCTCATTTCTTAAGCTAGGTTCAGGATGCTGTGCAAACTGAGATTCTGAAGTTAATGTAGGTTCTTTCTCTTCAGGTAGACTGCTACTGGACTCCTCTTCATTTGGAATGTCAGCTTCATTTGCATTATTTTTGTTGAAATAACTACAAGACTGAATTTTTATGAGTGTTTCCTTTAAGCCTTTATCTAAGATTAGTTAAAGATTCACAAATTAACGAAGAAATTGACAGATTTAAATAAAATGAAATAAATTTAAGTAATCTTTTGCACAAACTAAAAGTGATATGTATACAAATATATTTTTATTAAAATAAATGCCTAAAAAAATTCCACTGTATTTCCATTTCAATCAATTTTTAATATACAAGTAGCTATAATGTAAAATACCTGAGTATTTGTTTTTAAGGATAAATGCCCAGATAAAAAATATCCATTTTGTTTATATACATGGGCACTTATTCTCCAATTAAATATAGCATAGCATCTTAATATGTTTTAGTGGAAATGTAATAAAAAAAAAAGTTGGAATTATTGTTTTAGAAATATTAAAAAAAACTTGCCTTAACTTTAAATTAGGTTGAATATGAAAGAATTAACCTTCTGACTGCTTATCCTGTGATTTCCACAGTCAAAACATTTGTAGGTAAATTTACATACACAATTTTTGAAGCAATTTTGATTTAAAAATTCCATAGTCAAAAATGTAAAAAATACAAATGATAAACACACTCATATTTCAAATATGTGATGATTTGAAATATGTAAAAATAGAGGACATACTAATCGATTACAAAATGTTCCAAAATTGAAAAAATTAAGCAGTCAGAAAATTAGATAATGTAAATAACTTATCTACCTATTTTTCCGGGCAATTTTAAGCATCTCCTCTTTCCCTCCCTTTTTTATCTTGAATTTCATTTAACCTTGCATGTGAACTGTTGCTTTGTTTGATACTGTTTGATTCTCTAACAATAAAATTTGGAAAAAATAAAAGCTTTACTGACTTTCATTTTAAAATATCAGAACATAGTAAAATTCCACTCAATCTAAAAACATGAGGGTTGCTTTAAGTGGAAGATAGGGATGTTTAATATATCCAGAGGTGATTCTGAATTTTAAAAAATCAAAATTCACAGCAAAATTTTCTGAAAGGTTGACTGTTGTTTGTAATGCAGAGGAGAGTGAATCGCACCAGGTGATAATCATAAGTTCTCTAATTTTTTAATGAATTTAATGCTTTTCCTACAATTCTTTGAAAAGTTTTTTTTTTTACGTTTTTAAGACGAAATTTAAATTTTCTTCATAGTCATTTGGGCTAAAGTCAAGATTTTTTTTTTTTTTCTCGTGATTCTTTGGACGAAATTAGACTTTTTCCATGATGATAAAATATGAATTTTATTTATTTATTTATTTTTAAAGATTTTGACGAAATTTGCTGTTTTCTCTGTGATGCTTTGACGAAATTCACATTTTTTGTGAGATGCTTTGATAAAATTCATGGGGGTTTATGCAATTATTTGCCAAAATCAGTGTTTTTTTGCATGATCTTTTGGCAAAATTCTTGCTTTCCCTTCCCGCCTCGATCCTTCAATGAAATTCAATTTTTATTTTGATTGTTTGACAAAATTAATTTATTTATTGTGTGCATGATTCTTTGATAAAAATTGCATTTTCTCACGATCTTTGGAAGAAATTTGCATTTTTCCATGATCTGTTTATCATTTGAGAGATTTTTAAAAAAATTCTTTGAAGAAATTTGTGTTTCAGAGATATTTTGATGAAATTCATTTGTTCTGCAATATGCTTTGATGAAATTTATTTTTCTGGCTACAATTTGTTGAAATTCCTGATATTCTTTATTTTTCAAACTAATGTTTTAAATCTTGGAACTAAAGTTTTAAATTTCAGAAACTTCAGAACAAAATCATCCTGATTGCTATCATATTTGCAACAGTATAACTTACGATTTCAATAAAATTTTCAAAATGTGCATGATTATGATTTTAAGATACAACTGTTATATTTTGATTAGGATTTTTTTACAGCACAATGTGAAAACATCCAATTTTTGATATTTATTCCCAGCTCGGTTACATATTTGGTACATACCCAAAAAATAAATTACTACTTGCTGCATATTTACACTTCAAACTTTCTATATAATTGAATGAATAGCAATCTGATAAGTTATATGTGCATTGTACAACATCTTTAGATTTTTTGGAGAAAAAAAAAAAAAAAAATCTACACTTAAAAAAGTTACAATTTTTTTTTCTATATTATAAAAAACTGACATTCACAATCTTTATTAACAAAAATTATGTTAAATATTACAGGATTTTGATCAAGTTAGAGTATAGTGCTTTTATAAGATAGTAGTAAAGTATTGGCAATAAAGTTTGATCAAAAAGATTTTGAACAAAACTGTTTGCCATTATTTTAGACTGATGGGACTGTCATCATTGCTATGGTGTTTGTTTATATGTCTATTTGAAGCTGTCTAAAATGCAACTTTTGGAACATTTTAATCAAGAATGAATTTTAATTGGAAAGTTTAGTGAATACTAAAAATTTACAATGAAATCATGAATATACATAAAAATAAATTTAATTTTCATAACTAGACAAATCTCAATTTAAAGATTTGAACACTTGAAATCACAATCTGAAAATCATATCCTTTGAAAGATAATAAGGATATCAATTAGACTTATAAGATCATTGAAAGCCACTTCAGCAGATGTTTAATTAAATTTCTCAGAAAAACAAATTTTCTGCTATTTTTCAATCTGTTTTTATGTTTCAAGTTGATAAAGCACTAAGGAGATTAAAATGTATGTTTTTCATGACATTTAGTTCTTTATACTTTCAATAGCTAGAAATTTGAATGTTATAGATAATAAATAATATTTTTATCAAGAAGAACTTGAAAATATAATTTAATAAAATAATTTATTAAATTATAACTTTAAAATTTACTTTAAAAAATATTTTAAAATTATCTTTAGTCATTCATCCCTCCTCTTCTCTCTTTACACACACACACGAGCACCAGGGGGGGGGGGGGAATTTAATCCACCAACCAATATTTTTCAAAAGTTGGCACTACTGAGTAGCAGCATAATAATTTTGAATTCTTCCAAATGACACAACCTTTCCATGTCTTCTCCCAAACAGCTGATGTTTTTATTGCTTTGAACAAAAAATAATTCTGTCCATTACAAAAATAGAAAATTTTAAAATAACAAAACACTGTAGTTTCAGAACTTCAAAAAGTAGAAATAAACATACATGGTTGGAATATAATAATATATACAGGGTGGTCATGAAAAAACTTTGCCGATGTACGGAGCTCTAGCGGCCAGTCCGCTCAACCGATCGAAATGAAATTTCAGATATAGCTATTCAGAGGTATGAGCTCGAGATTCTGTGAACGACAACAAAATGGCACTCACTGTTACAGTTATAGTTACAGAAACTCGAAAATTTTCAATGACAACACCCATTTTTTTTTTTTTTCATCGCAAAATGCTCAGCGCATGTGAAAACCCTAAAGAGCGTTGGAACCGTACGTGTATCGCAAGAAACGAACATGTTATGCACGCACAAAAAAACGTTCTGGGAATCCTCCCCCCCAATAAAAAAACTCTATTGGGGCGCAAGGAGGAAATTAAGACGCAGAGTCAGTAAACTAATCTCTGATTACAATACAGATTGGAGAAACTAAACTTTTATTTTGATTAAACATTTTCCACATGGGTGCCATCACCATTCTTAAAGCAAGATATTTCTTTGGAGTATTCCATATCTCAACATGTAAAAAATTAGTACCAAAACTTGATTTTTGTTTAATTTCAATGCTTGCAATATATATAAATATTCTTTTAAACACACTGATAAATATTAATTATTTAATAAATAGAAAAGAATAAAAATTGGATTCTTAGAGAAAATTTGATTTTTTCTAGAAAGTCAAAGAGTAGTTCACAATAATAAAATATTTACTTAAATTTAATTGAATTCTTGCATTATAATATAAATTAACGTATTCATAATAGATGATTATTTGTATTGATTTATAACCTCCTTAGTCCTGATGTCGCCAGGAGCGACACTAAAAAAAAACCCTTTAATTTAAATTCTTTTAGAATTGTTAAAATTACATTTAGACCTTTTAAATAAATGTGTGAATATTAGACACACAGATATAGACTAATGCATCTTTGGAGATGTTTTAAAAGTATTTTAAACACATTTTTGCAGTTTCGCATAACATTTGTCTCAGGACTGAGAAGGTTAAAGGTTTATATATTACTGAACACAATTTAAGTAATGTGATAGCTCAAACTGATCAATATTTTAAAAAACTATTTATTAGAAAAATTTGAATTTTCTTCAGAGCCAGGAAAGATACAAGAATCCAATCATTATGGAAATTTGGTATAAAAAATAAACTGTAACAATTCACATAAAGTCAAAAGGATACATGTTGTGCCAAAGATTTCTTTGTTTTTTGAATCTAAAAGAGCTTGAATATGCTCAGCAGCTGCAGACAGCATTTCATCGAATTCTGTTCCATTTTCTTTTTCAGCATCTCTCTCAGGGCATATTGCTTTATATAATTCATCAAGACTATTTAATTCCTCTTCACTTAATTTCTGTAGGCAAGAAAATGCAATATTAATTAGAAAATGTTTAAGTTTTTAAAGTTTATTTAAACTACAATCATACGAATTACCAAAGGGAACAAAGAAAATGCTTATGTTGTGAGATTTTTTTCTTGTTCCCCCCTCCCCCAAAGACTTGCAAGCTATTTTATTTCCTGAACATGCTTAAAATCTATAGATGAGATATTTTTTTCATAAGTGAAAAGAAAGTTTGTTGCAAAAAAACTATCAATGTTATTATAAAAAAAAAAAAAAAAAAAAAAAAAAAAAATGTCTATAGGTGGTAAAAAATTTCTTCGGATTCAGAATTGCTGAATATTATTTCGACTTGGTATTTAAAGACAAAAAAAAAAAGGCCTGGTTTATTATTAAATAAGGTTATATTAATATTTTAGTAACTAACACACAAAAGTACACATTTAGATGCAAAACAAAGCGTTTTAAACTTAATCATATGCAAGGCAAATAATAAATATTCTAAATTCAGAAGGGGAAAAAAAAACCATGCAACTTAAAAATGCAATACAAAATAAAATTAAAACAAACAAAACATGCTACAAATAAATTAATAAATTAACAATTAGAAACCATTAATTCAGAAGAAAAAAGGTAAATATCCCTAACTAGAATACCCAATATCTTCAATTTGATATTTTAAATTTTTTCTCAGGGAACTTAATATTTTTGCACCAAGTGCACAAAAGGAAAAAAAAAATGTTCATGTTTTTTTCCATGTAGATTAAGAAAGTGACTTTACTTTTGAATTAAGGTACAAATAAAAGAAGACACAAAGTTAAAAACTTGATTTATCAATTTGTCGGTTAAATGACAAGAAAATTATGCAGAAAAAATATATCACATTTACTCGTGTATAAGGCACACTTTTTTTCCAAAAAATTAGAGCAAAACTCCTAGGTGCGCCTTATACACAGAATAATTTTTTACTGTTGGATGCAGTCGAACGATAGAAATATGAAACAAGAAATTATTCAAAGAAGATATTAAAACTCTGAAAATGTTACTTAATTGAAGTATTACTGCATATTTATTTCATTCCTTGCAGTTTTTTATACTACAGAGCTAATGACATTATCTAAACGCTAACTAGCAATTCTCTTTATCGTCACTCATTCCTATTTTCCGTCATTCTCTTACAACCCGAAATCTAAAAATGCATTTTCGTCTTGTTTCCTGGTCTAGTGTAATGTTTGTTTCGACATTTTTTCTACTGAAATTAATTTGGTCATTCTTCATTAGTGCATCAAATTTACGATGCGTGTTATATATGACTATATGAGATTTTAAGAAATCGTCATTTATACTTGTAAAGTAGGGGTGCGCCTTATACACGAGTAAATACGGTATTAAGACATGAAAATTCGAAATTAGTGCCTTTAGGGAGTAATTCATTAAAACAGGTGGGTGGAGCTTTAAATTTCTTTCATGCTTTAATCTAGTTCTAATTTTTTTGGATAAACCTTATATAAATAGTAAATACCATGACAGTTAACATCAGTAGAAAAGTTTTGAGTAGTTCAAAACATTGATTTGGTTAAAAGCTCATCACAAATTAATGTTAATCCCTACAGATTAATTATATTGTTTAAGAAAAAAAAAAAGTTTAAAATAAATTTCAGATTGAAAATGATAAAAAGCCTAATATTATGCATTAAAAATTATAAACTTTTTTTGGAGATATATTAATGACTTACTTTTGCATCTTCCTTTTAAATCTTTTGTAAATGGAAATATATTTTTAACAATATATATAATTTTTTTCCATGTTAATTTTATGACTAACAAAAAAAGAGATTGCTAAATGTTACCCATCTTTTATCAACGTGTTGAAGATTAGACTCAAAGAAAAAAAAATAAACGAAAATTTAATATAAAGCATATAAGCTTTAATAAATACTTACAACAGCACCATTAACTCCATTTAAGAAATCATTTCGGATATCTTCACTTCCCATAGTATTAAGTAGATCTTGATATGAAATAATTTCTTTAATCCTCTGCAATTCATTTTGTTGCCTTTCTAATTGTTCCCGTTTAGCAGCTTTCTTTTGGGCTTTTGAGCACTAAATACAGAATTATTAATAAAACATTAAATTTAACACAATACAGCAAGTTATAATTTGATAATCAATATTTTAAAAATAGGAATTAAAATTTGTCATGACAATATATATATCTCTATTGTAAAGGAAAAAGTACACTGTCAATGCAATAAACAAATATTTTGTTATAGGAGACTTTTCTAAATTAAGAAAACTTATATGTATAAAAATATGAAATTGATAATTTTATAGAGAAATGTAGATAAACATACTGAAGCAATGATAAATAAACACAGTGAAAGAAACAGTTTGTAATCAAAAAATCATTTTAAGAACCATTTAATTTTTAAGTCTGTCAAAATAGTTCCGTTAAAATTTTTTTTATAGGAACAAGAATTATGCATAGCATTTTAACCAACTTTTATAGTAAAATGTTTGACAAACATGCAATATGCAATTATATTTTGTTATTTTAAAGATTTTTTAATTTTTTATTTAAAAATTTATCTTTTGAGATTTCATTTTTTGAAAAAGGTCTTTTTTTTAATATTGTTGCCTAATTATAAAACAGAACAAATAAAATACTTTCCAATAAAAATTGTGTTGACACATTAAGGAAAATTAAAACATATTTAAAATGACCAAATAAGTTAGGGCAAACAGTTTCAGTTAAAAAATACATTTACACTAGATTTATGTTTCAATGGTCTTTTTATTATTAAAAACAATGAAAACAAAAATAAATGATCACATCTTAAAAACAATAAGCAGAGAAAATTAAAGCATATTTTAAATGGCCAAACAATAATTTAGAGCTAATAGTTAGTTAAAAAACATTTACACAAGATTTATGTTTCAATGGTCTTTTGACTTTTTAGCTATTAAAAAATTTGTAAATAATAAAAAGAAAAGCAAAACTGACAAAAATTATGCCATATTTAAATTGTTTTATTTAAAACAATTTCTTTAAAGCATCATAAAATTCTGGGAGCAGAGAAATGCTGTTTACTTAGCCATTTTATATAAGTTGTTTTTCAGATGTTTAATTGAACTTATTTAATTAATCGCACATACAGTCATTAGCTGTTTTAGCAGCAGTGGATTTGGTCTTTAAATCTCTCAAAGGGAAATAAATGGAAACCTAATTACAGGTGATCATCACTGCACATTTAACATTTTATGTGCCTTGATGACAGACACTGAAACTAAAAAATATATAGTGTTTTAAGTAATTAAGAAACTATAATCCTATAGTAAATAAAAGTTAAATTTGAAATAGTTTTTGAGTAATTACATAAAACTGTACTTAAAAAATCTTTATATCATATTTTGGATTGTCAGTCACCAGAGCCTAAACAGAAAGTTCAGTGTCAGTCACTGGTGAATGATGTGACACTTAATGTGTTGGTTAAAATTCAATTGATCAAATTACCGTGATATTTATTCATGTTTTTAGTGTATGTGGAGTTATAGGTGAAAACTGGGAAATTTGATTAGTAGCCAGTGGCCGGTTGATCCAATTTCATTAGTGGCCACTTTTTAAGTATAGGTCAAAATGATTTTTTTTTTTCTTTAGCAGTTAGTGAGCAACAAAGTTGCAAATATTTGATTAAAAATAAAACTGGCATTCAACTGAATGGAAAAATATGAATTAGTAATCAATATTGCAGATAAAATTATAAGTGATAAACTATATTTAAATATATATTAAGGCACTGTATAAAACAAGCAAGGAAATTTATTTTTAAATTTTAAATATAAAAATTATTTCACATTTTTCTTGGATATTTTATTTTACTTAAAACTTCTATGCTAGGATCTAAATATCAAGATTTCAAGTGGTAATTATTAAGTTTGGCGAGTGTACAGATAAATATAAATATTCTTTGCTTTGGCTGAGATTTCAAAACTCCAGATGACTTATTAAGGCAATCAGAGAGAGCCAGTGTGTTGGTGAGGTGGAGGAAGTATTTTGTGGCAGTAAAGTCAGATGTATTACTCGCCTAGTGGCGAGTTCTAATTTTGTCCTATATTTTTAAAGTAATTGGTTATAATGTTTCAGTCTTACTTGACACCTACATAAACTTCAATCATAAATATAAAAACAAAAACGTACCAGCCAACTATTACTGGTACAGTTAGTGAGCATATGGCAAGAGTGAAAGATATAAGATACAGCAATGCCCTTAAAATCTCCTTGTTTCCAGAGGCAAAAATAGTACAATTTATTTGAAATGCATGACTATATTTTGTAGGAAAAAAACTATTTATTGAAAACCTAATCCAAATAAAGAGTCCATCATCAAAATATAGAAAATACAGCAAAGTTGCTAAATCTGCTTGCATCTGACAGAAAGAATTAACCAATTCACTAATTAGATGCAAACAAAGTAGAGATGCATATATTCATGAAAAAAGCTGCGTTTCACAAAGCAAATAAGATTTTTTAGTCGCCGAATGACAATTAGGGTGGCGATTGATCGCCGATTTTTAATCACTACTTTTACAACTTTAATTGCCACGTGGCGAGTCGCGACCGTTAATTTACACCTATATGTGGAGTATGAATGAAAATAACCAATAACTCATAAGGAACAGAGACCTCTAGTGTTTACAATAATATAAAGAGATGTTTATAAAAACATATACATTAATATAGCAAGAAAATCCACAAATTTTAATTACCCTTGCTTTTGTCAAATTCAAATACAGTTATATACACAGCGATGTTCACAGAATTTGTGATGCTCAGTTTAGATTACATTTATGACTACAAATGCCTTAAATGCTATAGGTACAGTTTACAGCATAATGTAAATGTATGATAAGGAATCAAAACTTCATACCCCCTCCCCTCCTTCAGCTTGGTATTCATTTATTTTATACATACATTATATATGAAATGACATGTGCAGTGTGTGTTTTATGATATTTATACATGTAAAATATATATATATTTCCAAAGAAAAATACTGAAACTAAACACATAAAAATTTTAATTATTGGTCATTTAATAAGTTTTTATTTTCTATGGTGTACAAGTCATAATCATACTTCATATGAAATAACCTCATGATTTTGACATTTTTGAGAAAGGAACAAAATTTTGGCAAAAAAAATAGATAACTAGACTGACAAATTGAGCCTGGCTGCTTTTTGTATTTCTTTACATAGTTTATCTAGATTGTTTTGATAGTTTCTCTCAAACTAGCTTACTGTTATAATTCAGATGGGTAGTCAGCAAAAAAATAAAAAACTTATTTCTTTTTACTATCATTAAAAAAAAAAATGTGTTTCAAAAATTAAAATTTTTTAACTCTAAGCTGAAATTTTCCAAGTTCACATATATTGGAGATGAAGGCCCTCCCCCCCCCCCCCCCACCCCATAACCTCCCACTGCGAAGCCTCTGTCGACAGGATAATCAAGTAGTACTAAACTGCTTATTCTTAATTGACAAATTACATTAAAACTACCTAATAATGGCTTTTTTAACTGTAAAAAAAAATGTCTATCGCTTAATAATTAAAATCAAATCTTTTAATTGCCACAATAGTATACATAGCAGCTTATAACAGTGGCGAGGATTAGCTTTTCTACCTCTATATTTCATGAAAAAAAATCAACTTGTCTATATTCATTCAGCCAATGAAACTTGCACAGAATGTTTATTTTTCTCTTCCTTTTGCATTCTTAAAAGCTAGTTAATCACTTAATGAAACTGATTAAAAAATTTTACAGAACACTTATATAGCGAGAGAGAGTTATAGTGCTAAATCAACCTGATGTCACCAAAGCTGTATATCATAAACAAATGGATGCAAGAGCAATTAAAACTGCTGAAAACAATTCTAATTAATCAGGAATGCAAATTTAAAGAGTGGGACAAAACTTTCTGAAAATTTTCTACTTGAATAGAAACTTATAAAAATTTAGTAAAATGTCAATATTTGATCAGATATTCAAAGCAAACAATCTAATGTCAATATTGTTTTAGAAATATTCACAAAAACACATAGATCAAAAGTTTCCTCCAGACAATTTCAGATGAGTTCAGCATTCTGCTTTTCTTTGATTAAAAAATGCAGCCTTCTTGCCTCATCCAAAAAAGTTTATCACTTAATTTCATTTGTACTGAAAAATTGGTTTATATAGTAACAACAGACTTGCAATCTTGAAAAGAAAGTTTTCGCATTCAAATATTAAAATTACTTGTAAGCATCTATATAAAATGCACTTAAGAGTTTAAAATGTGGTTTTGTTAATCTAAAAAATGACTTTCTCACCAGCAGTAACTTACCCTGTTTAAATCTGCATAAATATACAGATGAAAATTTAACAGTATGAAAAGTACTATAGTTTAAATAAAGTTATTCAATAATCAATTGTGTATAGATCTTATATGCTTACAACATTATGGCATGTGTACTTATAATATGTAACCAGTTTCCCTCAGACAATTTCAGCAGAGTGATATGTACTGCCTGCCCTTTTGTTTACAAATAATACCCTTTTTGATTCTTATACAAAAATTTAGCATCCTTATTGACAATGAAGCAAAAAAGGAGACTTTCTCTGTTCTTGCATAAAAATTTTGTTTTCATCATAAATACTAACTCATCGTTGTCTTGAAAAGGATGTCCTGATTTTGAAATATTAAAAGTAGCTCAAAAAATGAAATAAAAATTTTCTTAAGAATCCAAAGTGTGATTTCCTAAGCATAATTTGAAAACTATTTGGGGGAAAATTTTGAAATTTTGGATTTTCATAAAACAGAAATTAATAAATCTAAATCCATCAAAAAAATGCAAGTTGCAATTCATATATTTTTTTAAATATTATTTTTATAATTCATAGTAAAATTATAAAAATTGCAAATTTAACATATTTATGTTTGGGTATTTTAATATTACTGCATAAAAATTTAGCACATTAAGAATGTAATTTCAGGAGATATTAATAAAACTATGAAAATATAATTTAACATTAGAAGCACTAAATTTTGATTGTTTATAATTCAAATAATTATCATTCACATGACTTCAAATTTGGTGTCTAGGCATAGTTTGAATTGAAGATTAGAAACATCTTGTAAAACTGAGTATTGCTATTGAAAAAAAAAAAAAAAAAAGTGAGTTCATTTTAACATGAAGATATGGCCTTCGAAACAAATTTTATATACATCATTTAAAAGTAGACCAATCTTTGACCAAGTTTCCAATCATTTGGTATCAGTACCTTCAAGAAAATAAGTTTTAATTGGTATTAATCCAACTGTTATAAAAATTTCTTAAACCACAAAGTATATTAAAATGTGTGAAGCCTTTTTAAGCACATGACGAAGAAAGACTCCGTTCTTTCGAAAGGACTCGTGCATTTTAATATATTTTATGATGTGTTTAAGAAGTTTTTATAAGTTTAACCAGTAATTTTGTTCTACATTTGTAAAGGAATTAAGGAGTGTTTAGTTTTCTTTTTTCCACAGCTGTACAAGTAAAATATATAACAAAATTTATTTTTAAAATTTAGTGGTGTAAATAAAATATAAAAATAGATTTATATATAAAAAGCAAGACATAAGACGGGCATTGCTGATTTTCTTTTCTCTTTGGCAAGTTCTTTTTCAATGAATCTATTTTGCTTTTATTATTATGTTTAGCTCTTTATTACTTAACACAAAAAGTTAAGATTATTAATAAAGATTTATAAAACGACTTATAACATTACAGGCAATTGATTGTTTAATTAATGTTTAAATTGTAAAAATATTTTACTTGCAGATTTCCTGGACCTGAAATATCTGTCGAAAAACACTTGGAAAATTTTCTGTTAATGGATACAAGGCTTAAAATTAATAGTTTGAATAGAACTTTTAAGAAAATGCATTTTTTTATGCAGCTAAAAAAATCCTTATTTAATTATGCAGTTGGGTTAAGAGGTAGGTTAATTATTTTTACTTATACCAATAATACAAATAATCTTATTCTCAACTTCTAACAAGAAATATAGTATATATATTAATTTAGGATTTAATAATTTGTGATGATTAAGCATACACCTGTACAAATGCCTTTCATCCAACTTCGAACCTAATAAATTGAATTATAGCTTTCAACTATGTGGTGCACTGCTACAAATTGCAGCAATTTAACCTCATATTCTGTCAACTAATCTTAGGGAGGGGAGGGGGGGGAAGAAACAGTCTGTTATAAATTATTGTAGATGTGCTAAATAATTCGTCTAATGCTGGTTTATTAATTTAATGCTTTGGGATTACTTTTACACACAATTTAAAAATAAATAAGACATTTATAAATTAAAATAAATATATTTGTTTAAAGAAACATTAATTCTTGAGAGTCTTTTTCTAATTGTGTTATGTAAAAGTTTGTATTCATTTCCAATGTTAAAAAAATATCACACTGCAGTATGTTTTGCTGTTAATTTGGTTTGTTGCAGAAAGCTTAAAAAAATTTCTGCCATAGGGCCTTCATATATCCTCCCCTTTTATCCTTTACTAACCAAAATTTCAGCCCTTTAAAAAAAATCTTACTACAATTTTATATTGTTTTGTCTCAGACCTTTGCATCATGTCAGAGATTTATAACTTGAACAATAGAATTTACTGTTTAAAAAAGTGAGGGGGGGAGGGTTGAGGGAAAGAAGGGGTTTTATTCATGAAATCAAAAAAATATTCAGAAGTTATTTAAATAAACTATTTAAATATAATAAAAAAATTAAAATTATAAGAAACTAAATAAAACCTATATTAAGCATATAAAACTATGTTATGTATTTTACTTTAATACTTAGAATACAATTTTCAAAACTGTTAAGTTTAATGTTTTAATTCTTACTTGTCCTACTATTTTAATAATCAAGAATATTATTTGTTTGTACATTATCCATGGTTTTTTTTTTTTTCATAACTAAAGATGACTTGTGCATCTGGCAACACTGTAGAGTTGCTGTTAGTTGTTCGTTCGTACTGTGTGTACAACGATGCATGGCTACTGCGCTAATAAATAAATTAATGTTACACTTTGAGTAAGTTTAATATTGAGTATTTTTATTAGGTTATGGGCCCAGGATTTACGCCCATGTAATCGATTTTAATTAGAAACTAAAAATAAGTTTGATTTAAAAGCATTTGTTGCTATAGCGCGTAAACGAACTGACGCCGGTTGTTAAGCCTAACGAGATTGCAAAGTTAGAGTGACATCGTATTCAGTATAAAAAAAAAAAAAAAAAAAAAAAAAAAACTATGGCTGGACTTGATTTTTTTTCAATGAATAAATTTGACGGGAAAAACTATTCCCAGTGGCGTTTTCAAATGAACTGTGCACTGAAAGCTAAAGGTGTGTTTGCCGTTGCTAGTAGATCGAAAGTTAAGCCTGATGCCGACGCTGAAATCGAGAAGTGGGAAAAAGAAGATGCCATTGCAATGTTTACAATTACCGCAGCGATGGAGATGAAACAAATAAGCCTGATTGAGAGCTGTACTACATCGTTTGGCATGTTGACAAAGCTAGACTCTGTATTTCAGCAAAAGTCTGATTTCAACAAAATGTTATTGCTTGACAAATTCCACCAACTCAAAATGGATTCTAATGAGACAGCAGTAGAGTACATTTCAAGAGCAGAAAACCTAGCACATCAAATTAAAAACTCCGGTGAAGAGATCAATGATATCACCCTCCTAACGAAAATTTTGGGAACTTTGCCATCAAAATATCGCAACTTTCGACAAGCATGGTTGTCAATGGATGAAAGTAGACAGAATCTGTCAAATTTAACAGCCAGGTTAATTGATGAGGAAGCAAGTTTAAATGAAAATGACAAAGATGAAACTGCATTTGTTGCAAACTGGAGAACTGCAAAGCCATCAACAAACTACAAGCAAAAGTTCAATCAACCAAAAGCCAAGCTGGATAAATCAAAAGTAACATGTTACTCATGTCGAAAAAAGGGGCATTTTGCCAGAGACTGTCGATCCCGACCAAGAAGTGATAGAAATAACAAAAGTGAGCCTAATGATACCATAGGTTACAATGCCTTTAGTGCTGAAGTACGATTTCCACTCACTAAGTGACTTTCGGAAATTAGATGGAAGTGATAAAATCCGCCTAGGAGATAACACAGAACTCCCAATTGAAGGAAGTGGGGAGGTAAGAATTTTGAAATTCATAAACAATACCTGGATTGAAGGTTTAATGACAAATGTACTGTATGTGCCAGGTTTAAAGAAAAATTTATTTTCTGAAGGAACTGTAGCAAATAAGGGAATGAAAATTATCAAAACTGGTGATAGTGCTAAAATTTATAATTGTGATGATAACCTTATTGCCTCAGCTGTTCGTACTTCAAACAACTTATATGAGATGCTATTCAAAACGTTAAAACCCATTGAAGCTAATGCAGCTGCTACAGATAGTATTAAGTTATGGCACGAGCGAATGGGTCATATTAATCTCAAGGCCCTAAGAGAGTTAAGCGAAAAAGGAATTATTGATAAGATTAATTTTTCAGGTGCTGATAAATTTCTTTGTGAAGGCTGCCAATATGGCAAACAACATAAACTTTCGTTTAGCAGTACAAAATACAAATCCAGCAAGCCTGGTGAATTAATTTACAGTGATTTGTGTGGTCCAATGTCAACGTCATCACTAGGTGGTGCCAATTATTTTGCCATCTTCAAAGATGATTTTAGTGGTTATGTTTCTGTTGCATTTTTGAAACATAAGTGTGATACTTTTGAACAATTCAAGAAGTTTGTGTCTCTGTGTGAAAACAAACATTCAACAACAGTGAAAGCCCTTAGAGTGGATAATGGCAGAGAATTCATAAATCATGATTTAAAAGACTTCCTGCATAGAAAAGGTATTGAACTTCAGCCTACAGCTCCTTACACTCCTGAACAGAATGGAAAAGCGGAGAGAAACATAAGAACAATTATGGAAAGTGCTCGATCAATGCTGTACAGCAAGAATTTACCATTGTTTTTATGGGCTGAAGCAGTTAACACAGCTGTGCATATCCTAAATAATGTACCGACAAGTCAGTCACCTGGATCTACTCCATACGAATTGTGGACAGGAAAACAGAAATCACTTAAATACTTGAGAACTTTTGGCTCAGAAGCTTATATGCATGTGCCTGACCAATTGCGAAAGAAATTGCAGCCCAAAAGTATAAAAACAATTTTTGTTGGCTATGAAAGAGATTCAACAAATTACCGGCTGTTTGATCCTGCATCAAAAACAATAAAAATTTCCAGAAATGTTACATTTAATGAAAGCTCATATGCACCAGAAATTCACTCGCAAAAGAAACAGTCAATTTCAATAAATAGCTCTGAATACCAAGATATTACCAGTGAGTCAGAAACTGAAACCGACCAAATGATGAGTGAAAATGATACACTTAATGCTTCGCAGAACCCAGATGATGAAACTTCCTCTTACAGTCTTAGACCAAGAGAAAATATAAGAATTCCTAGACGTTATGATGTAAATGTTGCTGAAATTCCAAAAACATATGAAGAGGCAATTAACTCCCATCAATCGAAGGAATGGAGAGATGCAATAAGAGATGAACTTAAATCATTACAGAAAAACAACACCTGGCAGTTGGTAGAATGTCCAGAAGGGAAAAATGTAATTGGATCAAAGTGGGTGTTCAACATAAAGTATTTACCAAATGGAAATATTGAGCGTTTTAAGGCTCGCCTGTGTGCAAAAGGATACGCACAAGTGGAGGGAGTTGATTTCAATGAAACATTCTCACCAACAACTAGATATGATACCATACGAGTGATCTTGGCAATTGCTGCTCAAAAGAAGTTAAAAATATTGCAGTGTGACATAAAAACAGCTTTTCTGCATGGTGACATTGAAGAAGAAATATATATGCAACCTCCTCCAGGTCTACCTATTGATCCAGACCTTGTATGTAAGTTAAGAAAATCCTTATATGGCCTAAAACAATCGTCAAGATGTTGGAACCAGAAGTTTTCAGATTTCTTATTAAATTATGGATTCAATCAAAGTGTGGCTGACCCTTGTTTATTCCATGGCGTTTTCCAAGGTAGGAAAGTTCTTCTTATTTTGTATGTTGATGATGTTCTCTTACTATGTGAAGATGAAGAAATTTTAAATGATATCATGAAAAATATGAACAAGAACTTTGAAGCCACTATTTGTAAATCAAATTGTTTTGTTGGAATTGAGATTAACCAAAATACAGATGGTTCAATTTTCATCCATTCACAAGCTTACATTAAGAAAATTTTAAGACAATTCAACCTTGAAGATTGTAATCCAGTTAGTGTTCCAGCAGATCCCTACGTAATTCTGTCATCTGAGCCAGACATAAATTTAGAAGAAAATAGTGTACCATATCGTGAAGCTGTTGGATCATTACTATTTCTTTCTTCAACCACCCGTCCAGATATCACATATGCTGTAAACCTTGTAAGTAGGTTCCAAAACAACTACAGTCAAGTACATTGGAATGCCGTCAAAAGAATAATGAAGTACTTGAAAGGAACTGAGCGTCATGGTATCCAGTATGTGGCCGAATCAGAAAATTCTTATCTTGTGGCTTATTCTGATGCAGATTTTGCTGGTGACTTGGACACCAGAAGGTCCACCACTGGATATGTTTTCATGTTGTCAAGTGGTGCCATTACATGGAACACTAGTAGGCAAACTTCAGTGTCAACATCAACCACAGAATCTGAATATATTGCAGCATCTACAGCAGTGAAAGAAGTGATATGGCTCCGCCAGCTGTTATGTGATATAGATGAAGTATCATTTTGTGAAAAAAATGTCACTTTGCATATTGATAATCAGAGTGCCATAAAATTAATCAAAAATCCAGTGTATCATAAACGTACAAAGCACATTGACATTCGGTACCACTTCATCCGTGAAAAGTACCAGGATAAAACTGTGAACATTGATTATGTAAATAGTAATGAACAATTGGCTGATATGTTTACAAAGGCTTTGCCCAGAGACAAATTTGAAAAACTAAGAACTCTGATAAACTGTCTTGCTAAGTGTTAATTTTTTTTTTAATCTGCCTTGCTAAGTGTTAATTTTTTTTTTTTTTTTTTATTGACAAGTAAGAATTGGAGGGAGTGTTAAGTTTAATGTTTTAATTCTTACTTGTCCTACTATTTTAATAATCAAGAATATTATTTGTTTGTACATTATCCATGGTTTTTTTTTTTTCATAACTAAAGATGACTTGTGCATCTGGCAACACTGTAGAGTTGCTGTTAGTTGTTCGTTCGTACTGTGTGTACAACGATGCATGGCTACTGCGCTAATAAATAAATTAATGTTACACTTTGAGTAAGTTTAATATTGAGTATTTTTATTAAAAACAAATTTGTACACAAGTGTACGTCTCTAAGACAGACTAAGAATTAAAGAATTAAAACTTACGTCTTGTATCACAGTCTGAAACTGTTTCTGCAGTTCTTTTGTAAATTCTAAAACTTCTACAACTTGATCATACTTTTCTACAGCTTTCTGCAATAATAAAAAAATGTCTTTTTATTTACCTTTAAACTTGAAAATTGAAATTGGTTTAGTAACCTGCAGCCAATAAATCCTTTTAGCTTAGTAGCCATTATTAAGTTTTTAATTCTTACTGAATTAAAGGAAGGGAAGATGTGCCAATAATGGGCACCCTTAAGAAATTTCTTTAATAATTGTTTTCTGATAAATAATATTTTTTTTTCCAATATTATAATATCAACAATACCAGGGACAGTACTGACCCTAGATGAAATTTCAGGATACATTTACCAGACATATTAGCCAAAATACAAGAGCATACAATAGTTGAAATTTCTTTGTATTTGGAAAAGTAGTCCTTGGACTACTTGGAACTGATATGCATATAAATTTAAAATAAACAATCTGTAAAAGGAATTTCAACAATTCAGTATTAAAAAACTGAATAGGTAACTTTACTTACTGTATAATTATTGAGAGAGCAAGGGATTTTAAAGATAATCTCTATTCCAAAGAAAAATAACTAACAGTGTCATAGCCGCTGACATTGAATTTTTTGTGACCAGGGATCTTTCTTCATCATTGAAATAGATGAGCATGGCATGTAGGGAACAAGGCCTCTTAGTAATTTAAAAAAAAAAAAAGGGGGGGGGGAGGATTGGTGTATAGTTTCATCTCACTAATTTTGACAAACTTTCAGAGGCCACTTGATATGTTACTTTACTCGTAATAAATAATATTACAAACATGAAAGAAATGATACAAAGAGTTGAATATTTTAAATACTAAATAAAATAATTCAAAATGGTAGAACCATGTTTGGGGGTACTGATCTATAGATTTACTAATTAATAAGGAAATATTCAAGACAGAAAATAGATTTCTAGCAACTTCAGTAACAATTGTTTTTATTGAAATGAGGAGGGATAAAACTATATGTATAAGCTCCTATTTATCTGTGCCCTTAAAGTTAATGATATTTTTATTTTTTAATAAAAATCATTTCTTTTTTATTTAAATCACATTTCAAAAGTAAAAAATTGGTTATCTTGTCGACCAAAAAATTATCACCAAATTATAAGATTAAATGCCAATAATGGATGTTCCTGAATGTCACATTCGATAACATCAAATATGACACAAGTGTTTAAAACATCATTAAATGATTTTTATTAGGACTTTTTCATTATTTAAAAATATATATATATCAATATGTATAATTTGGCTATCAGTTTGACGATTTGTATAATTTGGCGAAATTTGTCGACGGGATAACAAAGTAGTAGAAAAAAAAAAAAAGAACTCTGTATTATTTTATGACTATTCTTTGAATTTATAAAATATGAATTTTGCATACACACATGCATGTTGTAAGTATTTTCAATATATAACATTACACAATTTACATAAATGATTCAAAAGTAAAATTTTAAGCTATGGAAAAATCTTTAACACCACAAAATGGATGGAAAAATACAAATTTGATGTCAAGATTTAATTCAACCTTCAGTATTTTAGTTAAAATAAACATAACTATAACACATAATTTTTTAACAAATTTAGAAGCAAGTTAAATTGTTAAATTTTGTTTTATTAAAGTGCAGGGACAGAAAAACATGTTTGGTAGCTTTATCAGCTGATTTCTAATTTTCAAATGTATAAAACCAAAGGATGAAAGCATTCATTCTACTGAAGCAGATGAAGCTATTGCAATAAAAAACTATTTCATCATGAATAAGTTTTATAGTATCAGCTTTTTTTTATTTTACATCAACTTACAGAAGTTTTTCTAAATGCTAATAAGTATATATTCTAATATTTAATATATTCCTGATTAGATTTTCTTACTGTTGCAAGATTTTATAATTTGATTTTTGAAAGCATTAACTTGCATTTTACTTTTTGAAAAAAGATTAAGCTTTATCTTTGTAAAAGCTGCTTGATTATTGGTATTATATAAAACTAAATTATTTAAGTACATTATTATGTCTGCTTACATCTTGAATTTATTTAAAAATAATTTCAAAGAAAAACTGCTTTAAATCAATTATTTTTATTTATAAAAAAATGATTTAATTATGATTAAAATCAAGTTTATTTAAATCAACAAATTATGACCCTTAAACAACATTATTAGCTTTTTCACTGGTTTAATTTCCAAATTATAAAAAAAAAAAAGCAGAATTATATTCATTTTAAAAAAATAATTAAAAAATGGATAAAACAACGAAATTTTTTTAAATCACATTAAAATAACTTAAAAGCAACTATTTATAAAAATTTTGGTCATCCTATTACATTTTGCTAATTAAATAAACCAGCTCTTAGCATGTTCATTAAGATTTTCACTGAATAAAACAGTGAAACTTGGAAACATTTTCTTCCTGAATGGTTTGATTAAGAATTGTCAACATTTTTTTTTTTTTCTCTTTGCAATTGTTTAGTAGCCATGTGGCAGATGGATAACTGGATATTTATAGATCTACCTTCACAAATATTTGGCATATAAAGAAGAATATTGATACAATTTCTAAAATCTGTTTTAAGAGGTGGCTTTTAAGGAAAAGTAACCAATTTTAAGTAACAGGAACAGGATGACATTTATTTTATTTAAAGCAGGCCTATCCAACCTTTTACTAAGAAGGAAGCGCATCTTAGCTTTTGGAAACCAGTTAAGGGCGCCATTATTAATTTGTCTCAAAACATACAAAAATATCATCTTTCAATATCAGTAGCAATACATATAGGCAAATGCATAACGCAGTAGAGACAAAATGTGCCTATAGATCTAAAATACCATGGTTAAGAAAAAAAAAAAAAAAAACAGAAAGAGATATAGAGAGAGAAAAGAAAAAAGTAAACTAACTGTAAATTATTGTAAATTTTGATAATGATAAATTTTTTCCCAGGGGATTATCTCAAACATTTTTGAATAGGAAAGAGCTAAAAAATGAAATATCACCTATTGTTAAAATAAAATGATAATCAGATATACTGTCAAGTTTTCAGGGGACGAAAATACTCTGCAATAACTGTTTATTGTTGTTATTGTTGTTGTTTTTAGGTGCAAATTTGTCATTATTAAAAGTACAGAGTTAAATTCATGTGTGGTTCCAAAGAGAGAGCCTGAAATAATTTCATTCATGGAAATCCTTTCGCGCGACTTTATAGATTTAATAAAATCATCAAAATTACGTAAAGTTACAAAGATCTGGGCGAGAAAAAGACAGCCTTTATCCTGTCTTATAAAATGGCGAATGAAACAATGTAAGTAATGATAACAAACATGCTGAACTTTCGTGTATGAAGGAGGTGGATGATATCTTTTTTTCTACATTTTACTTCTAAACATGTTAAAAAAATTATTGCTAACATTTATTAATTTCTATTTTCATAATTTCCATAAAATGAATAATTATAAATTAGTAAAGAAACTCAACAGCACATGTTTTGTTTCTTTAAAAATCTAATCATGTACTGTTGCCTTTCTTTAAATACGTTGCGTAAGTCGTAGGTGAAACTTAATCATTTGAGACAATAATCACTTGTAGATATTTTTAAAACATCTCTCAAAAAATATCAAGTATTTTAAATAAAGTATTTTTTACAAAGGAATTTTACTTAAAAAAAGGAAACCTTCAAAAGGGAGCCAAGAAAAGCTGTAAAGGGCGCCATGGCGCCCGCGGGCGCTGGGTTGGACAGCCCTGATTTAAAGAATTAGAGGTATATTTATTTTCTATTTCTTTATCACAGTATTTCTCATATAAATATATTCTCATAATTCAGATTTGTTTTATCTACTTTATAACTATAACTCTAGGAAACAAATCAAAGTTCTACTGAATCTTAAATTCCAATAAACAAAATCACTTTACCTTTTGATCCTCATTCAGTTCTTTGCCACTGGCACAATCATGTCTATAAGAATCTAACTTTCCCTAAAATAAAAATAAAAATAAAATAAAATAAATGGAAATCTTATAAGATAAATTTGGTAAAATTATCAACTTAAACAGCAGAAAATTTTCATCAGTTAATTTCTTTGGAATCAAAAGACAGTGAAATAAATTACAAAAATATATGAAAACATCGAGACAATTTTTCTGAAGAAAAAATGGGTATTGATTAGAGTTCTGATTAGGTTGAGTTTAGAGCCACAAATAAAAGTAGTGCCTTGGCACCAGGCTGAATAAAAGCTACATCAGTTAGTGTTAACTCTAGAAAAAAAAAAAAGGGGCAGTCGGTCAGAATTAAAAAAAAAAAAAAAAAAAAAAAAAAAAATCAAAAAGTTTTTTTTTTTTTTTTTTTTTTTTAGAATGAAAAGAATTTTTAGGAAAAAAAGTGATACATTTTATGAACGAATTTTCAGATTTGCAACGATTTTTTTTATTATTTTTGATTGCAGATATTCTTTTAAATGACACATTTTCAGAACCAGTTTCAAAATGAAAATAACTTTATAAAAAAATATCTAACCAAACTCGAAAAAAGGAGTGGTGTAGTTTTAGAATGATGCAGTCTTTTCAATTCTGGCTGCAGATATTTCTTATAAAGCTACTTTCACTTTTGAAAATGAAAATGTCATTCTGAATAAATATCCGCAACCAAATTCAAAAAACAATGTAAAGATGGACCTCAGTTATCCAATGCAGAAAAATATTTTTAAAAGCTTTAAATTTTAAAGTCGTACAAAACCTTAGAAAATAACCTCCCCATAGTTTAGCATTAGCTCACAGGTGTGTTTGCATGCAGGGTCAGCAACCTTAAATGGCAAAATTGAAAGAGAAAAAGCATTTTTAAAAATATTGCAGATGCAAAGTTACATACATTAGATGAGTTTAAAATGTCACAAAATTTCACTGCCAAAAGGTAATTAAGGTTCTGCTGTAATGAAACGTTCTGATCACAAAATCCCATGTTAGCCTATGGGAAAACTTTGAAGCGCAATGACTCATTACCTAATATAGTTATTGAAATACCATTTTCACCATCCAAAAGTCGACATCAGATGCTGATGATAAGAGTTTTATAAATTGTTTCTGTAAATTTTAAGTATATAAAAAGTTTCTATAAACTTTGAAATTTCCATTTGATTAAATTTTATCATTTTAAAAATACTTAAAATTGCATAGACAATTTTAAAAATGCACATCGACATTTGACATCTACTTTCTGATGGTGAAAACGATATTTTAATAATAGGTAATGAGTTATTGTACTTCAAAAATTTCTCATAGATTAACATGGGATCTCACAATCAAGGAGTTTGTATGCAGTGGCCCCTTGCCCTTAAGAAAGATAATGTAAATAAATATACAAATATTTTTCATATAAAATTAACAATAGCTAACATTTTGACATTTAAGTAAGAGAGGCTGTTTAGAATATCCCCCCTCCCCCCATTTTTCTTTCTTTTCTGGAGATTCAATGAAAACATTCTTCCATTTGTCTATTTGGCATTAGAATTTGACAAATAGTTTGATGATATATATATATAGATATTTTTTATAGAAACTGATCAACAGAATAATGAAGATGAACCAAAGTCACATCTATCATGATAACAAATTGGAAACTGGTTAACTTTTAAATTATGTTTAACATCCTTACATATTTCAAATTAGGGACTTGCCATATAACATAGCAATTTTTCTTTCTGGCATTTTTTGAAGTAATGTAAACTGGAAAATACAGTCAATGTAGAATAAAGAAACATTATAAAGCAAATGTTAATAACACTAAATGATGAATGATATTTCAAGAGTTTAGTATGAGAAAAATATTTTTAAGTGACTATTAAATTATTCGATAATAAAAAAGTGCAACAATAATTTTAACTGTTAATGGTCAAGCTTTTATTGCATCAGAATGAAAAATAATGAAATTGTCTTTCCATTTGATATAATTCAATTAAATGTATTATAGTGCAGGTTGGTAATATAATGTCCAAATAAAAATTTACAACTATAAAGGGATGACATACAGCTTAACTGAAACAGCTGTTATTTTGCTACAAAATCTACTTAAAATGAATCAAGCGTATAATTAAGAACTGAACATATGCAAGAGAAACCAAAACACTTAAAATATAAATACAAGATCAATTAGTGAAAACAATTAAATTGAAACTAATATACTTTAATTAAAAATAATTAAGGCTTTTTCATCAATCTTAATACTCAAAGAAATTTTAAATATTAATACATTAATTTTTAAAAAAGGAATACTGTAAGTGGAGATGATAGGGTTACACAAAGAGTTCACCCCGAGATATTGACAAGCAGACAAAAAAAAGACATAATTAATGAAAAAATGAATGCATGCATAGTTAATAATGACACGTATTATTTCCAATTATAAATTATATAGAAAAAAAAATTAGATTTAGACAACTTGTTTATAAAAAGGACGCCCATACAAACCTTTCTCTTTTCTAAATTACGAACTTTCTTTTCTACGATAGTAAGCACTTGTTTAACAGGATCACACGTCTCAGTGGACGTTTGTTTTTCTAATTTTGCCGATGCAGAAGGCATAATTTCTCCTCTCTAATTAAAAACAAACATTTAGAAACCTCACGTATTAAAAAGCAAGTCTTGGCTATTTAAGTGAAGAAGCAGTTAATGTTACCGTTAATTTTTACTTCACAGAATGCACAGAAGCCAAATCCGACTGAACCACAGACACGAGTTCCCAGACGATGATGCGCTAAACTGTACTTTTGACTGTGCTAAATGAAAAATGAATTATCGGTTAAATTTTTTGATTTCATTTAATATTAATATTTGGAGAGTGTCATAATTTTTACGGTAAAGAAAATAAAGGGTTGGATGTTTTACACGCAGAAGTGTTTGCACTTTCAGTTTTTCTGTATGTTTGTCTGTCTATCGATTCGCATGTTTCCGATCAAAAATGGGACGTTTTAGATTTATAGTTCGTTTACTTTCAAACTAATACTTACTAATGTATATACAGTAAACTCTCTATAATGCAGACTTTATGCAAGACGGAAATCTGTCGAACTCGGAAAGATTTTTAAGTCCCCGCGAAACAATAGACAGAGTAAAATTTGTCTACAATGGAATATTGTCTACTTCGGAAATTTTTTTTCGGTCCTGATTGATTCCGCTTTAGACAAAGTTATATATTTAAGGCGTCACACTTACCCTTTCTAATGGGCATACAGAGAGGTACCAAATGCTACAAATTATGTTAGTTCCAGATGCTATATGGTAGGCATTCAACTGGTCTTCTTTCCGTAAAATCTAATCGATTAATTAACCCTTTCCGGCGCAGCGCAGTGTTGCCGGGTCGGCAACACCTAAAGTTCCCCCTGTTTAGAGACACAAAAACTCCGTAAATATTTCAAAAACTACTTTAATGGCTACTTTAAATATTTCTTATAAGTTCTAGATGGCAGCACCACCGAGATCAATTTTTTCTGTTTTTAAATAGTAATAGGTAAAATATTTTACTCTAATACGCGCTTCACAGCAATGCTCTTCTCACTGCGCTTATCAATGCTGTACTTGCAAGGTGTTACCACTTCGGTAACAACTGTATAATTAAAATGGTTTGAGCAATCTTTACAAAATTATACCTGTGTTTGTGTACTCCTCTAGGCCTAAATATATTGCCTAAATTTTTTCCTTTAAATTTCAACTTTCCAGTTATTTAAATAACTTGAAAATAGAATTAGAAAAATCAGCCGGACATGCCAGAATTTCTTGTACGGATAAGCAGCGAACTTACATTTATTATCATAACAGGACAACTAGACAAATGACCTTTAAAATAATTTTTTTATATTTTTAAAATTGCACTTTAAATATTAATCAAGGGAATATTTTATGCATTATGGCATATATTTATCCAAAAAAAAAAAAAATGTAAAAACAAATTTATTTATTTATTTATTTTATTTTATTTTATTTTATTTTATTTTATTTATTTATTTATTTTATTTTATTTATTTATTTATTTATTTATTTATTTATTTTTTTTGAGAAAAATAGAGAAATTTTTGTAATATTTTAGATTTAACAAGAACTTTTCAAAATGCTCCATGCACATTCCATATCAATGAAAATACCCAGTAATGTTTATACAAGTTTGATTTGTATATATAAATAAAACTGTGCATTGAATTTTGTATGTCTAAATATAATGGTTAAAAATATATATATACATATTCTAATTTATTTTTTTTTTTACTTTTGGATCTGTTTTTACAATTAAATACCTTTAACTTTCACAGTTATATTTATTTTCCAAAAGCCATGCACATTTTTACGACATTATATTATGATAAATAACTATAAAAAATTTCAAAGCATTCAGAGAAAAAGTAATGCGCATGGAACATTTTGAGAAATTTGCGTTAAATCTAAAATATTACAAAAATTTCCTTATTTTTCTCGCTTTTTGTGTGTGTGTGTGTGTGTGTGTGATAAATACATGTTGTAATGCATATAGATATAATGAACCCTTGAATAATACTTAAAGTGCATTCTTAAAAATATAAAAAAAAATATTTTAAAGATCCCTTGTTCTCTTCAACCAAATGATCAAGTTGTTGTATTAATTCCAGGCAGTAATCATAAAACATACGCTAGATTGATAGCACCAGCTACGATACTCGAAATGAAATCCCGCTATAGTTATTTAGTATAATTATCGGATACTAATAGTATAAGACATTTACATGCTAATAAAATTCGAGAAATAAAAGCTCAGCCAATATATATAGAAGTTATATATGATGAAGCATTAGTCAATTAATTGGAGTAAGAACGAGTTGATGTGGATCATGATATTTATTCAAATAGCTATCATGATCGATCTAGTATCATGATGTATAGATATAATAATTTTCCCTTATTCTGTTATTATCAGCTATTTGCAAATAGCCGGCTTAGCAGAACGCAAGTTCCTGCTTCTGCACGAGCCGATGGACAATAGAACGTTGGAGTATCGAGAAAAAGATGCAAAAAGCACTATCCCCACGGTCATTATAACTCATTTCCCACGGAATATTTCCAAATTCAAGGATGATCTGCTGGCCATAGCCAAAAACACACACAAAAATTTTGGTTCAATTCTGTACATAAATTTATACACTTTTCGATGGTACAATGTTAAATGGCATAAAATTCGTTTATTAAAATCACAGCTCCCCCATCCGTCGGATTTTTTTTTTCAAATTCAGAGAGGACCTACTAGCCACCCGGGTCATGCGAATCATCAATTAAGTCGCCCCGGGCGGACTTAATTATTCTTTTCTTGAAAAAAAAAAAAAAAAAAAAAAAAAAAAAAAAAGAAAACAGACATGTATACATATTAAAAAGGTTTTTTTGCGACAAAAACGTTCATTCTCAGAACAGTGTGACGCCTTCATATGAAGACCGGGTAGCGTGGTGCGTATACTTCGGTGAGGCGTTGACTCATGTATGAATTATTAAAACATTTTATTAAATGTATAGATGATTCTTGAATACACAAATCTTATCACAAACAAATAAAGTAATAGTTCATGAAAGGGTTCTGATTTCCATAAAAGTCATTGAGATAAAGTTATTGAGTCTCTGATTGTATTTAATTAGTTCATTGACATTTTATCAAACAGTTCTTTTGATTAATATAATCCGTTTCACTATTCCACGACGAGTGTCCACTCAGCCGTACTATTCATGCTCCTATGTCCGGAGTCATCTTCCTTTTTCAGATCAGCCTGGACCGCTCATTTTAAGTCACTCCCTCGAGAGAGAAATCTTTCTGCTCCAAGCAGGTCCTCCGTCTCTCCCTTCTCGAACTCGACTCCCTTCTCTCTTTTTCATCTCTCTTCGACCCCCCTTCAAAAAACCTCCGTTACTTTTTTCGTCCATTTAAGTCTTATCTACCTTATGTCATTAACAAGCTATTTTCTTATTCGTCGATACCAGTTTCATTTTTGCCTTGCAATCTTTTCCGAAACCGTGGGATACTTACCGAAGCGGCAATTTCAAAAGGGCAACATACTGTCGCGTCTATTTTCTGCTTCTCTGAAAAACTGTCTCTTGCTAAGATGAATTGATATACATTACTTCTTTCTACCTTTCCGACCTTTGTGTGAGATTTTTCTTAACTTTTGTACTGTCCGGGGCTTTTTCTCTCGGAAAATCATCTAATTTCCTACAATACCCCCCTCCTTAAAATGATATTCTGGCTGCAAGACGGAATATCTGGAAATCAAAGGTTAGCTCACATATTCTGAGTGGCTGAATACATACACACACACAAAAGAAATTCATCTCTGAAATTAACTATTTCTATCCATAAAAAAAATTTTGAACTTTCCTACTATCTCTTTTACACTTGTAGTCAAATATTTTTTTATGAGAATTTTACACTATATACATTTAGAAAACTTACTCACTCCTACTTAGATAGTCGACATGAGGTATGTCTTTGCCTGGCCTATATTTAATGGCATAATGATAAGGTTGCAAAGTTAATGCCCATCTGAGTAATCTCGAATTATTTCCAGCATTGTTTTTCAGAAACGTGAGAGGATTATGGTCGGTTTCTATCAAGAACTTTTGTCCATCAATATAGTGTCTTAATTTTTTTATCGCGAAGATTATTGCGGCGCACTCCCTCTCTGAGGCGCTGAAACTTTTTTCAGGCTCTGTGAATTTCCTGCTCAGATAAATAATGGGGTGTTCCTCCGAGTCTCGCCTCTGGGCTAACACAATCCCAATCCCTTTTTGAGACGCGTCGGTTTGTATGACAAATTCTGAACTATAGTCCGGAGCATATAAAATAGGTTCCTCCGTGAGTTTACGTTTTAGGGTCTCGAACGCCTTTTCCATTTCGTCACTCCATGTTACTTTTTCTTTCTTGTTTTTCCCTTTTAGTGCCCGTGTGAGCGGTTCTACAATTGATGCATAGTTTTTTATGTATCTCGAGTAATATCCTGCCATTCCTAAACATCTTCTAATTTCCGTTTTGGTTTTGGGTGGCGGTAATTCGATTATTGCTTTAATCTTCGCCTCTGCAGGTTTTCTTTGACCCTCACCTACTATGTGTCCCAAGTATTTGACTGTTTTCTGAGCAAATTGGCATTTCGCTATTTTTACTGTCAGTTTCGCCTCTCTGATTCTCCTCAATACCTCTCTTAGATGCTCGATATGTTCTTCCCATGATTCCGAGAAAATAGCCATATCGTCTAGGTACGGTAGACAAAATTTTTCTAGGCCTCTTAGTAATTTTGCCATGAATTTTGAAAATCTAAACGACGAATTAATGAGCCCGAATGGCATCTTGAGGGGGTAAAAACTACCAGAACTAGTTACAAATGCGGCTAGTTTTTGTGCCCGGGGCGTCATTGGTATTTGCCAATATCCTTTGGTTAGATCCAATATCGTTATATATTTTGCCGCCGCCACTTTCTCTACGCGTTCCTCAATATTCGGGAGCGGATAATACTCTACTTTTGTAATTGCATTCAATCTTCTGTAGTCTATGCAAGGACGTGGTTCCCTGCCCGGGGTTTCAACTAATATCATAGGGGAAGTATAGTCCGATTCTCCTTCTTTTATTATATTCAGTTCTAACATCCGTTTTATTTCTTTGTTTAGAATTTCTTCTTGTCTAATTGACATTCTATAAGGTCTTAGCCTAATCGGTTTATTTTCAGTAACTTCTATATCGTGCACAGTTAGATTTGTCGTTCCAGGGTTGTTAGAAAAAATTTCTTTGAATTCGTCTAGTAGCTTTTCTAATTCTTCCAATTGTTCTGGGTTACAGCGTTCGTTTAGTTTACTAATTTTCGCGATTTCTTTGAAGCTATAACTATCTTCATTTTCTACCGGAAATGCTATCTCTAAGTCTTGAGAAGACTCTAAATCTTTACATTCAAGTGTCAAAATGTTTATTTTTTCTACACGCTGCATATACGGTTTTAAAAGGTTAACGTGATAAATCTGAGATTTTTGACGCTTGCCCGGAACTTCTACAACATAGTTCGTATCTGATATTTTTTTTATTATCTTACCCGGTCCTGTCCAACTAACTGACATCTTATGGGGTTTATTCGTCGCTAATATTAAGACCTGATCCCCTGGTACGAACTTTCTTTCTATGGCTTTTTTGTCATACCATAGTTTTCTTTTTTCTCTACTGTCTACCATGTTTTCCGCTGCCAGTTCTTGACATCTTTTTAACCGATTCATTAATCCGAATACGTATTCCGTGACTAACTCCGGTTCCTGATTTTTTTCTGTCCACTTTTCGTATAATAACGTTTCCGGTGTTCTTAGATTTTTCCCAAAGACTAATTCCGCTGGGCTGTAGCCCGTTGAGTCGCTTATAGCATTCCTTAATGCTAATAACGCGTGGGGCAAGTTTGTTTCCCAGTCTTCCCCATTTTCCACGCACATCGCTTTTAGTAATCTTTTTATCGTTCTGTGTGTCCGTTCCACATTATTTGAGGCGGGGTGAAAGACACTTGAATGCCTCACTTTTACACCGAATTTTTCCAAAAAAGTTTCCGTAAGACATGAAGTGAAACTTCGTCCCCTATCACTTTGTATTTCTGACGGATAACCTACCCTACTGAAGACCAACATTAGAGCCTCCACTACCGTCTCTGAAAGCATATTTGGAATGGGAATAGCTTCAGGGTACTTAGAAAAAACACACAAAGCGGTTAGCATGTATTTATTTCCCTTTTTTGACTCAATTAAAGGGCCGACCAGATCGATTGAGAGCTTGGAAAAAACCTCTTTAATTATTGGCACCCGAGTTAAAGGGGCTTTTTTTTGCTCGCCCGCATGACCTATTAATTGACAGGCGTGACATGACTTCACATATTCTTCTACCTCCCTTATTACATTAGGCCAAAAAAAGTATCTAAGGAGCTTATCTTTTGTCCTCTTTTCTCCCAGGTGGGCCGAAATATTTTCGTGACATGCACTCAAAATGTCCTGTCTAAATTTTGACGGAATTACTAATTGAAATCTTTCTAACCCTCTGTGATCTGTAGTTTTTCTTACAATGATTGAGTCTTTGAATTCGAAAAACGACTTTTTCTGACTTGCTTTTAGTCGCACTGTTTCTAACGAATTGTCTGCTTTTTGCTCCTTTTCAAATTCATTTTTGTTTAGTTTACTTAAAGCCAAAATCCCGCTTTCCTGAATTGCCGGAAGTTGAATGTCATTCTCTATTTTTTCCGAATCGTATTGTTCCTGCGAAGGTGTGTTTTTCGTCTCTTCACGTTTTTTTTCTCTCCCCGGTTTGTTAATCTCACATGACTGACAGTCCCCTCCTTGCCTCGATTTTTCTTCGTCTGAGCCCTTAGGGTGTAACGGATCTGTTTCGCTTTTTTCATTATTTACTTCTCTTTCACTTTTGATTTTGGCTTTACTCCGCGTCATTACTGCGTGAAGAACCGCTTGTTTTTCTTTTCCTAGATTGTCAATCAGTTTTTGAGTTTCATTTCCTAAGATATAGTATGATATATCCGTTTCTTTATTAGCTATTATCGCTTTTGTTTTTACTATTTCTTTATTTTGTAATTCTAAAGTTACTTCCGCTATAGGTAAACATTGGACATTGTTAATTAATGGTTGTGAAATCCATTTGGTTTCCCCATTTAATTGATCCTTATTAATAAAATGCCGTGGGCAAACGTCGTAATTACTTCCCGTATCTCTGAGTATAGTAATTTCTTCTCCGTTTATTTTGCCTTGGCTTAAGTAAGGTTTAAATCCTTCTTCCCATTCTAAAACGTTACTAACATGATGAACTTTATTTGGCGGATTTTCTCTATTTTTGTATTTTGGGCACTCACGCTTGAAATGTTTATCACTCTGGCACAAAAAACAAGTATTTTTCTTTTTTTTTTCGAAAATTCTCTCCCGTTCCTTACTATCATTTTTTTCACGCCAATTTTTTTGTACTTCCGGACTTTTGTCCCGTACTTTTTCCGTATATTTCGGCGATTCGAATTTTCTGTCTGATTGCTGTCTGGGGTTCCACCATTTTTTTGCCGCACCCTTGATCGTGTCATACCCATCCAAATCTTTCACTAGAGTTTCCGGATTTTTATATGACGCCCACGAATCAATGAAGTGTTCCCTTATTTCCGCCGGCACACGCCTTTTAATCTGTTCCGTTATTAATAAGTCCTTTAGCTCTTCAAATTTTGTGATACCTATACCATTTAACCAGCCGTTTTGAAAGCTATTTAATTCAAAAATTAGATCTTTCCAAGGGCCGTTTGGATTTTTCGCATGTTTGTTTAGTTTTTGACGATACGCTTCTGGGCTAAGTCTGTATCTTGCCAATAAAACTGATTTTACATGCTCAAAGTTGTCCACAAGTTCTTTTTGTTCGCGTAATATTAATTCTGCTATCTCTATGGGCAGTAATGCCAACAAATGTGTCACAAGATCGTCGCTTTCTATCCCGGATCTCTCGGCTTGTCTTTCAAATAAGTTAAGAAATAAAGTGATATCGGACTTTTCTGGATCAAAATTTTGCATAATTCCCTTTTATGAAATTTTAGGCGCTCTTTCTGATCTATTACTCGAAATGGAGCTTCTTCTGTCCGCGTTTTGCGTTAACCTAATTTGTTCTAACTGAAACTCTCTTTCTTTTTGCTCTTTTTCCTGCGCCAGTTGATCTTCCCTGTCCTTTATTATGAACCCGACTTGCGTAAGCGCAAATTGCTCATCATAATTATCCGAACTTTGTATTTTCTCGATAATTATCGCTATTTTGTCATGTTCTGCAATTTTTACGTCTAGCACGTCTGCTAAATGTACCAGATCAATTCTTCTGCAGTACTTTAGTGAAGTAACCTTTGCCATATTTACTTATATTAACTCCTCCCCAAATTTTTGGAGTAATACTCAAAAACTAATACTTTCGTCAACTGATATTTAATTTTAGATTGTACTTCATTTCCTAAAATATTTTAATTTTAAGGCACTTTCATATACAAATTTATTGAACACTATCCAATTAAATAAGGTACATATAAAATAAATAAATCTTAGGTAAATACATAAATTAGCAATAACATATAGACACTTTCTTATTTTTTTTTTTCACTCTTTATGAAAATTATCACTCTTATGTAAAAATTTTACTCAGATTTTTAATGCCCTATACACCTATGATACACATATATGCACAGTGAAAAAATTTAATTTCATACGTAGTACCTCATCACTACCTATACTTATGTTATTATATTTAATCTCCCTCAAACATTGAGCCCTCTTTGCATCCTTATCAAATGTCCATATTATTTTGGTCCAGACTATATTTTTCAGGGAAAAAAAAATTCTTTTATACTAATTCTAAGTATTTTTCAATACCAAATACCTTGCAAGTATTACACTTCTTGCCCAGCATTAACTGCTGACTGTATATATATTTTTTTTCCTTACTTGTTATCTAGACTTACTAATTTTTAGGTAACTTGTTCCTTTTGGAAACAAAGAGAAAAAAAAAATAAATGATTTCCTTACCCTAGACTATCTACTAGAATTTTCTCAATTATTTATTTGCCTAAATTACTTAATCTTACTAAATCCACATTTTTTATTTTCTTTGAAAGATTACTTTTAATCAACAAAACAAACTCTCTATACCTCAAAATGTTAACTTTTGAATTAATGCACTCATACAGTAATACTAAGCCACTCAAAACATGCAGCTTACCTTGTTTTGTTGTTGGACTTCGCTCGTTGCTATCACAGATAGAATGGTCTGCCCTTTTTCCGCCGTCGCTGGTTGTCGCGCTCAGCCTGGCTCGCCGCTGGACCGTTCGATGAGTCTGGCTTGTCCCTTCTGTGTCGCAGCTCTCGTCCGGTATCAAGCCCTCCGAACACTGTCTCCCGGAATTTGTCCCGCTCGCACTTGCTTAAGCCTCGGAGCTGTGCCTTCCGTAACTCCGATGCTGCTCGGGGTGAACTGTTGTCGCTCGGGATGAACTCCTGTTGTCGCTCGGGATGAACTCCTGTTGTCGTTCGGGATGAACTCCTGTTGTCGTTCGGGATGAACTGTTGTCGCTCGGGATGAACTCCTGTTGTCGCTCGGGATGAACTCCTGTTGTCGTTCGGGATGAACTCCTGTTGTCGTTCGGGATGAACTCCTTTTTCGTTCTTGATGAACTCCTGTTTCAGACTCCTCTGCTCTATCAATCAATAGTCTTTATTTGAAATCGAAGTGCTGCCACCAGTTTGTGACGCCTTCATATGAAGACCGGGTAGCGTGGTGCGTATACTTCGGTGAGGCGTTGACTCATGTATGAATTATTAAAACATTTTATTAAATGTATAGATGATTCTTGAATACACAAATCTTATCACAAACAAATAAAGTAATAGTTCATGAAAGGGTTCTGATTTCCATAAAAGTCATTGAGATAAAGTTATTGAGTCTCTGATTGTATTTAATTAGTTCATTGACATTTTATCAAACAGTTCTTTTGATTAATATAATCCGTTTCACTATTCCACGACGAGTGTCCACTCAGCCGTACTATTCATGCTCCTATGTCCGGAGTCATCTTCCTTTTTCAGATCAGCCTGGACCGCTCATTTTAAGTCACTCCCTCGAGAGAGAAATCTTTCTGCTCCAAGCAGGTCCTCCGTCTCTCCCTTCTCGAACTCGACTCCCTTCTCTCTTTTTCATCTCTCTTCGACCCCCCTTCAAAAAACCTCCGTTACTTTTTTCGTCCATTTAAGTCTTATCTACCTTATGTCATTAACAAGCTATTTTCTTATTCGTCGATACCAGTTTCATTTTTGCCTTGCAATCTTTTCCGAAACCGTGGGATACTTACCGAAGCGGCAATTTCAAAAGGGCAACATACTGTCGCGTCTATTTTCTGCTTCTCTGAAAAACTGTCTCTTGCTAAGATGAATTGATATACATTACTTCTTTCTACCTTTCCGACCTTTGTGTGAGATTTTTCTTAACTTTTGTACTGTCCGGGGCTTTTTCTCTCGGAAAATCATCTAATTTCCTACAACAGAATATGACTTCTTTCTTGGAATCCAAAAGGAGTTACAAACTGTTATGCTGTATTGTAGATTCATTTATTAAACCTGTTTTCTACACACCTTTTGACAAAATATAAGTGAAATTTTATCTTACACTAGCTGACCCGCCCGGCGTTGCCCGGGTCCGTATTAACAATATTAAACGAACTTGAAATTTGTATGATTTTATCATTAACTCGAAACATGCAGAAATGCATTGTCTGAAATACGTAGCCACTGACTGTGTGAAAAATCGGTTTAAAAAACAGCTAATGTTAAACTCTAAAAATACTCAAAATGAGCGATGAGAAACGCGGGAGGGAATATGTATCCAACGACTGCGTGATTTTTGTGTTAAAGTGTTGATATTTATAAAAAATCACTGTTAAGTCAAGTAACTAATTATTTTTTTTTCACATAGAAATCCCAAGTGAAATATTTTGAATTTCAAACTAATTATATAATTCTTAAATCCGACTATACCATGAATAAAATCGATACTCGCTGGTAGCTATAATATTGGTATGTAGTATTATAATTTCAGAGCCATTTAACAAAAGTAAGTGTTATTTTTAATCAAATCGTGCGTAATGTTCACTCTATAGATAAATTCCTACCTGTAAACTTTTGTACCGTAACCATAACCTGTCTGTAACCTAACTTTGACTTAACAGTACCTTACCGTAAATTAAATATAACATAAATGTAACCTAGCATTCACCCTATTGTAACATATCCTTATTCTAATCATAACATAAATGCAATTTAACTTTAACCTAACATTAACTTAACCGTGACCTAACTGTAACCTAACGGGAAATTAAATATAATAAAAGATTTTCCGTAATGTAATTGCAACTTAAATGTTACCAAACCATATATTGGTTTCATGTCCATGGAAAATATTTTGTCTTGTTCGGATCTGGTTATGATTCATTAGAACATTTTTGTCGGGTTCAAATTTCGTTCGGTTCAGATTTTAGGTTTTTTTTTTTTTTTTTTTTATATTGAGTTTTAATGTTCGTGTCGTATTCATGTCCATGGAAATTATTTTGCCTTGCTCGGATACAGTTATGGTTCTTTGTAATATTTTTGTCGGGAACAGATTTGTTTCAATTCAGATTTCGGCTTTTTCTTCAAATTGAATTTTTGGGTTCGGTTTTTCTTGCGTGTTCACGGAAATTATGCTGCCTTGTTCGAATAAGAACATGCTTCACAGGAATATTTTTTTTCAAGTTCAGATTTGGTTCAGTTCAGATTTCGTGATTTTTTTCAAAGAAATTTTTTAGGTTCAGATTCGGTTCATGTGAATGAAAATTTTTTGTCTTATTCAGATCCGGTTACAATTCTTTAGAATATTTTTTATCAGGTTCTGATTGGGTTCGATTCAAATTTCAGATATTTTTTCAAAAATAATTTTTTAGGTTCGGATCTCGTTCATGTCCAATGAAATTATTTTGTCATACTCGAATCCAGTTATGATTCTTTCGAATATTTTGGTCGAATTTAGATGTGGTGTGGGTAAAATTTCAGTTTTTTTTTTCAAATCGAATTTTTTAGGTTCGAATTGGATTTATGTCCATAGAAATTATTTCGTCTTGCTTGGATTGGGTTATAGTTCTTTGGAATATTTTTGTCAGGTCCAGATTTGGTACAATTCAGATTTCGGGTTTTTTCTTCAAATATAACTGTTGGGTTCGGGTCTTCTTGCATGTTCACGGAAATAATTCTGTCTTGTTCGAATAAGGACATGCTTCACAGGAATATTTTTGCCAAGTTCTGATTTCGTTCAGTTCGCGATTTTTTCAAAGAATTTTTTGGGGTTCTGATTGTGTTCATGTCCATGGAAATATTTTGTCTTGTTTGGATCCGGTTGCGTTTCTATGAAATAGTTTTGTCAGATTCAGATTTGGTTCGATTCAAATTTCAGGTATTTTTTGAATGAGAGTTTTAGGTTCGTATCGGGTTCATGTCCACGGAGATTATTTTGTGTTACTCGAATCCGGTTATAGTTTTTTCGAATACTTTGGTCAGATTTAGATGTGGTTTGGGTCAAAGCTCAGGATATTTCAAACGGAGTTTTTTAGGTTTGAGTCGGGTTTATGACCATGGAAAGTATTTTGTCTTGCTGGTATCGGGTTATAGTTCTCTGGAATATTTTTATCGGTTTCAGATTTCGTTCGAGTCATATTTCGGGTTTTTTTTCAAGAAAATATTTAGGTTCGGTTCAGGTTTCATACCCACGAAAATTATTTTTCCTTGTTTGAATCGGGTTATGCTTCACTTAAACATTTTTGCAGAATTCAGATTTCGTTCGGGTCAGTTATCAAATCCATAGTTTTTTCCAAACAGAACTTTTAGGTCAGGGTCGGGTTTATACTCACGGAAATTTTGTGTATCACGGATCGAAGTGTGATCTGTTTTTTTTTTTTTTTTTTTTTTTTTTTTTTTTTTTTTTTTTATGGTTGGGATCGGGTTACGTTTAAATTAGTCTAATCATTAAGGTTATAATCAGTTTTGCTACTATTCTTTTTATGGCTATTTCTGATATATAATTTACTTTGCTATTTGATAATTTATTATGGTGAATGAATCGTTTGCGAATACAAACAATTGTGCGCCAAACAGCTATTTTATTTTTGTTTTAAAAACAAATTAAAGCCATATTACAATTTTCAATTGAATAGAACACATTTAAATTTAATCAATGATTAAAAAAATAAACTCATAGAAAAGTGTTGTGTAATGTTTTTTACAGCAACACAGCTAATGACTCATACATCTAATGTTCGAAATGCCAAGAATATGCGTAAAACCATATAGTAAAAAGAAATTAATAGAGTGGCAGTATAATGTCTTGGGGTGACGCAAAAAGTGTAACTCTAAAATCCGCTACATTAAGTCCAAATAAGCACCAACAAAACCATGTCCTTTGAAACTCCGATCAATTCAAACTGGTTTAAACCAGTATTTCTTTGTCTTTGTTTTTTACCTTTTAAACTGTTATTGAATAGATGACTAAAATTTCGTTTAAAAATAACGTTTTGTGCCATTATTGCATGTAATACACGATCAGAATGCATGAAAGGTACAATTATATCAATCATAGGCAAGAATTATTTGATTATTTTTATCATATGACTTTGAAATATTAATATAGAAGCATCATTTAAGACTTTGCTTGAAAAATCAACATTCTTTCGTTAATGTCTTAAAATCGTATGCACTCTGAAATCTAGATTTTAGATTAATATTATTATTTAAGTGTCCATGCATGATTTTAAAAAAATCTTTTCATCACTATATTTTATATATTTACATGGAATTATTAATATGTTGTTAAATCATAAACATTTTTCATCTACGTTATAAAGTATTAAAAATTTCTGAAAAAAAGAAAAAGCTTTTAGTAATACAATTTTTTACTTCAAATCATATGTTTTCAATATTTTATTTATTTTGTTTTGACATTTAATTATTTTTAATTTTCCAATTTCAATTATTTTTAAAAGCAAATATTTATTTTAATAAATAATATAATAGAAAAAACCATTTAAAAAAATTAATATTTCTTCGTAAAATATACTTCAGTTGTAATTCATTTCTTCCAATCCGCCTTATTAATACAAAATTCCTTCCTCGCGCTTTATTTTGAGACATTAAAATTTCAGCGATAAATGGTTTCATATTGCAAACCTTTTTTTCCCCTTTTACTTCGCCACCACCTATCTTTTTCCTCCATGGCGTACAGCAACTGTAATTAAAAAAAATCCCCATTTAAACTGACAGTTTGCCAGTCTATGAATTTTAAAGGTCAGTCCCAGTTTTTTAAATTATTTCTGCGAAAATTTTATGCAACCAACCAACCATAAGAGAATGAAAGGAATAAAAAAGTTAAAAAAAGCGATTTTTTTAAGAGAGTGAGGTTTGGAATTTAATTAATTACTCAGGTAATAAATAGAATTTTGAAATTCTGAATGTCAGGTGCATCAGGAGAGATTTTGGGCTACTCTCAGAAAAATTTTGAGCTTCGTACGTACCGTAGTTTTCGCTAACTATCGCAGACACACACACACACACACACACACACACAGAGCGATTTGTTATTTTATTAATATAGATTATTTAGTTGTTAAAATTAAAACTTTTTAAAAGTATTATAAGATCAAGGGGAGGGGCGAAATATGCATTCAATAGAATTTGCGTTTCAATACTTTTTAATTTTATGACATTTCCTTCTATAGTAAAAAAAAAACTAGCCTTAAAAGGAATGACTTCTGGAATGATGCTGATGTGGAAGATTTCCGGAACTAACGAATTCGGGTTGTCCACTCCTTCCATGAGTCGAATAGACCAATCAGGAAAGGGCTCCGTCTATGCATCGCCATATGGGTTACCATAAAGAGAGGAAAGGTTACCATCGCCAACAATCGTCAAGTTTGTCGCCAACGTGGCGATATATCGCCAAATTTGGCGACCAAAATTAGCTGTCAAAAGTGACGCCAACTTGGCGATAACTATAATATTTCGCCAAATTTTTAATTTCTTTACAACATCAGTCGTTTGATACATCATTTGAGAGGTTTGTAACTGCTTATTCATTGTCTGAGCGAAGCGAAGTCTTTATACTCAGAGATACGTAACGATATTAAAATTCAAAAAAATTCTTTCGTCAAGCAAATCTCAAAAAGTACTTATCGGATTTTGATTCTGTTTGTACCAATAGGTACCTATGAAGGTAATCTGGTGAATGCACCTACTTTTAAAAATAAATTCCAAATAATTTAAAAGTTATATTAAAAAAACTGATAAAAAAGCACAATTTATGTGCATACGTCACAGAAATTTGGTGAGCGTGATTTTCACCGGCTGGACATTTTCGTAGATAACCGAATCAGTACATGGAGTAAATAGTAATCATTTACGCACTCAGAAATATTGAATGCAATAAAACATTTTAAAATTTAACCATGCAGGAAAATAAAACTGTTATTTTTTTATATTAAAAAATGTCATAAAAACTTTGATTTTGAGATTTTGTGATAATCTCTTAACAGCACTTTTTGATCGCTAAAAGAATGTTTTACATATTTCGCGTGTGAAAATTAGAAACAATTACGTTTTTAAATAAAAAGTTTCTTTTATGACATCATTTCCCCTTTATATTTATTTTCATTGCATGTTTTCTTTTAACTTATATTTTGTTTGTGTATGGAAGTCAATTCTGGTCACTCATTTTTCGGCACGGATACCACAAGCGCATCAGATATGACGCAATTTTTTTCAAAGCCCATTTGGCGAAAACTCCCTTTTCAAATAACGCTTACATACACATTTTTAAATTATTTTCTATTTTCAAAAAGAAGTGACAGTACATAAAATAATAATAATAATTAATAACTATTAAAAGAAATATTTTATATAATTAAAAGAATGAAGTGAAAGTAAATAAACATTTTATGAGTAAATAAACAAATAATAAATAAATAAAGCCGGGTTACCATCTCAGGTAAAATAATGCCATTTTGACGCCAATTATGTACCCTGGTGCATATGTGACATTTTCCCCCATTTTTCATCCGTTTCCTGTTGGCATACAACTTTGAAATATGGAGTATGTATGCATACCTGGGAGCAATACTGGAATTAGACATTGATTTTTTTTATTATTCGATCCAAAAAGCGGCAACGGGGCTATTTTTTAAAGTTTTATACAATTTATACTGCATAAAGGAGCTACTTACCTATTTCTATATACCAGAAGAAGTAAGTGGTATGTAAAAACAAGTATAGTATACATAAATAAAATACTTGAGATAATATACTAGAGATATAAGCACCGGGTTTGGCGAGATTTTTTATGCCAATTAGGCGAAAACATCGTTTTGATTACCAGATGCATATAGCATGCTATAACAACACGTTATTTATTTATTTCAAAATGAAAAAAAAGGAATAAATGAAACATTTCCTATTATTAAAAAAGATATAACAATCAATAAATGATAAAATTTTTAGAACAAACAATTTATTATAACATTTATATGATAACCAGCATGTTAGGCAACTAAACGCTATTTTGGCACCAATTACGTACCTCGGTGTATATAGGGCATATATGTGCCATATTTATTTGTAAAACTGAGCATGAAAGTTTACCAGGTGTGTTTTCATAGGCGCTTATATCTTTTTGCAACATAGCGCACCTTTCGAAGCCAAAACTGCACAAAAGAAAAAATAATCAATATTTGCAGCATTTTTTTTTTTTAATGTAATGCACATTTCGTAATCAGTAGGCTCGATAATCAGACCTCGTTTTTTTGCTTTAAAAGATGATATTTCATACGACGTCTTTTTGGGATTCGTCGTTTTTCCATATTTGATAGTATGCGTCTACTCGTTTTGTACCCTTTTTTGTAACTTTCTTCTTTATTAACAGCGGTATCTGGATTTCCTATTTAAATAAAAATTCTTCTAAATACAAAGAATTTTGTTAAAATAAATAAATAATAGGAAATGCGGACATCTATTGCTCAAAACACAAAATTTTTCCTATTGAGTTAATAAAAATCAGTAAAAACATAATTTTTATGATAATAAAAAGGTGACTTATGTAATAACAGAGTCATATATTATGTACGTTATGGATTAAGTATGAAGATTTCAATGAAAAGTGATATTTTAAAAGTATTATGAAATTAGTTAAAAACCATTTATTTTAAACTAAATGAATAAAAGATTTATATTTTTAATGAAATAAATGGGATTTGAAAAATTATTGGAAATTTATCACCATAGATGTATCAATATTACAATCAGTACCTTGTATGCAAAATGGAACAATTAGCAATACTTTTTGTACCCGAAAAATGGTCGTTGCTTTTTTTAAGGTTAAAAGTAGATTACGAAATATTCCTATATAGAGATGCCAAACCCTCGCTTATTGCATAGCAGAATTTTCTTACAGAAAAAGTTATTTTTTAAATCCGCAGAATGTTCCAATTTAATAAAACATTTTCTGTATTAAAATACCGGTACCCAAAATGCCGGAGACTTGGCAGCTCTGCCTATAACATTTTAATTAATCACGATACTTTTTTTAATCGGATTCAAATTTAGTGAAGACAACGTTTTTTGGCCGAAAGCAGCTTTTTTCCACATGTGTAACTACGATACAATTCCTTGATGTTGACTTATGAATGTTTTGATTTTTGCTATTATTGCTTCCTCTCATTTATTTATTTGAATTTTAAATAAGATGACTCAAAATCGTGTTTTTTAAAAATACGAAAAAGAATGCATTTCGAGAGAGGGCGAAAAGGACAATATTTGGCGATTTTTTACCTGCGTTTGGCTAAGTGTCTTACTACCTTGTATTTAATACTCTTCACAATACTTTGCTGTTATATGGACTTAGGCGCTTTTATAAAAAGTTTGACGTAATTCGGGCTTAAGAAAGTGAGTTTTTTACTGAATAATACAAATAAATGAAAAATGAATACTAAGAAATACTAATAAAAGAAAAATGAAGCATTATATTGATCGATGTATATTTAAAAATTCGTCTGCTAGCACTAATTAGATAATTTATATGCAGGGGTGGGGAAATTTTCCAAATTCTTACCACCCAAGGATTTATTTCGCCAGCCCGCAAGATGCAACACACGCAGTTGAAAATAGTTATGACAAAATCGCATGCGATTACAGACAAAATTACTATTACTACAATGCATTTCCATAATTCTTTCTTGTATAATATTAAGAAATATATGTAACAAAGGTAAGATTAATATTAGATAGAACTTAGTACCATACTTACACTGTAATAATTTGGAAAGTTAAAATATCTAGATTAAAAAAGTGTTTCTGATAATGTGCCTATTGCCTACAGTTTTTCAAAAACTAAAAATGCACTCGCCTTATGAGAAAATCCACTCGCCACTGGCGAGCAAAATGATGTATTTCCCCACCCCTGTTTATGTGTATATAATAAGAGATAAATAGCTTTTGATTCTGTATTTCTATGCTATAAAGCATTAACGTTTGTGTGTTTTTCGTTAGTATTGGGAGTACCTAGCCGATTTAAAAAATAATGAGGGAAAAAAATGTTGGTAACCATCTTTGCGGTAAAATATACTATATTTTGCGTAGGAACAATAATCACCATCAATGCACGAGCTAAAAAAGTTCTAAAATGGAGAATTCTTTGATGTTGATATGACTAAAAATTTTAAATCTTATTTATTTATTTATTTTTTTTTTTTTTGTGTGTGGCAACTTTTAAGATATAATATTCTCGTTATGAACGATTTCTAAAACATTCGACAATTTAATTTCACATATTAAACATTTTTTTTTCTAGAAAAAGTTTTAAACCCAATTTATTGAGAATATTGCAATTTCTAGGATACTTTTGGGGTCAGAAACTATAACTTTGGCATCACAGTAACTTATAAGATGTAAGTGCTCGTTTAGGACAAATTTTTAAAAAAGGATTCCTCAACTCTAATCGACAACCTCATTGCATCCGTGGAAAACAGATATTCAACATTATAAACTATTCGGGCGCATTTCACACCATATAAAATACACTCCATTTCTCTTCAAACATAATAGTTTATGTTATTTATAGTTTCTCAAATCGGTGCGAAGCTTCTGTTTATGCTCATGACATCATTTCAAAGAGCTATATTTCCAATATAGGAAAATTTGGTGTTTTATTTTCTGTATTACTTTTAACATTTTGCATATTTCCAATTTTATAACCATGCATGGTTTGCTTTTCTTTTATAAAAAATAGTATATACAACAAGATTTTGTAGTTCTACGATTCGATATGCTTATTTTCATCACTATATTTTATCACAATTAATGACCAATTAAAGGTAACATCTCATTTTCTTTACTTATCGCAAGTTATTAAATGTGTATTCTCAGCAATATCGCTCAGACTAATCCCTCTGAGGGAAGTCCTAGTTTAAAGGATGGCTTGTGTGTTATCCCCCATTCTGCTCCCCAGGGGGGACACATTTTTAATTTCTTTACAACACCAGTCGTGTTACACAAGATTTGAAAGGTCTGCAACTGCTTATTCATATTATGGATGTCTTGTGTGTCACCCCCGCACTCTGCTCTCCCCAGGGGGGTCACATTTTTAATTTCTTTACAACACCAATTGTGTGACACATCATTTGAAAGGTCTGCAACTGCTTATTCATATTATGGATGTGTTGTGTGTCATCCCCCACTCTGCCCCCCAGGGGGGCACATTTTTAATTTCTTGTGACAATTAATTTCTTGTGATTTGTGTGACACATCATTTGAGAGGTCTGCAACTGCTTATTCATATTATGGATATCTTGTGTGTAACCCCCCCCCTCTCTGCCCTCAGAGGGGGCGCATTTTGTAATTTCTTTACAACACCAATCGTGTGACACATCATTTGAAAGGTCTGCAACTGTTTATTCATTTTATGGATGTCTTGTGTGTCACCCCCACTCTGCCCCCAGGGGGGCACATTTCTAATTTCTTTACAACACCAGACGTGTGACATCATTTGAGAGGTCTGCAGCTGCTTATTCATATTATGGATGTCTTTTGTGTCGCCTCCCCCTCTGCCCCCCAGGGGGGCACATTTTTAATTTCTTTACAACACCAGTCGTGTGACACATCATTTGAAAGGTCTGCAACTGCTTATTCATACCATGGGATGTTGGCGAGCGCAGTAAGCAGGGGTAGCCAATAACTTGGAATCGCGCAGCGATTACGCGGGGGGTTGGCGAGCATAGCGAGCAGGGGGGCGGCCCACCCCTAGTGTTACAAAAAATAAGTGAAGGAGGAGGGGGGGATTGAAATTTCGCCACGGGCGCAATTGTCTCTTCGCATGCCGCTGGAGCCAGGAATTAGTTGCATGTGCCAAACCTAAAACCTGCTTCTATCTCATATTATATTTAAATATTTCAAAAATTAATTACAGATGTTAATACTTTAATATTATTAATTCAATTCTATACCAACTTTAATTTTCATCTTAAATATATGCTTCAGTCAATTAATCGGAATAAAAACGAGTTAATGTGGATTATGATATTTATCAAAATCAATAGTTTTCCCCTTATATTGTTATCATCAGCTCCTTGGAAATGGCTCACTCAACAGGACGCGAGTTCTTGTCTCGTCACAAGCCGATGAACAATTGAACGACGAAGAATCGAGAAAAATTCACAAAAAGCACTGCGCTCGCTATCACAAAGCTCCTTTTACACGAAATATTTCCAAACTCAAGGAAGGTCTGCTGGCCATATCCAAAAACAAACACAAAAAATTTGGAAGTGCATAATGTGCATAAATGTATACACTTTTCGATGATACAGTAATGAAAACAGCACGGAAATCGCCTCATGGAGGACCTGCTTGCCAGATCCAAAAATAATCATACACAAAAAATTTAGTTCAGGTCTATGCATAACTTTTTACACTTTTTGACGGTACAATAATGAAAATGGCACTGACATCGCGATTATAGCGTCCCCTTCCGGAGGATTTTTGTAAAATTCAGGGAAGATCTGCTAACCAAAGCCAAACAGATAAACAAAAAAATTTATTCAATTCTATGCATAATTTCATACAATTTTCGGTGGTACAATATTGAAAATGGCACAAAAATCTCAATTACAAAGCAGGGGCCTCGCTAAGGGGGGGGGACAGGGGGGGAGCCCCCCCCCCCCCCCCAAACATTCGCAAATGTTGTTACACTTGGCAAATTTAATGAAAATTTTAATAAAAATTGTAGTACATTTTCTATTTTTGATAGAATTTGCAAAAGTTACAACTCTAATTGGAAATATTACTAAACTTTTTACAAATAAGAACTGTATTACATTTTCTAAGTGTGGTAACTTGGCAAAATTATAAAACGAGTTGGCAAATATGAAAATTTGACTTGGCAATTTAAGGTCTTCTCCCCCACCAATAAAAAGTCTTAGCGATGGCCCTGTTACAACGTCCCCTTCCGGCGGATATTTTTCAAATTCAGGGGGGACCTATTAGCCATAGCCAAACACCTACACGAAAAGTTTGGTTCAAATCTAAGCATAACTTCATACACTTTTTGGTGGTACAATATTAAAAATGGCACACAATTTGCTATTACAGCGTCCCCTTCCGGCGGATTTTTTTCAAATTCAGAAAGGACCTACTAGCCATTGCCAAACACTTACTCAAAAATATTTGTTGAATTCTATGGATAACTTCAAACACTTTTAGGTGATACAATATTGAAAATGGCACAAAAATCGCTATTGCAGCGTCTCTTCTGGTGGAATTTTTTTTTTAATTCAGGGAAGACCAACTAACCATAGCCAAACACTTACACAAAAAAATTAATTTAATTCTATGCATAACTCATTATACTTCCCGTTACCGATGGCACAATAAATAAATTGGCACAAAAATCGGTATTACAGCGCCCCTTCGGCGGAATATTTCAAGATTGAAAAAGAACTTGCTTGTCACAGACAAAAAAATAAACAAAAAATTTGGTTAAATTCTATGCATATCTTTATACATTTTTCGATGGTATAATGGCGACATACGGACACACACACGGACAAATAGACATTTTGTAATAGCATTTTTTTAAAATCTCTGACCCCTGAAACGTATAAATCCATCGAAAACCGAAAGTCGAAAAAAATTTCGATTGCAATACTTTTTTTATATTGAAAAAAAAAAAAAATGGTTCAGTTGTATTTATAACATCAGAAATATTTCGGTGGTATAACACTGAAAATGGCTATTACAAAAATTTCTGTTATACCCCCCCCCCCCCGGCAGATTTTTTTTCAAATTCAGGGAGACCTACTAGTCTTAGCCGAACACTTACATAAAAAATTTCGTTCAGTTCTAAGCATAATGGCTCATACAATTTTCGATAGCACAATATTGAAAATAGCACAAAAATCGCTATTACAGCGTCTCCTTCCGGTGGAATATTTCAAAATTGAAGTAAGACCTGCTTGCCGCAGCCAAAAATATGTAAAAAAAAAATGGTTCAATTCTATGTATATCTTTATACACTTTTCGACTGTACAAAGGCGACATACGGACAAACAGATATTTTGTAAAAACATGGTTTTTTTAATCTCTGACCCCTAAAACGTGTAAATACATCGAAAATCGGAAGTCGAAAAAATTTCGATTACAATACTTTCTTCTATTGAAGATAGAAGAAAGTAAAAATCGCCGCAATATTTATACAGTTGCTAAAAATTGCATTAAAAGTAGCTAAATATTCAAAAATAGCAGGGGTCAAAATTTATTATGAAGTGGCAAACGTCGTAATTGGAAATCTTTTATGAATGAAAAAAAAAAAAAAAAAAAAAAAAAATCAACGTGGAATGGAAAGAAATCTCGAAAAATCGTAGTAAAAATTGCTATGTGGCGAAATTTAATTTAAGCTAAGACTTTGAAACGAAATTCTCTTTCCAAATGTCAAAAAAAAAAAAAAAAAAAAAAAAAAAAGCCCTTTGATTTGAATAACTGCAAAAAGCATTAATCAACATTAAATTATTCCTGGAGTCAAATTTTACTCTAGTGAGGTAAGTTATCGTAATCATAAATTTTTCGTGAACAGTGGAAGTTCAACATGAAGCTATAAAAAACTCTAAAAATCACATTAAAAAACATTAAATTTAAAAAAAAAAAAATGCGCAAATGGTAAAATTTACTTATATTAGACCAAAAGTTTCAAATGGAATTCCTTTTCCGAATGGCAAAAAATCGCTGTAGGACTCGGAAAAAATGTTAAAAGTCGCATTGAAAAATCTATTAAAAATTGCTAAATATCAAAATCGTAGGAGTGAAAATTTACTCGGTTGGGTAACATTGAAATAGGAAATCTTTCGTGAATGATAAACAAGGAAGAAAAATCATGCGTTGAGCATAGATTATGAAGCACTTTCCAACACTTCATGAAATATTTAACAAAACTTCGTTATTTAGAGAAATAAGGTACATAGCCAAATATGTATTCCAAATTCTTTTGAACAGTCCTGTATTTGATCTGTCAGTTGATATACCTGCTATATAACGGAAAAATTTATTTTAGCAAGAAGATACCTAGTAGCTTGAAATTTCTTCTTCAGCAATTTATATTAAGGGGCTACTTCAGGCAAATGGAAAGACCCATTCACTAATGCTAATCCTATGGAAGAAATTTATACAGCTATCTCGGTTGCATTTCAATATTTTTAAATGATTCTTTGGCTTTGGATATCTGAGATCGATCTGTATGCATGACATTAGTTACTTTTTCCATTTTGTATGCAGTTACTTTTTACAAGGACGCTTTCATTTTTGGAACCGGTTTGGAAAGCGAAAGCAACCCTATAAAAAATACCTGCAACCAAAATCGAAAAACTAAAAAACGACCTCCATTCAGATCAATCTGGGTTATCCAATGCAAAAAGAATCATCTAAAAATATTGAAATGCAACCAAGATATTTTTATAAATTTCTCCCATAGGATTAGCATAACGGGTCTTTTCATTTGAGTGAAGTAGCCTCTTAATGGAAAGGAAGGATGGAAACATTATTTGAATACTTTTGTTCAACCCTGTAGTTTTACTTGTACCTTTATTATACGTCAGTATTAAGCTAAACTTTATTTTTAAACTGAAACACTCTTAAAACAACTGAAATCACATTCTCATAAATTGTCATTCATAAACGTCCATGTATCCAATTCTTTGCGTGGCTCTGTATATCATTTTATCTATTCTCCGCAAACATTTCATAATAAATTGAATGCAGTTCAGCGTAAAAATGCATAACTTATTTAAGAACAACCTTTAAGTAATTTACGCTAATATTCAGTAAAGTTGGCTTAGCTCTTTTTGGGTAGCCAGTATATCAACTATAGCAACACATCATATAATGTGCGCAGATTTAGTGAAACTTAAACGCGGATATCATAATTAAAATGCATTTCATCCATCCGTCAGCCACATCATCGGATACATATGCACAGTGGCGTAGCTAAGGGGGGGCAAGGGGGGCGTCCGCCCCGGGCGCCGAGGCCTATGGGCGCCAAATTGAGAGAAATTGTTATATATCTATATTAGGGTGGGGGCGCAAAATTTCTTGCTGGCCCCGGGCGCCAAAAAACATGACAGTAGGTGGCTACGCCACTGCAGTACTTCGGAAAGAATATACTATTTGAAATCTTTTGTTTGTCACTGTAAATTCTATGTACTTCATATTATGCAAGACAATATCGTATTATTTATATTAAGCCTCAGTGACATACATCAATTTTATTATATATGAAACAGTTTAATATATTTAAAATATCTCGCACACAATTCCCCCTTTTACCATTATCTAATGGAATACTTTTGTGTGGCCCTGTATATGAATAATAGCTATATTTTCACCTCATACTTTACAGAATGCATATTTTAGTGCACCTCCTAAATTCATATAAATTGTAATGTGTTTGACAGGGTGTAACATCTTTAAAATTCCTTTGAAAAGATTTTTCCCATTGGCTGCAATGTAATTGAAAACTTTTGACTCTACCTGTAAATAAACTAATCATGGCAGAAATTTCATTTTCAATAGAGTTCGAGCTAGGGCAAACGTCAATAACGTCCAAAATTTTCAAGGCAATCCGAGTGTAATTTACAGGATTTAGAGCGCGGGCAGATGGCCAGACAAACCGAATGCATAAGCATTTTCAACTTTGTTGGAAAGTGCTAAAAATCGACGAGCATTAAAAAAAAAGTCTTTTAAAAAAGTTAAAACTGCATTAAAAATCTCTAAAATTAAAAATAGCAAATTTCTAAATTTGCGATATTAGGCTAAAAATTTGAAACCATTTTCCAAATGTCAAAAAATCAACGTATGACTCAAAAAAAAGAATATTGCACAGTTAAACTTATGGCATTCAGCTCATAGGCTACGCATACTAATTGTATAATACAGCCTTATATTTTCAAGGATTAATTCCGTTCGAAAAAAAAAATAAATAAATAAATAAATAAAGGAGGGAAAACAGCTCCCCCCTTTTTCTTTTTTATATACTTAATCATTGAATCCCCTAAACTAATCACAGGCATGCTTTATCATATAAAAAATCTATATCCAAAATTCAGAGCAAATCGGAAAATTCTTAATAATAAAAACCCATTTATATAATTTAAGAGGAGTTAACCCCTTCTTTTATACTTAACCATTAAACTTCCAAAACTATTCAGAGATTTGAACGAAATCTGATAATTCTGCATGAAAAACCCATTTATATAAATTAAGGGGAGGAGCATTAAAACCCCCGTTCCCTCTGTTTATACTTATCCAATGAACACCTAATAGCAATCACGAAAGCGCCTCACCAGAATGATCCTATATCTAAATTTTGAATGAAAACTGATAATTTTGCATGAAAAACCCATTTATATCAATTAAGGAGAGGGGGATGAGCCCCCCGTTCCCCCTCTTAGATATATCGAATAAACTCCAAAAACTAATCAGGGAAGCGCCTTATCATGATATACCTATATACAAAATTTCAAGAGAATCAGATATTTTTATCATGAGTTTTCGCGTTACGCACGAACGAACGTATGTATATACATACAGAACGGGCGGGCACATAAGCTCTCAGGCTATGATAGCCTGATAGCTAATAACGCTTAAAATCTCATCGAAAAGTTCATTAAAAAATCGTTAAATATTAAAAATTGTCAAAAAAAAATAATTTCTAACGGTGTAAAGTTTTGTAATTGGATATATTTTGTAAACTAGTTGGATGTGCCAATCCCCGAACTTGCTTCTATCTCATACGTACATTTACATTTGATATTTCGAATAATGAAAATGACATAGATGTCGCGATTATAGCGCCTCCTTCTGGCGATTTTTTTTTTCAAATTCAGGGAGGGTCTGCTGGCCATAGTCAAACACTTACACAAGAAAATTGGTTTAATTCAATGCATTTCATATGTTTTTAGGTGATACAATATTGAAAATGGCACAAAAATCACTATTGCAGCGCCCTCTTCCGGCGGATTTTTCTCAAATTCAGGGAGGACCAACTAGCCATAGCCAAACACTTAGATATAAAATTTAATTCAATTCTATGTATAACTTTATACACTTTTACGTGTTACAATATTGAAAATGGCACAAAAATCGCTATTGCACCATTTCCTTTAAGAGGATATTTTTTTTAAACACTTACAGAAAAAAATGATTTAATTATATGCATAACTTCATGCACTTTTCAATGGTACAATATTCAAAATGGCACAAAAACCTCTATTAGAGCGCCCCCTTTAGGATGAATATTTCAACACTGGAGTAATACCTGCTTGCCACGGCCATAAAAAATTTGGTTCAATTCTATGCATATCTTCATACGCTTTTCAATGGTACATTGGCGACACACATGCCACACACACAGACATATGGACAGACACATTTTGTAAAAACATGTTTTCGGAATCTCAGACCCCCCCCCCCCCCTAAAACATGTAAATCCGTCAAGAAAAAAAAATTGATTAAAATACCTTAAAGATAAAAGAAAGTAAAAATCGACGCAGAACGCAAAATATCTCAAAAAATCGCATTTAAATTCGTTGACATTCAAAAATTGCAGATAGAAAAATGAACTACATTAGGCTTAAAGTTTGAAACCGATTTCCTTTTACGAATATGAGAAAATAACCGTAAAATCCGAAAAAAATTACTATAATGGGCTAAAAATTGAAGCCAGCTATTTTTTTTTTTAAATTAAGATGTCAAAAATTACCTCAAAATGCAAATAAACGTTAAAAATTGCACAAAAAATTACATTAAAAATCTGATCAAAAAATCCAAAATCGACTTTCGAGGACCAAAACTTTACAGATTGAAGTAATCTTCCCCCCAAGTTCTGCCCTACGTGTAGCCTCTTTATACTGTGATAAATCGGAATTATCGCAGGTTTTTAAAGCAAAATAGCAGAAATTTGCATTTATTTCTGAAAGAGGTTTCGCTATGAAACTGTAAACTTAAAGTGACCCTTATTCTCCAAGTGAAACTGTCGGCGATATTATAAAGAATCGCTATATCATTATCGATCAACGAAACCAACAGGTCGGAGAGAGTCGGATGAATAGGACGACCACTTGCGTCGCCTTTTGATGACACTCCGACGCAAAGTGAAAATGCGAGACGGCCGGAAAGCCAGACACCCTGGTTACTGGGCGGTCTGGAGTGAAACTCAGGTGCCAATGGGAGCACGACTTTACTAATCATTTAATGAGAGAAAGCTCATTAATGTTCGTGATTGGTTTGTGACCTCCAGGGGGGTCTAGAGAAAAACCTGGATCGGGCTAAGAGAAGGAAGCCAAAGAGGAGTCGAGTGTTTTCTCCGATAGAGTGAAGCAGCTCAGATCTAGAGCTGGAAGAGTGGATCCCGCAAGAGGATCTTAGAGGCTGAACTGATCACAGAGGCCTGTTAGAATCGCTGAGTGTACTCTCGCCAGGAGAGCCAGTAATTACTCTCGTCTTGAGAGGTTAGATAAAGTGATAACCTGTGACTTTTAGTGAGCAGTAAATAGCTCGATACAGGAAGTCCTAACTTCTACAACTTGTGTAAGTTAACGAGTCATCTAACGGACTTTACGTTAATTACGAACTTTGTGTTTAAGAGCCCACAATAGTCACAGAAAAATTACTCAAAAAGACCCGGATGACCATGTAAAGTCTATGGGAGCGTTCTTTTCTAATATCTCGCTCAAATTTTAATTTTTTTGCATGATTTTTTTGCACAAGATAGCTGAGGGCAATCCACAACCGGGCTAGTTTTTACTTTTTCACTTTTTGTTTCAGATTTTCTTTAAAAAATTACTTTAACTTTCGAAACCGGTTTAAACCGGTTCTGAAACTGAAACTATCGTAATATAAAAAATATATAACCAAAATCGAAAAAGTAAAAACTAGCCCGGTTGTGGATTGCCCTCAGCTATCTTGTGCAAAAAAATCATGCAAAAATATTAAAATTTGAGCGAGATATTAGAAAAGAACGCTCCCATAGACTTTACATGGTCATCCGGGTCTTTTTGTGTACTTTTTCTGTGACTATTGTGGGCTCTTAAGGAACTCAAACTGATCTAAAGTTGAAGCTGGTTGGTTAAAGAGCCTATGTGCTTTATTATAATTTAAAATGCAGTGTATATTATTTTAGAGGACCTTTTGTGTTTCTACGGATAATAAATTGATTCTCCATATAATACTTTGCCTTGATTATTCGCCGAGCAGCACACTACGCTACCAACCTCTTAGGTCATAATCTAAAGAGGGCTAAGACTTTACAATACTGTCAGAATATTGTTATGAAACTCAGGGCCTGTTTACGAAACAGGCTCGTGAAGTCCGTGCTTACATACTGAAATACAACCCACATAGCATGCATGGTCACAGTGACGTCACTGTGAGTCATTGTGGTCACGTAACATCTGTGACCAAAATGTCACCCCTCAGTGACGTCACATTGTGACTGAAATGTGACTTCACACTTGTGACCAAAATGCCACCCCTCAGTGACGTCACATTGTGACTGAAATGTGACGTCACATCTGTGACCAAAATGCCACCCCTCAGTGACGTCACATTGTGACTGAAATGTGACCTTCTTAGAAAATTAAAAAATATATACAAAAATTCTTCAAAAGATGTTATTTAATGGAAAAAATATTTTTCTGTCAATTGAAAAAGTTTTTGTGACGTCACTGTACCAAAAGGCCACCAATCAGTGAAGTCACATTGTGACTGAAATGTGACCTTCTTAGATAATTTTAAAAAAAATACAAAAATTCTTCAAAAGATGTTATTTAATAATAATTTTTTATTATGATAATTTGTTTATTTAATGATAATTTAATTAAAAAATATTTTTCTGTCAATTGAAAAAGTTTTTGTGACGTCACTGTAATGCCACTGCAAATAACGCCCTCATAGCATGCATGGTCACAGTGGTCACGTCACACCTGTGACCAAAATGCAACCACTTAGTAACGTCACATTGTGACTGAGTGGTGACCTTCTTATAAAACTTCCAAAATCTGTTATTTATTGTAAAATTACACTTTTTTGACAATTAAAAAATATATTGTGACATCATTGCTATGTCACTGCATGTAATGCACGTCATGTCACATTTGTGACAAAAAAACACCATATTGTAAAGCTGCAGTGTAACAAAAATATGAACTTAAAAAATCTCAATAATCTTAAAAAATTTCAACATATAAAGAGAGAAATAATTTGAACTGTAATTTTAATAGGCCGTGTAAATGTATTTCGAGCTTGAATGAGATTGATAATCTTACAGTTTTTTTTTTATTTAATATTTAGTAATTTATTTTTCGACATTTTAGAAAATGATTAATTTTTTTTTTCCTGTAATAATAAAACTACAAAGAATCACTTACGCAAGGGTAATTATCCATTTTCCGTACCAAATATGCAAAACTTGTTTTTCTTGTCACAAATCTTGTAAAAATCGGGCTTTGAAATGTCATTAAAATATGCAGTTATATATTACATAACGTTTTTATCATTTCAAAACATTTAAATAATTTTAAACATTAATGTATGGATGTGTATCTAACATTTCAAATCAAATGAGTAATTTGTTACCCCTGACTGAAAATGTGTGAGTAAATATAGAAAAATATTTGTATTAAAAAAATGGATGCATTACACATAATTATTAATTAGGATAGACTGAAAAAAGATTTTTAGACCGAAATCGAATCGAAAGACACAAATAAGAAACTTTTATCCTCTATAACCCCCCTTTTTAGGTGCGTTCGTAATTATATAATACGTAGCACCTATAGTGATCGTTCAGTCCGTCCGTCTGTCCGTCCGTCTGTCCGTCCGTCCGTCTGTCCGCATATAACAACGCAAAAACTACCCAACCGAATCGTTTGAAATTTAAAATACATAATTATTACATAATTTTGTCGAGTCATTTCAAATTTTATGAGAATCGGATGGATAGATCAATTACAGGGACGATCAAAAGTATTCCATTACATTACGGTCAATGGGGAAAAAAGTTTCAAATGCATTTTAATCGTTTGAAATTTAAAATACGCAATTATTACATAATTCTGTCGTGTTATTTCAAATTTTTTGATAATCGTGTGCATAGATCAATTACAGGGACAATCAAAAGTATTCAATTACATTATGGTCAATGGGGAAAAAGTTTCAAATATATTCTATACGTTTGAAATTTAAAACACATAATTATTACATAATTTTTTCGAGTTATTTCAAATTTTATGAAAATCGGATGCATAGATCAATTACAGGGAAAATCAAAAGTATTCCATTACATTACGGTCAATGGGAAAAAATGTTTCAAATGCATTTTAATCGTGTTACACTCATGCGAACTTAATAAAATTTATATGCAACTATAAAGTACATATTATACTATACATCTTACATAATTTGTGGTGCAAAGAACATTTGTTATTGATTTACAAGGCCACACAAAAGTATTCCATTACATAATGGTATAGGGAGAGCATTGTTTGATGAGCGTTTTAATTGTAATTCACTATTTACAATGTTATGAGATTGATATATGAAAGTAATATTTTTAAAACTTCGTTATCGTTCGAACGCACCTAATTTGCTACTCTTCACGTGCAATTTCCAACTTGTTTGTATTAAGAAGATACTATGTATGTTCACATGTGATACGAACTTTATTTTAAAACAAGTTTTTTTTATTATTAGCGTTAAATCTGTTTTTTAAATCTTTAAAAACTTAAACAAAATTTTATCTAATAAACTTTAATTTTGATTATTATTAACTATTATTTTCAAAAAAAGAAAAAAAAATCATTTTACAATTCATTTCAACTTGAATTGTTTTGAAACTAATTAAAAAAAAAAAAAAAATACATTAAAAAAATTTTCAAATAAAAAAAATGATCAGAATCACTCTCATAAAGTTATTGCGTATTTAAACTCCAAAATATTGCATAAGAAAAGAAAAAACAAAACGGTCATGCGCATGGAAAGTGAAAATCGTCTGCAAGACAAGACTCTAGCGGGAGTCCGTGCAGGCTACTCTCGTAACCAGAGATTAAACAGCTCGGGTTAAGAAAAATAAAACCATATGAGAAATGACGTAACAGGAATGTCACATGCGAGAAATATTTTTTTTATTTATTTTTATTTTTCGTTTGTTTATTTATTTGTTTATTTTGTTAAACATTTTTTAACATGTAATTTTAATACTTTATTATTTTAATACTTTATTATTTTTTAACACCTTTTAAGAAATTTTACCGAAATAAACAACCTACACTTCTGTTTACTATCACAACAACAGCTGACTAGCGCAAGGCATACTGGCAAAAAAAATATCGCTGATGTTGACAAACCCTGGTAACGAGAGTGCCTTGCACGATAGTTAGAACTCTCGCTAGAGTCTATAGTCTGCAAGCGAAAGAATCACGAAAGAATAAATAAACGTAAACAAAAATATTTTAAATTGATGATAGAAGACGCGAGAAGTTGGTTGACTGGAATTTATGGCAGATGTGACTTGTGAGCAGATGCGTATTGACACGGATTCACAATTTAAACAAGAATGTCCACTACAACTCTTCGAAGCGGCAAAACATAAGTCCGAGAAAATTAAGGGGGCTTTGACTGTTAAAATGATTTTGTCTTTCCCACTTTAATTATTATCGGATTTAGTTTGTGCGGCAGAATGAATAGACGAATGAATTCGATGGAAAAAAGGTATGGGAAAATATTATTTTTCATGGTTGCATTTATTATTATTATTATTCTGAGAAGGATTTTAATTACCTTCTCAAAAACATGCTATAAAACATTAATGCTTTATTAACTTAATAAAGTCTAATACATCCATTATTTATTTTGTTGACATAAAAAACTTGATTATTAATAATTTGGATTAGGTTGTCAAAGGTAGTGATTTTAAGTGCATTTTAATCTGCGTTGTTTCCTTTTTTAAAATAAATGGTTAAAATGTTTTCATAAACATAAAATCATATGAAAATATATTATAATAAATTGTTAATATAATTATTAAACATTTAAAGATAATTATATTTTGTAATAAAGAATATTTTTTATAGAATAAAATTTTTAACAAACATCCTTTTTTAATTTTTGTATTAAGTAATCTTCGGAAACATTGCATAATGTTATTTTTAAAAATGCATCCGCTCAGAAGAGGAATTTATAAGAGAGCGAGAAGAACTATTAAAAGAAATCGTAGATGTTTGATATTTAAAAAAAAAATAACGTTAATGACTGTTTAATGTATTTTTTAACATGTGAAATGTTATAAATTTTTTTAATAGAAAGTCATTGTGGGTGAAAACGTTTTGATTGTAAATATTCTTATTATCTTATTGGAATGTTTTCAGAGAGAATTTGGAAGTTAAGACAATCAATAAGAATTTAAACATGATTGTATTTAAAACAAATAACGCAAATACTTGAACGGTATGAAGCTAAAAAGTAATAACTGTATTTTGTTATTAATTTTTCATTCCAGACACTTTTATTATTTCCTTTAATAAATCATTTTACAGAGGTAAATTTCAAAATATCCATTGTATGTAGTATTAGTATACATCGTGATAAAAGTGGGTATTATAAATACTCTCTAATATTATAAATAAAATATTAATAATTATAATTAACGTATTTGTTGTTCTATTTTATGTTTATCGTCGGAATTTTTATTAGGTAGATGTGTCTATGATGGACAGCCTTCCAGTTATGGATATCCCCTTAATGTTTTTTTTTTGTTTATTAATATACTAATAAATATTTAGCTTTAATTTTTTTATAATTCCTCTTTGCATGTTTTAATAATATTTTAATATTCATAGAAGACAGTATGTGACGACAGTTTGCGAATATTTTTTGATTTGTGACAAATTTGTCACTAACTTTGTGACGGTGGCAGCATTGTCAATATTGTGAAGTCCCACTGGGACACAATTATACAGTTATGAATATTGTTATGTAGTGTAAAATCACTTACATCTATAATTTTATTATACTTTGGCGATACATCTCAATTAAAACTTAGGAGCTGCTATAAAAAGAATGTACCAAAAGAAAGTTACTGAATCAAAATGTAATGATATGCAGACTTTAATCTTTATTACATATTTTTTTCTGTTGCAATAAATGAGAATATTTAGGACAATTGAATATTCGATCTATTAGAATTATTTCAAATTTAGCAATTTGTTTTTCTAATAAGCATTAAAATTAAAAAGAAAAAACTCTTCCTTTAAGTTGCAACACTAGCCACAGAAAAAGACCCGGATGATAATGTAAAGTCTGTGAGAGCGTTCTTTTCAAATATCTCGCTCAAATTTTAATATTTTTACATGATTTTTTTCATAGGATAGCTGAAGGCGATCCACAACCAGCCTAGTTTTTACTTTTTAAATTTTGATTTCAGATTTTAAAAAAAATTAAATTTCAAAACCGGTTTAAACCGGTTCTGATATTGAAACAATCATAATATAATATATAAGCAAAATTGAAAAAGTAAAAAATAGGCCGGTTGTAGATCGTCCTCAGCTATCCTATGCAAAAAATCATGCAAAAATATTAAAATTTGAGCTAGAAATTTGAAAAGAACTCTCCCACAGACTTTACATTATCATTCGGGTCTTTTTCTGTGACTAGTGACCTTAAAGGAAGTGTTTTTATGATAATTTTAATGCTTATTAGAAAAACAAATTGCTAAATTTCAAATAATTGTGATAGATCGAATATTCAATTGTCTTAAATATTCTCATTTATTGCAGCAGAAAAAAAAAAAATGTATCAAAGATTAAAGTCTGCATGGCATTACATTTTGATTCAGTGACTTTGTTTTGGTACATTCTTTTTATAGTAGCTCCCAAGTTTTAATTGAGATGTATCGCCAAAGTATAATAAAATTATAGATGTAAGGGATTTTACTCTGTATAACATTGTTCATAACTGTATAATTGTGTCCCAGTGTAACTTCACAATTTTAACAATGCTGCCACCGTCACAAAGTTGTGACAAATTTGTCACAAATCAAAAAATAATCGCAAACTGTCTTCTCAACCTTGTCACAATCGTCACAGAATAGTCACAGTTTTAATGACAATTTTGTCACAAATGACATTTCTCACATTTTGGTCACATCGTGACGTCACAAAGGGGTCACAATGTGACGTCACAAACGAGCTCTAAAACGGCCATAACGACTTCACATTTTAGTCACAGTGACTTCACATCGACGGTCACAAAGTCACAATGTGACTTCACAACGACGTCACCTTGACGTCACCATGTCTTACGGGAAAGGAGGCTCCTAAATTTTCTTTTCAAACCTAATTTTTCGAAGAAAAAAAATCAATCGGCATAAAAGCACGTATTTTTTTTTTCCTTACTGTGCTGCAATTTTAAAACAAAAAAATATTTTGAAGTTTAAATATTTCCAATTGTAGCTCCATTTTTGTCTTTTACAAAATTAATTGTTTTTGTATAATTATAAATTTGATAAAGTATTTTTAATGTGGATAATATATAGATAGTCAGTTTTAATTTAATATTAAAAATTTTATTTACTCGAAATTGTCATGGCAAAACTTCAAATAATTTAAGCAGACGAAAAGTGGATTTAGTAAATAAAAAAACATCTGTTAGAGTAATAGTGGCCCCATCTGGAACGTCGCGTCGGTCGGGCTTCCAATACTTCTAATTCTTAAGCGGGTTCTAATGAAACTTTTGGCATGGTGAAAAATGATTTATAGACTAAAAGAACACGCCTGCAATTATCAACCTCTTAGACGGGAATGAATTTAAATTCTTTTCTGCAATTCAATTCCCACCGAAAAGCAGCAATTTCTTTAAATTTCCAGTTTATGTAAGATACAGAGAGTGGGCGACTCATATGTGGATTGTACAAAAACATTGGCCTTTTCTTTATCAGTGATTTAACACTTTATTTCTCGTTTAAAATACAGCACATGGACGAACACTTGACCACACACTTAAACACACATTAACATACGCATGAAAAAATATTTACGATCCTCTTTTTAAAAAAGGGGCGCTACTACAACAACAAACAAATTGGAGATTGTACGTCAGCTCATTTCATTTTGAGTGGCTCTATTTTATGATCTTTGCATAAAGTTAAGTTCTGTGAGGAAAATTATGTACTATGTTTCCCTACTTTTAGAAATTATTTTAGTCTAAAATTAAGAAATTAATAAGGAGTGTTGTTAAAAAAATTTTCTCCTCCTATTCTTAATGATAAAATATTAGTCATTAAATGTACTTCTTTCCGGACAAAACGGAGCAAGCTAGAAAATTTTGAAAAAAAAGCAAAAAAAAAAAAAAAAAAAAAAAAAGGAGTGTAACAATTCAGTAAATTATAATTTTTTTTAGCAGTGTAAATGTTATGAGTTTAATCATAAATTTAAGTTTTTCTCTATATTAAATGCTTCTTTACAGAAAGGGAAATTGTTACCTGTTGAACTAAAATTATTTATATTTACATTCTTGGAGGGTAGTTTTTGAAAATTTGAATGCTAAAATTGGCAATATTTTTCTAATGATTAGAGGTAGGTACATGTATTGTGGTCTGTTGAAAAAAAAATGTTGAATCTAGGTTAATTTAGTACTTTTCATGTATATACTATTTTTTCATTTCATTCTCATTTACTGTGTTTAAACTGTGTAGTAACGTGTACGTATAAAATTTAGCATTGCATGTATGTTAGGATAATTTTATAGGTTGTTAGGAAATAGATAGAAATTTCTGTTAGTCTGAAACTCAGTCTAAAAAAATGACGGTCATCACAGATTTAAAGCAGTGTAGGAAAATCGATTTGCAAATGTTAGCAGACGAGTTGGGAGTTGAAATTGATAAGAGTGATAAGATAGCTGTAATTATTCAGAAAATTGAATCAGCAGCAGGTTATGATAAAGATCTTACTTTAGCGCAGGCTAATTATGTAGTACAAGATAGGGAGGCTAAATTAGCCGAACAAAAGGAACAAGAGAAAAGAGAAAGGGCCGAACGAGAATTAGAGGCAGAGAGAGAAAGAGCCGAACGAGAATTAGAGGCAGAGAGAGAAAGAGCCGAGCGTGACAGAGAGGAAAAACAGAGAGAACGGGAATTTCAACTAGAACAATTGAGATTAACTCAAAACACGAATAGACGGGAATCTACATCAAGTAGAGGGTCTGATAGAAGTCAGAAACCTCCTTTAAAAGCGCTTATGCAAAAATTCGACCCAGAACGGTCAGATATTACTCTGTTTTTAAATCTTTTTGAACGCCAAGTAATCCTCTCGTGCAGGCATAGAGCCAAAAGAGCTAGTGACCCATCTTTTATCTTTACTCCCGGCAGATATTGCGGAATTAATTTTGCGCGAGCCCGCAAAAAAATTGATGACTTTACGCACGTGAAATCAGTTTTGTTAGCACGTTTTCGGCTAAGTCCTGAAGCTTATCGCCAGAAATTTACGAGGCATACTCGGATAACAGGCACCCCATGGAAGGATATTATTTTTGAGTTAAATAGTTATCTAGAAGGGTGGTTAAACGGATTAGAAATTTCAAATTTCGAAGATCTAAACAAACTGTTGGTAACAGACCAAATTAAACGCCGTACGCCGGTTGAATATAAAAAGCACTTTATTGACTCTTGGGCAAATTTCAAAGACCCGTTGGTTCTAGTTAAGTGTTTAGATGAGTTTGAGGCAGTCAAAGAGCCCTCTAAAAAAATCTGGAAACCAAGAAATTTTCCCGTAAAATCAGAAAAGACGAGATTCGAAGATATCTACCGCGTGTTGAGAAATCTTCCGAAACCAGAACGAATTGGAGAGACAAGGATTCCAATAAAGAGAGAAGCCGTGTTTTTGAGCAAAAGAAAGCAAACAAATGTTTCACCTGCGGAAGTTTTTCGCATTATCGTGCCTAGTGCCCATAAAAACATAAGAGAGAAAATAACGCCGCTTCAATAGGGCATTTAAATAAACATCAGGAATTTGAGAAAGGTTTTTCGCCGTATTTAAGTAAGGCGCTCGTGTTAACGGGGAAGAAATTACCGTATTAAGAGATTCGGGGACTTGTGTCGACGTAATTTCCAGTAAATTCATAAATCACAATCAATTAGATGGTGAAGTTATGTGGATTAAACAACCGCTGTTGAGCGATGTTCGCTGTTTGCCTACTGCTAACATAACGCTAGAAATAGAAGAAATAAGAAATATTTCTGCGAAGGCTATAGTAACTGATAAAGACGTAGACATGTCTTATTATATACTAGGAAATGATACGCAAAAACTCATCGACGAGTTGAAAAAGCGCGAAGTCAAAACATTACACGCAGTACTTACACGCGCGCAGGCGAAAAAAGGCGTCAGCCAGGCAGAGAGCGAGGGAAGAGAAAGAGGAACCGAAAGTAATGCAGAGACATAGAGAGAGGAGGGAAGCGAGCTCTCAGAGCAGGCAGATCAGGAAGGGTCAGACAACGAGTTCTTACCGCTAGCAGGGGAGGACTTAGAGACCGGTTTTTCTAGAGTGAAAAGGGCGGACTTCGTAGCTGAGCATGGCACGGACTCCTCGCTGCAAGACATTCGCGAAAAAGCAAAACAAAACAAATCAAATTGTGAAATTAAAGAGAAGTTGGTAATGAGAAAAGTAACGGATCATCACGGATCCGAAAGAAAACAACTAGTTGTCCCAACAAAGTACAAGGAAGCAATACTTAGTGCTTGTCACGAGGGTATAGAGGCTCACATGGGCCAATCAAAAACAAAAGATAAAATATTGAGATATTTTTTCTGGCCTAACATTATTAGGGAAGCAGAGGATTTTGTTAAAACATGCCATGCTTGTCAGATAGTGGGAAAGGTGGGGGAAACTCAGAAAGCCCCATCAAAATTAGTTCCCATAATTTCGGAAGTGTTTTCCAAATTATCATGCGATCTAGTAGGTCCCTTACCGACGTCAAAGAAAGGGAATAAATGTTTACTTACAGCAATCTGTGTTTATTCACGTTATCCAGAAGCGATACCGATACCAGATATGCTTTCGGAAACGGTCATTGAGGCGATGATCATGATTTTTAGTAGACTTGGTTACCCGTCAAGCATACAAACGGACCTTGGGAGGAGTTTTACTTCGATTTTAACGACAGCTTTCCTAAAAAGGTTTGGGGTAAAACTAAATCATTCAAGTGTATGTCACCCCTCCTCAAACGTTATTGAGCGATGGCACAGGTCAGTGAAAAGGCTTTTAAAAGTGCTATGCGTGGAAAACGGTAGCGATTGGGAAGCTAATCTGCCCCACGCGCTTTTAACCGTTAGGGTTAAAATAACGCATGATTCTACAGGTTTTAGCCCAGCAGAACTAGTTCATGGGAGATAACTCCGTACTCCGGAAACTCTACTTTTCGAACAGTGATCGAGAGAAAATGACGAGCATGAGTTAGTCACCGAGTACGTTTTCAAACTGATAAACCGACTAAAACGCTGTCAGGAGCTAGCGGTTGCAAACATGACCATTGCTAGAGACAAATGAAAAGTTTGGTATGACAGAAATGCAAAATAACGAAACTTTCAACCAGGAGACGAAGTGTTAGTTTTGGCGGCTAATAAGAAAAATAAGATGTGCGTAGGTTGGATAGGGCCCGGTAGAGTAGAGTCAAAAATTTCAGAGACCAATTACATTGTGAGTATACCAGGGATAAGAGAAAAATCGCAAATCTATCATGTAAATCTATTAAAACCCTATATTACTAGGATAGGTAAAATAAATATTTTGACTAAATAATTTAATGAAACAGATGACTCAAGATCTGGAGATAGCATTCCCATTAGCTGATTCAAATAATTATAACTTTGACGAAGTAGTCGAGCAAAGTGAGTTAAACGAGCGGTGCACAGCAGGCGAAATTCAAATGTTAAAGCAGGTATTAGACGAATACAGGGAAGTTTTTTCTAACGACCCGAGCTTAACAGACCTGACTGTTTACGATATTGAGCTAACCGAGGAAAAACCGGTGAGAATTAGACCGTATAGGGCGTCTCCAAGACAGACTGAAATTCTAAAAAAAGAGCTAAAGCGCATGCTTGAATTAAATATAATTAAGGAAGGGCAGTCTGATTATAAATCCCCCATGATTTTAGTAGGAGCTCCGGGGAAGGAACCTCGCCCTTGTATTGATTACCGCAAATTGAATGCGATAACGAAAACAAATTTTTTTCCGCTTCCGAATATTGAACAAAGAGTAGAAAAGGTAGCGGCGGCAAAATATATTTCTGTACTAGACCTGACCAAAGGATATTGGCAGATTCCCATGGCACCTAAAGCACAAAAATTAGCTGCTTTTGTCACAAGCTTTGGTAGTTTCTTACCTCTCGCAATGCCGCTTGGATTGTCCAACGCTAGCTATAGGTTTTCCAAATTTATGTCTAAGTTGCTAAATGGATTGGAAGAATTTTGCCTTCCATATTTAGATGACATGGCCATTTTTTCTGATAGCTGGGAAGACTATATTCAGCATCTAAATACAGTATTAAATCGTATTAGAGAGGCGAAACTTACCGTTAAAATTTCGAAATGCAGATTCGCACAAAAGACGGTTAAATATCTGGGACATATAGTAGGGGAAGGGAAAAGAAAACCGGCAGAAGCGAAAATCCTCGCCAGAACGGAACTCTCAGACCCGAAAAATAAGACGGAGATTAGAAGATACTTCGGGGGTATTACTCCCGTTATATAAAATACTATGCGACCATTGTAGAACCGCTCACACGAGCATTAAAAGGAAAAAACAAAAACAAAAAATCATATGGACCGACGAAATGAGAGAGGCTTTCGAAACATTAAAGTCTAAACTCACCCAAAAACCCATCCTATATGCGCCAAATTATAATCTAGAATTTGTGGTTCAGACGGACGCATCAGATAAAGGGATAGGGGTAGTTTTAGCACAAAGACAGGGCTCAGAAGAGCATCCCATTATTTATTTGAGCAGAAAATTTTCGGAGCAAGAAAAGAGTTTTAGCGCCACAGAAAAAGAATGTGCGGCTATAATTTTTGCCATAAAAAACTACGTCACTACCTTGATGGACAAGAGTTCAGTATCGAGACCGATCTCAATCCATTAGTGTTCCTGAAAAACAATGCAGATAACAATCCCAGACTGTTAAGATGGTCTTTATCACTTCAACCGTACCTGTATGCCATAAAACACAGAGCAGGCAAAGATATACCACACGTTGACTGTCTGAGTAGAGCAATAAAATAATGAAAAAAAGGCTAATTTTTTTCTTCCCAATTGTAAATAGTTTTCTTTTATTGTATATATAATGTTTCTTTATGTGTTTATACTTGCTTCAGCACCTTTAATTTAGTAAAGTATTCCGAAAAAAAAGTTTTTAAAAGAATTTGAAACTTTTTAAATTGTTTTTTTTAGAATTGACAAAATTTTATTTTGAGTGCAAAGAGCCGCTCAAGTGAATGAGCTAACCATGTTTTGCTTTTTAGATTTCACGCCTTTCAGACGTTAAATCATCTTAGAGGTGGGGGTAGTTGTGATAAATCGGAATTATCACAGGTTTTTAAAGCAAAGTAGCAGAAATTTGCTTTTATTTCTGAAAGAGGTTTTGCCATGAAACTGTAAATTTAAAGTGACCCTTATTCTCAAAGTGAAACTGTCGGCGATATTATAAAGAATCGCTATATCATTATCGATCAACGAAACCAACAGGTCGGAGAGAGTCGGATGAATAGGACGACCACTTGCGTCGCCTTTTGATGACACTCCGACGCAAAGTGAAAATGCGAGACGGCCGGAAAGCCAGACACCCTGGCGCCGTTGCTGGGCGGTCTGGAGTGAAACTCAGGTACCAATGGGAGCACGATTTTACTAATCATTTAATGAGAGAAAGCTCATTAATGTTCGTGATTGGTTTGTGACCTCCAGGGGGGTCTAGAGAAAAACCTGGATCAGGCTAAGAGAAGGAAGCCAGAGAGGAGTCGAGTGTTATCTCGGATAGAGTGAAGCAGCTCCGATTGAGAGCTGGAAGAGTGGATACCGCAAAAGGATCTTAGAGGCTGATCTGATCACAGAGGCCTGTTAGAATCGCTGAGTGTACTCTCGCCCGGAGAACCAATGATTACTCTCGTCTTGAGAGGTTAGATAAAGTAATAACCTCTGACTTTTAGTGAGCAGTAAATAGCGTGATAGAGGAAGTCCTAGCTTCTACATCTTGTGTAAGCTAACGAGTCATCTAACGGACTTTACGTTAATTACGAACTTTGTGTTTAAGGAACTCAAACTGAACTAAAGTTGAAACTGGTTGGTTAAAGAGCCTATGTGCTTTATTATAATTTAAAATGCTGTATATATTATTTTAGAGGATCTTTTGTGTTTCTACGGATAATAAATTGATTCTCCATATAATACTTTGCCTTGATTATTCATCGAGCGGCACACTACGCTACCAACCTCTTAGGTGATAATCTAAAGAGCGCTAAGACGTTACAATACTATCAGAATATTGCTATGAAACTCAAGGCCTGTTTACGAAATAGGCTCGTGAAGTCCGTGCTTACATACTGAAATACAAAGGAGACTCCTAAATTTTCTTTTCAAACCTTATCTTTTGAAGAAAAAAAAATCAATCGGCATAAAAGCACGTATTTTTTTCTTACATTTTTTTTTTTTTTTTTTTTACTGTGCTGCAATTTTAAAACAAAAAATATTTTGAAGTTTAAATATTTCCAATTGTAACTCCATTTTTGTCTTTTACAAAATTAATTGTTTTTGTATAATTATAAATTTGATAAAGTATTTTTAATGTGGATGATATATAGTTAGTCAATTTTAATTTAATATTAAAAATGTTATTTACTCGAAATTGTCATGGCAAAACTTCAAATAATTTAAGCAGACGAAAAATGGATTTAATAAATAAAAAAAACATCTGATAGAGTAATAGCGGCCCCATCTGGAACGTCGGCCGGGCTTCCAATACTTCTAATTCTTAAACGGGTTCTAATGAAACTTTTGGCATGGTGAAAAATGATTTATAGACTAAAAGAATACGCCTGCAATTATCAACCTCTTAGACGGGAATGAATTTAAATTCTTTTCTGCAATTCAATTCCCACCGAAAAGCCGCAATTTCTTTAAATTTCTAGTTTATGTAAGATACAAAGAGTGGGCGATTCATATGTGGATTGGCGAAAAACATTGGCCTTTTCTTTATCAGTGATTTAACACTTTATTTCTTGTTTGAAATACAGTACATGGACGAACACTTGACCACACACTTAAACACACATTAACATACGCATGAAAAGATATTTACGATCCTCTTTTTAAAAAAGGGGCGCTACTGCAGTAGCAAACAAATTGGAGAATGTGCGTCAGACGTAGCAAATAAGGTGCGTTCGTACTATAACGAAGTTTTTAAAATATACAATACTTCGGAAACAATACAGTATCCGAAATCTTTTGTGTATCTCTATAAATATTGAATGCTTTCTATTATACAGGAATCTACTTGTAGTAAACTTCAACAACTTATATCAATTTCATAAAATCTAAAAAAGTTTGATATAATTAAAATGCAATCCAAGCAATGGTCCCACTTATACCATTACTTTAAAAGAATACTTTTGTGTGGTCCTGTATATTAATAAAAAATATTTTTTGCACCACAAATTGCACAGAATGTATATTTTAGTATATATTTCATAGAATCATATGAATTGTAATATGTTCGAAAATATATATCATCGTTAAATTGGACTTGAAACTATTTTTCCCCATTGACCGTAAGTAACGGTGGCACATTGTTTTTGTAATACTTTTGATTGTCCCTGTTATTAAATTATGCATCCGATTTTCATAAAATTTGAAATGACTCGACAAAATTTTTGCCGAAACGTCAGTGAAAGCTTACTTTGGAGACACGAAATTTTGTGGTGTCTGTCTGTTCCGCGATAACTAACGCAAAAAGCATCCGATTGGCTTGAAATTAAGTGGGTATGTTAGTGAGGCGCTGGGATTAAGCTATATAGTTTTTTGTTAGATTTGATTCATCCGTTCGGAAAATATAGAATATTTTATTTTGCGCAATAATGCTTTTCTATGGCAAATCCAATGATTTTAATTTTTTTTTCTAGAGAGAAAATGACACATTTCATTAATGGAATTCAATGATAAATGGATACTGAAATTTACCAGTTAAATTATTCGTATTGTTTTGAAATTTTGTCTGCGCATTTGTCAGATTTTTAAAGTTATTACTGTAAATTTTGGAGATTTTTTATAAATGTGTTCCAATAATATAAACTAATTTGTTTCAGAGATTTACTTATTTTAAATGTATTTATTTCATTTTCTTTATTTTCTTTTAATGGTTGCTAAGCAACCATTCATCCTAATCCTTATTTTTATAATGTTATAAATTTGAATGCGTGTACGAAAATTTAAATGAAGTCAGCGTCAAAACTGATGAATTAATTAATGTCTTTGTATCTTTGCGTATAAATATAACATAACCCAGAAAAGAACATAGGTTATATTTTATTAATTTTATTCAAATATTTTCTTTAATAATTCAATATTTCCTTCTTTTTCATACAGAGTCAAGAGCTATTTTTTAGATAAAATTTAACCAATTTCCTTTATCGTTGCCAAAAAAATTCAAAATCTGGAATAATTTTTCAACGGCAATAAGTTTCAATTGAGCAATTTCCATTCGAAAAATTAAACTAAGAAAAAATAAATATGACGTCAGAATAAAAATTAAAATAAACATAGTACTTTGTTAAATATTAAACACGGAAATTTGTTTCGTTAATAAGAATTTTTCTGACAAAAATGGGGACATAATTAGAAGTAAAAGAAATAAAAAATAATTATATTTTTAACCAATATTTCACTTGGTAAAATTTGACGTCATAGTTGAAATAAAACAGGTATTTTATAGTAGTCGTTAAAAATACAAGACACATGGATAGCAATAACTCATGAACGTCATTGCCAAAACTTCAGTGAAGGCTTATTTTGGCGATACAAAATTTATTGTTTTCCGCTGTCAGTCTGTTCTTCTGTCTGTCTGTCTATCTGTCCGCGATAACTGCCACAACATGCAATCAAAACTTCTTTTTTTCGGAAACAAAATTGTAAAACCCAAGATTACTGAGTTTACACTTTCAAAAGTTCCTGATACATCAGATTTAAATGTTTGTGGTGGGCAGGTAAGTAGAATTATGAGGATAATGAAAAATGCTTACTAAAACTGTTACTTATCCTTATAATTCAAAATGTATAAAGAAATACAAAATATACGATAACCATTAATAAATTGATAGAAAGTTACAAATTTAAATTTAATGAGACTATGGGGGGTTCAGGAGGGCGGAGCCCCCTAGAGAAATCTACTATGTTATAATAATAATAAAAAAAAATAATAGATCATAAACATTTCAGAATATCCTAACATAACTAAATCTTTAATTTAACGCTTTTGATGGTTGAAAATTTCTTATTCTTATTTTATTCTTATAAATAATTACTTAATTTGAAAATTTTAAATTACAGTTTCCAGGAAGTTGAATATTACCCAAAGTGTGTTTAAAAAAAGATGTGCAAAGCTGACGTTGAGGCTCCTGATCTGTAGATTAGTGTAATTATTGCCGAAACGTCAGCGAAGACTTACTTTGGAGATACGAAATTTTTTGGTTTCCATCTGTCTGTCTGTTCCGCGATAACTGCCGTAAAAATCAACCGATCACTTTGAAATTAAGTAAGCACATTCATGAGCTATCGGGATTTATCTGTATAGTTTTTTGTTAGGTTTGGATCATTTGTTCGGAAAATACAGAACATTCTATTTTGTATCATAATGCTTTCCTATGGCAAATCAAATGGGAAAAAATGGCTCTTTTGATAAATGAATTAAAATGATAAAAGATGGATATTGAAATTTCCAAATACGGATCTTAAATTATGTTTGGTTAAAGTATTTAAACGTCAAATTATGGGTGTTAAAAGTTCCAACTAAGATTTCAAATTATTCCTATTCTTTTGAAATTTTGTCAATATATTTGTAAAAAATTTTTAAATTAGGTGTATAATTTTTCGTGGAATTTTAGAAATGTTTTCAATAATATAAAAGAATTTGCTTGATCAATTTACATATTTGACATGACATGTATTTCATTTTTTTTCCTCTTTTGTCTGTTGCTTAGCAATGAAAATAGCAGATACATTTAATACACGAATTGGCACGAATAAAACATTTAAATAATTCCAATTGCGAAAAATTAAGAGGTTAAATATAAATTACATTAATAACATATCTTTTTTAACACTTTCCGATATAGCTGAAAATTGCTTATGTATTTTATTTGTTGTCCGTCTGTATGTCTATTTTTTCTAACTCGCATAAATATAGTCTGATATATTTGAAATTGATATATATTATTGTGATTTACTGTGGCATATTCTGTATTGAAAATGAAGTGTAGAACATTTCCTGTTCATTTACAGGGTCACTCAGAAAAATTCCTTGCATTACGATCTACGGCGGAAAATCGTTTGCTGTGTGTTTTCATGATATCTTAAACATATTGAAATTGATGCAAATCACTAAAGGTTTATTAAAAGTGTCATACTATAGACCATGGTGCGCAAATAACTTAACATTCAATTGCAGGAACATGCAAAAGAATTTGGATATAGAAGAAAGTGAGCAATAATTGAACTTATGAACAAAATAATATTAAAGTTTTGTCCAGTTTGTTATATATCCTTAAAAATCTCAGCATGAAATGAAATTTAAGATGCATTCTAACCATTTGCATAATCAATAGAAAATTACGAATGCAAATTTAATGAGTGTACGGGGGGCTCAGGGGGGCAGAGCACCCCCCCCCCTGAAGAAATGGGCTTTATTACCTAAGAAAAAATATCATAATATGTAGTTCATAAAAGTTTTAGAATATCATTGCATAAAAGAATTATCAATTTAACGCATCAAATTTCTGAAACCTTGTACGTATTTTTAGGTGGGTTCGTAATTACATAAATACGTAGCACTTATAGTCGTCGTCTGATCTGTACGTCTGCCTATATATCCGTCTGTCTGTCTACCGCAAAAAATCATAAAAATAGTTCCCAACCAAATGGTTTTAAATTTAAAATATATGATTGTTGGAAAAATTTGTGTAGTCCTTTATAATTTTATGAACATCGGATCGATAGTTTAATTACAGGGACAGTCAAAAGTATTCCGTTACATTACGCCAATCAAGAAAATACCTTCAATTGCATTTTAATGATGTTATATTTTTTGTTCATAATGAAATTGATATAGATCTATGAAGTACATTAAAATATACATTCTGTACAGAATGCGGTGCAAGGAATATTTTTTCTTAATTTACAGGGCCACACAAAAATATTCCATTACATAATGTTATAGGGGAAAGCAATGTTTGGTGGGTATTTTAATTATAACATTTTATTAAATTTATTTTATTAATTAATTTATTTTATTAATGTTATAATTAAATAAAATTAATTTATTTTATTTAATTATAGCATTTTAACATTTTATTAAATTGATATTCGTTAGGAGTACGCTTTAAGCTAATCGTTATTCGTCGTCGAAATTGTCATGGCAAAACTTCAAATAATTTAAGCAGACGAAAAATGGATTTAATAAATAAAAAAAACATCTGATAGAGTAATAGCGGCCCCATCTGGAACGTCGGCCGGGCTTCCAATACTTCTAATTCTTAAACGGGTTCTAATGAAACTTTTGGCATGGTGAAAAATGATTTATAGACTAAAAGAATACGCCTGCAATTATCAACCTCTTAGACGGGAATGAATTTAAATTCTTTTCTGCAATTCAATTCCCACCGAAAAGCCGCAATTTCTTTAAATTTCTAGTTTATGTAAGATACAAAGAGTGGGCGATTCATATGTGGATTGGCGAAAAACATTGGCCTTTTCTTTATCAGTGATTTAACACTTTATTTCTTGTTTGAAATACAGTACATGGACGAACACTTGACCACACACTTAAACACACATTAACATACGCATGAAAAAATATTTACGATCCTCTTTTTAAAAAAGGGGCGCTACTGCAGTAGCAAACAAATTGGAGAATGTGCGTCAGACGTAGCAAATAAGGTGCGTTCGTACTATAACGAAGTTTTTAAAATATACAATACTTCGGAAACAATACAGTATCCGAAATCTTTTGTGTATCTCTATAAATATTGAATGCTTTCTATTATACAGGAATCTACTTGTAGTAAACTTCAACAACTTATATCAATTTCATAAAATCTAAAAAAGTTTGATATAATTAAAATGCAACCCAAGCAATGGTCCCACTTATACCATTACTTTAAAAGAATACTTTTGTGTGGTCCTGTATATTAATAAAAAATATTTTTTGCACCACAAATTGCACAGAATGTATATTTTAGTATATATTTCATAGAATCATATGAATTGTAATATGTTCGAAAATATATATCATCGTTAAATTGGACTTGAAACTATTTTTTCCCCATTGACCGTAAGTAACGGTGGCACATTGTTTTTGTAATACTTTTGATTGTCCCTGTTATTAAATTATGCATCCGATTTTCATAAAATTTGAAATGACTCGACAAAATTTTTGCCGAAACGTCAGTGAAGGCTTACTTTGGAGACACGAAATTTTGTGGTGTCTGTCTGTTCCGCGATAACTAACGCAAAAAGCATCCGATTGGCTTGAAATTAAGTGGGTATGTTAGTGAGGCGCTGGGATTAAGCTATATAGTTTTTTGTTAGATTTGATTCATTCGTTCGGAAAATATAGAATATTTTATTTTGCGCAATAATGCTTTTCTATGGCAAATCCAATGATTTTAATTTTTTTTTCTAGAGAGAAAATGACACATTTCATTAATGGAATTCAATGATAAATGGATACTGAAATTTACCAGTTAAATTATTCGTATTGTTTTGAAATTTTGTCTGCGCATTTGTCAGATTTTTAAAGTTATTACTGTAAATTTTGGAGATTTTTTATAAATGTGTTCCAATAATATAAACTAATTTGTTTCAGAGATTTACTTATTTTAATTGTATTTATTTAATTTTCTTTATTTTCTTTTAATGGTTGCTAAGCAACCATTCATCCTAATCCTTATTTTTATAATGTTATAAATTTGAATGCGTGTACGAAAATTTAAATGAAGTCAGCGTCAAAACTGATGAATTAATTAATGTCTTTGTATCTTTGCGTATAAATATAACATAACCCAGAAAAGAACATAGGTTATATTTTATTAATTTTATTCAAATATTTTCTTTAATAATTCAATATTTCCTTCTTTTTCATACAGAGTCAAGAGCTATTTTTTAGATAAAATTTAATCAATTTCCTTTATCGTTGCCAAAAAAATTCAAAATCTGGAATAATTTTTCAACGGCAATAAGTTTCAATTGAGCAATTTCCATTCGAAAAATTAAACTAAGAAAAAATAAATATGACGTCAGAATAAAAATTAAAATAAACATAGTACTTTGTTAAATATTAAACACGGAAATTTGTTTCGTTAATAAGAATTTTTCTGACAAAAATGGGGACATAATTAGAAGTAAAAGAAATAAAAAATAATTATATTTTTAACCAATATTTCACTTGGTAAAATTTGACGTCATAGTTGAAATAAAACAGGTATTTTATAGTAGTCGTTAAAAATACAAGACACATGGATAGCAATAACTCATGAACGTCATTGCCAAAACTTCAGTGAAGGCTTATTTTGGCGATACAAAATTTATTGTTTTCCGTCTGTCAGTCTGTTCTTCTGTCTGTCTGTCTATCTGTCCGCGATAACTGCCACAAAATGCAATCAAAACTTCTTTTTTTCGGAAACAAAATTGTAAAACCCAAGATTACTGAGTTTACACTTTCAAAAGTTCCTGATACATCAGATTTAAATGTTTGTGGTGGGCAGGTATGTAGAAGTATGAGGATAATGAAAAATGCTTACTAAAACTGTTACTTATCCTTATAATTCAAAATGTATAAAGAAATACAAAATATACGATAACCATTAATAAATTGATAGAAAGTTACAAATTTAAATTTAATGAGACTATGGGGGGTTCAGGAGGGCGGAGCCCCCTAGAGAAATCTACTATGTTATAATAATAATAATAAAAAAAAATAATAGATCATAAACATTTCAGAATATCCTAACATAACTAAATCTTTAATTTAACGCTTTTGATGGTTGAAAATTTCTTATTCTTATTTTATTCTTATAAATAATTACTTAATTTGAAAATTTTAAATTACAGTTTCCAGGAAGTTGAATATTACCCAAAGTGTGTTTAAAAAAGATGTGCAAAGCTGACGTTGAGGCTCCTGATCTGTAGATTAGTGTAATTATTGCCGAAACGTCAGCGAAGACTTACTTTGGAGATACGAAATTTTTTGGTTTCCATCTGTCTGTCTGTTCCGCGATAACTGCCGTAAAAATCAACCGATCACTTTGAAATTAAGTAAGCACATTCATGAGCTATCGGGATTTATCTGTATAGTTTTTTGTTAGGTTTGGATCATTTGTTCGGAAAATACAGAACATTCTATTTTGTATCATAATGCTTTCCTATGGCAAATCAAATGGAAAAAAATGGCTCTTTTGATAAATGAATTAAAATGATAAAAGATGGATATTGAAATTTCCAAATACGGATCTTAAATTATGTTTGGTTAAAGTATTTAAACGTCAAATTATGGGTGTTAAAAGTTCCAACTAAGATTTCAAATTATTCCTATTCTTTTGAAATTTTGTCAATATATTTGTAAAAATTTTTTAAATTAGGTGTATAATTTTTCGTGGAATTTTAGAAATGTTTTCAATAATATAAAAGAATTTGCTTGATCAATTTACATATTTGACATGACATGTATTTCATTTTTTTTCCTCTTTTGTCTGTTGCTTAGCAATGAAAATAGCAGATACATTTAATACACGAATTGGCACGAATAAAACATTTAAATAATTCCAATTGCGAAAAATTAAGAGGTTAAATATAAATTACATTAATAACATATCTTTTTTAACACTTTCCGATATAGCTGAAAATTGCTTATGTATTTTATTTGTTGTCCGTCTGTATGTCTATTTTTTCTAACTCGCATAAATATAGTCTGATATATTTGAAATTGATATATATTATTGTGATTTACTGTGGCATATTCTGTATTGAAAATGAAGTGTAGAGCATTTCCTGTTCATTTACAGGGTCACTCAGAAAAATTCCTTGCATTACGATCTACGGCGGAAAACCGTTTGCTGTGTGTTTTCATGATATCTTAAACATATTGAAATTGATGCAAATCACTAAAGGTTTATTAAAAGTGTCATACTATAGACCATGGCGCGCAAATAACTTAACATTCAATTGCAGGAACATGCAAAAGAATTTGGATATAGAAGAAAGTGAGCAATAATTGAACTTATGAACAAAATAACATTAAAGTTTTGTCCAGTTTGTTATATATCCTTAAAAATCTCAGCATGAAATGAAATTTAAGATGCATTCTAACCATTTGCATAATCAATAGAAAATTACGAATGCAAATTTAATGAGTGTACGGGGGGCTCAGGGGGGCAGAGCACCCCCCCCCTGAAGAAATGGGCTTTATTACCTAAGAAAAAATATCATAATATGTAGTTCATAAAAGTTTTAGAATATCATTGCATAAAAGAATTATCAATTTAACGCATCAGATTTCTGAAACCTTGTACGTATTTTTAGGTGGGTTCGTAATTACATAAATACGTAGCACTTATAGTCGTCGTCTGATCTGTACGTCTGCCTATATATCCGTCTGTCTGTCTACCGCAAAAAATCATAAAAATAGTTCCCAACCAAATGGTTTTAAATTTAAAATATATGATTGTTGGAAAAATTTGTGTAGTCCTTTATAATTTTATGAACATCGGATCGATAGTTTAATTACAGGGACAGTCAAAAGTATTCCGTTACATTACGCCAATCAAGAAAATACCTTCAATTGCATTTTAATGATGTTATATTTTTTGTTCATAATGAAATTGATATAGATCTATGAAGTACATTAAAATATACATTCTGTACAGAATGCGGTGCAAGGAATATTTTTGCTTAATTTACAGGGCCACACAAAAATATTCCATTACATAATGTTATAGGGGAAAGCAATGTTTGGTGGGTATTTTAATTATAACATTTTATTAAATTTATTTTATTAATTAATTTATTTTATTAATGTTATAATTAAATAAAATTAATTTATTTTATTTAATTATAGCATTTTAACATTTTATTAAATTGATATTCGTTAGAAGTACGCTTTAAGCTAATCGATCAAAGGACGAGCTATTTCGGAGAATGTAAAAACATAAGATCGATAATAAAATAGAAGACCTAACAAATTTCTGCTATTTTTCTTCGATTTTGAAATTTCTAAGTTTTGGATCGCTGCTGCTTTATCTGGATCAGAAACATGCATACCAGATCCTAATAACATGTATTAGAAATTTCTCCTGCGGCTTTGCAAACACGCACTTCTTAAAATTAACTGTTAAGTTGTGAGAGAGTGTCCTTTGTGATAAAGGCACTCTAGCATTCTTAGTGAGATCGTGACGGCAATGTTCTAACATGTGTGGCGCAAAAGCAACATCTATCCTTTATTCAACTTTAACTTTCCAGAGCGTATGTGGTGCCCTCGGGTCTACAGTTAGCTGCGGTTAGGAGTAATATGCAAATTTGTAGCTCCGTCTTCAGTTTGCAATGTATAAAAGCTGTCAGTTGGAGTGTTGTGGTGTGGTGGTGAAGCGGCAGTAGTCCGCAAGGTGAAACAGATTGTGATGGTGAGGTGGTGAAGAGATAGCAGTGTGGTGAAGCGGCAGGAGTCCGCAGAGAGAGCTGAGATAGCCTCCAGCGAAAGATGGTATGGTGAGGCGGCGGAAGCCAGCTAAGCGAATTAGATTGGGTGGTGGTGAAGCGGCAGTAGCCCGCAAAGCGAGATAGATCGTTTTCTGAAGTGAGATAGCTAGTTTTGTGAGCCGGGTTAGCTTGTGATGAGCTGAGTTACGCAAGAGGAAAGTCTGAGGATAAGAAGTTATTTAATATGTTGAGTATTCTGATCAATAAAGAGTGTTTGCAGCCACGGGCTGTTTCATTATAGATTTAAACTAGCTTTTAGCCGCAATCTGAACGTAGAGCAGGAGTGAATCCCCCGAACTGAGCTTTAGCCGTGGACGTGAGTATGGTTTGCAGTTTAATCTCTTAGTATTGTGCTTAGTGACTGAAATCTTGAACTATCGCTCCACTTTCCCATGTTCAAGAGGTTTAAATAAACTGTTTGATTTTATCATATACTTAAGATTATGTCTTCATTTAACGAACATATCCCCAGACACGTCACAAAGTTTGCTTCTTCGAGAATGATCAGTATCGCACCTTTGTGCTTAAGGTGATCGGTCTAGTTATCAGAAAAAATAACATCATCTATATACCTTTTTGCATATTCTTTATGTTGGACTGAGGTATGATTCATTGGTCTTTGAAATGCCACAGCTGTTTTACGAAGTCCAAAAGACATAAGAACAAAGTAACACACTGTCCTCGGTGTGTGACAAAAAATGCAAGATGTCTACAATTTTCACTTAATCGTATCTGCCAGTATTCTTTCAGTAAGTCTAATAGACTATAATAAATTTTGCTGATGCTATTTTTTATATTAGATCAGTTGCATTATGCAATGGAAATGAGTCGATTTTTGTCTGGAAATTCAGATACCGATGATCGACGTATAAGAAAAGGGCATGTTTACAAACAAGCACTTCCGTCAACCAATCTACCACTACATTTCTGTCGTTACAGGAGGATTCATCTTGGCGACGTAGGCCAATCATATCACAGACCTGTTTAACGCAGACCAATCAAATTGCTCTAACTCATGTGCACATTAGGAGTTCTGAAGAACAAACAGGTGTTTCTTGCTTATCTACAGTTATAAGGAAAGGGCAACTGATGTCACTGTGGGCAAAATTACTGTGAATCCACAGTAATTTCCTGCCCGTCTTTAAGGCTCCTACTGTACACAAGAAATCAAGGCGATCTGATTGGTCTGATTTGCCAGCGATTAAAAGCTCTGTTCTATGATTGGTCAACGTCGCCATGATGATTCCTGTAATGATCACTAAAACAAAAATGTAATTGGTAGACTGGTTGAAGGAAGCGTTTGTTTGTAAACATGCCCTTTCCTTATTCGACACACAGTGACGTCAGCTGCTCTTTCCTTATAGTCTGACAGAGGAATCGTTTTTTACTACACACACTATGGCCTATGGGATGACCATATTAACTGTTGGAATGCTCGATAAGTCCTAAAGTTGAGGCTGGGATTACGCTGCCTCGCTATTGCTTATCTTGAGCTCAATCGTAGGATGGGTGTTCCTGCAATCGATCGTAACTTCGTATTACGGTGCCTCGATGTAGGACATCTTGCAGCCAGCTAATGAGAGAGCACTGTTACATTTGTAGTGGTTGTGCACGCATTCACTTGATCTTAAACTTACGGCAGATTTCGAACTGTCGTAATAAGAATGCGAGGCACCTTAATACGTTTACGCTTTGTTTACATCGTAAGTCTCTACATCGATATTAAGTGAGGTACCGTAATCCCAGCTTAAAAGCTCTCCAATTTGTCTGTCTACTTCACTTTTAAGTGCTTGTGGATTTCGATACGATTTTTGACGTTTAGGTTGGCTATCTCATTTTGATTTAATCGATGTTCACCAACGTTTGCGATTTTTGGGATTCCCGATTGTAGCTTTGAATGTTTGCGTAAGACATTAATGAGTTGTTTCTTTTATTCATATGTCAAATGATCAAGGTGTAATTCTTTATCGAGCTTACTCGGATCATCTTCGGTAATTTTCGAGACATTTCCAATTTAACCAAAATCGATATCATCATCAAAGCAGACGTTTAAGATAAATATAAAATTTGCTATGGCATTAAATTAATAATATTAAAGATTAACCTACATCTGTGTACCTACAGTTCGAAATATTGACATAGCCGGATTAAGGGAAGGGCTAAGGGGACTGCAGCCCCGAGACCCCAACCAGTCAGAGGTCCTCAGCAGAGGCTTAAGCTGTACCAAAGTTTCGATTAAAACAATTACAGGGGTTAAGATCTGCGCGAAATCGCCGTTTTTTTGCAACTTAACTTGAACTGCCATTTGACGTCATTGCTGTCTGTATCTCCGAAAATTTCCAAGTTTAACAAAAGTGGAGATGAAAACGAAGCAAACAGGGTCTTGTAAAAGAGCACGAATTTCGTCAAAAAAGAACGAATTTAATTAAGATCGCGGAAAAGCGCAATTTTCTTCAAAAGGCCGTGGAAAAAGCGTTAATTTCGTCAAAAGGTAGCGGAAAAAACGCGAATTTTGAAAAAAGATTACGAAAATAGCGCGAATTTTGTCGAACGGTCGCGGAAAAAATGCGAATTTCGTCAAAGGATGGCCAAAAAATGCGAATTTCATAAAACGAAGAAAGGAAAAAAGCGATTTTCATTTTATTTCGCCAAAGGATCGTGAAAAAAAAACGAGGATTTTGAAAAAGAACCACGAATTTCGTCAAAGAATGGCAGAAAAAGCGCTAATTGCTTGGTAAGTTCGCAGGAAAAGCGTAAATTTAGTCAAAAGACGCGGAAAAAAGCTAATTTTGTCAAAAGACGCGGAAAAAAGCTAATTTACCAAAGGAAAAAAAACGTGAATTTGACAAAGAACCTCGGAAAATCCCAAATTTCGAGAGGTTCGCTAAAAAAACGCAAAATTTTGAGAAAGAATCGTGAAAAAAAACGTGAATTTTGTCAAAGTGTGGCAGAAAAAGTGAGAATTTCTTTAAAAGTTCGCGGGAAAAAGCACAAATTTAGTCAGCAGATCGCGAGAGAAAGCTAATTTTGGTAAAGGGTCGCGAAAAAGCGTAAATTTTGACAAAAAACATCGGAAAATTGCGAATTTCGTCAAAGATTCGCCAAGAAAGCGTAAACTTGGCGAAAGAATCGCGAAAAAAAACGTGAATTTTGTCAAAGTGTGGCAGAAAAAGTGGGAGTTTCTCGAAAAGTCCGTAGGAAAAAGCGCAAATTTAGTCAAAAGATCGTGGAAATAGAGCGAATTTTGACAAAGAACCGCGAATTTCGTCAAAGGATCGCCGAAAACACTCGAATTTTGAGAAAGAACCGCGAAAAGGAAGCGCGAATTTCGTCAAAAGGTGGCAGAAAAAGCGCGAATTTCATAAAAAGTTTGCGAGAAAAGCGCAAATTTAAACAAAAGAACCAATTTCGTTAAAGTGTCGCTGCCGAAAAAACGCGAATTTTGACAAAGAACCGCGAAAAAGCGCGAATTTCGTCAAAAAATTGCCGATAAAACGCGAATTTTGACAGAAATCCGCAAAAACACGAATTTCGTCAAAGTATGGCAGAAATAGAGCAAATTTCTTGAAAAGATCGCGGGAAAAGCACAAATTTAGTCCAAAGATCGCGAAAAAAAGCGAATTTTGACAAAGAGACGCGGAAAAGTGTAAATTTCTACAAAGGATCGCTTGAAAAAACGCGAATTTCGTCAAAGAATCAATGAAAAAAACACGAATTTTGGCAGAAAATCTCAGAAATAGCATGAATTTCGGAAAAAGATCACAGGAAAAGCGCAAATTTTGTCAAAAGGCGAATTTAAGAACACCATTAAAGGTAACAAAAAAAAATTGATTAACATTATACATATTCAATATCTAAGATGTATATTTTAGGATTAAAAAACAAAACAAAGGTGTGTGTGTGCGTATTTGAGGAGGAGGTGATATTCAGTATCGTGGTAGGAGGCTCAAGATTTCCAATAGCGTAAGGGGGGGGGGGTCCAAATTTCCCAGTCGCCCCGGGCTCCAGAATTGCTTAATCCGGCTTTGAATATTAAGATATATATGTATGAGATAGAAGGAAGTTTTGGAATTGGCACATCCAACTAGTTTAACTTTGATAAAAGGAATTTGATTTCAGCATTTTAGGTAGATTTCGTAAGAAATAATACTTATTGCAGTCGTTACCATGGTACGACTTTTGAAAAATGTCTTCATAACTTTTCATTATATGATCCAGGAACCCAAAACCACATCCATCTAAAAAGTTTATATATATTTATATATGTACGTATGTACTAATTTTTTCCGCACGATAAAAGTCGCAATTATGCACGAAACGTCTTCGAACTCGACAAATACATTGAGATGGTTAATATCTCGGCGGGGATTGCAAATGGGCAAAATCGGGACAATGTAGTGAAAATGGACTACGTTCAAAAATTTGAATGCCACCTCAACATGGCTCTGACCAAAACAGCTCTTACAGAACAATGATAGGAAACAAGTGGGTAAGTGTGATAGCAGATTGCACAAAGGGTTTCGTTTAATATCTCCTTCAAAACACTTTATCATTAAATTAAAAAACAAAAATTGTCAATAGAAAATTAATACTGATTTCCCCCCCTAATACAGAATACTGAATTCTTCCTTTAAATGCTGCCTTGATGTCATAGATTTGTTGATTTCTCAATCAGAATCTGTAGATTTAGTTAAGGTACGCAAGTATATGAAATTATGAATAAAAATAAAATATTACAAAGCTTAGAAAAATTATGAATAAAAGTAAAATATTACAAAACTTAGAATAAATTTAAGGGAGACCAAAAGGGAAGTGGCTAGTAATTTAAATGAATAGAAATTTAATAATAATTAAAAAAAAAGTATTTCACTTTTCGTGTCAAAATAGATGATAAATATGATTTAATATGATGAAATAAAGACAAATAGGTGTACACCTATTTGTTTTTATTTTATGAAATTGTATGAAAATTTTATGTATGTAACATAAATTAATAGAGCACGCGCATGTGACGTCACGCTTCAGCTGCTCGCTTGTATGGGTTAAGGCTCCTACAATACGGGCTGAATCATGCCTCCATTAAGTTTCCAAAATGGTTGCCTGACTTGGCGTCTTATCGCGTAGATAGCGAGGCGAACAAATTTAGTTACTCAATCTCTTTCACGGGTAAATATGAGAGTAGAACATTCGAAGAACCGGTTTGTTGTGTACAAGCGATTAGGTTGGCGCGATATTTGGCGAAGTTCTCCAATCCAGATTTATTCTTTTAAGCATTTATAGACAAATTATTCCATTTTTCTTCATTTATATGGAATTTAAATACTCCAAAGCCATTCCTGAACATGTCAGAATTATTTTCTGCTCAACAACCGTCCATTTTTAATGATTTTGTAGCTTTAAAATCATTCAAACGTTTCTCGCCTCATAGGAATCAATGGGAAACAAACGGTAACTGGGAAACAAGATGCTTGATGATTCAGCCTGAGTTACAGGAGTCCTAGTTTGGGTGGCAAAAACGATTCCTTTTCCACTGTAATTACCACAGACTTCTCGTACAAATATCTTTACTTTGAGATATTAACAAACTTTATTAGAGTTATTTATGCACTTTTTTTGTAGTGTGCTGTGGCAAAACACACGAGGGGGCAGAATTATTATTTTTTGGGTGGGGCGGGGAGAAAGGAGATATTCATAGTTATTAGATATCAACGAATACGCTTTTCATTGAAATTTTGAATATTATATGGAAGATATGAGAAGAAAGGGAAACGGAAATTTCAGTAATGGGGATTATTTATATTGCTAATTATTTCTCTATTGTCGTTATAGAACAACAAACAAAAAAATATTATTATTATTAGCATTAGTATTAGTATTTTTTTTATATAGAAATAAAAATAACTTAAAGATTTTAACGTTAAAACCTAAGAAATCACAATTTATGTTTCTCACTCTTTCCTACTAGCATACAAATATATTTGTATCGAAGGGGGGAGGGGAGCGTAAATGATTGTAGGTTAACGATAATTAAGATTATTTTTCATGTATTAATGACACACAGGTCTCGCATTTTTTTAAATAAATATTTTTTAAAATAAATAATTTTTTTAATCAATATTTTTAAATAACTATTTTTAAATATTTGGCAATCAGCAAACTGGGCGGGGGGGGGGGGGAAGGCAAAGAGAAGACTGGATGAGAATTTCAGAAACAGTGTATAAGTTATATGATTAATTATTTTTGCGACTACGGAACAATAAATTGAAAAGATTTTTTATGTAAAATAAAGATTTAAAAAAAAAAACTCCTTTGTATTCCAGAAGGGGGGGGGGGGGGGTACATGGAGAAGCGTAAGTTCGGAATGTTAGGAAGTGATTTTAATCATTATTTATTTATTCTTATTAGTGAGCAACAAATATAACAGTTCTCTTTTCAAATGACGAATTTCAAAGTTTTAAAATTCATTCTGCTGGAGGGGGGGGGGGGGGCAGAGGGAAGAAATTTTTTCGGAATAAAAGAGATGATAAAAAATCGATATATTTGTATTGATATATTTGATTATTTTTTGTCACTGGAGAGAGAAAAAAATAGTAGAATTTTTTTTTTTTTTATAGAAAAAAAAAAAAAAAAACTTATTTGCATGATGGGAATGGGGGGGGGGGCTAAGAATGGAAGCATACATATTTCGGATAAGCTGGAGATAATCTAAATTATTATTTATTTATTGTGATAAGTCAGAAATAAATGCGACAAATTTTATTTAAACAAAATAAACAGTTTTTAAAATATGAAACTGTATATGATCAGAAGAGGGGGGGAGGGAAAGGGTGGAAAGTGTAATTTTTGACGGAAGAAACCTAATTTGCTTTATTCATTATTTATTTATTATCAGTAGAAAGCCGTAAACGGAACAGAATTTTTAAACTGTATAGATCAACAATAAATGTTTATTTTTTTTATATATCGGGGGGGCAGAGGGTGAATGAAAATTAGAAAAAGGTTAAGCCTAGCCAGACAGGACTATATTTTTTCAAAAAATAATCATGATTGGACGAAAAAGTCATGATATCGGGAAGATTGCTATGGATTTAAACGACGACAAACAAGGAACGGCGAAGTTTCTGCCACCCAAACAGCGAAAATGACAGTTTACTTGCAACCGTGCCCGTGCTCTATGGATTAAATAAATCGCGTGAAAAATTACGCGATTTATTTAATCCATTAATTTATGTTACATACATAAAATTTTTTATATCTATTTAAATTTGCGTGCAACAATGGACCATATTCTTCCGTTTGGTTCGAGGCAACGGAAATTCGTCTGCTTGGGAATAACGTTGTTAATCGCGCCATTGAAAAGCATTGTGATAAGAAAGTTTATGCTTATATTTGATTTGTATACCAAGTTTTAGACTTTTTCAGAGACAGGTATGAGTTATATATGAATTCTTTTCCCTGTTTTAAAGCAATTGCATGCACATTTTTCATTTTATTTATAAAATAAAAATTTTATTTTTTTATTAATAAGTATATATGGAGTTTAATTAGTACGTATATGAATTTTTATAGAAAATAATTCGTACAGAATAAATTTGCAGTCTTTTACACATGCATTTATCTATATTTATGCTTGCACCAAATGTTGCAAAAACGAAACCAAGGCGCTAGCAGCCGCTTTTTTACCCACATGATTCCCACTGTGACGTCACGAGAATACTATCCCAAAGACGTTTAAGATGTCCCTATAAAATGTCTTTGTACTATCCATAGACCAGTTTCAGCTGACGGCTGACGTCACACCCTAGTAACCACCTTAGTAACAAGACGTGTTTTTTGTTTGCTTCCCTCCATATTTGGCCAATTGTGATTGACTGACTCAAAATACGGGCGATAAATTGTCGATTATGATTGGTTGGATAAAACTTTGGGCGCAGATGATCACATGGTTGAAACTGATCTAATACTGATCTGATGTGGTTAATCTGAAGGGGGAAAAAATTAAACTGATGATATTAAAACAATATTTTAATTTGGGTAATAGTCTTTTACAAAATGTTATGATTTGCTGTGTGACAAGAGGTATAGACGCTTTCAGTGTGACGTCAGTCATGCCATTTTCCTTGGATACTGACTCCAAACAAACGGTTGCTATGCTTCATTTCTTATTAAATATAAATCGTAGAAAATGGTATCATTGCATATAAAGCATTAAACATGTCTCTGTTATATATAGCTGAAAAATGTTGCTGTAATATGCAAATAAAATAGAAAATACAGCATAGCAACCGTTTGTTTGCAGTCAGTATCCAAGCAAAACGTCATAACTGATGTCACGACTGAAAGCGTCTATTCAGCCGTGATAAAAGAAAATTAGAAAATGTCACAGATTGTGGGCTTAATGAGTACTTGAAAATTCACTCCTCCGCCCCTGTCAGTGGTAACATTGCTCCTGGCTCGCCCCTGTAATTTCTGACGTCTTGCAGTTCAACGCCAGACACTTACCTTTTACCTGCAGTGAGATCTGCGATTTTTCTCTACTAGAGGCCGTTTACAAATGCTAGAACTCTGAATTTATTACATGCTCCATGGTTTAAATTGTCATTTAATTTTTATGTAATGGCAATACCTAACTTTGTTTATTGTTCTTACCGGCCGTGCTGCTTATTAAATAAAAAAATAGATTACTTTTCGTAGAAATGTCTTTGTGTTTTCTTAAAATGTCGTAATACATAAATATGAACTAAAATTTTGTCTTATTCAATGAAAAATCAGTTTTATGGATTCAAAAATGACAGACGAATCCCCAAGCTTCGCGGAAGAAACAGCTAGTAATATGCTGAAAGGTAAAACTTGTTGTACTGACAGCATGGGTATTTTTGTGAATATTTTAAATCTTATTTATGAAATTTATGTATCGATCGTTAATTTATCGCATGTGAAGATTGTCATTTAGTTAAAATTTAAAACTCTCGAAATTAGCCATTTTTTCCCTTTGATCGATAGATTTAATTGTATTCAGCATCATTATATGATGGTAAATTTATAAAGCTTAACATTCGTTATCATTATATATATATGATGTTAGAAAGACTATCAGAATTTGGCGGAAATAATTTATTTTATATAAATTTTGTGGCATTTCTCGAATTATAATGGATGTAATAATCAAGTTCAAAACTCCATTTTAAGTTATAGTTATTGAGAAATTTGAATAACCATAGTTTAGCCCATGATAAGTATGGATTAAAATCGAGATTATAACATTTAAATTTTTCATAACTTTAACCTACTGAAATTCATCTGTATGAAAAGAAACATCACAATTTTAAGTTATTTTTAATAGATTTTGCTAATATGAATTTTCAAAATCATTAGTAATAATAATGGTAATAATAAAAAGTTAAAAAGAATTTGTAATGGCTGTTCAATTGACTCAATCAATATAAAAAGGTTGTCGAACTCAAGATAAAAATGTCAGATTTTTAAAGCTTTATTAAATCAGACACAAAGTAATTTTACATCTAAGACAAACTAGAGAGCAGATGTTATATGTGCCAAAAATATTATAAACTAAGTTTAATGTAAGATTTAGTAGTAATTGTACTGAATAAAACTTGTAAAAAAAATTAGAGTATGGGGCAGGGCCGGCAAGTATTTGATGTGCAACAGTTTAAGCAGATTTTAATCATGTTTTAAATCATCACGTCAAAAATCTAGATTTAATAATATAATATCAGAAGAATTATTTAGCAGAGTGAAAATAGACTTTAATGAATAAATTCTAAATAAAACTACATAAATACATTAAAAGCAGGGTTAAGTTTTTGATATGACAGTGGTAAAAACCATGTTTTTACTGGTTTATTCCATTAAAAACCTATCATTTTCGATTTTCCTCTAATTTCTAGTGTAGCATAACTATGCATTTTTAAATTGATTTTTTCTTTGTTCTTGTTATTATTATTATTTTTTTCAACTACATTTGTTAAATTTATTTAAAAGAAGAGCATTTCTTAAATATGAAAAACTTTAAAATACTGAGTAATCGAAAAAAAAAAAAAAAAAAAACAATAGTTTTCATAATTTCCTTTAATATAGATTCTACTAACTGCAATAGACATTAATATTAAATGATAATAAAAGGTCATTATAATTATTAAATAACATTCAATTTACATTTTTAATAAAATACATTGAAATCAGCTTAAAGATGCAAGAATGCTGTTGTAGGGTATGACAACAGATGTCAAGCATGGACTGTTCATTAAATAAATTTGAATATTTTCAGATGATAGGTATAATATTTTAAAATGCCTACTGTTGCATTTCATAAAGGCAATTAAGGATGTATTTCGATTCAAACTGCTTACTTTCTGATTTATTTTTGAATTCACTTTTGTTCTCAAACACATGAAATTCGCAGATTCTCTTATTTAGAAAGTGCACAAGGAGCCGTGAAGGTCAATTCTTTGATAAGTGCACAAAATATTGCAAAAAAAAAAAAAAAAAAAAAAAAAAAAAAAAGCAATCAAAAACGGCAATTTGAACCGATTTTTCTGAAGTGCGAGATCTGGGAAGGAAAAAAAGGGTCTTCCCCAAAAGTTAATTGCTTATAAATCAAATTCTAATGAATTGAGCATAAAAAAACATCACACGGCACCTTATGCGTCCCTTCAAAAATCCCTTCTGCAAATTTCATGTTTCTACTTTTAAAAGTGTGTCTGAAATTGTATCAGAAAATTTCGAGCTGCTGAAGGTGGAAAAGCGTTTTTTCGAATACACCCTTAAAAATAAAATTAATAATAATTGCAGAGTTTCCCCTAGGTTTAAAAAGGGGCGGGGCACTACTGTTCTGAAAAGGGAACTTTTTAGATTTTTAAGGACACTTTTATAGAGTTGAATCTACAATCTACCGATTCACGGAAAACAGAAATTTTATCAAAAAGTCAAGAAAGGGAAAAAAAGTAAAAGTTGTTAAAAGATCGCGAAAAAACATCTTATTTTGTTAAAAGGTTGCATAAAACGGCCAATTTTGTTTAAAAAAATCGCGAAAAAAAGGCAGATTTTGCTAAAAAATCACAAAAAAACGACAAATTTCATGGAAAAATTATGAAAAAACGCAAATTTTGTTGTAATATCACTAAAAATGGCAATTTTCGTCAAAAGATTGCAAAAAAAGAAAGAATTGCAAAGCAGGAAAATTAGTTTTTAGAACAGAAAAATTAACTTTTGGTTTGTGCTCCTTTGACGAAATTTGCATTTTTTCGCAATCTTTTGACAAAATCTGGCTTTTTTTTGGGGGGGGGGGGAATATATTGACAAATTTTGCATTTTTTGCAAATTTTTGGCGAAATTTGTCATTTTTCGGGAATTTTTTGATAGAATTATCAATTTTATTGTGATATTTGCCATATTTTCGCAAACCTTTTGACGAAATCTACTGTTTTCTCGCGATTTTTTGATGAAAGTGTCCGTTTTCCACAATTTTTTAGAAAAATTTTTCGTTTTTCGTGAATCTTTTAGCAAAATTTTCCATTTTATTGTGATTTTTTTGGATGAAATTTGTCATTTTTTTTCACAATCTTTTGAGGAAATCTGTTGTTTTTTCAAAATTTTGTAATGAAATTAGCCATGTTTTTGCGAATCTTGCTAGAAATAGCTGCGTTTCTTCAAATGTGGGGCAGGAAGGGCGGTATTTTTTTTTTTTTTGAATGAGCAGCAAGAGGGGTGCTATTTTTTAAACTAAAGGGCAGGAGGGGCGGAATCTCCCCCTTAAACCCTCTAGGGGAAACTCTGATTATTGTAATGTAAAAACAAATAAAAAAAAAATCCCTGTCGGCTGGGCCTATAGGCAGAGGTAGATTTTGAAAAATGCTCATTTCAACAAAAAAAAAAAAAAAAAAAAAAAAAAAAAAAAAATGCAATTAGAGATAAACCCAGTTTAATAATTTCATTTGGCTGTTTATGAAAAATTTTTAATTTCATTTTTCTGCAAAAACTGGTTTTATCAGAATCATCTTAAGAAAAATTCAGCTCAAATGCCCATTTTGACAACATATTTTGAAATGAATTGTGAATTTATTAAAATATCAACCAAAACCGTACAGTATACAGTTCCTAAATAACAAAAAATTGTCAGTTGAATGCATTTGACATAAAAATTGAATTTAAAAATGAGTCATAAAATAACCGATTTGCTGTTTGAATACATCCTTAATTCTTTAATCATGGTTGCTTGGGCAAATTTTGTGCGAAATACTCACTTTGACAGCATTTTTAAAAATATATTCTATCTTTATCAAAAAACTGGCCAATGCGTCACACTATATAGTTCCTAAATAAGAGGATCTGTAAATTGGATGCGTTTGAGAGCGAAAATGGATTTTAAAACGAGTCATAAAAAATGCAATTTGATATGTGAAAACTTCCTTAAATTTTCAAATCACAAAGACTTCGGGAAATTCTGTTCAAAATACCCTTTTTGGCAGCCTTTTTCGAAATATATTCTGTCTTTATCAAAAAACCAATCAATGCATCACATTATATAGTTCCTAAATAAGAGGATCTGTAAATTGGATGCGTTTGAGAGGAAAAATGGATTTAAAAACGAGTCAGAAAAAAACGCAATTTCTTATTTGAACACTTCCTTAAATTTTCAGTCACGATGATTTCGGAAAATTCTGTTCAAAACACCCTTTTTGGTAGCCTTTTTTGAAATATATTCTGTCTTTAAGAAAAAACTGACCAATGCATCACATTATATAGTTCCTAAATAAGAGGATCTGTAAATTGTGTGCGTTTGAGAACAAAAATGGATTTAAAAACGAGTCAGAAAAAAACGCATTTTCTTATTTGAATACTTCCTTAAATTTTCAGAGTTGATGACTTTGGGAAATACTGTTCAAAATACCCTTTTTGGTAGCCTTTTTTGAAACATATTCTGTCTTTATCAGAAAATTGACCAATGTGTCACTTTATACAGTTTCTAAATAAGAGAATCTACCATTTGGATGCGTTTAAAATCAAAAGTGAATTTAAAAATGAGTCAGAATATACGCAGTTTGGATTTGAGATTTTTTCAATAACTTCTATTTTTGTTTAATTTCTTTTTGCTATACGAATTGGTCCTATGAAAAACTTGTCAATATAAAAGTTGTAGATATTTTTGAGAAGATGTAAAATAAATTTAATCAGATTTGATATCTTAAAATTTGACGGAGTTATGGATTTTTCTCTTTTTTCACCGCCCTTTTTCTTTTTGTTTTTAATTTTTTTTCATGGGTAAAAGTTGGTCCTATCAAAAACTTGTAAATACAAAAGTTTTAGATAATTTTACGAACATTTACAAAAAATTTATTTAGACTTGATATCTTGAAAATTGACGAAGTTATGATTTTTTTTCTCTTAAAACCCCTGTTTTTTTTGCCCCTTGAGCCCACTTCTAAATTTATCAAAAATCTGTCATGCATAAACTTTTGGCCCATTTTTAAGAAGTAATATAAACTTTAAACCGATTCGATATCTACTTTAATTAAGAAGTTATGGCGTTTTTTCGGTTTTCACAAAAACGCCCCCTATTCCGACCCCCTTGGTCCGATTTTGCCCATTAACAAACTTAGCCGAGATTGATTTTATCCCCTTTGATTTTATGTACCAGTTTGGTGGAGATTGGTGAAGAATTATAGAAGTTATCGTGTCCATAAAAAAGTGAGATATATATATATATAGATAGATAGATAGATATATAAACTGGTGTGATTGCAATAGCCAATAGGTAGTATTTCATACGAAATCTACCTAAAAAAGAGGGTTTTTGACATGATAGTAAAAAAAAAAAAAAAATCATGGTAAAAACTGTCATGCGTCAAATGTTTGCCAACCCTGATTAAAACTATGGGATATAAACTGTGCAAATGCACTCTTGAAATTTATCTGCATATTATTTAGTAGATTGCAAATAGATTGTTTCATGTTTTTAATACTAATGCTAATGCATGCTTTTATGAACAGATAATAAATTCTTAATTGTTTGTTATCATTAAAGTATGTAGGTTTAATCTAAATTTTACAGAAGTAAGTAGTTTCAATTTAACTAGATACAGAAACTAATCTATAAAAATTAGTATCTAATGAGCATACTTACCTTCCTCTTGATTAAGCAAATTCAATTCCCTTCCAGTACAAAATAGAACTGCTATTGCTACAAAATCAGTTTTTTTTTTTTTTTTTTTTTTTTTTTTGCTTTACCCTGCTATGTTTAATAAATGGAGTTGTTTAAGTGATTACTGTACTAATCCAAAAACACCCACTAACCTTAATCCTTGTAGAATTCTTTTTATGTAAAAATATAAAAAAGCCGTTTCTATAAGAGATTTCTTTATAAATATTTAGTTTCCATTTCAAACTTTTATTTTGTTTATTTATTTGCATTGGATAAAAAATACCGATCCACAAAGGCTGTTTTTTGCATGCTTGATTTTGCTTGCAGTTCTTTTTTAGATGCATTCGTAACTGCATAAATATGTAGCACCTATAGTCAGCGTTCAGTCTGTCTGTCTGTTAAAGGTTAAAATTCAATATTTGTATTAGTAGCCAGTGGCCAGTAGAGGCTGAATGTTTAGTAAGCCACTATTGTCAAGTTAGTGGCCACTAATTACTATCAGGGATGCCACTGAGAAGTAATTATCGTGTAAAGGAAAAATTTACGACATTTTTCATAACATTTATGCTCAGATTTTGTGAATTACATTGTATTGGATATTGCATTGACATATTTCTTATGTTAAGGGATTACAGTGTCTAGAAACTGGTCAAAATATAGATTTTTTTTTTTTTTTTTTTTTTTAATATTAACTGAAAGCTTTTCTAATTGTGAATGTTTCGACACCTCATTTTTATCAACACGACAATTATATTATCCATTGTAAGTTATGTTAATAAATAGATCCAGCACAATGACCCATATAAATAAAAGCCTTAAACTGATTTTTATATTTTGCTTATTTGAAAAATACTAAGGCTTTTTTTCTTCCTAATTAAGATAGAGGTTTGATTTTTTTTTTTTTTTTACTTGTTTTCCGTGGTGTATTTAATATTTTTGTATATGGATTTAAGATTCAAGTTTATAGTTATTAAAAAAAAAAATTGAGAGTTTGTTGAATTGTTTCAAAGGATTGGTGTACATTGAAACACTGAACATTGAATAAATACACTGTATTTTTCGCTTTTTTTTTTTTTTTTGATGGAATTTGCAGTTTTTTCGCCATTTTTTGAAGAGATTTGCAGTTTTTTGGTGATCTTTTGACGAGATCTGCCGTTTTTTTTTTTTTTTTTTTTTTTGGTGATCTTTTGAAGAAGTTCTGCTGTTTTTTCATGATCTTTTGTAGAAGTTTTGCCGTTTTTTTGCGATCTTTCAGGGAAGTTTTGCCTTTTTTTTTTTTTGCGATCTTTCAGAAAAGTTTGCCTCTTTCCGCGATCTCTTAGAGAGTTTGCCGTTTTTTTGCGATCCTGATCCGAAATTCTTTTGGTGAAATTTGTCGTTTTTTCGTGATTTTTGAACAAAATTTGCTGTTTATTAGCGATTTTTTGATGAAATTGCCATTTTTCGCATTTTCTGACAGAATTTGCCATTTTTCGCAATTTTTTTGATGAAAACTGCTTTTTTTCGCAATCTTTCGACGAAATCTGCCGTTTTTTCGTGATCTTTTGGAGAAATTTTGCTGTTTTTTCGCCATCTTTTGGAGAAGTTTTGCCATTTTTTCGTCATCTTTTGGAGAAGTTTTGCTGTTCTTTCGCGATCTATCGGAGAAGTTTGCTTTATTTTCCGTGATCTTTTGGAGAGTTTGCCCTTTTTTCGTGATCTTTTGGAGAAATTTGTCGTTTTTTCGCGATTTTTGAACGAAATTTGCTGTTTATTAGCGATTTTTTGACAAAACTTCCATTTTTCCGCATTTTTCGACAGAATTTGCCGTTTTTCTAAATTTTTTTTTTGAAGAGAACTGCCTTTTTTTGCGATCTTTCGACGAAATCTGCTGCTTTTTTCGTGATCTTTTGGAGAAGTTTTGCCGGTTTTTCGGGATATTTTGATGAAATCTTTCATATTTTTGCGTTATTTTGATGAAATTTGCTGCATTTTCATCATTTCTTGACGAAATTTACTCTTTTTCGCGATTTTTTACCAAAATTTGTCGAAATCCTTTGATTAAATTTGCGTTTTCCCGCGATCCTTTGACAAAATTAGCGATTGTTCTTCAAACGATTGGCGAAATTGGTTATTTTCGGCGACCATTTGTCGAAATTTGCGATGTATTTTATGTCTTAATTTTTAGATTTATGACCGATTTTTTTTTTTTTCGGAAATGATTGATTGCCATTTTGGCGATCAGATGCATAACATAAAGTCGCCAATTTTTTATATTTAGTCGCCCTGTGGCTGGTGGCGACCGTGAATTTTAACCTTTACTGTCTGTCCATGTATAACAGAGTAAAAGCTATCCAAAATGCTTTTAAATTTTAAATATATAATTGCTGCAAAATTTTGTCGAGTCATTTTAAATTTCAGATGGTTAGTTTAATTACAGGGACAGTTAAAAGTTTTCCATTGCATTATGACAAATTAGGGATGGGACGAATAGTGATTTGGCCGAATACCGAATATTCGGCCAAATTTTAGGCCGAATACCTAATATTCGGCGGCCGAATACTAATTTTTTTTCCCAATAAAGAAAAAAAATTTTGATTATATATAATTTAAAAAATAGGCACTCATTAATAATTATTACTCTTAAATGTGCTTTTAAATGTATTCTTAAGTTTGAAACACCTTTTTTAACACAAAAAAAATTATGAAATTGCATTATATTCTTTTATCTTAATCTACATCAAATATTTTCAGTAAGTCAGGATGGTAAAATATTTCCATTAAAATATGAACAATGTATTTCACTTTTACTATCAAATGATACTTTTATCTTTTCTTTCATCCAAAATTAATAATATTCTTAATCTCTCTCTCTCAGAATTCACAAGGAAATATTTTCTGAAGTAACCTTTAATGAAGTAAATTTGATCATTAAGGGTTTGTGTCCCTAATAATAAGCGAATTCGTAAGAATGAGACTGTTTGCAAATCAGTTGTCAATCTTTAAATTACAAATTACGTTAAAGCAAAAGATTATTCTTAAAGTAGAATGAATATGTTAACAAAATCTTTGACATTTGAATCGACACATACAATATTCCACTTATTCAACAAGCATTAAAAGAATAAACAGAAATTGATAACAACATGAATGAAGGAAGATGTAAATTAAAAATACATACATAATAATGTTACATATTTAAGCCAGTAATTATGCAAATAATTATTTAAAAGGGAAGACTATAGAATAAAAAAATTATTTTGTTCAGAATTTAGAATTTATGTTTAAATATTTATAAAACCATCTTTATAAAGCAAGTTGTGTCATCTAATGCGTATCTAGTTTAACACCAGTTCTGTTTTTAGATTTATCGTTGTATTTGGAATAGTAATATTTGATATTTAATTTTGAAAACGAATCTTCGTTAATACACCTAGTGAATGAATTTTTTCATTTCTCACTTCATAGAAAATAAGTTATGAATTTCATAAGAGCCCTTTTTACATGTGCATGGAATTTGGAGACATTAATAAATATTTGAGTGTTTTAAAATAAGGTAGTGTTTCTTTTTTTTTTCGATAAGTGCTTTTATATCTTGAATTGTAACATATCATTCTCTGAAGACATTTCCTGTACAATTAAATCTCCAACTTGGGCAGCATTTTCTAAAATATCACCAACCTTTATAGGCAATACAGAAAGGCTGTATATTTTTCAGTATCTGAATAACTATGTTTTGCAAGTATTCTTACTTGCTGAGAATGACTTCATAAATGGAGTAACCAATTTAGATTAGAGGGAAAAAAATTAAAGGGAAGAAATTAAATTCTTCAAATCCTAAATTTATTTGGCAAGATATCTTTCACTATTCGGCGAGATATCTCTAAATATTCGGCTATAGGTATTCGGCTGAAGTATTCGGTCAACAAGCCTTCAATATTCGGCCAACCGAATATTCGGCAAAAGGGCCGAATACTGAATAGTGGCCGAATATTCGTCCCATCTCTATGACAAATGGAAAAAAAAATGTGTCAGGTGCATTTTAATGGTGTTACAGCCTTTCAAATAAAAAAGAAAAATGAAATGCATGCATTAATGTTTTAATAGTAATTAATGAATAATCAAAACCAGTATTATGATTAAAAAACTATTTATGAATGAAACCATTTACATGAATATTGCTTACAATTTGAAAAATGTGACACAAAGGATAAATCAGTTAACTGAGATAAATGCATTTCAATGATAGTATAGATTCAATGAAAATTATATATTTAATTTAACAACAAAATATAAATTTAAATCAGTTTTTTAGATGTGTAAATATATTTTACCAAATGAATGTAATAAAAATTGAATTTTAAAACAAACCTTTTAAAGCCACATAATGACGTCACTTAAATTTTATATCATATCTTTTAAAATACATATTTTGAATTTATAGGAGGTGTGTGTAAAAAAGCATAGGTGAATAAAGTTTTATTTATCTTTTCATGTTGAAGATACCTTTTGCACATACTATTATAAATAGAAAATAAATAAAATGATGAATGAAATACTACAAAAATGCATTTTTTAATTATTAGCAGGACATCATTCAAAATTTGATTTCATTATTTTTAAAATTCATATTCAAAATTCTTAGAGCCATAAAATAAACAGCTTTGTCAAAACTTTTAATGCATTAAGGGTTTTTGTATTGATAAATTCTACATTGATTTCTTTCCACCATTTTAAAAGATATCCCTTTCTATCAGTGTTTTTTCTTAAGGTATTAAGATTTATTTTCTTTCATCTAAAAGTTGATATTTATGTTTTCTAGTACTTTTAAAATTATGTCATAATTTTAAGATGCAACTAGATGGTACCTGATGAGAAACTTTTTGCTAAGAATTCTTTTTTTGATGAAATCATATTATTGAGGCAATTTTTAGGCCAAACATAGCTGAATATTTTTTCCAAAATAAAAAATTCTTAAAAAAATAAAAATTTAGATATAATTTTTTTAAAAGAAAACAATTCATTGTATTTGTGAAATATACAAGAATTGTGCATAAAGTGCATAGATTTTGTTTTTGTGCAAAAATGAGTTCATTCGGCTATAACTTGGCTAAGTAATTGATATTCGGTTATTCAACCAAACCCACTGTTCCTTGCATCTTTATCATTGACCCCTGCATATATATTATGAAATTTTCTTGCTATATTTGTTTGTAGACATTTTGTATATTTTTTTTATTGATAAATTTATTTTCTAAAAACAACTTTTCATGATGATAAAGTCACAAATTTAAATGTTGATTTAATATGATTTAATATTTTTCTTACAGAGCTTCAATCTTGGTGGGAAATTCCGTCAATGGCTCAGTATATATCATTGTTCCGTGAAGCTTTCAACCTTCCAGAAATAGAAATTGAGGTATATATGATTATTGCTCAAAAATGTTATGAAAATTATGTATGTTTATTTAATACCTGTACGCAGTTTTTCAAAAACTGATTTTATTCTGATCATGACACAAAAATTTTGTAAACATCATTTTTTGAAAATTTTTTCCATTAAAATAATAAACTAGAGATTTTAGAATAAAATGACTCAAATCACATCTAACAAGGAAGGTCTTCTTTTGGGCATATCAGAATATTTTAAGAAAATATCAATTATTAAACTATTTATGCATGTAATAAAGAAGCAGTCAAATTTAGCAGCAGAACTATAGTGTAGAAAGTATGTAAAAAAAAAAAAAAAAAAAAAAAAACATTTTCAAGTATTTGATGCAAAAAGAAGAAAGCATCATGGAATTTGGTAAGCAGCACTTTTCCTCATCAAAAACAAAAATTGTAATGCATCAGAAAATTGCTTGTTAATTGTTTTTTAGAATGTACGGTAATTAATGAATTGAAACTTAATAATTAAAGAGTTTATTATATAGTTTTTTTGTTATATATTTATGTTGCTTGTTGCTGCAATTATTTAATTTTATCACTGTAAAAATAATCTTACATTTTACACATAAAAAATATTTTCGCAATGAAAAATATATTTTCTTATTTGTAACAGGGTTCTCAGCATCAGGGAAAATCTGGGAGAATCATGGAATTTCAAAGTAGTCAGGGAAAGTCATGGAAATTTCAAAATATATAGGAAAAGTCAAAAATTTTTCAAATATTTTCTAAAAAGGTATGGAAAAGTCTCTGAGAAAAAATTAAAAATGATGCGAAAGTCATCAAATAGTCTCGGGGAAAAAAATCACAATATTCATCAAACAATCGCAAGGGGAAAAAGAATTAGAAATTTGAAGAATAATTGCTGAAGAAACGTTAGTTTGACAAAGGATTGTGAAAATAAGTAGAAAATTTCATTGTATTCCCGTTTAGATAAAGAAATTTTTGAGATTTGATCAGGGAATTTTTTTAGATTTGGTCATGGAAAATCAGGGAATTTGCCCTTCATGTTTTGCTGGGAGCCCTATGTAAGCATATTTCAAAATAAAGACTAGATGAAGAATATTGGAATAGTTTATAGCACAATTATTCAATCAGTAAATGAATTACAGCAGGTGTAAAATTTTCAAATATGTGAAAAGAGCCTGGCCGGGATTTGAACCAAGATACATTGTCTGAAGCCGCCAATGCTCTTCCAACTGAGCCATCCCGTACAAAATGCTGAAGAACTAATTCACCCAAATATCCTTAATGATAATACAATCTGGTCTGATACTCTAGATCAGCTCAACAGAATAAATCGAAGGTTAATATATGGAGCTGTAGAAAAGGCTGCGTACGAAATTATATTGGAATAATTTATAACACAATTATTCAATCAGTAAATAAATTACAGCAGATGTAAATTTTCTAAGTGGGGGAAAAAAAAACCGGCCAGGATTTGAACTAGGGATGTATTGACTGAAGCCGCCAATGCTCTTTAAATCCCTGGCGACTTCAGTCAATACATCCCTGATTCAAATCCTGCCCCAGACTTTTTTCGCCCAATTAGAAAATTTACATCTGCTGTAATTCATTTACCGATTGAATACTCACGTTATAAATCATTCCAATATACAGTTGAGTCTCCCTATAACGAAACTCCATACATCGAATTTCTCTATACAGAGTTTCCCCCAGGTTTAAAAAAGGGCAGGGCGCTACTGTTCTGAAAAGGGCACTTTTTGCATTTTTCAGGGCACTTTTTACTTTTTTCAGGGCACTTTTCCATTTTTAAGGGCACTTTTGGAGAATTGAATCTAGAATCTAGCGGTTCAAAAAGTCGTGAAAAAAAAAATTAAATTTCATCAAAAAATTGAGAAATAAAAGTAAATTTTGTTAAACGATCGCGGAAAAACGGCAATTATTGTTAAAAGATCACGAAAAAACGGCCAATTTTGTTAAAAGATCGCAAAAAACAACAGATTTTGTTAAAAGATAGCAAATAACAGCATATTTTGCTGAAAATTTTGAGAAAAAACGGCAAATTTCGTAAAAAAATCGCGAAAAAACGGTAAATTTTATTAAAAGATCGCAAAAAACGTAATATTTTGCTAAAAAATCGCGAAAAAAAACGACAAATCTTGTGAAAACATCGCGAAAAACGGAACTTTTCACAGAATTTTCTATTTTATTGCGATTTTTGGACGAAATTTGCCGTTTTTTTTTTTCGTAAATCTTGAAATCTGCCGTTTTATCGCTATTTTTTGACGAAAGTTGCCGTTTTTTGAGACTCATTTGACAAAATTTTTCGATTTATCCCGATTTTTGGAAGAAATTTGTCGTTTTTCCACGATCTTTTCAGGAAATCTGCCTTTTGTGACGAAATTAGCTATTTCTTTGCACATCTTGCCGAAATTAGTCGTTATTTCGCGATTTTTAATGAAACTTGCCCTTTTTTTAGCTATTTTTTGATGAAATTACCCATCCCACGGGACGCGTATGAGGCTATTTTTGCATTCCGTTGCCAATTTTTTGGGATTCGGATCATCGCTCGCGGGGTGTGTTTTTTCAAATGTGGGGCAAGAAGGGCGCTATTTTCTTGAATGAATGACAAGAGGGGCGCTATTTTTTAAACTAAAGGGCAGGAGGGGCGGAGTGCCCCCCTGAAACCCCCTGGGGGAAACTCTGTCTATATATAACAAATTTTTAGTAGGAACGGTCCCCTTTTCGCATGATTCCATTAAAAATAGTCTCTATATAGCGAAATACTTATCTCCATACAACGAATTATTTCATAAATTGGTCTTAATTTATTCAGTTTTAAAAAAGCTCCGAAATCATATGGAATCAATTCTCCATCACTTATTTTTGATTTATCGTTCAGTGCTGAGTTTTTTTTTATATTACTTTTCTCCTTGTTCCTTAAATCCAACGAATTCATCCCACCTCCCACATACCTTTCTCAAAACAGAGTCAATTGGATTGTTACACATATAAGAGAGGAATCAATGAGAGGCACATAAGAGGGGCCTTCAATTGGAGGAAAATGTTAACTACAATTTTTCATTCCTTGCTAAAATTTAAACCTTTTTTTTTTTGAGAGTATAACAATTTTAAAATCAAAACAACAAAAAATTACAGATATCTTCGTCTGAAATTAATGCAAATCTTCCTAATTTGATTTTCATTAAGCTTTCAAACAGGGTTGGAAAAAAACCAGGTTTTTTTGAAAAAAACCAAAAAAACCAGTTTTTTTGGTTTAAACCAGGTTTTTTTGGTTTAACCCGGGTTTTTTTAAAACATCCTTTTTTATTACATATACATGCATATTTATTGATAAAAATAGACATTGTTGAATTATAAGTACTATAAATGCATTTGAAAGTAATTTAAATTAAATAATTATAGTTAATTGTGTAGAAAATTGAAAAAAATCATATTTTAATTTAAATAGTTATTAGTAAAGTCTTATGTTCAAACAATAAGCTACTCTACACAGTGAAACATTGGTGCTTTGAAAATCTTTATAAATAATCTTTTTATTACTTTTAAGAAACATTTGATGTAGTTTGTGAATATAATATTGTTTTCTATAATTAAAAAATAATAATAATAAATTTGAGATTGTTCTTGGGGGGGTTTTGTGTTTTGAGAGACAATTTGAAATCAACATTTATGGTCATTAGATTTAGCAGATAACTAAGGGGAAAAAAATAATTTGTTATTATTAAAATACTATAACTAGCACCCAATTTTTGAATACTCATTCAACTTCATATTTTGATTTTAATTCTTAAAGATAATCTTCCCAATAGAAAAAAAAAAAAAAAATTCTTTTATAGTTTCACTAAAACCTTAAACATCATCCAGTTATAGCTCCATATTCTAAAGCATTGTGCATGTTATGATAGATTGCTTTAAATAATCTACATTTTTTAAATGAAAATATTTTATACTAAACACAGAATATCTATTTTTAATCCATTTTATCTTTGATCAATTCACATATTCTAAGATTTTTCTTTAGAGTAATGGAATATGGTCATCAATGCATACTCAATTTCATCCTATACATAAAAAAACCCCTAGAATTACTACAGTAGAGGACCTATTATCCGGAATTCCGAAATCCAGAAGGACCTGAAATCCGGAAATGAAGGCAATTGAGTACGAGATGAATCATTATGAAATGAATGAATCATGAATCTTTGATGAAATGAGCGTTTTTTCGAGATGTTTTAATAGATTTCATGCTTTTTTGGCGTTTCTTTTCTTTTTTTTTTTTACAAAATTCACCTTTTTTCTGCGTTTTTTCGACAGAATTTACGGGTTTTTTTAAAAAGCGAATTTCTTCAAGAATTGCTTCAAGTATCAAAATTCATGATACATTCAAAAATTTATGATTCATTCATTTCATTATGATTCATCCCCATAAAAAAAACGCAATTTTTTTCAAAAATTGCTTTAAGTATCAAAATTCATGAAACGCAAATTTTTTCAAGTATCGCTAAAAAACTCTGCAAATTCGTCAAATATCGGGATAAAACCCTGCAAATTTCGTCAAATATCGCAATAAAACCCTGCAGATCACGTCAAATATCGCGAAAAAATCCTGCAGATATCTCACAAAAAATGTAAATTTTGTGAAACGATCGCGGAAAAATCCCATGTAAGCGCTCCCCTCTAATGATTTTACGATTTTTCGTCACTTTGGGGGGGGGGGGGGCTTATTAACGGTTTTTTACGGTAATATACATATAAAGCCAGTTAGCAAAACGTCCAGATTTTGAAGAGTTCTGAATTTTGGATGTCCGGATTTGAGACTTTTGTACTGTAGTGCAAGAGTCAAGGTTGTAACATAGTGTTTTTTCCACAGATTATTTTTAAATTTCCGGGTTTTTTTGGGGGAGGGGAGGAAGTGTCGAGTTTCGGACGGACCCGAAATCCGGAAAATTCCAAAATCTGGAAAGCCCTCGGTCCCGACAATTCCGGATAATAGGTCCTCTACTGTATATTTAATACTTTTTGCTGAAATAAAGTGTTAAACGTAGAAAATATTTATACCTAATAATTTGTAAGTCTTAAATTGTAAATAGAAATGAGAAAATATCATTAGATTTTTTTGAAAAAAACCACTTGGTTTTTTTTTAGAAAAAAACCAATTGGTTTAAACCGTGGTTTAAACCATGGTTAAAACCAATTGGTTTAAACCGTGCCAACCCTGCTTTCAAATAAATGTCTGTTCTCTTTTTTGAAACAACTTAAATAATTAAGAAATAAAATGTTAGGTTAATATTTACTTTTAAACATTTCAAATTCTTAATTAAAAAGATCAAAAATAATATTTATTCAAAATTTACACATTAAATATGGTTTTTAACATCATTTTCTATACATTGAATTTCTCTATATAACGAATTTTTTACTAGAACGATGGATTTCGTTATATAGAGACTTGACTGCAATTTCGTATGGGGAGTTTTCTACAGCTCCATATATTAACCTTTGATTTATTCTGTTGTGCTGATCCAGAGTATCAGACTAGATTGTATGATCATTGAGGTTATTTGCGTAAATTAATCCTCCAGTATTTCATCTGGAATGGCTCAGTTGAAAGAGCATTTGCAGTTTCAGTCATGACATGTCTGACTCGAATCCTGGCCTGGATTTTTTTCACTCACTTGTAAAACTTACATCTGCTGTAATTCATTTATCGATTGAATAATTGTGTTATGAATTATTGCAATATAATTTCGTATGCAGGGTTTTCTGCAGCTCCATATATTAACCTTTGATTTATTCTGTTGAGCTGATCCAGAATATCAGACCAGATTGTATGATCATTAGGGAATGACTCATTTGGGTGAATTAGCTCTCCAGTATTTCAACTGGGATGACTTAGTTGGAAGAGCATTGGCGACTTCAGCCTACATCCCTAGTTCGAATCCTGATCCAGACTTTTTTCACCCACTTGGCAAATTTACATCTGCTGTAGATGAAGAATGTTGCAGTTATACATTTCAATATTGGCTAAGTTTTTGTTTCCATAGCAACCAGGGTTTGAAAAAACCCGGGTTTTTTTGAAAAAGCCCAACCCACTGGGCCCAGTAGTCTAAAATCCGGGTTTTTTCGGGCTTTTTTGAAAAAACCTGGGTTTTTTCAAAATTTTTTGGAGAACTCTTCATATTTCTAATTTTCACAAGCACAGTACCTACATTTTTCATTTATCAGTGAAACAAAGGTATAATTTTGCATTAAGTATAGATTAACAATAAAAATATATAAAAAGAAAATATAAATATATTTAAAAAGATTATTTTGTATCTCATAGAACTAGATTACTGGAAGAATGATATATTAAATCAAATGCAACTGAATTTCTTTATATAAATCTTAAGTTAAACATACTAATTTATGCAATTATTTTCATTTACTTCAATAGAAATCAATTTAAGGGAGACCCGTAAGAAAAAACTCAAAATTTTTATTATTGATTTCAAAGTAATGAATTTTAGTGTACTATTTAAGAATATTTTTGTAAGGAATAATTTGCAAAAAGATTCACTTTTTATTAAAAAGTATATTTTTTATGGGGATTTTTATGATAATTTTTTGTCGAAAAATACACTTTTTAAAATTACTACTCCTCATTCAATTTTCAATATTTTGGTATTACTAAAATTTCTTAGTGTTATAGTATATAGAAAAGAACTAAGGAGAGATATTTTTAATTTTCCATTTTAATCGGCTAAGAAAAAAATAAATAAAAATACGCATGGTAAATTTCCTTAAATTCGTTATAATTTTCATGTTTACCAATTTATGTAAAATTTTCAGAAATAGTTAAAAAAAATGTCTCTCCTTACTTTTGTTGCAAATTTTTTTAAGATTCTAAAAACATCAACACTTTGTTTCTAATTCATTTTACCACTGAGCCTTAGTACTTTGAACTTAGGCAAAATATGAAAAAAGTCATTTTCAGGAAAACACATTTTAAATGGCCGCTAGTCCTTTAAACTCTATAGTGAGTACAATTAAAAAGAGCTCATTTCTTACCTGTTCTAAGTGTCCCCGAGTTCTGAAATTTTGCAATATTCGCAAATATGTATTTTATCGTTTTCTGAGATAAAAAATTTTTTGAACTTTTGATGATTTTTGGCCGAAAATGGGGTACGGGTCTCCCTTAAAGCAGCAACATTTATGTAAATATTTTTATTTTTTTTTAAGAAAATAATAGAATTCAAACATATATATGCATATATATACACATATACTACAATTTAAGCAACATTTATATTGCAATAGTATTAAATTGGATTATCTAAAAGTCAATGTCAGTCATATCTATAAAGTTAGATCGTAAATGGCAATAAACTTTTACTAGTTTAGTTTTGCTTTTATATGCCAACTGTAAGCAATCTTTTAAAGTATCTGGATACATTTTAGATTAGATTTTATTAGGGTTTTTTGGATATTATCAAGGTTATTTATGTTAAAGAAATATGGTTCAGAATGTTTGAAAACAAGGTACTTATACTAATAAATACAATTCAAAATAACTAATTGATTACAAAAAGTTTATGAGGTTAAAGGTTATGACAATAATAAACATTATAATTTGCTTTTACAAAAATTAATTATTAGTAATAATTTTAACAATTAAATTACTAAAGTATTATACTAAAACTTTTTCACTCTTTTTTTTTTTTTTTATAACAGGATTCCCAGCAAAACATGACTGGCAAATTCCTTGACTTTCCATGACCAAATCTCAAAAAATTCCCTGACTTTCACAAACCAAATCTAGAAAAATTCTCTGACCAAACGAGCATACAGCAAAATTTGATACTTATTTTCACAATCTTTTGCCAAAATTAGCAAATTTTTTCTGCAATCATACTTCAATCTTTTTTTTTTTTTTCCCCAACTGTTTAATGAATTTTGTGTCATTTTTCATTTTTTCATTCAAATGTTTTCCATGACTTTTTTAGAAATTATTTGTAAATTCCCTGACTTTTCCTGTATATTTTGAGATTTTCCTGACTTTCCATGATGCTGGGAACCCTGTGTAATCTGTCACCATTTTTGTGTTGAAAATTACTGCATAAACTTTCATTGAACATTGAAGCACGATAATAAATGTTGCGATTATTTTTAAAATCTATAACAATACAAGCAATCAGGATGGGGATCACATTTCAAGCGCCATCATTAGGTATACTTTAAGATTTAAAGCACTTGGATGCATTTTAAAATATATAGCCATGAAAATCTTCCTTATTTACAAACTAATTTATTTTATGGTCATTTTATCAATACTTAGAAATTCTTTTAAATATGGTTAGTTTGAAATATATTTAAATTGGCATTTATCTTTCCATCCTCATATCTTAGATTAAATAATGATACAGTTGTGGAAAAACGAGAAAATTTGAAAAAACCCACAAATGGGTTTTTGATGGGTTTTTTCAAGTGGGCCCGCCCGAAAAAACCCGGGCGGGTTTTTTCGGGCTGGGCCCACTTTGGCGAACCCTGATAGCAACAAAATTGAATTGACAGTACTCAATTGGATTTAATTCTGAGATTGATGCAATTTTAATTATTAAAATTTTGGGCAGTTTTTGGGTAGCCAGAAACCAGTGTTATAAATAAATAAATAAATATATATTATATACATATATGTATATATATATGCACTATATATATAATATAAATATTTATGTGTGTGCATATATATAAAAATTATATATGTATGTTTATAGAATATAATATACATATATAACACTGGAAACTGGCAAACCAAAATGTACCAAATTTTGTTTCATTTCATAAATTTTCATAGTTAATTTTAATCTATACTAATAAAAGAACAAATTGCTCTGTGTGAAGGCTAGCGGAACATACAAGGCTCAATTTTTTAAAGAAGTTAGTCCAAGCCTCTTCTAATGTACTTGAGCATTAGAATTTTAAAATTCTTATAATTATTTAAGTTGTTATTTAAAAAAAAACTGAAACTCACTCTCATCAAAAAGTCATTTATTTAATCTCTAATCAAGGAAATATGTGTGCATGCATACAAACTCATTTATGCATCAGAAGCAAGCAAAGAAACATTTTTGATTGCATTTCCCTTTTAAGTTTTGTTTTAATCCAAATCTACCAAATCATTCAATATAGTTAGAATTGAGAGACATAGTCTGAAAAAATCAGATTTTCACATTTCAAATGGTGCAATATTTTTTTTTAAATGTTGCAGTATACTCGTTGAAAGAAAATGTTCTTAAAAGGTCGTCTTCCCCCCCCCCCCCTCCCTTATTGCAATATTTCTCTACAACGCAAATTTAAAGATATTGACAAACTAAAAATGTGCGTATGAAACTGAAACCTTCATCAAAATGATGGTGCAATTGATTTTTAAAAATATGAATATGAATTCTAACCCTTTCAAATACACCAACAAACCCATGTCAATTGATTCATGGAGAGGATATTTTTTGCACTTTAAAAGTAACTATATGTCTGTATTTTAACACAATCTTTTTAAAAAAAATCTCAATACATCAGATTTACATTACCTACAGAAATTTCAAAATGTTTGGATGGGTAGAAAGTTTTTTTTATAAAATGAAATGTGTGAAAACTTCAAGAAATGAATTAGAAACTGAGGGATTTCAGTGCAGTTTCTCTTGATTTTGACTAAACATTTTCTCTCTTAAATATGCATATATTTTTTTATGAAATCTGAAAAAAGGCTTGGTTTTATTTACATTTATGATCTTTTAAAATTTCGAACAATAATAATAATCTATTTTGCTAAGCTAATAAAATCCAAAGCCAAAAAAAAAAGAAGGAAACCATTTATACTTTAATAGGGAACCTAAATTTACAGACTCCGTTCAAACTATTTGCAGTTTAGTCGTCTAACACTTTGTTTTTATAAAGGAAAGGCTTTGTTTCGAAACTCGGTTATGCTAAGTTGAAAATTTGGATTATAAATAAAAATGCTATGTTCTATAAATGTCATTGTTCTACATATTTATTTATTATTATTTTTTTTAAATTTTAATGTTTATAATTATTTTTAACTTTGAAACAACTGATTTATTTGAAAAAAAAAATTGCACATAAATAAATTAAATTATAATACTTAAAAAGAAAAAAAGAAGAAAAACTACTTTTTACATTGTCTAATTGATTTAATTAAGAAAAATTGGTATTTTGTTTGTGCAGTTTTAAGGTTTTTTTATATTTACTTATAAATACAATTCTTTTACTTATAAAAACTCTCGCTTAAAACAAAACAACAACAACAACAAAATAAAAAAACAGTATAAAATATACTAACTTGGCTGTACAAAGACTCTGTACGTTACGTTAATAATTCCAATGCAAGATCCCTATCAGAAATAACATATAAATAAAACCTACTTAGACAGAAACACAAATGACCAGTTATAAATTCTTTTATAAGCAGGCTTTTAAATTACATAAGTTTAATTTCCTTTTTTAATGCATTTTTCCTAAAGTGCTTGTGTTTTTCCTTTAGGCTCATTGCCTTCATAATTGCCACTGTTATAAGCATTAATTTTTTTCATAACTTTTATAGAAATTTATAAATACTTTAGAATGCATTAAAAATAAATTACTGTACATTTAACCGGAATTGACTGTAATATTCTTTTTTTTTTAATTAATTTTTTTAAATTAAAATTAAGTTTTTTAAGTAGTTAAAAAGACAAAATTTGTCCCTTTTTTTGGTCAAGATAATATCTAGCAACCCTACTTCATACTGCTTTTTTCCTTCTCATGTATTCTTCCATATTGTTGTCTCAGAGCAATAGTAGGACATCTAGTAATTGAAAAACAAGTAAAAAATATCATGTTAAGCATAGATTATGAAACACTATCCAACACTTCCTGAAATCTTTAACAAAACTTCTATATTTAGGGAAATAAGGTTATTGTCTATAGCCAAATATGTATTCTAATACTTTTGAACAGCCCTGTATTTGATATGTTGGTTGATATATATAACAATGGGGGAAATTTTAACAAGAAAATACCTAGCATGTTGCAATTTCTTTTTCAGCAATTTATACTAATAGATGAAAACATATTTGATTACTTTTGTTTAGCCCTGTAGTTTGCATATATAGTACCCCAGCAGCAGAATTTTTTTCTGCAGTCTGCAACACAAGTAAAAACTTAAAAAAACAGTCTGCAGATTAATCCCTCGCATTACATTATATACACTCAAACCTCCCAAGTATTTGTGATAGACATAAAAGAAATTGCCTATATTCCCAGAATTTCTCACAACTCATACATTGCCTGAAAGAGAGGGGGGGGGGGGGGGGTTCTCCCCTTTGACAAAATTTGCCGGTCTTTCACAATCTTTTGATGAGATGTCATTTTCGCAATCTTTTGACAAAATTAGCAATTTTTTTTTTTGACAAGATTTGATTTTTTCGATTTTTTGAAGAAATTTGCTGTTTTTTTTTTTGCTATTGTTTGAATAAATTTGCCGTTTTTTCGCGATCTTCTGAAGAAGTTTGCCGATTTATCGTAATCTTTTGACAAAAGCTGCCATTTTTTTCGCGATCGTTTGACGAAAACTGCCGTTTTTTCGCGATCTTTTCAAGAATTTTTCCATTTTTTCGCGATTTTTTGGAAGAAATTCGCCGTTGTTTCGTGATTTTTTTTTACAAAAACTGCGGTTTTCTCGCGATCTTTTCACGAAAACTGCCGTTTTTATACGATCTTTTCAAGAAATTTTCCGTTTTTTCACGATCTTTTGAAGAAATTTACCGTTTTTGCGATTTTTGAAGAAATTTGACGTTTTTGTGCAATTTTTTGAAGAAATTTTCCCTTTTTTGCGATCTTTTGATGAAATTTACCGTTTTTTCGCGATCTTTGGACGAAATTCGCGATACATTTCATATCCGAATTTTTGGATTTAGGATCGAAATTTTTTTATTTTTCTAAATTTTTAACAGATGAAAAATAGTCTGCAGACCTTCCCAAGAGTCTACGACGTGCATCGCAGCGTTGCACCGATTCTGCTCCCGGGTATAGTACCTTTACTACTTGCCAAGTCTTTAGCTAAAATTTATTTTAAACTAAAACACTTTTAAAACTACTGAAATCACATTCTCTGAAATTATCATTCATAAGCAGCCATGTATCCAATTTTTTGTGTGGCCCTGTATATCATTTTATCTGTGATCTACAAGCATTTTTTAGTAAGCTGAATGCAATTCAGCATAAAAGTGCATAGCCTATTTAAAAACCACCTTTAAGTAATTTACACTCATATTCAGTAATGTTTGCAAGCTCTTTTGTTAACCCTGTATATCAACTATTATTTATGCACACCATATAATATGCATAGATTTAGTGAAACTTAAAAGCGCATATCAATTAAAGTGCATTTCATCTATCCATCAGCCATTATTGGATACATATACAGTACTTCGGAAAGAATATGCTTTTTGAAATCTTTTGCGTATCCCTGTAAATACTATGCACTTCATATTATGTATGAGTATATTGTATAAGTTATTTAAGCTTCTATATTGTATGTAAATTTTATTATTCATAAAATAATTTAATATATAGTTAAAATGTGTTGTATGTACTTCGCCCCTTTACCATTATATAATGGAATTCTTTTGTGTGGCCCTGTAAATGGATAATAGCTTTTTTTTTGCCACATATTTTATAGAATGCATACTTTAGTGCATTTTGTATACACGTATAAATTTTAATATGTTTGAGAGGGTGTAACTTACTGCTGCATTAGATGCAGACATAGTTTTTCATAGCAGTAAGTCAGACATCTCATTTTGAATTATTACTAGATGTCCTTCTGTTGTTCTGAGGCAACAACTTTAAAATTCATTTGAAACTATTTTTTTCCATAAAAATTCATTTGAAACTTTTTTCCCATAGGCTGTAATATATGGTAAACTTTTGACTGTCCCTGTAAATAAACTATTCATGCTAGAAACTTCATTTGAAATAGGATTTGTGCTAGGTTAAATATAAAAAAATTCAGGGCAATCCGAGTGTATTTATGGGAGTCAGAGCACAGCCAGACAAACTGAAATCATAAACACTTTTCAACTTTGTTGGTAAATGTTAAAAATGAGACGTCTGACTTACTGCTTTGTGAAATTGTGTTTGCATCTACTGGAACAACATCTGAAACACAAAATATTTAATACTGTATCTCAGACGAGTTTTATAAAAATTCAATACCGCTGCATGAGATGCAGACATAGTTTTTCATAACAGTAAGTCAGACATCTCATTTTGAATTATTACTAGATGTCCTTCTGTTGATCTTCAACATTATTGAAGGGACCCAGAGCTGAAAAATATTTTATGCTCTAGCTCCAGCTTTGCTCCCAGTTCATAAGCTATGGCTCCAGCTCTGACTCTGTGCTTTTGAGTTTCAGATTTTAATTTACAGATTTTATTATAAAAACGAACATAAAAAAATAATAAGAATCATTAGCTCGCGCTAAAAATACAAATTTAATTAAATTCAGTGTTATTTGTTCATTTTTAAGAAAAGATTTGAAACTAATAAATCCTTTCATATTTCATCTTAAATCACTATATTCTCCCACATTACCCGGCATGCCGGAAAATATGAAGTTTGGCTATTGGGGGATAAGGGGATTTATTGTGGTTTTTCTAACAAAATTTTTCAATTTAAAGGAAAACATCAGTAGTATTCATTTTTTTCTTTTTGCTTCTCTCTGTATATATCAATTAATATTTAAATGATTATTAGGTTTTATTTATCTTATTGCGCAAAATTTGCATGTATAACAATTCTACTCTAGATGAAGACATTAAGTTAATTAAATTATCACATAAAATTACTTTTTTGATATAAGATAAACACATATTTCACTCTTTACATATTTAAATAATTATATTTTTCTTATTTTATATATGATATTTCTTTTCATATAATTTATGAGATAATCTATTTTTTATGGTGAATTTTGGATGGATGCTGTAGAAGAACTTTTTATGAAATAATATATGACACATGAAACACGTTTTTATTCTCTTTATGACAAAAAGGTAAACTAAATAATTAGAAAGTGTGAAAAAATTCTATATTATACTCTTCCTTTCCTTCCCAACAGTATAATTTAATTGCTACTATTGAATGCAGCTGATGAACCACTGCCGTTTCCGTTTTAGAAGTTCCTCGCTTTTTCTGGCATGCCAAGAAAGACCAGGCATGCAAAATTGAAAATCTGGTTTCAATAGAATTTTGCAGCATGCTGGGTAATACGGGAGAATATGGCAATATAAATTTATTTTAAGCCGAGAATAGTCCTTCTATAGGAACTTGGCTGTTACAATGCAGCAGGTCTTTTCAATGTCTAAATTCCCCCCTTTCCTCCTAAAAATGATATAATTAAAATACCTAATAACAATAGTATAATTAAAATATTTTAAGCCTGATAAATTTAAAAGAGTAAATAAAAAAAGTTAAAAGAATATTTGAATACTAAAGGAGCCGTAGAGCACAATAAAATTTGGAGCTCTAGCTCAGGGTCCAACTCCAGGAAAAACACAGCTCCAACTCTGCGTCATTGACAATATGTATGAGATTATATTATCTTTACTTTGTTTACTATGTCTAATTTCAGTTACAGTTTTACATTTTCAACAATTTCTATTCTATATTTTTCCTCTCCTTTCCTTTTGAATTTTCTGATCTCTTAATATTTACCCCAGAGTGTAATTTTGAAAATTAATTCTAAAAATTGTTAATATATTCACATTGTTTATTCATATTATTTATTGTTTATAGGAATTAGAAAATGGTTTAATTGATGATTGCATTAAAGGACCTAATGAATGGCTGCAAAACTTGGTTATAGCTTTCCTTAAATCCATTATGCCTGGGCGTGTAAAGTAAGTGTTTATTCAACATATTTTGTGTGATACAATATTGTTATTGAAAAATTTTTTGTGTAATCAGGAGTCATACAGACTCCTTAGAAACTACTTAGATAAACAAAATACTCCTTAGAAACTCCTTAAATAGTATTGCGGTTTTGCACACAAGCAATATTGCTCCTGGAAAGAAAAAAAAAATCGGGTTGTAAAACGCACGGTAAACCCTTTATGCACATTATTCATCAGAATTGACTGTTCTCTGTGCATATGACCATTGGTCACAGGGTTGGGTTTCTGACGTCAGAAACTGGTTTTTGACATGACAAGCGTCAAAAACTGGTTTAAACCGTCAAAAACTGGCTTAAACCGTCAAAAACATGTAATGTGCCTTAAACAGGGATGAGATTCTTCAGACTTTCTTTAGTCTGAATTTCAGACTTTTCTTCAATTTTTAAAGAAATTTCAGCAATTAAATTTTTGGGAAATTTTTATATTCTTTTCTTACTTTTTTACTTTTGCTTTTGTACTTTGATATAATAGTCCATTATTTCATGTAATATATAAATTTTAATAGCAATTATAATATTTATTCCACTTGAAATTCATAAGTATTATTGCTCAAATGTCATTCGCACAGTTTTCAGATTTTTTACTTTTTTGTCAATCTCATCCCTGCTTAAAACATTTTAAGAACAAGAAGGAAACATTGAATAAGTCTTAATGATTTAAGTAATTTTTTATTTAACATTAATTACTTTACTGTAATTTAATAATTACAAAAAAAATAAAATTATTTCACAGTAAAACATTTTTGTTTTTCAGAATATTCAAATAGAAGAAAATGATTTTATACACTTAATAATCTGGATCAATTTTACCCCACAGCATCCTATAGCATATAATAAAGGGCAAAATTGGCACTAGCCACTGGTCACAGGGCCAGTACATGAGAAAAAGTGGCCAGTCAAAAATTGTCCATCAGTGGCCACCTTGTGGCCCATTTTTACAAGGAGAGAATAAAATGTATTGTTATTTCATCAGAGATTCTACTTTTTCTTAGGTTTCAATATATTTATTTGAACATATTTACTTGGGCTGTTTATTTTTAGATAAATACTTCTAGAAATTTTACTGCTTAATAATTTTAGGCCACTTGAAAAAGGCCACTTGAAAAACTAGTCTTATTGGCCAGTGGCCGGTAATGAAATTTCCCAATTTTGCCGTATAGCATATAACCAGTTTAGCATATTTACACCCAAACGATTTGAGTTTAGAGTGTATGAAGCCAAAGTTAGAAAATACTCTCTCAATTGATGCTGAGTTAACAGGGCTTGATAGAAGAAGCATTACTAGTTGAGCAAGTTTGGAGGCAGGCCAAATTTTCTGATTTATGACAGTTTTTTTTTTTTTTTTTTTTTTTTTTTTCTGAAAATGATATTTTACAATAGAGTAATAGTGAATTCTTAATATTACATCTAATGTTGTTAATGTTGTATATGAGTGACAGATATTTAATGTGAAATTTTACAGATCAATGTAGTATTTGAGGTTTCTGACGAGGTTTTTGACAAGAGGTTTTAGTCATGACGGTTTAAACCGGATAAAACCGCACACTGTCAAAAACTTGCCAACCCTGATTGGTCACTGCACGGTTGATTGAAATGAGTTGGAAGTTGATGGAATGTTGATTGTATGTTTTTTATTTGAACTTACAAAATCGCAAGGTTATTAATTCTGTGCTGTTTCAGCACCAATAATTAATTTTTAATAGAGAAAAATTTGTTTGAAATGTTTTTCTCTCCGAATGGGACATTAAAAATTGGGGTGTGCAAGTGCATGCCACATAAATAACAACAAAAGTGGCAAGTCTTTAAAATTTTTTAGACTCCTTGGATCTTTTCTTTTCAACTCTGTATGAACCCTGAGAAAATTTACAAATATTTTCTAAAAAGTCATAGAAAAATCTTAGGGGAAAAAAAAATGAAAAATGGTCCGAAATTCATCAAATAATCTCAGGAAAAAATCATAAAATTCATCAAACATTTGCCAAAAATAAATAAATAAACAAATAAAGTTTGATTGAAAAAAAAAAAAAAAAAAAATTGCTACTTTTGACAAAAGATTGCAGAAATAAATAACAAATTTTGCTGTATACCCGTTTGGTCAGAGAATTTTTTGAGATTTGGTCATGGAAAGTCACAGAATTTGCCAGTCATGTTTTGCTGGGAATCCTGCATTACTTTTTTGTCTAATAACTTATGTTTTCATGCCCAAACAAGATTAGAAACTATAATAATATGCTGATAATGGCCCTTAATATTTTTCTCTTATTTGCCAAAATTTTATACTTAGGTGTGTTGGTGAGGAGAGGGTGAATATTCAGTGAGTAGGCACTTATTTCTGAGGTATATACTCAAATATTTATCCAAGCTCAGGCTAAATACCCAAAAATTGGAAATTTTTATATTTTGCTATAAAATATCACAATCTTGAAAAAGTTCTTGAATTCAAAGATTATAATGATTCTAATTTGGCAACAACTTTCAGGTTAATTAGAGAAAAGTACCTGCATATTGACAGATTGAATTGCCTTATAAATCTTTTTCATTTATTGTGATCTGATATTTTAAGATGTCAATCAATTAGGCATATTTTTTTAATGCATTTGTAATGGTGAGGACCAACAAATGAAGTAACCATTTACATGCAATGTTCAATGAAATTCAAGGTAAAAAGATTAAGAAATTTTTTTTTTCATGAAAATGTCAGGAAAAATATATGGGGAAGTTATGTACATTATTTTAAACTTTTAACATTCAAGCTGTTCATCTAGCATACCTTCAAGCTATTTTAAAATTTGTTAATCAAGATTTTTTTTTATATAAATATTTTTTTAACATAAAAAAATTATTTTTAAAATTTTACCTCATAATACCAAAGGAAAACACTTCGTACCTTAAATAAACACAGGGTGTCTCCAGAGTCTGGAAATCAGGGACAGGCATGGAAATTTATTAAAATACTCAAAAATCAGGAAAAATTGTCTATATGCAAAATTATTTGCATTTTCATCTTGTCAGCGAGATTGATTCCTCTTTTATATACAATATTTTTTCACATGCTGGTTAATCTTTCCCAATATTTTTTAAAAGATGTACATTGTTAATATTTAACACAAATTAAGGTGATCAAATGTTATCCTCCATTTCCACAGATAATGCTTATATTAAATTTAAATGATACATTAGCATAACTAGAGATGTAAATTTTCCGGAAAAATATAAGTGGCGGAAAAAAACTAGTTTTTTACCAGTTTTTTTCGGGAAAAAAATGGAAAAATTGGAAAAATTGATTTTTCATGACTGTTTCTCCCAAATAAATTATATTTTCTTAGAGAATATTAAATAATAAACATTTTTTCCCATTTATATGTATTAAATGAAAATTATTTTCACTTTATATTACAAAATAAAAAGAAAGTAGCAAAGCCTGCTTTTAAAAGTTTAGTTTTTTTTTGGCACAGCCTAAGAATTTTTATTAAATGCTATTGTTTGTTATATGATATCTCTGTTGAAATGATTTTTCAGTTACATGTTTTACTACCAATTGACCTAATGTAAAAACAAAGCCAATATGTCTGCAGTTTGGAATGAAATAAATTATGCATTCTATTTACATAAGTAATTTTTAAGTAAATGATACTAGTTTAAAGAAATTCTTGCAGTTTTGTCATTATTATGAATACCAGTATTCAAAAATTCCATTCTTTGTTTAAAAAATGTATATTTTTACATTATTATTATTTTTTTCTTAGAATTATAATTTCATTTCCTTTATTTATAAAATATGTTTAGTTTTGGTATAGCTTTCGAATCTCAATTCAAAAAAGTTTTGATTTAGAATTTATAATCTAAATTCAAACAAAACTAAGTTTTACTTTGGCTTACTCAGGTCTGCAACTGAAAAACAGCATAGGATTTGTTGACTGTTAGATTTTTACTCACTGAAACCAGAAAAAAAAAAAAAAAAAAAAAAAAAAAAATTAATTCAATGTAATTTTTTTTTTCTTTTTATCCTGAAATCTGTTATTCTATTCTTGAGTATGAGACCATATTCAATAATGTTTCCACGTGGTAATTTCATATTTCTAAGAGTGGAACTCAAAAGTTATGAAAACAGAACACTACAAATAGAAAATGCTCACTATTTGAGGAATTAACAAAAGCAGTTACATACAGAGATAAACTTCTACTGTGCTTTAGAAAACTACAAAAATTCAAAGTCTAATCAAGAGGGGAAGTATAATTTGGAACATAGTTACTTGTAATAAAATATGGGGAGTTTTTTTCATCGTAGTTGTACTTTTCTAATGCAAACTGCCCATGTTTTTACAATATTACTGTACATTATGGACGTAAAATGGAGGTAAATTTTAGATTCAACACCTTGAAAAAACATTCAATTAATCAGCTATAACAAAATCTTGAAAAATGCAGCATAGTAGTGCCACCTATAGGGCAATTTACGCCAAAAACTAAACAACATTAATACATATCAGAAACTGTCTGAAGCTGTAGTTTGATTTAAAAAAAATATAGTCCTTGAGGTAAAGCTATTGCGATAATCATGAATAATGCAGCATAGCAGTGTCATCTGTTGAGCAATTTACACCAAAAATTAATGAGCACGAAGTTCTGTCAAAGATTAACTTAATCTGAAATTTTATAAAAATACATACATTAGTTTGAGATAGAACTATTGTGGAAATTATGAATAATGCAGCATAGCAGCGCCATCGGTTTGGCGATATACACTAATAAATAAACATCTCAAGTTTATATCAAGGTGTAACTGAATCTAAAGTTTTGGGAAATTATGTGCATCAGTTCTTGAGATAGAGTGCCCATAAAATTTGTCACAAACAGACTCACAGAGTGACGGATATTTCCCAAGAACCATCAAAACATGTTCAGGACCTTCTAAAAACGTTTAAATACACCAAAAACTGGAAGTGAAATTTTTCACGAATTCAGTACTTACTTCCTGAAAAGATAGATTAAAGTAATAAATGCATACTTCAAAATTTTACGTTGAATTTTTAATTTTATCATTTTCATGTGAGACACTCAACATAAAAATAAATAAAATAAAAAGTATGAGAATGTAGCTATTACAAAATTTTCACTATATTATTTCATAAATGAAATTTCAATTTTTCCAGTTCGGAAAAATTGAAAAATAAGCCTTTGGAAAAAAACCGAAAAAAAAAAGTTTTTTTTCCAATTTTTCCGGGTTTTTTCCGAGCATTCCCATCTCTAAGCATAACTTGACCATGTGGCTTGTTTAATCCTATTATCTATCTTGTCAGATGTAGATATGTCTTGGAACTTAACATTCTTCAGAATATAAGGAAGTTTTCTGGTTACCCTATATCCATTGACTACAATATGAAATTGTTGGAATAAATTTCAAGTTCATATTTATAAAACTGTCAATCAATAGTTTATGCATATTAGACAATTTTTATACTTTTTTTTTCCTTTTCCAAATGAGATATTAGCAAGCTGGATTAGTGTATTATCTGAGGAAGCAGCATATATGAAAAAGTACTGTGTCTGTATTGTTAATACAAAAGAAGATCTATATAAAGCAAACCTAAAAATGTAAGGTTGTGCACCATATAGAATTTTGCATTATACATATCATATTTTAGACTCCATTAAATTTACCTCATAAATATAGCCAAATATGTCTGAAACATAACAAAATACATTAGAGTATCTCTATATTGCATTCCTCATCCTGATTCTAAAATTTTGTATTATATATATCATTTTGCATATTGTTAAATATATTTTTTAAAAATGGTTCAAATGTACCTGGACTCATCATTCATTAAATTATTCATTTTCAAAGACATTTATTGTAATAGTAATTTTTTTCATGAAAAAGTTCTAAAAATAGAGATAAAATTCAACTAATGCTTTAAATTTAGTTTTCTAGATGGTAGCAGTTTTTTACAATCTGGGAATTCAGGTGCTTTTTTACTGAAAAATTCATTGTATACATCAGGGAAGTTGTGCGTTATATGGAGAATTGCTTTATATGGAATTGTGTTATAAAAATCTTCTACTGTAATAAAAATCAGGGAAGTCTTATACAGGTAATTAGGGGAAAATCGAGGAATTTTTTTAAAAATAATATTTTTAGAGATCCTAACAATAAAGAAGATAATATGATGCCATTAAAAAATCTTCATTAGACACAAAACCTGTAGCAGAATTTTTTAAAGCTTTCTGTGACAAGCCAAATTAACTACGGAAATTTTCTGCAACGTGATATTTTTTAATATTAGAATTGAATACAAATTTATTCATAACACAATTAGGAAATAGGCATGGAAAAACAGAATATATCATGAAGCGGTATTATATGTTGTTTATATATCATGGTTTTATCTACTTTTAAATTACATGTAGAAAAAGAACAAAAAAAATAAATTGGTGAATCAGCATCGGAGTTATTATTTATTTTATTTACAGCAATTTGTAATAAATAGATTTTCTTGTGAGGTTTGTTGATTGAGTGTGGGGTTAAATTCCTGTAATCTGCTGCAATGCATAACAGATTTGAAAACTATAATTGGACAAATTTGTTTGGAGGTCGGGGAAGGGAGGAGATAAAAGCATTATACAAATATGTTTAATTATTACAAATAATTAAAATATAATTTATTATATATACATACATACCTATCTAATTTTTAGTCTTGCTAGAAGTTGAGTCATTCTAATTCTTGGTATAAATAAAAACAATAAGATTGTCTTTTTTTTTTTTTAATATTGTTGTTGTTGTATATTTATCTTGCATGTGTTGTTAAAATACAATTAAAAATGTTTCATAAAATAAAGTAGTGTCAGTGAAATAAAATTCATGTAAAAGATGAAGGTTCCAATGTTCCATGGAAAGTGACATTAGACAATAACATTTAACACCTTTTATATAAAATGAAAATAATAATTCAAAAAATAATATGCTATCACCTACATTTAGCAGCTCAAGGCTGAAAGTTCTTTGCAAAGTGCTGTTTTCATTCTGTGACAATGTCGCTGTATCGCCACATTTTTACCATAGGGGTTACGAAAAAGCCAACCTACAAATAGTTCAAGAGCCGAAAGCACAAAACCATAAGTCATCAAGCATTAGAAAAAAATCCTTTATCTTATGGGAAAAGTAGTAATAGAGGAATCTAATCATACATGTCTGCCGGAACCAAAGTGCTGCATAAGCCAAAAATTGACACCACTAGTGGTTCACTCGTATGTTTAACATTGTGTTTGCCATACAGTTAAAAGTATGAAAACATGGAAAATTGGGTGCAGGAAAACATAATGTTAAGTCTACAAGTCGACCACTACTGGTATTCATTTTTTTGCTTATGCACCACTTCGCTTGCAGCAGACATGGATGATTAGATTCCCCTATTACAAAAGACTCCCTTAAATTCGCAACTCTCTAAAATCTGCACATAATTTACGGATGTAAACAATGAAACATTCAGTTCAGATATAGGAACAAAATTTGACTTTTTTAGTTTTTTATCAATTCCAAGCATATTTTAATTTGTAATTTTTGTTATTATTACTGACTTCATGTTTTTTCTTGAAGGAAGAATAAATTTATTTCTGAAAAAATTCAAAATATTGCTGATATCATTAATAATCACAATCTTCTTACCACATATAGTTATGTATTGATCAAGCTTTTTAGGTTATTATGTCTGGCTAAACCTGAAATAAAACTTCCTTATTTTATGATTTTGATGTGAATTAAGTAATGTACCTATATGAAGCAAGTTACGTTGAATAAGTTAGGAAAAATACATATCTTTATAATGAATATTTAATCATGCATTATTGATTATTAACTTGACTTTTGCTTTTAATATTTTATTATTTAAAAAATTATCTGAATTATTATTATTTTAGTTTATTAATTATTTTAATGTTTTAATATATTGTAACCATTCAGTATAATTTAGATTACCTTATTGATTGCATTCAAATTACTGCTTTAAAAATGTAAATAAAGCAATGAACAGAAATCTGCAAAATTCTAAAATCCGCACAACCTCTGGTCCCAAGCTGTGCGGATTTGAGGGAGTCTACTGTTACTGTACTACTCTTCCATAAAATAAAGGAATTTTTTTTGTGCTCAATGACTTAGGGTTTTGTGCGGTCGTCTCTTGGACTAAAATCATTATCAGAGCACAAAAATGTTTTTTTCCCCCATTTTTATGTTGATATTATGAATGCAAATAGGATGCACATCATATCAATGTAGGACTTTGTAAGGGGTATCAGTAATTTACTCCAAAAGCAGATAGACTTCTCCAAGTATCACAAATTTTGTTATAAAATAGCATTCTGTTCAGGGCTAGCAAGTTTCTGCCATTAAGTGGCAAAAACTGGCAGAAACTAAGAAGCAATACTAATAAGAACTTTAATCTGCAATGATTCATAATTCACACATGTATTTAATATATAAAAAATTTAATTAAAAAATAAGCTAGCATAAAAGCTAACACTGCATTAAATGAGATTTGAATCTTGCATTTGTGAGTTTAAATGATATTTCCATAATTAAATAAAGCTCAGTAAATTTTATGAGCAGCTGCAATTAAACAATCATGTTTTTGACTTTGTTTTATTCAAATTATTATTTGTTATTTATCATGAATAAAATGTATAAGCAATAGAATACTACTAAAAAAATCTCAGATTATGTCTTGAAATGAATTTATGCCAGTTTCTGCCAGTTAAAACCACTTTCTGCCGGGAAAAACCCAGCCCTGATTCTGCCTATCTCTCTTTCATTTTCCCGTTGAATGATTCCAAAATAAGAAAATAGAAAATAATATAATATATTTTTGGTTTAAATTATTTAAATGAATGAGGTATATTTAAACTTTTATCAAGCTAACCTGTAACAAGAGTTTTATGGTTTTAGTTTGAAAAGGAATTTTTTTATGATCCACCTATCATTCAAATTGGAAATTAGAACAGTTTGTTTCAAATTAGGAAATTTTTTAATCTCCCCCCCCCCTCCCCCCAATATGTAGCTATGCCCTTACTTTTCATTCCTTTGTTTAAGAATATTTAAATGTAATTGTAATAATATGAATGAAATTATGATGAATGTTTGCTGCATCTTTTTATATAATATTCTTAGGTGACAATTCCAGGTCTTCACATCTTCTAGCAAAACAAACTTATTGCAGCCATTTTAAGCATAAGTAAATATTCTAATTAAGAACCTTTAAAAAAATATGTGTAATTGGTTTTGTATCACAGCTATTCTTCTTCATTTCCTCAAAAACCTTTAAAAACTATCCATTTATAGTATTTTAAGTTTTAAATAAAAAATAGTCAATAACCAACTATCAAGAGCTGCTAGGCATTGATAAATATTCTTTTGGAACCATCCAGAGGTGCCCAGAGAGGGATTTGGTCTTGGTGATGCAAGATGTGTCATACAATATAGTTTTTTTTTTTTTGGGGGGGGGGGAGATTTTTAAATTCATAATATTTCCTTTTTTTACTGTTAAAAAAATAATCTTGATTTTTTTAATATCACTTTTAAATTTTTTCAACATTTAATTTCCAGAAATATTCCTGTGTTTTCTTTTTTTTAATTCTAGATAAGGGCAATAAGAACTCATTCTGCTATACTCAACTCACTAACTTTGGAAATCGTGATTCTCTTAATATCATTTTTAAATTTTTTCAACATTGAATTTTCAGAAATGTTCCTGTGTTTTCTTTCTTTAAATTCTAAATAAGGGCAGTAAGAACTCATTCCGCTATGCTCAACTCGTTATCTTTTGAATGTGCAGTAGATAAGCAGAATATATTTTACAATTGATATTCTGTTTGGGGGTGTGTGTCGATTTCGAAGTATAAAGATTTTTTTTTTTTTTTTTTTGGGGGGGGGGGGTGTTATTACTGAGCCATCTATCGACAATCAGTTTGAACAAAGAAATATTCTGTTGAAATAATACTTTTCTTATACATTTTATCAGCTTTGAAGATGTTGCAAATGAAATTAATATTTCTTTTCCTTTTTTTATAATAAGGATATGTGCAATATTGTGGTAAGCATATTTTAATTATATCAGTACAGATAAGATTTTGAATTTTAACATAGTAAGTTCGTAGCGAAAAAAAAAAAAAAAAAAAAAAAAAGTCATAATTATGAAATTAATAGTTGCAATTTACATTGATAAATGATGCAGATTAAAATCATTAAAAATTTACTATTTAGTGTGTTACAAAATAATTCAAGATGAATTTCTGACTAGTGAAATAATTTGTAAGTCAGTAAAATAATATCAGGTGAAGTATAATCCCAACAGCAGAATTTTTTTCTGCTGTATGAGTAGAAACTTTTAAAAATGGTCTGCAGAACTTAAGGACTAATGCCCTTTTTCCAGTCCCTCACATTACGTTACATGCACTTAAACTCCCAAGTATTTGTGATTAACATAAAGGAAAGTATTTTAAAAAATAAGTCACTTTTATCCTCTGAATTTTTAACACTATCGTACCTTGTCCGGGGGGAGAAAATTCACTCCCGACACTGTTTTTTTTCCGTCTTATTGACGGAATTTGCATGCTTTTTTTTTTCCTCGATCTTTTGACAAATTTTACAGTTTTTTGGCGATTTTTTAATGAAATTGTCGTGTTTTGGATCCTTTGACGAAATTTGTGATCTTTTTCGGGATTTTTTGTCGAAGTTTGCCTTTTTTCGCGATGTTTTGACGAAATTTATCGTTTTTTCGCGATTTGTTTACAAAATTTGCCGATTTCTTTTTTTTTTTTGGGGGGGGGGGGCTTTTGTCGAAATTTGCCTTTTTTAGGAATATTTTGCCGAACTTTTCCGTTTTTTTTTTTTTTTTCGCGATTTTTTGGACGAACATTGTCGTTTTTTGTGTATCTGGAGGAAATTTGCTTTTTTCTCTATAGTTTGATGAAATTTGCCTTTTTTTCGCGATTTGTTTACAAAATTTGTCGTTTTTTCGTGATCTTTTGATGTTTTTTTTTTTTTGCGATTTTTTTGACAAACTTTGCGTTTTTTTTTTTTTTTTGGACAAAAATTTTTTTTTCGAGATCTATGGCCGAGATCTATTGATGATTTTTCTTCGAACGATTGAAGAAAGTTTCAATCAAAATATTCAGTTTTTTTTTAAGACCATTTGTCGAAATTCGTGATACATTTTATGTCCAAATTTTCAAATTTGTCTTTTTTTTTGGGGGGGGGGGGATTATTGCTTTAATGTTTCGGAAAATTCGGAACAGAATCGTCTCTGATTTATAATTTAACGTGAATTGGAGCTTCACTTTCAAATCTTAGCAGTTGAAAAATAGTCTGCAGGCGTGCGTCACAGCGTTACGCCGATTCTGCATCTTTGAGCATCATATATGTATAGTCTTCTAATCAGTAACATGCATATGTAAAAGTACTTTATAACTAGGTTTTTAGAATTAAACGTAATTTGTTGTAAAATAATTGAGTAAAGTACTAAACTAAAATAATAAAAAATAAGATCATTTCAAAAAGGATTAAATTATTAAAAATAAAAAAATTAGTAAATAATTAATAATGTGTAATTAAGTATGATGAATAAGAATAATAAAAGTGATGATACATTTTTCTTGAATTATCAATGAAGCTTTCCCGTTAAAGGTATTCTATTCAAAATCATAAAATAAGGAAGTTTTATTTCAGGTTTACCTAGTTTTAATAACCAAAAAAGTTTGATTAATACATAAATATATTTGGTAAAACGATTGTGATTATCACTGATATCATCAAGGTATTGATTTTATTTTAAAATAATTTTATGCTTCCCTCATGAAAAACCATGAGTTCCATGATATTATTGAGAATTACATATTAAAATACATACAGAATGATTTAAAACTATATATAAAAAAATACCCTTAAAAATTGTTTATAAAAAATTGTTACATTTGAACTGAAAGTTTCATTGTTTTATACCTGTAATAATATGTACATTTTAGGAATTTGCAGATTTGAGAGAGTTTACTGTAAGATTTTCAGAGCTATGTTTGATTGAAGAATACATATTCAAAAACGAGTATACAGTAGGACCTCGATTAACTGACCCAATAGCAAAGTTTTTTTTTCTTTTCTTTTTCGTGTGTGTGAATAAACTTTAAAAATGGATCACACTTTTTTTGTTCACTGTCCATACTAAAGGCTCTTTTCGAGATCTGCACTAGCCTAGCCGGTTCGAAAAAATGAAAGGGGGGGGGGGGGTGCTAAGTTGAACCGATGACAAATCAAGCAAACCTACTGGCCCAATATAAAAATTTAAACGAAGGCGGTAAAATATGAGTGATTTTAAATGAATCTCACTCTTGCATAAATTAGTATAAATGTGCATCATGAGTCGATGCTAATTTGACAACGACGGTACACAAATGTAACATGTCCAGTGTAGAGATGGGCATTGGACAGTTACATGTTATTTGAACACTTGGCTTAGTTTTTTCAGCAGACTCGTGCTGCACCGAATCAGCCGTGCATTTTTTTATATATACAGTCGAGCGGAGTCGGAATTAGACTTAATTGTTTTCAGGATGTGTAGGGCAGGCGGTAAGTATGTTTTGTAAAAATATTAATAGCGTAATAAACTTCTGTTAATGGAATCTTTGGAAATGGCTTTTATTTGTTGAGATCTGAAACATAAATTTATGTATGTTTATATTTATCATTTTAAAACATTCTATTTTTTTTCTACCAAGAAATATTAAATTCGTGAGCACATCGATTTCTTATACTCAGTTTCTATCAACCGAAATTTCTGATATCCGAAGTACTAGCGGTCCCAGTTATCTCGGATAATCGAGGTTGCACTGTATTTAACCTTAAAAATAAATACCCAGATATTTTGCATCACAGCCTAGGTGCCATTTTAAAATTATTTATTTTGCTTACATTGTTAGCATGTAAGCAGATAGTGCGATGAGTTATAAACAAGGGCATCTTGGAATTTACTAAAAAACATTTCAATGATTTTTTTTTCCTTCTTTTTTAAGGTTGCTGGTCACCCCGCTTCCAAATTACCCTGTGTAATGTTAAGTCTGTGGGCGTTTAATGCATTTTTATATTCAAAATATCTCCCCAGGAAATTAACATTTTTCACTTCCTTTTTTAAGTTTTCTCTTCTGAAAGGATGTTTCTTTTTTTCTTAATTTTCAAAATACTTCCAAAATCTTTGCTTAATTTAATATTTTATGTTTAAGAAACTGGGATTAAAACTTTAACACTTCATATAAAATTAAGCACAGCTTTTAGAGATATTTTGAAAGGGTACATGGAAAAAATAAGTTTAAAATATCAATTTCCCGTGGCGATATTTTGAGTATAAAAATGCATCAAATGCCCATTAGACGTAACATTACAGAGGGGAATTCGGAAGCGGATTGACCAGCACCCTTAAAAGAGTGCCTTGTACTATTTATTGTATTCTACATTATCCCATTTTAAATCAACCACAGACCTTGAATTTTTATCAGCAAAACCTGAACCATACAGTTTAGAAATAATATATCAGGTAACTGAAAGAAGTAGCAAAATCTTTGTATATTTTTTCTTTTAATTAAATTTCCTCATTCAACTGTATTGAAGAATGTTGGGCAGTCAGATTTGAAATTCTCCTCGCTACTCATATATTATAATGCCAACAAATCTTGTATCTGTGTCTATGTAAATTTTATTAAAAAAAAAAAAAAAAAAAAAAGACTAACGATTTTGATTAAATTTTGTGTTATTCTATAATTTTTGGATATGAAAAGATCATTGAAATCGATCATATGTTTCGATTAGTGTGTCATTTTGGAGTCACTATGGGTCAGTACATTTCAGTGGTGGTTTTTAAAACGCAAGCGGATTGACAACTATGTTAATGTTACTTATTAGGCCCTGTAAATATTTAATTAGTTCTTTCACTTCAATTTCAGTTTGAAAGAAGTACAGAATTTTTCTGTATTTGGTGCAGAAATACTGTTTTTTAACTAACCCTTTAATGTAACTTCACACCTTTTTGTTTCCATAACATATTTATTCAAGATCAACAGATTTTCTTTTTGATCTAACATATGATTTACTAGGACTTCCCTCAGAGGGATTAGTCTGAGCGATATTGCTGAGAACATATTTAATAAGAATTTTCAAAAAGTAAAGAAAAAATACCACATTTAAAAAACAAATGTAATTTAACAAATTACAACTATTTGGAAAATAATATTTTCAAAGATTATAATTTTAGACTTATAAATGATTTCTATATTTAAAAAAACAATAATAATAACATCATTTTTAGGATGATCAAAACGTAGCTTACATAATAACAGAGTCATATTAATATGCCTGGACATTAACAGTCACGTTAATATTCTTGGATCAATCACAAAAACAAATATTAAATGAAATTCAGTTTAACAATTTTCGGTACTGTAAATTTTTAAATTTCCAAACATTGCACATTTTCAATTTTTACACCATCGTATAAAGAGAAAATTTACTTTTAAATGCAACTTGTTTGAAACCTGTATCTCAATTTGTTATTGAGTTATTAATTTTTTGTTAGTTTTTTTTTTTTTTTTTTTTTTTTTTTTTTTTTTTTTGCATCGTAGCAAACACATTCAGATGTACTTCAGACTTCCCAATTCTCTATTGAGAACAACTATTTTCCAAGTAGTTAATAAAACATGAGACTTTTTTTTAATTGATTATATAGTGCCATAAATTTAAATGTCAAAAATGAGCAAAGTAAATGGAAGAAATGCAAAATTTTATATGAAAATTTCTATACACGGTCAAAAACTGGGAAAGCAAACTGTGCAAATCAGCCATGCATGGGTATAAAATTGGAAGTATGCAATGCATTAAAAGTAATGCAGAAAATAAAACATTAAAATAGCTTTAATCGGAATTTGAACTCTTTGAAATGACGTAAAATATATAAACAGCATAAAAAATTGCACAAATCATGGTGGTTGAGTAGAATGAAGGAGTTTTTTTACATGGTGTGTGGTCCCCTTAGATAGTTAATATAGAATAATTAATAATATAATATCTATATCTGTTTTCTATGGATATGATGAGGCTGTCGATAAGAATTTAGGGAATTCTCTCTTTAAAAAATGATATATAAAAATCCTGAAAACGCCAACAAAGGAATGCAAGGAATCGTTCGAGTGTATCTCAGATATGCTCGATCAGATTTAAATGGATTGTGCATGCTAGCCACTACATACACTGCTTTTCTTTCTTTTCAAACTTATTCTCATGAAGTTGAGCAGTATTTCACTGTAGCATGCATTAAATAAAAGGAATATACAATCATGCGTGGAATCATGCGTGGAATCATGCGTGCAGTATAAGGTACGAACGATATTTGAATATCTAGTCTGCATAAGCCTTGAGCTGTAAAAATGTCACCACAAGTGACTTATAAATCTGCGCATATTTTTTCGCAAGACACGCTGACTCAAATATGTCAATATGAACTCGATTATGCAGTTTTATTCCAAAAATTTATTATTTAAAGACAATGACAGTTGAGAAAATGATAAAATCCCCAGATTAGTAAAGCTAAAAAATTAATGTACCTCTCCCCCGTACCATTTTGTTATGGAATTCTTTTATGGTGCCCTGTAATTGAATAGTAAATATTCTTTGTGCGGCATGCTCTACAAAATATATATTCTAGTGCTTCTCATAAATGCATATCAATTTCATTATGTTTCGATGGGCGCGTAACATCATTAAAATGTTCTTGGAATTTTTTCATCCTATCGGCTATAATGTAACGGTATATTTTTGATTGTCCCTGTATTTGAACTATTTATCCAATTTTACCAAAATTTAAAATGACTCAACGAAATTCGGCAACAAATATATATTTAAAATTTAAAACGATTCGGTTGGATAGTTTTTGTGCTGTTCTATGTGGACAGAGAGACGGACGGTTCAGACAACGGCTACAGGTACTACGTTTTTATGTAATTACGAATGCACCTAAAAAACTGTTAAATTTCAAAGCACATGCCGAAATTGAAAACACATGACAAGCAATTATTGCTCAAGGACAGTATTGTAACTGATTTCTTTTGTGTGTCCCTGTAAACGGATTAAAAATGATATGAATGTCCTGTTCAAACGTAATCGTAATGCAATTCATCGATTTATATAAGTTTCAATACTTTAAAATAGTGTAATTTCATTAAAATAATCTGTTAACGATTTTTCTTATAGACCATAGTGTGATGGAAAACTTTTGGGTTACCCTGTAAGTAAATTATTAATCTCACATACTTCATATACAATAATAAACGTGCCTAAAGGACCCTAAATGAGATTTACCAATTGCATAAAAATCGAGTATATTTACGGATGTTAGAATGTGGGCAGGCGGACAGACAAACCGAATGCATAAACACTTTTCAACTTTGTTGGAAAATGAAAAAAAAGCGCAACCGATTCATTTAATGCAAATAAATAAATAAATAAATAAATAAAATAAAATAACATAAAATTTCACCCAAAAAGCCAGGACAGGATTTGGTACTTTTCTATATAATTGGCATCGAAATATCGTTATTAGGTGCGTTCGTAACTATGTACATACGTAGCACCTATAGTTGTCGTTTAGTCCGTCCGTCTGTTCGCCCGTCCGTCTGTCTGTCCGACTGTCTGTCCGCCTATAACAACGCAAAAACTACCCAACCGAATCATTTGAAATTTAAAACATATATTTATTACATAATTTTGTCGACTAATTTAAAATTTTATGAAAATCGGATGCATAGATCAACTACAGGGGCAATCAAAATTATTCCTTTACATTACGGTCAATGGGGGGGGAAAAGTTTCAAATAAGTTTTAATCGTTTGAAATTTTAAATATAAAATTATTAGATAATTTTGTCGAATCATTTCAAATTTTATGAAAATCGGATGCATAGATCAGTTACAGGGACAATCAAAAGTATACCATTACATTGCAGCCAATGGGGAAAAAGCATCAAATGCATTTTAATCGCTTGAAATTTAAAATATATAACTATTACACAATTTTATGGAATCATTTCAAATGTTATGAAAATAGGATGCATGGATCAATTACAGGAACAATCAAAAGTATTTCCTTACATTACGGTCAATATGAAAAAATAATTTAAAGTAGAATTGACATAAACCTATGAAGTATATATATATATATACACATACATATACTAAAATATACATTCTTTACAATCTGTGATGCAAAGAATATTTATTTTTAAATTACAGGGCCAACTAAAAGCATTCCACTACATAATATGTTATACGGGAAAACTTTTTTTGGGACGCGTTTTAATTATATTAAACTATTTCACATTTTATGAATATGATATGCGTTGCTGAGGTGTAATAAAAGTTACTTCCTGTATATTTACAGGAACACAAAAAAGGTTTCGGACACTATACTGTATCCGAAGTACTGGCTACTATAACAGCAAGATCTGAATCCTTCTATAGTAAAAAAAAACTAGCCTTAAAAGGAATGACTCCTGGAATGATGCTGATGTGGAAGATTTCCGGAACTAACGAATCCGGGTTGTCCACTCCTTCCATGAGTCGAATAGACCAATCAGGAAAGGGCTCCGTCTATGCATCGCCGTATGGGTTACCATAAAGAGAGGAAAGGTTACCATCGCCAACAATCGCCAAGTTTGTCGCCAACTTGGCGATATATCGCCAAATTTGGCGACCAAAATTAGTTGTCAAAAGTGACGCCAACTTGGCGATAACTGTAATATTTCGCCAAATTTTTGATTTCTTTACAACACCAGTCGTTCAATACATCATTTGAGAGGTTTGCAATTGCTTATTCATATAATGGATGTCTTGTGTGTTATCCTCCACACTCTGCTCTCCCCAGGGGGGACGCATTTTTAATTTCTTTGCAACACCAGTCGTGTTACACAAGATTTGAAAGGTCTGCAACTGCTTATTCATATTATGGATGTCTTGTGTGTCACCCCCCCACACTCTGCTCTCCCCAGGGGGGTCACATTTTTAATTTCTTTACAACACAAGTTGTGTGACACATCATTTGAGAGGTCTGCAACTGCTTATTCATATTATGGATATCTTGTGTGTAACCCCCCCTCTGCCCTCAGAGGGGGCGCATTTTGTAATTTCTTTACAACACCAATTGTGTGACACATCCTTTGAAAGGTCTGCAACTGTTTATTTATTTTATGGATGTCTTGTGTGTCACCCCCACTCTGCCCCCCAGGGGGACACATTTTTAATTTCTTTACACCAGTCGTGTGACATATCATTTGAAAGGTCTGCAACTGCTTATTCATACCATGGGGAATTGGCGAGCGCAGCAAGCAGGGATAGCCAATAATTTGGAATCGCGAAGAGATTACGCGGGGGGTTGGCGAGCATAGCGAGCAGGGGGGCGGGGCCCCCCTAGTGTTTTTAAAACTTAGTTATCGTACGAACGCATCACATTTGCTACACTTCACGTGCAATTTCCAACTTGTTTTGCATAACATGGTAACCAGGCAATTGTTTTTTCTATATTAATTAAATCTGTATTTAATCGCGTTTTTATTTATTGTTGCTTCCTTTTTAATATAACAGAAAATAATTCAAAAGTGATTTTCGCCAAATTTTCGCCAAACCAAATACGGTACTACTTAATTATCCCGTCGACCAATTTCGCTAAATGATACAAATCGCCAAAGTAATAGCCAACTTATGCATGTTGACTAAATTTTTATTTTAATTAATATAAGAAAAATTAAATTAGTAAAACATTAATAAAAAGTCGAGGTAAAAATTACTTTATGTTTTTTCACGCACGCGTATCATGTTTAATGTTATTGAATGGGACATTCAAAGTCATCTGTTGTCGGAATTTAATCTTATAATTTGGCGATATTTTTTTGGTCGACGGCATAACCAAGTAGTACCCGAAATACGTATATGATATTTTTGTCCTAATTTTATGGTACTTTTCCATTAATACCTTCACTTCGGCGTTTTTATAAATCTTGGTCCTTTTTGGGCTTCAGAAAGTCAGATTTCATATCTGATGAACGTTTATGCTTATTTTTTACACATAAATATGGCATAAATGCCATATACGCGCCAAGTTGGTGCGATTTTGTCTGTCGCCAAATTGATGAAAACTTTGATTTTGAATATTGCTGTAAGTGTTAATATTTTCGATTTATTGTGATATGTATATTTTTTATTATATTTATTATTATGATTATTATTTATAATTTTTATTTATTGCTTCAACTAATGTTTCTTTTTTGGTACTACTTGTCTGTCGACAAACTATAAGATTAAGCCAAACTATAAGATTAAACGCCAATAATGGATGATCGGGAATGTTTCATTCAATCGTATTAAACACGATACATGTGTTTAAACCTTTCAGGGGCAAGGCATTTGTGCTCCAAAAATGGTCAATTTATATTTACGAACAAATTTAATTGAAAATAATCTCAAATAATCAAAACCGTTTCGTCACGTATATTATGAGATCAAAATTGTACTAAAAATTTACTGGTGCCAGTTGGCAATTTATGCATTAAAATTAACCGTTTACATACTGCGAATGGCTCTCTTCAAGAGGTTAAAACGTCATCAAGGGATTTTTAATCCCACTTTTTATTTGTATTTTTATAAATGTTTTAATAATTTATTTCTTCTTTCGTTATTTAAAATTTAAAAAAATATATCATTATGTGTAATTTGGCTATTAGTTTGGCGATTCGTATAATTTGGCGAAATTGAATGACAAAATAACCAAATATTACAAAAAAAAAAAAAAAAAAAAAGAAAAAGTGATCGATCTAAACAGAATAACAATATATAATCTATTAATAAAAGTAACATCTAAAGCAGCCATGTCAAACTCGTATTTAATTTAAATACGAAAGAATTGTTTCCAATTTGCACGCGCGAAATATAAAAGATGTTACATGGCGATTATAAAACGCAATTATAAAAAAAATCGCAAAATATCAAATGTTAAGTTACTAAGAATTATGCCTTTTTTCTTTTCAATTAACGAAAAAAAAAATTCTTTTCCCGTTGTTTCTTAAGTTTAAATATGTTTTATAGCACATACATGAAAATTATTTGCATATTTTCCTTGCTCCATGTGCTTGAATTTGGAAATCTAATGAAAACATCCAGCTTGTGAAAATGACGCACACCAAATTTCTGTGACGTATGCAAATAAACTGTGCTTTTTTATCAGTTTTTTTAATATAACTTTTAAACTATTTGGAACTAATTTTTCGTAGGTGGCGCATTCACCAGATTACCTCCATAGGTACCTATTCGTGCAAACAGAATCAAAATCTGACAAGTACTTTTTGAGATTTGCTTGACGAAAGAATTTTTTTGAATTTTAATATCGTTACGTATCTCTGAGTATAAAGACTTCGCTTCGCTCAGACAATTAAGTTACAAAAAATTGTATCATAAAATAATCTAATTATGAATGCTAAAATTCAATTAATAAAATAATATAAAATTATGTTAATGATTCGATGCTTAAAAAAGATTATTAAAAAATTAATAAAAACATCTTTTTAAGTGTTTAATCATTTTTTTAGTATTGAATCATTTGCATAATTTTAATATTAAAAATTGTATCACTCTTATTCATTCACTGACTTAATAAAGTGGTTTTCATTTTATGACTTCAAAACAGGGTTGGTAGTTTTTGCCATAGGTGAAAAAAAAATCTGGTTAAAACCATCCGGCAAAAATAGGTTTTTGCCAAGTGTTGGTAAAAATAGGCTTTAAATAAAAATTTTCCCCCAGAAAAAGAGAAAAAAAAAGTCTTCATGAAAAAAAAAAAAAGACAAAAACTTAATATTTAGTTCAAAAAAATCAATATTCTAGTTTTTTTTAATTCATAAGTTAAATAAGAATAATTATGCATTTTATGAAATGCAATGAATGTTACTTTTTTATTTATTTCTTTCTGTGTAAGAGGTAGGAAAATAAATTCTAGTTTCCTAACAAAACATAATAGAATTTTTTTAATATATAATTTTCAGTTAATTTCATTGCTTTTTTTTTTTTTTTTTTTTTTTTTAAATCTGTAACAGTCTAGTTTCACAAGATAAATAATTGTAAATTGGTAACAAAGATTTAAATATTTACATATGAGTCTGATTACATAAAACAAAAGTAGGAAAGTTAAATAAAACCTTTTGACAATTAAAAAAATATTAATGGCTAACAAATTACTTTCTATATAATTAAAAATGTCTGATTCTTAATGTGGTTCTTAAATTCCTCAGTATTAGATTGAATCCCATTTATTTTACAAAGATTTAAAATATGTTGAAACGTTTAATTATAGTTATTAATTAGCAAATTAAATAAAAATTAAAGCATTAAATGATATGTTATTAAATTTAATTGTTTATGCCATTATTATCCTTATTAGCATAAGCTAATAAGGATAATAATGGTATTATTACATTACTTATTACATTATACACATTACACATTATACATTACACTGTACTTATTACACATTAAAGACAAATAAGAATTTGCCATTTTTGCTGTTTTATTTTTTTCCTTTTTGCCATGTTTTTTTTTCCAGTTTTGCCACTGTCCTTGGCAAAAATACCATCTCTTCTTCAAAATGAGTAAAGAAATTTTAATAGTTTTTATTTTGCTCCTAGATTATGATTTTAAAAAAATTCAAGCAAACTCAACACGTATTTCTTACTTCAAACTTACTTATAAAATGCAGCCGGAAATACTTAAGATATCTTTCTGGATCTTTTTATTTCAAATTTCAACAACAAAATTATATATGTATGTATATATATATATATATATATATATAGCCTTTTTGTGAAATGATGCTGTTTTTGATTATAATCAAAATGAAATTTAAATAATTAATTACAGTATTAAATAATTTTCGGTGTAACTGAGATAATAGTTAGTTATGCAAGTGTTGTAGTTGAAAGTACCCGGCTTCGAATTTCAGGAAAAAATCTCATTTCTTTTTTTCTGTTTTTCGTTATTTTTTGTTTGAAAGTTTTTACGAGGGCACTTCTGAGACGTCGCACTTCCCATGGATACAAGAATTTTCTCACAAGTGAAAGTGTACCATTTGATGTGTTTTCCTTTCAACGAAAATTTTAACTACGTCTTCAGGTTTCTGGCCACCCGTGATTTATCCTAAGCGTTTTGCCATTATTCGTTTACGACTTTTGTAACTCCTGTCTTGTTCTCTGCCGCCGTGCATTGTGGGAGGTCTCTTTGATGGCTATCAAACGCCTAATCTTTTTTCACGCTTTTCACTGTCCTGTTTGGCCAGCGGGAGACAGCTCCTTTTTGTCCTGTAATTGCCTTGTTATGCATCACTTTGATAGTAAAAGATTTTGGTAAGTTGGTCAGGATGATATAATAGTTTTGTTTACGCCAACAATAATTTTAAGTTTTCATAGCCATCATGTTCTTGCCCCCACACCTGAATATTTATGTCGAATTTTCCGTAAAAATCGTGAGGCACTTGATCAAAAAAATTGTGACATTCGAACCTGTTATACGTGAAATTGAGCCGTTTGTTAAAAACTTATAGTTTGCATTGGAATGTTGAAGGGTATTTGGTTACAGCAATTGGGTACACGAGTGTAACGGAAAAGTGGAAGAACATCTTTTGCTTCAACTTCTTGCTTAAGGTTTTCATTAAATAATAAAAATGAGTCCAATGCGGTTTTACGAACTTGAAATTAAAAGTTGAAAAATGTAAGCTGCAACAGATTTTGTATTCAAATAGATAAAAAAATCGATCTTTTGTTAAAATTAACTTTATTAATAAATTATAATATTTCCCTCTCCCCCCTACAAAAAGCCTATCCTTTCATTTGAAAAAATTAATAATTATTAAATTGTAAACATTTATTAGAAGTTTATGCTCGAGTAAAATAAATAAATTCGGAAAATAGTCTCTTTACATAATATATTCCATTTTTTATACGTCCGTATAAAAATTTAAAGAGCACAGTGTATGATTTTTTTAAAATTAGAAAATACTATAATATGCTTGAATAATATTATACTCTAAATTAATAATATAATCTGTCTAAAATAACATATTCTTCCATAGTAGTTTGAATTTTTGTAAGGCAGCCATACATCATACATTTTTTGAAGTGAATGTTTGGTTATAGAAAGTTTTGACTGGTGTAAATCTCCCGTTAGGCTGAATGAATCCAAGAAATCCCACAGAATAAAGAAACTAAGGGCGTAGTTACAAATATTTTTTCGGAGGGGGGGAGGTTGGGTGAAGAATTCAGAAAATTCCAAACTTGAAAAAGATTGCTGTATTTTTCAAGAATCACGGAAAAAAGCGTCCCCGGAAAAAAGCGCACGGAAAAAAGCGTCCCCGGAAAAAAGCGTCCCCGGAAAAAAGCGCACCGGAAAAAAGCGTCCCTTTTTACAAATCACATATTTAAATAAGTCTGATAATAGTACACATGGTTAATCTTAGAATATAAACACTAGAATGAGACGGTTTTATGAAATTTAAGTCTTTGCTCTATCGGGACTCAGATGGGCGGGGTGTGTGTGGGGGGGGGGCTTTAAAAGTTATCTCAAAACCTGTCATTGCTTTAATGAAAAAAAATTGTAAGGTACGAAGAACTAGATAATAAACTTTAGGTACTTAAATGATTTTTTTTAATTCAGTCTCCCTTGTTCTCCTGTGGAGTGGGGCGGGGGGAGGGGAGAGGGTATCTACAAACTTTGAAATATATCTCTTATATTTATTTTTTAAATATTATTTATAATTTGATTATTTTTATTATAAAATTACATATTAATATTTTATTATATTTTATATTACATTTATATATTTATATTTATATTTATATAATATATAACATAATATATAATAATAAATATATTAATATAATATAATAATAATACAGAATAAAAAATTTATAATAAATAAGTAATAAATTAATAATACATAAATATAAATTAAATATAAAATTTAAAATAAATGTAATTAAATATTAAAAATTATACTTATTAACAAAAGTTTATTTAAAAATGATAATATTTTATTAACTCATAGTAAATCAATAAAAATAAATGTATTAATAAATAAAATTAAATATTAAAAATCTAGTTTCATCAACAAGAATTAATTTAAAAAAAGATAATATTTTATTAACGTATAGGACATAATAAAAATAAGTGTATAAATATATAAAATTAAATATTAAAAAATCTACACATTAACAAGAATTTATTTAAAAAATGATATTTTATCACCCGCCATTACTGATACTATCGTCATATACCTCCAGCAATCTCGCTACGTATCCTCAAGGGTATGCGTATTAAAGGTTGGGAACCGCTGTCTTACGGGAATGATATAAATGAGACATTTGTTGCCACTTAAATTTTTATCATTTATTTATCCACAAGTTCAATATTTATCAATTCCTTGTCACTTTTTTCTGATCACTTTTTGCGCTCTTGTTTTTCCAGTCACTTTTTTCCCTAATTTCTAAAAAACATTCCGAAAAAATGTTATCAGGGCTCCCAAATGGTCCCCTTTTTCCCACAAAAGTCCCCATTTTAGAAAAAGGTCCCCTTTAGTCCCCTTTTTTGTATTTTGGTCCCCCAAGTCCTCTTTTCTGTGTCTGAAAAAAATCACCGCGAAATAAAAAAAAATCTCTGAAAATCACTAAAAGCTTAAAAATCCAAGAAGACAAAATTTATTAAAGTGGGCATAAAACATTATAATGGGTATATAAAAAAGCGTGGTAACTGAAATTCTTTCATGAATCTAAATGTTAAAAAATCACCACAGAATACAGGCAAATTTTAAGAAACTCATTAAAATTCTTAAAAATTAAAAAATTGCAGAACACAAAAGTTACTATATTAAGCTACTGCTTGAACGGTCTTCAATATCGGTCTATGGCATGCTCCCCCGCCCCCTAAAAAAAAAAGGCAGTGGCTTTTGCACAAAAATACTTCGCTTTTGAAATGGCCAGCCCAAGCACCCAATCTGAATACTATAGAAAATCTTTGGAATGAACTTTAGAAACATGCTTGAAATTACTATTAAAACTCCAATTCAGCATGGATGGAATTTTCCCAAAAATTTCAAAATGATTGGAAAAACATACCGTCACAGACGATTTTTAACTGTTTATTGAATCGATGCCAAGTCGCTGCACCTGGGTACATTTTGCTAAAGGTATGACAACAACATACTAATTATAAATCTAGTTGATCACAGTAATTTTCTGTTATAACACAATTTTTTTTCCTAACTTTCCAAGGTGGTCAATAACTTTTGAAAGCATGCGTTTTTTTTTTTTCAATTAATTTTGTCAGTTGTATTTATTGATATTCATTTGTTATTCCATAAATAAATTCCTAACTATTATTTCAATAAAATGTATGAGTATCACTTTGAGATTCCTCTTTGTATGGATATACTTTCAAAATAACAAAAAATTTTATGCCGGCCGAAAACTTTTGACCGCCACTATAATAAATTGTTGTTGATTAGTTTTTGGTATAAATCGCTCTACATGTGGCACTTCTATGCAGCTTTTTTCATGATTTCTGCAATCAATCACCAAAACCAATGCATAGAATTTTACCAAACTTCAGATTCGGTTAGTCCTTAACATGAATTGACATTTTTTATATTTTGGTATAAATTGCTCAACAAGTGGCACTGTTTATCTGCATTTGTTGCGATTTCCATAATAGTTCTATATCCAAAATTAATGCACTGAGTTCCATCACACTTTAGATTCAATTAATCCTTAAGATGAATTCACCTTTTTTACATTTTGATGTAAATTCATTTACAGGTAGCGCTGCTATGATGCATTTTTTTTTAGGATTTCTGCAGTAAATCTATCTAATTTAATGCATAAATTTTTGTCTAACTTAGGATTCAGTTAGACGTTGACACAAGTTGTTACTGATTAAGTTTTGGTGTTAATCTTTCAATAGATGGTGCTTCTAAGCTGCATTTTGTGGAATTTGCACAAGTTTAGCTATATTCATATTTGATATTCATATTTTCTAATGCACCAAATTTCATATCTTTAGAATTCCAATGATGGGCATAGATTGCAATTTAATTTTGGGATTGTGATAGTGAATTTTGAAGTATTAACATGCATGAGGTAGAAGAAAGTTTTGGGATTGCCACATCCAATTAGTTTGACAAGGATTATTCCCAGGGGTACAGAATATTTACATGTACTGCATTTATAGATTTTAAACTTATGCATATATGCCTATTTTTTGACACTAATTCTGAATGTGTAATTTTCTAAAAAATTGATTAAGATTTTATTTTATTCAAATATCGCTTTTTAAAAAGAAATGCTTTTGTATGAGATGTTATTTAAATCTAAGCTTTTCTCCGCTAATTATCATTATTTTATGTCTAATTTGTTATTATGGGCTATATAAAATGAATTTATTGGCCTCTTTTGTTTATGAATGGTAGTAGTTAGCACTAATCAAAATATTAATTTTAGCCAAAAAAAAAAAAAAAAAAAAAAAAAAAAAAATGAAATCAAGAAAAGTAATCAAGTTATCGATTTTAAAATCTCAGATATTTTTTATAACACACAAAAAGTTTTAAGAAGTGTGTGTGGGGGCAGTGGGATTAAATTTCTAACTTTCTTTTTTAAATCGCCAGGGTCTAACTTAAGTATTTTAAGCAATTTTTTAACTCAACCCCTAATTAAACTACAGCGAGATTCAATCTCATTTGAAGGGTTGACCAAAGGAGGTATCTCATCGAGCCCCACATCTTGCTAGGGTTTATTTTGACCCAGACACTTAGGGGCATTTCTTCATGTACATGTTCGAGGGGGGGAGGGGAGGGGGGGGAGAATCAGAAAATTTTACTACACATCCTTTTAAAACTCTTAGCCTAAGCACCCATTTCCCACCGTCTTAACTCATTTTTTCATCACTAGCAGATATTTTAATGTTTATTTGCATTCATTACCACTCCATAAATTTTCTAAAAAATTATGAAAAAAAAATCCGCTCAACATATCTTAACAATTAGCATCTTTTTATCCCTTTCTGTCACCAGGGGATGCTATTGAAAAAAATTCTCAAAAAATTTAATCTACAATATGTCCTGTAATATCTTAAATGAAAGGTCAGGTTATGAATAATTTTATTCTTCACTCTCTCTCTCTCTACCTCCATTCTCACTGCCTTATATCATCCTCGTCTATGTAAGGATTTAATCATTATAAACAATTATTAACTTTTAACAAATTTAGTTATTAACAATTTTGGTTTATGAATTAAAGGTTAGAATGTTTTGAAAGGAATATTAAATAAAATCCCCTGAGTGATCTGTGATCATATTTACCCACTTATTTGTTTTTGTTAACTGATCACTATTATTTTTTACCTCTAACGAGAATTATCAAGGTGAATGCTTAAATATATTAAAGTTTTTTTTTTATTATTATTTAAGTGTATTTTTCAGTAGGATATTTAAATGTGCTTAAATAAAATTGTGTACATTGTTTATTGAAATCTTATAAAGATAAACGTCTGACATATTTTCTGGGGTTATTTTAAAAATTTACTTTCTTATTTAGGAAAATTTGTGCTTTATTTTTACACACATATGATTCTTTTTTTGGTTTCCATTTTCAGTAAAAATGGTCTCCCAAAGTACCCTTTTAAAACAAAAAGGGTCCCCCAAAGTCCCCTTTTTAAATAAAAATGGTCCCCTAAAGTATCCTTTTTAAACAAAAATGATCCCCCAAAGTCCCCTTTTTAAATAAAAATGGTCCCCTTTTTGAGGACTAAAATGTGTTGGGAGCCCTGTGTTATCGTCTAAAGCAGTGATAGATTTGGAGTTTGTAGGCTCACCCCCCCCCCCCCCTGCCCCCACAGAAGAACAAGGGTGGCTGAATGAACAATATATATATGAGTTGATATTACTATGAGTTAATAAAATGTTATAATTTTTAAATAAATTTTTGTTAATGAGTATAATATTTAATATTTAATAATATTTATTTGTACATTTTTTTATTTTTTCATTTAATTTTATATTTAATTTATAATTATGTATTATTTATTTATTATAAATTATTTATTATTAATTATTATTATTATTATTAATCTATTAATTATATTATTAATTATTTACAATTAATATATTATATTAATAAATTAATAATTAATATGTATTATATAAGTATAAATATATAATATAAAATGTAATAAAATATTAATATGTAATTTGATAATAATAATAATAAAAATAATAATCATATAATATATAAATTAATTATGTATAATTTAAATTATAAATAATATAAAAAAAAATAATGTAAGAGTTTGAGTAAATTCAGAGTTTGTAGACAATCGCCCTCTCCCCCCCCCCAACCACCACCACAGAAGAACAAGGGAGACTGAATTAAAAAAAATCATTTAAGTACCTAGTGTTTATTATCTTATTTTTCGTATCCTACAATTTTTTTTTTTTCATTGAGACAGTAACAGGTTTTGAGATCACCTTTAAAGCCCCCCCCCCACCTTCGCCCATCTCAGTCCCCAGAGAGCAAGGATGCTCAAATTTCATAAAACCATCTCACTCTAGTGTTTATATTCTAAGATTAACCATGTGTACTATTATCTGACTTATTTAAATATGTGATTTGTAAAAAGGGACGCTTTTTTCCGGTGCGCTTTTTTCCAGGGACGCTTTTTTCCGGGGACGCTTCTTTCCGGGGCGCTTTTTTCCGTGCGCTTTTTTCCGCCTACCATTTTTCAACTAAAAATATATGTGCATTATGTCTTTAAATTCACATACATTGGAGGGGTAGGCTCCTGGCTCCTCTGCCATCGCGACGCCCCTAAAAGAAACTCATACATTTTGGATATGCTATCTTTCACAATTTATATTTTTTGTGTCGCATACTGAGTTTTGTAATTTTTAACAAACTGTTTTATGAATTCGGATTTTCTGTCTGTCCGCTCTCATCTAACTCGCGCAAATTTACTCAGACTTTTATATAACTTATATGTACACACACACACACACACACACACACACGCACGCACGCACGCACGCACGCACGCACGCACGCACGCACGCACGCACGCATTATTGAGATTTATCATGGCTTGTATGATGAATTTATGTAGCATTTATAGTAAAAAAATGAAGTATGTTACCGTATTTACAGAAGAAATGCCGCGGCATTTACACCATGTGCGGCGTTAATTACTTTTTTTTTTGCGCACATAAAATTGGGATAAATTAAAAATTCAAAAAATAATAAAATATTTAAAAGTTCATTTAAATATATTAAATAATTTTTTAGGCAACTTATTGAGAAGGAGGTATCCTACACTGTTCAGAAAGCTTTGATTAAAGTTAGGTCGACAAAAGTAGCGTTCTCACGGTTGCGGCTTTTACATTGGGTGCGGCGATTACGAATTTTTTTTTAGCTTATTGAGGCCAATTTGATAAGTGTGGCGTTTCTCCCATAAAATATGGTAACATTTGTAGTTAATTTACAGGGGCACTAAAAAAATCGTTACATTACGGTCTATAGGGAAAAATCATTTGCCTTGTACTTTACTGTTACACTATTTCAAAAAGATTGAAATTTATACATATCATTGAAGTGCACTGCAAGAAATCATCAAATAAGTGTGTGCATGCCATTCATCAGTCATTTACAGGGGTGCACAAAATAATTTGGTTATAGTGTTTATGAACAACAATGGCTGGAAGAGCGTTTTCAATGTGGTAAGTTTTTTTTTTTAAGTATAATTAATTTTTTGCATATTACATTTATGTTGAATTTTTGTCGATCATCTGCAGGGCTGCACAAAAGATATGGAATACATTTCCATTTATTGACGGAAATGTTGAAAGGTTATTTTCAACTGTGCTGTGCCTAACTCCCTAACTAAACTAAATTTTATCATATTATGCAGTACAAATATATAGGATGTTTACAGGGTTGCACAAAAGATGATTTCTTTTTGACTATTGATGGTAAATACTGAATTAGCTTTTAAATGTGTGTTCAGTGTTCAAGTTCAAATGTTCACTGTGTGTTTTTAAAAGGGTTTATTTAATCATCCTTCACCTTAGTGAAGTATTCTGAATATGCTGAAAAGTGTTTCATAATGATTTTCATGATTTTCCGTTCTCGTTTTTCCCTAACCTTAATTTATTGAAATCAAGACAAAAGTTCGCTGGTATAAGTCATTTAATTTTTTCACTGAGCTTTTTTTAAATAATAATTATTATTTATAAGCTATTAATTAAATTTTTTACTTAAAAAGATCCCCCCCTTCCTTTCCAGTCCATCTACTGAGTCTATAGTTGAAGCAAATTTTTTCTACTAATCAATTATTTGTAATTTAACTGTCATCTATTAAATTAAGGAAAAAAAAAAAAAAAAAAAAACCTTCCGTTCCTCATTATGTGTCTGTGTATTTAATTTAAAACATTAACCGGCCATTCTGCCAAATCCTGGTTACTTTTCCGTGATCATGGTGACCTCAGCACTTTAGATAAACACAGTGGTATTGTTAAAAAGAGAAAAATTGTATGAAAGTGCACTGAGGGGGGAAAATGTCATTCTAAAATGTTATTCTGTCTGTTTTTAGTAAAGTTAAAGGGAAAAAACATTCAATAAATGATAACACAAAACTAGTTACCTGCAGGTATTAATTACAAACTAATTTACGCAACCATGCCCACTAACATGATTAAAACACTGATAAATCGTCCAAAAATTCGAAAAAGGTGGAAGACCGCAGAAAGTGTTTCATCTCTGCATCAAACTATCGGATTAACAAACACTATTCCTGTTTCAGTTTCGTAATTTTCACGCAAAATTATATGCCACCGTTTTTTTTTTTTTTTTCGGGGGCAGTGGTGTGAAAAAGGTTCCCATCGTTGGGGTTATCTCTCATAATGGGACGCCTTTTTGACTTCTTTGTCCGAAGTCGTAAAGTCATAATTGTTATTTGAGTGCAGAGGCGTTGTGGCGGCTGTTCCACTGTCGCCGTGTCAGCGTGAAAGAGCCCAAGAGCCACTGTGTGGGGTATCGATGTAAGAACCGATCATTATCACTCAGGGCTAGAAAAAAAGGAATAGAGAGAAAATCTTCTATAGCAATGATTATCACTGCAATTTTGCCAAAAACTGATTGCTTTCCCTTCCAGTATACAAAAAAATTTTACTGTGCCGCGGCAATTTTGAGGTTTAATTAGATAACTAAATTTTTCTCTAATGATCTTGGTGGGGGAAAAAGTACATTATTTTCAAATGACTTAAAATAATTAAAAAAAGAAACTTGCTTTTTCATCAAGACCCAAACCTTCTGTAAAAGACAATTTTTGGTTTCATCTTCTTTTTACATTCATGTGTTTAAAAATTATCTTAAAAGGCTCAAGCGAAAAAACAGCTCCATAATGCTAATCCTATGGCAGAAATTTATAAACATATCTCGGTTGCATTTCAAAATTTTTAAATGATTTTTTTTTTTTTTTTAGTCATTGAATAACTGAGATCGATTATTTATGCAGGCCACATTTTACTTTTTTTTTTTTTGATTGCAGATTTTTTCTATGAGGATGCTTTTACTTTCCAAACCAGTTCTGAAAATGAAAAGTGTCCTCATTAAAATATCTGTTAACGCATTCGAAAAAGTAAGCTAGTTGGGTGTGCCAGACCCAAAACTTTCTTCTATCTCATAAGTACATTTTAACATTTTAAGAAAATAGTTACTCATTTTAATGCTTTAATAATTTTAATTCAATACTATACCAGCTTTTTCATCTTAAAATTCTGCGTCAGTCAACTAATCTGAGTAAAAAACGAGTTTCCATTTCTGCACGAGCCGATGGACAATAGAATGATAGGCAGATTTTTTTTTTTTTTTTTTTTCATATACAAGGAGGATTTAATAGCCATACCCAAAAATAATCATACACAAAAATTCTAGTTCAGTTCTGTGCATAACTTCATAAAATTTTTTATGGTAAAATAATGAAAATGGCACAGACATTGTGATTATAGTGCCCCTTTCTAGCAGATTTTTTTCAAATTCAGGAGGGAACTACCAGCTGTAGCCAAACACTTACACGAAAAATTTCGTTCAATTCTATGCATAACTTCATACATTTTTAGGTGGTACAACATTGAAAATGGTGCAAAAATCGTTATTACAGCGCCTCCTTCCGGCGGATTTTTTTCAAATTCAAGGAAGACCAACTAGCCATAGCCATGCACTTACACAAAAAATTTGGTTCAATTCGATGCATAACTTCATACACTTTGCTTGCCACAGCAGAAAACATTCACAAAAAATTTTGTTCCAATTATATTAAATATCTTCATTAATTGACAGTTAAAAATATAAGTTATTTTAAAATTTTAAAAAGATTTTTTAAGTATTTGGTTTGGCCGAATATTTCGATATTCAGCCTAACCGAATATTCCGTAGTTAGGGCGAATGCCGAATGGATGCGACCGATTGTTTGATGCATTCCTACCTAAAATAAGAAAAGTTTGCATTTAAAAAGTACAGAATACAATGCGTATCTAGAAACTTAACGTACGTTTTAGCAGTCCTTAAGTTGTTTGATTAATTTTTCAGATGTAAAACAATCTGTATGCTCGCTGCTAATCTGCGCTGTTTCTGCCAGAGCTGCAAAGTCGGTGGGAAAATTAGCTGACTTCGACACCGGAAATTTTAATGACTCCGAATCGGACTCCGTCTACAAGATGGCTAATATATTAGTCATTAGTGTTACTGTTGGTTAAAAATATGAGGGAACGCAAGAAAAATAACGCGAAAACTTTACCTTTTCGGTATTTGTTCTTAGAGCTTCGAAAGATAACTAGTCGTTGGGGGCCACCTTAATACTTACCCATCATGGATATGTATATGGAAATAAAACATGAGAAAACTATTAATACAATGCATTGCAATTAAACAAAAATTATATATATTGTTAATATACATAGTAATGCTATATTAAAGAACTGCTGATGTACCAATTTCGACAAATTATATAAAACGCCAAACTACTCAAGTAGTACCGAACTACGTAAAAGAAACATCCTTATCACTCCAAAAATAATAATTCTATTAACTAACAATTAACTGCGTCGGATTAAGCGTCTCATTTCTAATTAAAATATACCTCTGAATTGAAATTTGAAAGAAATACAGGGTCATGAAAAATCGAAGAATGTGGAAAACAGGATTACAAATATCTCGGCAACTAATAATCCGATCGACTTCGTTTTATATGCAAAATGTGTGTTATTTTATTGCCTTTTACGTCCATTCCTTAGAACAAAAAAAATTCGAAAAATTTTATATACCTTTCATCAGAACGAATTTTTCGAGATTTCCGTATAATCGAGGTTGCTGATATTAAATAGGCTTCGTCCCATTCTTATAATATTCTAACTACATACAAAATTTCAACTCTCTATCTCAATTTGTTCGGGAGATAGAGCGTTTACAGACAGACAGACGGACGGCAATTTTTTTTTTTTTTCTAAAAATATGTTTTTCGGGATCTCCACTGTCTAAAACGTGGAAATCCGTCAAAAAATTTTTTTTTTCGATTTTCAAAACGATTGCAAGACTTACCCTATACTACTAATTAGTATGTATTATATAAGTACAGTCGTCTCCGCATAAACGAATATTGACGGTTCCCGAAAAAATATTCGATTAAGCGGGGTATTTGATTAACCGGGGAGGCATATAAATGTATTATTTAAGGTGTAATAAAATGACAAAATTATTAAATACAGTATATTTAATTACCAGAGTAAGAAAATCATTAAAAACTTTAATAGAACAATGAAACTGAATTAAAAACAAAATAATTCAAGTAAATACACATTAGTTCAATGTCAGTAAACACATCATTTGGTTTACATTACATTTTATGCAGATTGTGTGAATTCGGTCCAAATTTTGTTATTAGAATTTAATATACGTAATTTATACAGGTTTAAAAAATAGATGAAAGTGGTTTATGTGAAATTTTAGAGTAAAAAATGGACGAGTTATTTTTCGAATGGTATCATAATTACCATATTGAGCCGATGGACAATAGAATGATAGGCAGATTTTTTTTTTTTTTTTTTTTTCATATTCAAGGAGGATTTAATAGCCATACCCAAAAATAATCATACACAAAAATTCTAGTTCAGTTCTGTGCATAACTTCATAAAATTTTTTATGGTAAAATAATGAAAATGGCACAGACATTGTGATTATAGTGCCCCTTTCTAGCAGATTTTTTTCAAATTCAGGAGGGAACTACCAGCTGTAGCCAAACACTTACACGAAAAATTTCGTTCAATTCTATGCATAACTTCATACATTTTTAGGTGGTACAACATTGAAAATGGTGCAAAAATCGTTATTACAGCGCCTCCTTCCGGCGGATTTTTTTCAAATTCAAGGAAGACCAACTAGCCATAGCCATGCATTTACACAAAAAATTTGGTTCAATTCGATGCATAACTTCATACACTTTGCTTGCCACAGCAGAAAACATTCACAAAAAATTTTGTTCCAATTATATTAAATATCTTCATTAATTGACAGTTAAAAATATAAGTTATTTTAAAATTTTAAAAAGATTTTTTAAGTATTTGGTTTGGCCGAATATTTCGATATTCAGCCTAACCGAATATTCCGTAGTTAGGGCGAATGCCGAATGGATGCGACCGATTGTTTGATGCATTCCTACCTAAAATAAGAAAAGTTTGCATTTAAAAAGTACAGAATACAATGCGTATCTAGAAACTTAACGTACGTTTTAGCAGTCCTTTTAAGTTGTTTGATTAATTTTTCAGATGTAAAACAATCTGTATGCTCGCTGCTAATCTGCGCTGTTTCTGCCAGAGCTGCAAAGTCGGTGGGAAAATTAGCTGACTTCGACACCGGAAATTTTAATGACTCCGAATCGGACTCCGTCTACAAGATGGCTAATATATTAGTCATTAGTGTTACTGTTGGTTAAAAATATGAGGGAACGCAAGAAAAATAACGCGAAAACTTTACCTTTTCGGTATTTGTTCTTAGAGCTTCGAAAGATAACTAGTCGTTGGGGGCCACCTTAATACTTACCCATCATGGATATGTATATGGAAATAAAACATGAGAAAACTATTAATACAATGCATTGCAATTAAACAAAAATTATATATATTGTTAATATACATAGTAATGCTATATTAAAGAACTGCTGATGTACCAATTTCGACAAATTATATAAAACGCCAAACTACTCAAGTAGTACCGAACTACGTAAAAGAAACATCCTTATCACTCCAAAAATAATAATTCTATTAACTAACAATTAACTGCGTCGGATTAAGCGTCTCATTTCTAATTAAAATATACCTCTGAATTGAAATTTGAAAGAAATACAGGGTCATGAAAAATCGAAGAATGTGGAAAACAGGATTACAAATATCTCGGCAACTAATAATCCGATCGACTTCGTTTTATATGCAAAATGTGTGTTATTTTATTGCCTTTTACGTCCATTCCTTAGAACAAAAAAAATTCGAAAAATTTTATATACCTTTCATCAGAACGAATTTTTCGAGATTTCCGTATAATCGAGGTTGCTGATATTAAATAGGCTTCGTCCCATTCTTATAATATTCTAACTACATACAAAATTTCAACTCTTTATCTCAATTTGTTCGGGAGATAGAGCGTTTACAGACAGACAGACGGACGGCAATTTTTTTTTTTTTCTAAAAATATGTTTTTCGGGATCTCCACTGTCTAAAACGTGGAAATCCGTCAAAAAAATTTTTTTTTCGATTTTCAAAACGATTGCAAGACTTACCCTATACTACTAATTAGTATGTATTATATAAGTACAGTCGTCTCCGCATAAACGAATATTGACGGTTCCCGAAAAAATATTCGATTAAGCGGGGTATTTGATTAACCGGGGAGGCATATAAATGTAATATTTAAGGTGTAATAAAATGACAAAATTATTAAATACAGTATATTTAATTACCAGAGTAAGAAAATCATTAAAAACTTTAATAGAACAATGAAACTGAATTAAAAACAAAATAATTCAAGTAAATACACATTAGTTCAATGTCAGTAAACACATCATTTGGTTTACATTACATTTTATGCAGATTGTGTGAATTCGGTCCAAATTTTGTTATTAGAATTTAATATACGTAATTTATACAGGTTTAAAAAATAGATGAAAGTGGTTTATGTGAAATTTTAGAGTAAAAAATGGACGAGTTATTTTTCGAATGGTATCATAATTACCATATTGAGCCGATGGACAATAGAATGATAGGCAGATTTTTTTTTTTTTTTTTTTTCATATTCAAGGAGGATTTAATAGCCATACCCAAAAATAATCATACACAAAAATTCTAGTTCAGTTCTGTGCATAACTTCATAAAATTTTTTATGGTAAAATAATGAAAATGGCACAGACATTGTGATTATAGTGCCCCTTTCTAGCAGATTTTTTTCAAATTCAGGAGGGAACTACCAGCTGTAGCCAAACACTTACACGAAAAATTTCGTTCAATTCTATGCATAACTTCATACATTTTTAGGTGGTACAACATTGAAAATGGTGCAAAAATCGTTATTACAGCGCCTCCTTCCGGCGGATTTTTTTCAAATTCAAGGAAGACCAACTAGCCATAGCCATGCACTTACACAAAAAATTTGGTTCAATTCGATGCATAACTTCATACACTTTGCTTGCCACAGCAGAAAACATTCACAAAAAATTTTGTTCCAATTATATTAAATATCTTCATTAATTGACAGTTAAAAATATAAGTTATTTTAAAATTTTAAAAAGATTTTTTAAGTATTTGGTTTGGCCGAATATTTCGATATTCAGCCTAACCGAATATTCCGTAGTTAGGGCGAATGCCGAATGGATGCGACCGATTGTTTGATGCATTCCTACCTAAAATAAGAAAAGTTTGCATTTAAAAAGTACAGAATACAATGCGTATCTAGAAACTTAACGTACGTTTTAGCAGTCCTTTTAAGTTGTTTGATTAATTTTTCAGATGTAAAACAATCTGTATGCTCGCTGCTAATCTGCGCTGTTTCTGCCAGAGCTGCAAAGTCGGTGGGAAAATTAGCTGACTTCGACACCGGAAATTTTAATGACTCCGAATCGGACTCCGTCTACAAGATGGCTAATATATTAGTCATTAGTGTTACTGTTGGTTAAAAATATGAGGGAACGCAAGAAAAATAACGCGAAAACTTTACCTTTTCGGTATTTGTTCTTAGAGCTTCGAAAGATAACTAGTCGTTGGGGGCCACCTTAATACTTACCCATCATGGATATGTATATGGAAATAAAACATGAGAAAACTATTAATACAATGCATTGCAATTAAACAAAAATTATATATATTGTTAATATACATAGTAATGCTATATTAAAGAACTGCTGATGTACCAATTTCGACAAATTATATAAAACGCCAAACTACTCAAGTAGTACCGAACTACGTAAAAGAAACATCCTTATCACTCCAAAAATAATAATTCTATTAACTAACAATTAACTGCGTCGGATTAAGCGTCTCATTTCTAATTAAAATATACCTCTGAATTGAAATTTGAAAGAAATACAGGGTCATGAAAAATCGAAGAATGTGGAAAACAGGATTACAAATATCTCGGCAACTAATAATCCGATCGACTTCGTTTTATATGCAAAATGTGTGTTATTTTATTGCCTTTTACGTCCATTCCTTAGAACAAAAAAAATTCGAAAAATTTTATATACCTTTCATCAGAACGAATTTTTCGAGATTTCCGTATAATCGAGGTTGCTGATATTAAATAGGCTTCGTCCCATTCTTATAATATTCTAACTACATACAAAATTTCAACTCTCTATCTCAATTTGTTCGGGAGATAGAGCGTTTACAGACAGACAGACGGACGGCAATTTTTTTTTTTTTCTAAAAATATGTTTTTCGGGATCTCCACTGTCTAAAACGTGGAAATCCGTCAAAAAAATTTTTTTTTCGATTTTCAAAACGATTGCAAGACTTACCCTATACTACTAATTAGTATGTGTTATATAAGTACAGTCGTCTCCGCATAAACGAATATTGACGGTTCCCGAAAAAATATTCGATTAAGCGGGGTATTTGATTAACCGGGGAGGCATATAAATGTAATATTTAAGGTGTAATAAAATGACAAAATTATTAAATACAGTATATTTAATTACCAGAGTAAGAAAATCATTAAAAACTTTAATAGAACAATGAAACTGAATTAAAAACAAAATAATTCAAGTAAATACACATTAGTTCAATGTCAGTAAACACATCATTTGGTTTACATTACATTTTATGCAGATTGTGTGAATTCGGTCCAAATTTTGTTATTAGAATTTAATATACGTAATTTATACAGGTTTAAAAAATAGATGAAAGTGGTTTATGTGAAATTTTAGAGTAAAAAATGGACGAGTTATTTTTCGAATGGTATCATAATTACCATATTGAGCCGATGGACAATAGAATGATAGGCAGATTTTTTTTTTTTTTTTTTTTTTTTTCATATTCAAGGAGGATTTAATAGCCATACCCAAAAATAATCATACACAAAAATTCTAGTTCAGTTCTGTGCATAACTTCATAAAATTTTTTATGGTAAAATAATGAAAATGGCACAGACATTGTGATTATAGTGCCCCTTTCTAGCAGATTTTTTTCAAATTCAGGAGGGAACTACCAGCTGTAGCCAAACACTTACACGAAAAATTTCGTTCAATTCTATGCATAACTTCATACATTTTTAGGTGGTACAACATTGAAAATGGTGCTAAAATCGTTATTACAGCGCCTCCTTCCGGCGGATTTTTTTCAAATTCAAGGAAGACCAACTAGCCATAGCCATGCACTTACACAAAAAATTTGGTTCAATTCGATGCATAACTTCATACACTTTGCTTGCCACAGCAGAAAACATTCACAAAAAATTTTGTTCCAATTATATTAAATATCTTCATTAATTGACAGTTAAAAATATAAGTTATTTTAAAATTTTAAAAAGATTTTTTAAGTATTTGGTTTGGCCGAATATTTCGATATTCAGCCTAACCGAATATTCCGTAGTTAGGGCGAATGCCGAATGGATGCGACCGATTGTTTGATGCATTCCTACCTAAAATAAGAAAAGTTTGCATTTAAAAAGTACAGAATACAATGCGTATCTAGAAACTTAACGTACGTTTTAGCAGTCCTTTTAAGTTGTTTGATTAATTTTTCAGATGTAAAACAATCTGTATGCTCGCTGCTAATCTGCGCTGTTTCTGCCAGAGCTGCAAAGTCGGTGGGAAAATTAGCTGACTTCGACACCGGAAATTTTAATGACTCCGAATCGGACTCCGTCTACAAGATGGCTAATATATTAGTCATTAGTGTTACTGTTGGTTAAAAATATGAGGGAACGCAAGAAAAATAACGCGAAAACTTTACCTTTTCGGTATTTGTTCTTAGAGCTTCGAAAGATAACTAGTCGTTGGGGGCCACCTTAATACTTACCCATCATGGATATGTATATGGAAATAAAACATGAGAAAACTATTAATACAATGCATTGCAAATAAACAAAAATTATATATATTGTTAATATACATAGTAATGCTATATTAAAGAACTGCTGATGTACCAATTTCGACAAATTATATAAAACGCCAAACTACTCAAGTAGTACCGAACTACGTAAAAGAAACATCCTTATCACTCCAAAAATAATAATTCTATTAACTAACAATTAACTGCGTCGGATTAAGCGTCTCATTTCTAATTAAAATATACCTCTGAATTGAAATTTGAAAGAAATACAGGGTCATGAAAAATCGAAGAATGTGGAAAACAGGATTACAAATATCTCGGCAACTAATAATCCGATCGACTTCGTTTTATATGCAAAATGTGTGTTATTTTATTGCCTTTTACGTCCATTCCTTAGAACAAAAAAAATTCGAAAAATTTTATATACCTTTCATCAGAACGAATTTTTCGAGATTTCCGTATAATCGAGGTTGCTGATATTAAATAGGCTTCGTCCCATTCTTATAATATTCTAACTACATACAAAATTTCAACTCTCTATCTCAATTTGTTCGGGAGATAGAGCGTTTACAGACAGACAGACGGACGGCAATTTTTTTTTTTTTTCTAAAAATATGTTTTTCGGGATCTCCACTGTCTAAAACGTGGAAATCCGTCAAAAAATTTTTTTTTCGATTTTCAAAACGATTGCAAGACTTACCCTATACTACTAATTAGTATGTATTATATAAGTACAGTCGTCTCCGCATAAACGAATATTGACGGTTCCCGAAAAAATATTCGATTAAGCGGGGTATTTGATTAACCGGGGAGGCATATAAATGTAATATTTAAGGTGTAATAAAATGACAAAATTATTAAATACAGTATATTTAATTACCAGAGTAAGAAAATCATTAAAAACTTTAATAGAACAATGAAACTGAATTAAAAACAAAATAATTCAAGTAAATACACATTAGTTCAATGTCAGTAAACACATCATTTGGTTTACATTACATTTTATGCAGATTGTGTGAATTCGGTCCAAATTTTGTTATTAGAATTTAATATACGTAATTTATACAGGTTTAAAAAATAGATGAAAGTGGTTTATGTGAAATTTTAGAGTAAAAAATGGACGAGTTATTTTTCGAATGGTATCATAATTACCATATTGAGCCGATGGACAATAGAATGATAGGCAGATTTTTTTTTTTTTTTTTTTTCATATTCAAGGAGGATTTAATAGCCATACCCAAAAATAATCATACACAAAAATTCTAGTTCAGTTCTGTGCATAACTTCATAAAATTTTTTATGGTAAAATAATGAAAATGGCACAGACATTGTGATTATAGTGCCCCTTTCTAGCAGATTTTTTTCAAATTCAGGAGGGAACTACCAGCTGTAGCCAAACACTTACACGAAAAATTTCGTTCAATTCTATGCATAACTTCATACATTTTTAGGTGGTACAACATTGAAAATGGTGCAAAAATCGTTATTACAGCGCCTCCTTCCGGCGGATTTTTTTCAAATTCAAGGAAGACCAACTAGCCATAGCCATGCACTTACACAAAAAATTTGGTTCAATTCGATGCATAACTTCATACACTTTGCTTGCCACAGCAGAAAACATTCACAAAAAATTTTGTTCCAATTATATTAAATATCTTCATTAATTGACAGTTAAAAATATAAGTTATTTTAAAATTTTAAAAAGATTTTTTAAGTATTTGGTTTGGCCGAATATTTCGATATTCAGCCTAACCGAATATTCCGTAGTTAGGGCGAATGCCGAATGGATGCGACCGATTGTTTGATGCATTCCTACCTAAAATAAGAAAAGTTTGCATTTAAAAAGTACAGAATACAATGCGTATCTAGAAACTTAACGTACGTTTTAGCAGTCCTTTTAAGTTGTTTGATTAATTTTTCAGATGTAAAACAATCTGTATGCTCGCTGCTAATCTGCGCTGTTTCTGCCAGAGCTGCAAAGTCGGTGGGAAAATTAGCTGACTTCGACACCGGAAATTTTAATGACTCCGAATCGGACTCCGTCTACAAGATGGCTAATATATTAGTCATTAGTGTTACTGTTGGTTAAAAATATGAGGGAACGCAAGAAAAATAACGCGAAAACTTTACCTTGTCGGTATTTGTTCTTAGAGCTTCGAAAGATAACTAGTCGTTGGGGGCCACCTTAATACTTACCCATCATGGATATGTATATGGAAATAAAACATGAGAAAACTATTAATACAATGCATTGCAATTAAACAAAAATTATATATATTGTTAATATACATAGTAATGCTATATTAAAGAACTGCTGATGTACCAATTTCGACAAATTATATAAAACGCCAAACTACTCAAGTAGTACCGAACTACGTAAAAGAAACATCCTTATCACTCCAAAAATAATGATTCTATTAACTAACAATTAACTGCGTCGGATTAAGCGTCTCATTTCTAATTAAAATATACCTCTGAATTGAAATTTGAAAGAAATACAGGGTCATGAAAAATCGAAGAATGTGGAAAACAGGATTACAAATATCTCGGCAACTAATAATCCGATCGACTTCGTTTTATATGCAAAATGTGTGTTATTTTATTGCCTTTTACGTCCATTCCTTAGAACAAAAAAAAATCGAAAAATTTTATATCCCTTTCATCAGAACGAATTTTTCGAGATTTCCGTATAATCGAGGTTGCTGATATTAAATAGGCTTCGTCCCATTCTTATAATATTCTAACTACATACAAAATTTCAACTCTCTATCTCAATTTGTTCGGGAGATAGAGCGTTTACAGACAGACAGACGGACGGCAATTTTTTTTTTTTTTTCTAAAAATATGTTTTTCGGGATCTCCACTGTCTAAAACGTGGAAATCCGTCAAAAATTTTTTTTTTTCGATTTTCAAAACGATTGCAAGACTTACCCTATACTACTAATTAGTATGTGTTATATAAGTACAGTCGTCTCCGCATAAACGAATATTGACGGTTCCCGAAAAAATATTCGATTAAGCGGGGTATTTGATTAACCGGGGAGGCATATAAATGTAATATTTAAGGTGTAATAAAATGACAAAATTATTAAATACAGTATATTTAATTACCAGAGTAAGAAAATCATTAAAAACTTTAATAGAACAATGAAACTGAATTAAAAACAAAATAATTCAAGTAAATACACATTAGTTCAATGTCAGTAAACACATCATTTGGTTTACATTACATTTTATGCAGATTGTGTGAATTCGGTCCAAATTTTGTTATTAGAATTTAATATACGTAATTTATACAGGTTTAAAAAATAGATGAAAGTGGTTTATGTGAAATTTTAGAGTAAAAAATGGACGAGTTATTTTTCGAATGGTATCATAATTACCATATTGAGCCGATGGACAATAGAATGATAGGCAGATTTTTTTTTTTTTTTTTTTTTTTTTTTTTCATATTCAAGGAGGATTTAATAGCCATACCCAAAAATAATCATACACAAAAATTCTAGTTCAGTTCTGTGCATAACTTCATAAAATTTTTTATGGTAAAATAATGAAAATGGCACAGACATTGTGATTATAGTGCCCCTTTCTAGCAGATTTTTTTCAAATTCAGGAGGGAACTACCAGCTGTAGCCAAACACTTACACGAAAAATTTCGTTCAATTCTATGCATAACTTCATACATTTTTAGGTGGTACAACATTGAAAATGGTGCTAAAATCGTTATTACAGCGCCTCCTTCCGGCGGATTTTTTTCAAATTCAAGGAAGACCAACTAGCCATAGCCATGCACTTACACAAAAAATTTGGTTCAATTCGATGCATAACTTCATACACTTTGCTTGCCACAGCAGAAAACATTCACAAAAAATTTTGTTCCAATTATATTAAATATCTTCATTAATTGACAGTTAAAAATATAAGTTATTTTAAAATTTTAAAAAGATTTTTTAAGTATTTGGTTTGGCCGAATATTTCGATATTCAGCCTAACCGAATATTCCGTAGTTAGGGCGAATGCCGAATGGATGCGACCGATTGTTTGATGCATTCCTACCTAAAATAAGAAAAGTTTGCATTTAAAAAGTACAGAATACAATGCGTATCTAGAAACTTAACGTACGTTTTAGCAGTCCTTTTAAGTTGTTTGATTAATTTTTCAGATGTAAAACAATCTGTATGCTCGCTGCTAATCTGCGCTGTTTCTGCCAGAGCTGCAAAGTCGGTGGGAAAATTAGCTGACTTCGACACCGGAAATTTTAATGACTCCGAATCGGACTCCGTCTACAAGATGGCTAATATATTAGTCATTAGTGTTACTGTTGGTTAAAAATATGAGGGAACGCAAGAAAAATAACGCGAAAACTTTACCTTTTCGGTATTTGTTCTTAGAGCTTCGAAAGATAACTAGTCGTTGGGGGCCACCTTAATACTTACCCATCATGGATATGTATATGGAAATAAAACATGAGAAAACTATTAATACAATGCATTGCAATTAAACAAAAATTATATATATTGTTAATATACATAGTAATGCTATATTAAAGAACTGCTGATGTACCAATTTCGACAAATTATATAAAACGCCAAACTACTCAAGTAGTACCGAACTACGTAAAAGAAACATCCTTATCACTCCAAAAATAATAATTCTATTAACTAACAATTAACTGCGTCGGATTAAGCGTCTCATTTCTAATTAAAATATACCTCTGAATTGAAATTTGAAAGAAATACAGGGTCATGAAAAATCGAAGAATGTGGAAAACAGGATTACAAATATCTCGGCAACTAATAATCCGATCGACTTCGTTTTATATGCAAAATGTGTGTTATTTTATTGCCTTTTACGTCCATTCCTTAGAACAAAAAAAATTCGAAAAATTTTATATACCTTTCATCAGAACGAATTTTTCGAGATTTCCGTATAATCGAGGTTGCTGATATTAAATAGGCTTCGTCCCATTCTTATAATATTCTAACTACATACAAAATTTCAACTCTCTATCTCAATTTGTTCGGGAGATAGAGCGTTTACAGACAGACAGACGGACGGCAATTTTTTTTTTTCTAAAAATATGTTTTTCGGGATCTCCACTGTCTAAAACGTGGAAATCCGTCAAAAAATTTTTTTTTTCGATTTTCAAAACGATTGCAAGACTTACCCTATACTACTAATTAGTATGTATTATATAAGTACAGTCGTCTCCGCATAAACGAATATTGACGGTTCCCGAAAAAATATTCGATTAAGCGGGGTATTTGATTAACCGGGGAGGCATATAAATGTAATATTTAAGGTGTAATAAAATGACAAAATTATTAAATACAGTATATTTAATTACCAGAGTAAGAAAATCATTAAAAACTTTAATAGAACAATGAAACTGAATTAAAAACAAAATAATTCAAGTAAATACACATTAGTTCAATGTCAGTAAACACATCATTTGGTTTACATTACATTTTATGCAGATTGTGTGAATTCGGTCCAAATTTTGTTATTAGAATTTAATATACGTAATTTATACAGGTTTAAAAAATAGATGAAAGTGGTTTATGTGAAATTTTAGAGTAAAAAATGGACGAGTTATTTTTCGAATGGTATCATAATTACCATATTGAGCCGATGGACAATAGAATGATAGGCAGATTTTTTTTTTTTTTTTTTCATATTCAAGGAGGATTTAATAGCCATACCCAAAAATAATCATACACAAAAATTCTAGTTCAGTTCTGTGCATAACTTCATAAAATTTTTTATGGTAAAATAATGAAAATGGCACAGACATTGTGATTATAGTGCCCCTTTCTAGCAGATTTTTTTCAAATTCAGGAGGGAACTACCAGCTGTAGCCAAACACTTACACGAAAAATTTCGTTCAATTCTATGCATAACTTCATACATTTTTAGGTGGTACAACATTGAAAATGGTGCAAAAATCGTTATTACAGCGCCTCCTTCCGGCGGATTTTTTTCAAATTCAAGGAAGACCAACTAGCCATAGCCATGCACTTACACAAAAAATTTGGTTCAATTCGATGCATAACTTCATACACTTTGCTTGCCACAGCAGAAAACATTCACAAAAAATTTTGTTCCAATTATATTAAATATCTTCATTAATTGACAGTTAAAAATATAAGTTATTTTAAAATTTTAAAAAGATTTTTTAAGTATTTGGTTTGGCCGAATATTTCGATATTCAGCCTAACCGAATATTCCGTAGTTAGGGCGAATGCCGAATGGATGCGACCGATTGTTTGATGCATTCCTACCTAAAATAAGAAAAGTTTGCATTTAAAAAGTACAGAATACAATGCGTATCTAGAAACTTAACGTACGTTTTAGCAGTCCTTTTAAGTTGTTTGATTAATTTTTCAGATGTAAAACAATCTGTATGCTCGCTGCTAATCTGCGCTGTTTCTGCCAGAGCTGCAAAGTCGGTGGGAAAATTAGCTGACTTCGACACCGGAAATTTTAATGACTCCGAATCGGACTCCGTCTACAAGATGGCTAATATATTAGTCATTAGTGTTACTGTTGGTTAAAAATATGAGGGAACGCAAGAAAAATAACGCGAAAACTTTACCTTTTCGGTATTTGTTCTTAGAGCTTCGAAAGATAACTAGTCGTTGGGGGCCACCTTAATACTTACCCATCATGGATATGTATATGGAAATAAAACATGAGAAAACTATTAATACAATGCATTGCAATTAAACAAAAATTATATATATTGTTAATATACATAGTAATGCTATATTAAAGAACTGCTGATGTACCAATTTCGACAAATTATATAAAACGCCAAACTACTCAAGTAGTACCGAACTACGTAAAAGAAACATCCTTATCACTCCAAAAATAATGATTCTATTAACTAACAATTAACTGCGTCGGATTAAGCGTCTCATTTCTAATTAAAATATACCTCTGAATTGAAATTTGAAAGAAATACAGGGTCATGAAAAATCGAAGAATGTGGAAAACAGGATTACAAATATCTCGGCAACTAATAATCCGATCGACTTCGTTTTATATGCAAAATGTGTGTTATTTTATTGCCTTTTACGTCCATTCCTTAGAACAAAAAAAAATCGAAAAATTTTATATCCCTTTCATCAGAACGAATTTTTCGAGATTTCCGTATAATCGAGGTTGCTGATATTAAATAGGCTTCGTCCCATTCTTATAATATTCTAACTACATACAAAATTTCAACTCTCTATCTCAATTTGTTCGGGAGATAGAGCGTTTACAGACAGACAGACGGACGGCAATTTTTTTTTTTTTTCTAAAAATATGTTTTTCGGGATCTCCACTGTCTAAAACGTGGAAATCCGTCAAAATTTTTTTTTTTTCGATTTTCAAAACGATTGCAAGACTTACCCTATACTACTAATTAGTATGTGTTATATAAGTACAGTCGTCTCCGCATAAACGAATATTGACGGTTCCCGAAAAAATATTCGATTAAGCGGGGTATTTGATTAACCGGGGAGGCATATAAATGTAATATTTAAGGTGTAATAAAATGACAAAATTATTAAATACAGTATATTTAATTACCAGAGTAAGAAAATCATTAAAAACTTTAATAGAACAATGAAACTGAATTAAAAACAAAATAATTCAAGTAAATACACATTAGTTCAATGTCAGTAAACACATCATTTGGTTTACATTACATTTTATGCAGATTGTGTGAATTCGGTCCAAATTTTGTTATTAGAATTTAATATACGTAATTTATACAGGTTTAAAAAATAGATGAAAGTGGTTTATGTGAAATTTTAGAGTAAAAAATGGACGAGTTATTTTTCGAATGGTATCATAATTACCATATTGAGCCGATGGACAATAGAATGATAGGCAGATTTTTTTTTTTTTTTTTTTTTTTTTTTTTTTTTTTTTTTTCATATTCAAGGAGGATTTAATAGCCATACCCAAAAATAATCATACACAAAAATTCTAGTTCAGTTCTGTGCATAACTTCATAAAATTTTTTATGGTAAAATAATGAAAATGGCACAGACATTGTGATTATAGTGCCCCTTTCTAGCAGATTTTTTTCAAATTCAGGAGGGAACTACCAGCTGTAGCCAAACACTTACACGAAAAATTTCGTTCAATTCTATGCATAACTTCATACATTTTTAGGTGGTACAACATTGAAAATGGTGCTAAAATCGTTATTACAGCGCCTCCTTCCGGCGGATTTTTTTCAAATTCAAGGAAGACCAACTAGCCATAGCCATGCACTTACACAAAAAATTTGGTTCAATTCGATGCATAACTTCATACACTTTGCTTGCCACAGCAGAAAACATTCACAAAAAATTTTGTTCCAATTATATTAAATATCTTCATTAATTGACAGTTAAAAATATAAGTTATTTTAAAATTTTAAAAAGATTTTTTAAGTATTTGGTTTGGCCGAATATTTCGATATTCAGCCTAACCGAATATTCCGTAGTTAGGGCGAATGCCGAATGGATGCGACCGATTGTTTGATGCATTCCTACCTAAAATAAGAAAAGTTTGCATTTAAAAAGTACAGAATACAATGCGTATCTAGAAACTTAACGTACGTTTTAGCAGTCCTTTTAAGTTGTTTGATTAATTTTTCAGATGTAAAACAATCTGTATGCTCGCTGCTAATCTGCGCTGTTTCTGCCAGAGCTGCAAAGTCGGTGGGAAAATTAGCTGACTTCGACACCGGAAATTTTAATGACTCCGAATCGGACTCCGTCTACAAGATGGCTAATATATTAGTCATTAGTGTTACTGTTGGTTAAAAATATGAGGGAACGCAAGAAAAATAACGCGAAAACTTTACCTTTTCGGTATTTGTTCTTAGAGCTTCGAAAGATAACTAGTCGTTGGGGGCCACCTTAATACTTACCCATCATGGATATGTATATGGAAATAAAACATGAGAAAACTATTAATACAATGCATTGCAATTAAACAAAAATTATATATATTGTTAATATACATAGTAATGCTATATTAAAGAACTGCTGATGTACCAATTTCGACAAATTATATAAAACGCCAAACTACTCAAGTAGTACCGAACTACGTAAAAGAAACATCCTTATCACTCCAAAAATAATGATTCTATTAACTAACAATTAACTGCGTCGGATTAAGCGTCTCATTTCTAATTAAAATATACCTCTGAATTGAAATTTGAAAGAAATACAGGGTCATGAAAAATCGAAGAATGTGGAAAACAGGATTACAAATATCTCGGCAACTAATAATCCGATCGACTTCGTTTTATATGCAAAATGTGTGTTATTTTATTGCCTTTTACGTCCATTCCTTAGAACAAAAAAAAATCGAAAAATTTTATATCCCTTTCATCAGAACGAATTTTTCGAGATTTCCGTATAATCGAGGTTGCTGATATTAAATAGGCTTCGTCCCATTCTTATAATATTCTAACTACATACAAAATTTCAACTCTCTATCTCAATTTGTTCGGGAGATAGAGCGTTTACAGACAGACAGACGGACGGCAATTTTTTTTTTTTTTCTAAAAATATGTTTTTCGGGATCTCCACTGTCTAAAACGTGGAAATCCGTCAAAATTTTTTTTTTTTCGATTTTCAAAACGATTGCAAGACTTACCCTATACTACTAATTAGTATGTGTTATATAAGTACAGTCGTCTCCGCATAAACGAATATTGACGGTTCCCGAAAAAATATTCGATTAAGCGGGGTATTTGATTAACCGGGGAGGCATATAAATGTAATATTTAAGGTGTAATAAAATGACAAAATTATTAAATACAGTATATTTAATTACCAGAGTAAGAAAATCATTAAAAACTTTAATAGAACAATGAAACTGAATTAAAAACAAAATAATTCAAGTAAATACACATTAGTTCAATGTCAGTAAACACATCATTTGGTTTACATTACATTTTATGCAGATTGTGTGAATTCGGTCCAAATTTTGTTATTAGAATTTAATATACGTAATTTATACAGGTTTAAAAAATAGATGAAAGTGGTTTATGTGAAATTTTAGAGTAAAAAATGGACGAGTTATTTTTCGAATGGTATCATAATTACCATATTGAGCCGATGGACAATAGAATGATAGGCAGATTTTTTTTTTTTTTTTTTTTTTTTTTTTTTTTTTTTTTTTTTTTTCATATTCAAGGAGGATTTAATAGCCATACCCAAAAATAATCATACACAAAAATTCTAGTTCAGTTCTGTGCATAACTTCATAAAATTTTTTATGGTAAAATAATGAAAATGGCACAGACATTGTGATTATAGTGCCCCTTTCTAGCAGATTTTTTTCAAATTCAGGAGGGAACTACCAGCTGTAGCCAAACACTTACACGAAAAATTTCGTTCAATTCTATGCATAACTTCATACATTTTTAGGTGGTACAACATTGAAAATGGTGCTAAAATCGTTATTACAGCGCCTCCTTCCGGCGGATTTTTTTCAAATTCAAGGAAGACCAACTAGCCATAGCCATGCACTTACACAAAAAATTTGGTTCAATTCGATGCATAACTTCATACACTTTGCTTGCCACAGCAGAAAACATTCACAAAAAATTTTGTTCCAATTATATTAAATATCTTCATTAATTGACAGTTAAAAATATAAGTTATTTTAAAATTTTAAAAAGATTTTTTAAGTATTTGGTTTGGCCGAATATTTCGATATTCAGCCTAACCGAATATTCCGTAGTTAGGGCGAATGCCGAATGGATGCGACCGATTGTTTGATGCATTCCTACCTAAAATAAGAAAAGTTTGCATTTAAAAAGTACAGAATACAATGCGTATCTAGAAACTTAACGTACGTTTTAGCAGTCCTTTTAAGTTGTTTGATTAATTTTTCAGATGTAAAACAATCTGTATGCTCGCTGCTAATCTGCGCTGTTTCTGCCAGAGCTGCAAAGTCGGTGGGAAAATTAGCTGACTTCGACACCGGAAATTTTAATGACTCCGAATCGGACTCCGTCTACAAGATGGCTAATATATTAGTCATTAGTGTTACTGTTGGTTAAAAATATGAGGGAACGCAAGAAAAATAACGCGAAAACTTTACCTTTTCGGTATTTGTTCTTAGAGCTTCGAAAGATAACTAGTCGTTGGGGGCCACCTTAATACTTACCCATCATGGATATGTATATGGAAATAAAACATGAGAAAACTATTAATACAATGCATTGCAATTAAACAAAAATTATATATATTGTTAATATACATAGTAATGCTATATTAAAGAACTGCTGATGTACCAATTTCGACAAATTATATAAAACGCCAAACTACTCAAGTAGTACCGAACTACGTAAAAGAAACATCCTTATCACTCCAAAAATAATAATTCTATTAACTAACAATTAACTGCGTCGGATTAAGCGTCTCATTTCTAATTAAAATATACCTCTGAATTGAAATTTGAAAGAAATACAGGGTCATGAAAAATCGAAGAATGTGGAAAACAGGATTACAAATATCTCGGCAACTAATAATCCGATCGACTTCGTTTTATATGCAAAATGTGTGTTATTTTATTGCCTTTTACGTCCATTCCTTAGAACAAAAAAAATTCGAAAAATTTTATATACCTTTCATCAGAACGAATTTTTCGAGATTTCCGTATAATCGAGGTTGCTGATATTAAATAGGCTTCGTCCCATTCTTATAATATTCTAACTACATACAAAATTTCAACTCTCTATCTCAATTTGTTCGGGAGATAGAGCGTTTACAGACAGACAGACGGACGGCAATTTTTTTTTTTTTTCTAAAAATATGTTTTTCGGGATCTTCACTGTCTAAAACGTGGAAATCCGTCAATTTTTTTTTTTTTTTCGATTTTCAAAACGATTGCAAGACTTACCCTATACTACTAATTAGTATGTATTATATAAGTACAGTCGTCTCCGCATAAACGAATATTGACGGTTCCCGAAAAAATATTCGATTAAGTGGGGTATTTGATTAACCGGGGAGGCATATAAATGTAATATTTAAGGTGTAATAAAATGACAAAATTATTAAATACAGTATATTTAACCCATTTTAGGCCAAGCACAGAAATTTTATAAAATGTAGCATTATTTTTATTGAAATATGCTTAAATTACATACATTAAGACACAAAAAAAGATTCGTGCATGAAAAATAATATTTTATATAAAAAATAATATTTTATATAATAATATAAAATATTATTTCTTATAATGAATAATATGAATATGAATAATATTTTTATGACTTTTGTTTTATTCTTATTTCATATACAGAATTTGCAACTTTAATCTATTTTAAAAGCATATAATTCATTTCAATTGGAATAATAATATATTTTTAAAAAGTCGAATTTGTCAAAGGCGTTTCAAATTAAAACTCTAGCGTATTTTGAAAATTTTTTAAGAGAAAGTGTTTACTCCAATTGAATTACTAATATTTTATGGATGTCTTCAAAAGCCTTAAAAAATAGAAGAAAAATAAAATTCTTCAAAAAAATGTGTCAGAGTGTTAAAAAAAAATATTTATCGAAATGTTTCGTATACGAACCTTTGGCCGAAAATGGGTTAATTACCAGAGTAAGAAAATCATTAAAAACTTTAATAGAACAATGAAACTGAATTAAAAACAAAATAATTCAAGTAAATACACATTAGTTCAATGTCAGTAAACACATCATTTGGTTTACATTACATTTTATGCAGATTGTGTGAATTCGGTCCAAATTTTGTTATTATAATTTAATATACGTAATTTATACAGGTTTAAAAAATAGATGAAAGTGGTTTATGTGAAATTTTAGAGTAAAAAATGGACGAGTTATTTTTCGAATGGTATCATAATTACCATATTGAGCCTCTAACTGACAACACATTACTATTGTATTAAGGGGTTACTTAAGTCACGCGAAAGGATTTGCTCGCTAATGCTAACCCTATAGAATAAATTTATAAGCATATCTCTACCGCATTTCAATATTTTTAAATGATCTTTTTTTGCAATGATGGATGAGATCGATCTGTTCAAAGGCCGTCGTCATTTTTAATCTTTTTCGATTTTTATTGTTGATTTTTTTTTTTTTTTTTTTTTTTTTTAATGAGGTTGATTTCGATTTCGGAACTGGTTTTAAAGATGAAAATGTTTCCATTAAAAATACCTGTAAAAAATGAAAAAGTGAAAAAAAAATATCCTTTGACAAACAAAAGTAAACAAAATTGAAAGTTGATTGAAATTATGGTCCAATTTATTTCATCATTTAAAAAATTTATTAAAAAAAAAAAAAAAAAAAAAAAAAGAACAAGGAAAGAAGCTTACTTGACCAATCCCTTGTACTCTTGCCAAGCGAAATGTATGCTGGAAGTTCTGGAAATTTGTTTTTTGTGTAAGAGTCGAAAATGACAAAAAAATGTGGAGGAAATTCTAATTAAAATGTGTTTTTCCCACCCATTTGTCAAATTGTCTCACTCAGTTGTTATTTGATTAAGCGAGGACTTTTTGTGAAAAGTATTCGGTTAAGCGGGGGAAAATAACATTAGCCCTATGGGATTAAATTCGGTTCCGGAGGATTTTATTCGAATAAGCGGGGTATTCGATTATCCGTTACCCGATTAAGTGGGGAGGACTGTATAATATAAAATATAATAAAATGTTATAATAATTATTATTTAATGTAGCTATTAAACATAATTAAAATTATAAACAGTCAATTTATAAATAATACAAAAAAAAAAAAAAAAAAAAAAGATTTGGAATTTGTAGACCTTTTTACCTCCGATCCACATTCACACACACAGAAGAACAAGGGAGACTGAATTAAAAAATTATATGTACAGTGAAACCTCCGAATAAGGGACACCTCTATTTAAGGGACAAAACTTCCGGGCCCAGTCCCTTGGTATAGGATGTGTAATGTATTTTACCTCTGAATAAGGTACACTTCAAAATGATATTAAAGAGACTAGTTTTTGAATTGCAGATAATGAAGTAGTCTGTGATGAAAATGAAAATACAGATTTTTGTGAACTTATCAAACAGACAGACAGTATGTTTTAGTTAATTTTTATCCGGAAAGGCCTGAAACTAGCAAATATTGTTCAGAAAGTATGTAATCGACCAACATTTTTTTTCCCCCAAATGCAATAGATCTTTCAGAAAATATCAATGTGGGCGTTTTGAACCGAATTTCCACGAGAAAGAAAAATAACTACACAAGAAGGGGTAAAAAACGTCTTTGTCATGTGATCAAAATCACTTATTACTGACAGGTAATTTATTTTTCAAAAAATTGAAAATACAGTTCAATTGCAAATCGCTTCCATTGTCAAGCATTTCAATTTTATACCTTTCAATTAAAAAATGAATTTTTAAATGCGCCAAAACATTTTCTGCTTGCTGAGTAGAGCAGTTGAGAGATTTGTTGCCTTAAAATTCGCAAAACAGCTGAATACTTTTTTTCTTTTTTGGTGAAGCTGCTGAAAATGAAGAACTAAAATTTATAAGTAGGGTAACATCCCCAGTAATTGGCATGCACCAGTGATTGGCACATCTTAGAAACATGTCCTAAAATAAGATTTATATCCAATCTTTTAAAAATGTAAGACCATATACCAGTTATATGCTCATTGACGTTAAAGATTATAACTTTGATTTATGCTACTAGATGACAATAGTGCCTAGGAAAGAGAAACAATTATGGCTTGTATGATATTAGCCATTTTTGTTGTAAATGCTTCTTCTTTGGTTTAAGGAAGGCATGCTTTTCAATTCATTATTATATGATTTAAAATATATTTTAAATTTTAATTGACAACAGTTTTGTTTAGTTAAAAAGGGTTACTTTAATTGTGTAAAGGTATTTTCAACACAAATATTTGGATTTCTGAATTTATGATAGATGCCAATTAATGGTGCTTCAATTTTGCTAGTTCCAAGTAATTGGCACCTATTCCAATTACAAGGAATTCGCAAGGAATTTGAGATTAAACCACTTATTTTGGAAGTACTTTTAAAGTTATAGACTAATTTTGTTTATCATTTGTTTTTATTTGAAAATATGAAATATTATCAGTAATTGGAATCCATTAAAACTTCATATGACAATTACTGGGGACAGCATGACAATTACTGGGTATTAATATAAGTATACTGTATTGTTTTAAAGTGTTCACATTTCAGACTAATATGCTGATTTCTTACTCTCAAAAACCTGAAATATGGCATCTTCATCTACAGTAAATTCATTTAAAGCGATTAAACCCAATGCAAAATGTAAAGTTTTTTTTAAAATATAAACTTGTGCCAGTTACAGGATTACAAGGTGTCATACATTGGTGCTCTAGGTGCCAATTACTTGTGATTCCAGCAACTTTTTATAAATATATTTTTATAAAAATATTTTTTCAATTTTTTTGCTTTTAGTGGGCAAAATAGATGCACAAATATGCATTCTTTGATTTAAAAATATTTCCAAGTAAATATCTTATTTCTTTGTAATGAAAATTCAAGTAAGTTTAAAGACAAATTCTTAAAGTGCCAATTACTGGGGATGTTACCCTATGTTAAATGAACATTTAAAAGGTTTATTTTGAAAAATTGAAATTTGCAAAACAATTCCTTTTGTTTGTTACTTCAAGTAAAATTCTTTCAAATGTTTGTATACTTTTTTCTGCTTGTACACAGTTTGCATTAAAAATACAAATCAATAATTCTACAAATCATTTAATGATTTAGTAATTAACTGAAAATTTTAATTATTTTTCTTCCTTTTGTCTGATTAATATAATTTATACACTTCGGGTCATTTAAGGGGCATCATCTTTAATGCTTTGCTATTTTTATATCTTTCAGAACGATTAATTAAAAATAATATAAAAACTCCGAATAAGGGACACCTCTATTTAAGAAACAAAAGTTCCGGTCCCATAGGTGTCCCTTATTTGGAGGTTTCTCTGTATAAGTACGTAGAGTTTATGTTCTAATTCTCCGTACCTTTAAAATTTTATCATTGTGGTAGAGGTGTGCACGGGCTTGGCCCGTGGCCCGTAACCGGCCGGCACGGCAGATTTGGAATAGTTTTTTCAACGGGCCGGGCCGGCAAAAAAATTGAACGGGCCTACGGGCCGGGTCGGGCCGATAAAAAAATTTTCGGGCCTGCCGGCCCGTTTGCAAGATTTTTTAAGCAGATACAATAAAATATAAGCTATTTTCAACGAAATGTTTTTAACGAGAATAAGTATAAATGTGCGTCACGAGCCATACTAGTTTGACAGCATTAGTATAAAAATGTACAGTGTAGAGATCGGCATCGGGCAGTTACATTGTGTGTAACCCGTTTTAATATTTTTTTAGCTGACTCGTGTCGGGCCGAGATCAAGCTTGCATTATTTTTCTACTTGTAGACTAACCGGACCGGAACTAGACTTAATTGTTCTCAAGATCTGTAGGGTGGACAACATGATTTGTAAAATTATTAACAGCGATAAAGAACTTATGTTAGCTTAATCTTTGGATATATACTTCTTGATGGTTTTTTAATTAATTTCTCAATAATGCGAAAGTTTGACACATTTTCTGATTAATTTTAAATTGTAAAAGTATAAAAGTGATAAGCCTGACTATTAAAGGGATTTGGAATCGAATAGAGTTTTTCATTTTTGGTAAATAAAATGCTTGTGTAACCTTGTTGAGGTATATAATAGTTTCTCAAATGATTGCAGGTTTTTCTCCCTTCCCATGCTATCACTTCCGAAAATTCTATTCAAAACGCTAACTATGACAGTATTTTATTTACATGCAGTATTCTTAAATTGCTTGTATCAAAAAATGGATAACCCCATTCGATTATATAGTTTCTGAATAAAGATACCTGCTAAACTTATGCGTTTCTGAGAAAAAAATAAATTTAAAAATATATCAGAAAGGAGCTTCTTTGAATTTAAGAATGAATTTGGATTTAAAGTCTTTAATAAAATGATATAGAAATATTTTTATAAATCTTCTTTTATTAAACAGCTTCAAAAGTTACGATGTTTTTAACTTTCTTTCTTTTTTCTTTTATTCTAAGCCATATTAATTTTTTAATGAATCTTTATTCGAATGTTGAAAGCCTAAATATCTAAGTAATCATTAATGCTGTTAATGTGTGTTTCCAGTAAAATATACTGTAAAATCATTCCATAGATATGTATGCAGTATTCTTTTAAGGAATTTTAATTATATGATAAAACTCTGAATTTTTTAGAAATCGTAGAAATTGTAACGGACCGGGCCGGGCTTGGTTTCACTGATTTCTGTACGGGCCGGGCCTAAAATATAAAAATTTAAACAGGCCGGGCTGGGCCCGGGCCGAACTTTTGAGTTTAACAACGGGCCGGGCCGAAACAATTTTCCGCCGGGCCGGGCCCGGGCCTGGAAATTCCGGCCCGTGCATCTACATTGTGGCAGTGACAGGTTTTGAAGTAACATTTAAGGCCCCTCCCCCATTTCAGTCCAGAGAGAGAAAGACCCCCCCCCCCCAAATTAAAAAAAAAACTCAATCTAGTGTTTATATTCTAAGATTAACCATGTGTGTTATTATCAGATTTATCTAAATGTGTGATTTGTAAAAAGGTGCGCTTTTTTTCCGGGGCACTTTTTTCCGCTTACCTATGTAGTGTCCTCCAGAGCAGAAACATTTCGATAGAAAGGGGGAAAAAAATAAAAATGAAAATTTTACTAGTGCAAAAATAATTCGAGATCTACTAGAGTTTTTATTTAAAAAAAAGAAAAGAAAAGAAAGAGTCGGAGCTGGAGTCGGCTTGTTTTTTAGCGACCCCGACTATTTTACTCAAAGATGGGCCCGACTCCGACTCCGCAGCCCTAGTTTCTGCTACTGGCAAATCGTTTTGAATAACGACTTTCAATGTGAACATTCCTAATGACGGTACTTGAAGTTTTTTTTTAGCATTTGTTCAAAAGAAAATTTTTGAATGCCGTTTTGTTTAAAATATCACGAATTAGTAGTTTCACGTAGCCAGGAGCCTCGCTAAAGGGGGGGGGGGCAGTTGGAGAGCCTCCCCCCCAAACATTTTCACATGCTATTACAGTTGGCAAATTTACAAACATAACTGGCAAATTGGTTCAAATCTTTAATAAAAAACTATAATACACTTTCTATTTCTAATAGATTTGACGAAAGTTACCAATATAATTAGAAATATTATTAAGCTTTTTGCAAATAAAAACTATATTACATTTTCTAAACGTGATAGCTTGGTAAAATTATATAACTAGTTGGCAAACCTCGAGAACTATTTATGTTTGCTTTTTACCGAGTTGGTAAATACTGAATTTTGACTTGGCAATTTAAGGCCCCTGTCGAAAAAACGCTCGCGAGCTAATTAGTGCCATTAGTGCCTGAATTATTTTCTTCGTTAAAATCCAAATTTTGTATTTTCCCACCACTTTTAAAGCAAGAATAACTTTTATCTTAATTTATCGAGGACTTTGTCTCGAGAAAGAAAGTATTTATTTATACTCCTTTTTTACTGGTGTGAAATGCGTTTACTCGAATTTTTTAAAACTGTCCCAAAAATGCTACGCTAGGCACTAATGGGTTAAGGCTCTCTCCCTTACCAATAAAATGTCTACGCGAGAGCCCTGAACGTAGCTCATAATTTCTCTATGGTATGTTTGGATTGAAAGTTTGTGCCCTTCTTACGTAGAACTTTCTCTTTTTCTAGGGGTTGGAAGATCGTGTATTCGTGCACGTGTTTATATTTGTCTAGGAATGTCAAAAACTTTCTCTTTCCTGTTTTCGCTTTTAATCATTTAGACAAATTGATCCAGAATCCTCTTGTTCCCAGATATATTCACGCCTATTTTCCCCGCGTTGAAAAATCCGTGAGAACTGACCACGTAATCTCTTTGTAACATTACCCCCTCTTTAGTGGAAATCTCTGTCCTTTTGTCCCGCTTTGTCCAGTTTACGACTTGGACAAATGAACGGCAATTATTTCTTTTCCTATCTTGTGACCCTTGGGCAGTAGTGGCTAGTATCTCAGATTTTTACGCCGGTACCCGTATAATTGGAGGTGTAGCGTTGAGAATCGTTATCGTTTTATGATTGTCTGAGTAGTTTGCTGGGTAAAAATTTGTTATATGTCGTTGGTGGTCTATCTTTTTTGGATTTTAGTTGTTTTTAGTTTGTTTGGTGTCTCCTGTCTTGCAAGTGCTTGCGGTTGGATACTTTTTTCGCTTTTGGGATATTTGATGTGCTTTGGAATTTTTGGATGCTGAGGATTTTTATTTCCTTCTTTTTTACAAGTATGGTGAGTTTTAATGCATTTATTAATTTTCCAGTTTTTTCTAATAAATTATTCATAACCACCTCTGCTAGTTAAGAGATTAAAATACATGAATCCAAAATATCTCACTCATAATTTTTAAACAATCCTAATTTTCCGTTACAAAGGTCGTTAAAGTAAGGGTCTATCCAGACTTTTCTCTGAGGCTCCCGTTTTTGTGAAATTGTGAACAGCTTTTTTAGACTTGTAAAAAATCTAGTCTAAAGTTTGTGAATTTGAATTGATTGTTATATTCAGTTTCTTTTTTATATGCTGTTAAGAAGATATATGTATATAAAATACATATAGTATATATATTTTATATGTGTAAAAATTACCGGTCAGATTTCACTTTTAAATTATTAAATTTGTGAAAAGTTTAGTTTAGAGCTGAAAAATATAGGAAAAAGCCTATTTTTAAGACAAAGAATTTTGTGAAAGGTTCTTTTTTAATGTAAAAAGTTTTCTGAGGTTTTCTGTTTTGAGATACAAAATTTTGTGAAGTGTCCTGTTTTGAAATGAAAAATTCGGTGAAGAGTACTTTAAAGGACCTAGTTTTTTTCTCTAAAAAATTCATGTTTAAGAATATTTAAACATTGTCAATAGGTCTTCCGAAACTTCTTACTTTTATTGGAGAATCAAACAAAGTTTTCGAATCTGTATGAAGATTTTGTAATTTTATCTAAAAAGTAATTATTTTTCTTGTCAGATATGATTTTCAAAACAATGTATTACATGTAGAGAAAATTCCTTTATTGCTGTATTTATGTATGGTGTTTATTTCTGTATTTAAAACTTTCTGAAATAATGAAAGTTTCTTATGTAAATTACTGTATATTATTTAAATTTGTTTTTTACATTTAGTTTGAACTAAGCAACATTTTTTAAAATTGTGATTTAAATTTAAATTTTTCTAATTTTTTTTTTTTTTTTGTGTTTAAAAACTTTTTTTTTTTTTTTTTTTTTTTTTTGAGTGCGAAGTTTGTGTATGCATTTAACAATAGTATTTTGAAACAATTTCCAGTTTATTTTTAGACTAAGTTTTAATCGCACTGTAATTCCAACTTTTGTTCAAAATTTTATACTACGTTAAAAAAAAGCACTTAAAATAAAAACAATTATTATAAGTTTTCAGCTTATTAGAGTTCAAAATTATTTTTAATTGTTTTGTTGGGAGTTATGGTATTTTCACATATGTGCTGCATTAATGCCTCCTGAATTAATTATAACTAAGTTTTTTCACTATTGTAAATCTTACAGTATGTTTATGAAAATATAAATTTTCCAGCATTTTGCTTAAAATGAATTTAGTCCCACAAGTGTCGTAAAGATCCGATTTTATTAAAGATCTGATGTTATCTGATCTTTATTATGGATATCTTATATATATATATATATATATATATATATAGGTCTGCCCAGACTTTTCTCACAGGGTCCTGTTTTTGTGAAATAGTCAGGGGTGGGAAATTTTCAAAAATTTTCACCAGCCAGGGATTTATTTAACCAGCCAGCAAAATACAATATGCAGTTGAAAATAGTGAAGACAAAATTTAAACAACTGAAGAAACAGTTAATTATTATTACTACAATGCATTTTTATATTTTTGTTCGATAAAAGTAAGAAATATATACAGGAGAAAAAATATTAGTATTATAGCGTAGAATTTAGTATAATATTTATGTTACAAAAATTTCAAAATATAGGGAACTAATAAAAATAAATAAATAAATACAGATTCTGGCATCTTTACAGTTTGAAGTTTGAAAAAATAACTTAAAACTTCACTCGCCCTGAAGGAAAATTTACTCGCCAGTGGCGAGTACAATGATGTAATTCCCCAGCCCTGGAAATAGTGAATTTTTTTCTTATTTTTGTGAAAATTCTAGTCAGAATTTTGTGAATTTTTAATTATCGATGTCTTCAGGCTTTAATCCTTCATGCATAAAAAGCTAAGTAATATGCTCTTTGGTGAATTCAGCTGTTTATTTACAGGCCAGAATTTATTATTAAATGATTGAATTTGTGAAAATTTCAAATTGAAGGTGAAATTTTCTGTGAAAGGTCTATTTCAGCGACAATTAATTAATTAATTAATTGTTGGAAATTGATCCTTATAATTATAGAGAAGACATGTAACAGAAGTTAGTATGCAACAAATGATATTTCAAAAATATAGGAATAATGTAGTTTTAAAATTAATATTTTCAATTTCTCAAATTTTAATATAAAAGTTATATTTCTTTTCTTGATTAAAATCACCTTTAATAAAACCATTTAAAAATATGTCAATAAAATAAGATCAAGCGGTTTCGATTGTGTTTAACACATCGAGTGCCACGTCAGTCAACGGTGACTGACACTGAACTTTCCATTTGGATCGCGTCCGTCACCGATAACTGACAGTTTAAAATATTATATAAAACTAAAATAACTAACTAACTAAATAAATACTTACTGAAAATTTATTTATTAATTACCTAACTTTTATTTATTACAGGATTATGCTTTCTTAATAATTATTTAAAAAACATTTTTTTTAAAATTTTGTGATATTATAGTTTTAGATTTATTTTGTTGTGCTGCGTTTCAAAAGCAGAGGAGTATGTGTGTGTGTAGTGTAAGGGGGGGGGGGGGGTTAGCTGCTGTTTTTAAATTTCATCATTATTTATTGAATTTCAAAGAAATTTACGTTTCTAAAAAATAAGTGCATTTTGTCGTTTGAATATTTCTAATTCGGAAAAGCTTATCATATTTTCGGGAACCATTCAACTAATCCATGCCATGTATATTTAAAATTATATCTTCTTTTCATCTGAAAAAGGAACTAAAAAAAATATCTCTATTTAAATTGCTCGGAATTCACGGAAAAAAATCAATGTATTTACATCTGTGTCTGGGGAATAATTAATTTATGAAACTTATGTAATTTTGCTAGAAACAATCTTTCTTCTTCTTCTTTATTATATTTTTTTGAAAATCAACTATCAGTCGCTTTTTCTTAATTATATCAGTGTTCAGACATCTGGATATACTCTCTCAAAAGTAATTACTACTTACTATTGTTATTACTGTTTTTATGAGCATTAGTCCCTTCGGAATGAGCGACCGGTATACATGCCGCACAAAGTCCTTGATTATTCCTATCAGTTATTTTTATTGTAAATTTTGCCTCATTTAATCAGAGCGTTTTCTCAATTCAATTAAACCAAAATTTCTATTATGAAAAATCAGTGATGAAAAGTTAAAAATTTTGTAAAAGACGTTTGTCCCCAAGGTATTAACGATGACAAATGTATATTTTTGGATTAATCATGGCAGAAGTTAGAAATATTTTTAGATATATAAATTCTAAACAAATATTTTGAAAGGAAAACAATAACATGATATATTTAATCTTTTTCATTTTTGTGGTTACTGATTATAAAAATTCAATATTAATATATGAAAATAAAAAAAAAAATTCTAAAATAATACTAAAAACCAGAAAGAAAAATCATGCGCCAAGTATGGATTATGAAACTCTTTCAAAAGCGTCCAGAACACTTTAACTGAACTTCCACTGTTTGAGAAGATGAAAGAAGATACCTAAATAAACAAGTTAGAAATCGCATAACACATCCTAAAACTAGATTTGAGTAATTACCGCATGCAACCGGAAAATTGCTCGAATTGTTTTGTGCATTCATGTACAGGGTTTATAGATTTGTACGTATTACACAATATGCAAAAATTCGGCTTAGTTATAAAATTCATAACACAGTTGAAATTCACCTTCAGCAATTTCTATCCATAAACGGAAATGCAGTCGAATAATTTCGTACAACTCTGTATATTTTCTACATCTTTAATAAACATCTTTATGTTAAATAAAAATTTAATTCAGGAAAACATCCAAATAAAAACAACAAAAATACTGAAATATTTATTTTAAAAACTATCATCCATTGACAACAATGTATCCTAGTTCTTTGTGTTGCACTGTATATGAATTTATGCATCATTAAAAACGAGCTAAAAACAATTTTTTCAATTGTGTTTGAAATAATGCAATATCATTAAAACCCTAGGCAAATGACCCCCCCCCCCTCTTCTCCTCAAAAAAAAAAAAAAAAAAAAAAAAAAAAAAAAAAAAGGACAATAATGTAAACGATTTTTTAAAGTGTCCCACTAAATGATAAATGCTACTGACTCCACTTTCAATAACGAGCAAAATAAATGTCAATAACCAGTGATGACCATCCCCCTCAAACCCAATGACACAAATTCCCCCCCCCCCCCTAAACAGAATGTCGGTTGTAAAATATATTCTACTTATAATCTACTGCACATTGAAAAGCTAGCGAGTTGAGCATAACAGAATGCATTCTTATTGCCCCTATCTAGAATTTAAAGAAAGGAACATTTCTGAAAATTCAATGTTGAAAAAATTTAAAAGTGATATTAAAAGAATCAAGATTTACAGAAATTGCGAGTTGAGTATAGCAGAATGAGTTCTTATTGCCCTTATCTGGAATTTAAAGAAAGAAAACACAAGAACATTTCTGGAAAGTAAATGTTGAAAAAATTTAAAAGTGATATTAAAAAAATCAAGATTTTTTAAACAGTTAAAAAAAGAAATTATTAAGAATTTAAAAATCCTCCCCCCCCCAAATGCACTTTTTCTCAAATTCCCCCCCCCCCCCCCAAAACTAAATTGTATGATGCATCTTGCGTCACCAAACCCCTCTCTGGGCACCCCTGTCAATAACGTATATCAGTTTCATTATGATCAGATGACATATAGCACAGACGGCAGATAGCAGACAGGCAAAGCAAATTCATAAATAGTTTTCAGCTATTATGAAAACCGGTTAAAAAAAAAAAAAAAAAAAAAAAAAAAAAAACACGAGTAGCCCTTACTTTAAACTCTCAGATGAAAAATTTTTAATGAAAATTCTGCATTCATAAATACCCTATATTCCAATATAAAGCTTGTTGAGGCGCATGATACGCACCTATGACATGATCAAGCAGTTCCAGACTGTAAATTATGTAAAATATGAAAAATAAATAAATAAAAGGTAAATAAATCCCCATACCATCCTAATCATAAAAGAAATCTGCAGTTCGGCTTATAGCTGTCATTTATCGAAGTTTATTTATCTTTTATCATCATTGTAATTTTTGTTATTTTTAAAAGTGGTATAAAAGGCGTAAATAGGAACGTTAAAAAACAAAGAACTATACATGTAATAGAACGGCAATGTTTTGTTTCTTGGTTATATTTTTATTCTGTATTATATAGCTTTTAAATAATTTTAATGCGTTTTCGTTTTTTATCACTCTTATTATTATTTTATTGTTAAAACATATAGAAGTTGAGTTTTTAAATTTTATTAATCATTTTATTATTATTATTATTATTTGATAGATAACGGAAACACTTGTTACTACAGAAATAAGAATTTGTTAAAATTATAGAATGAAAGTACATTTGTATGATTTGGTAAAAATAAAAAACTTTATTTTTATGAAATGCAAAACTAATTCTTTAACTTCAACTGTTAAGCGTGCTTATTTTGACAGATAGAAAAATCACTTTTCATACAAATTAGTTTTAATAATCATGTAAAGTAACATTTTTCATTTAACTTTATGTTTCTTTTGTAATAACCCTTGCCGCTTTCAAGATAACTTAAAATATGTTTTCAATTTAGAGCTTCTTATTTATTTATTCTTATTATATTATTGGTTTCCTCTTATATAATGACTGAATGAATAAAAGAAAATTTATTAAGTGTGTGCCTAATGATTCGTAATCGGAATAAATAAATAAATAAAAATTACTCTTATATAGTTAATGATAAATACTTCAAAATAAATGAATAAACCCTTATGGAATGAAATTCCGTACTTAAAATCATTTTCTTATCTTATTATTTATGCATTTTAGAACGCTATATTTATTTATCACAACCCTTCTATTAAGAATTAAATAATACTTTCTTTATAAATACATCCAGCATAAATGTTTTCAACTTTCTATTTTAACATATTCAAGATAAAATATATTCTATGTTTAAAAAAACAGAGGAGAAAAACTCCTGTTTCGTAAACTTATAGGGATATTTATTTCATCATTTCAGTTTTATTATTTATTTCATCATTTCAGTTTTATTATTTATTTCATCATTTCACCATAATTTATAATTTCTAACAGGATCCATTACTTACTATCTTGCCTTTTTTATTTTCCATATCCCATAATATTTATTATCTTTCCCGTTAAAAATTAATTTGTATATCTGCAAAAAGCATTGAAATTACTTAAAAACCGCCTTTTAACTTTTCCCACCCTCGGTCAAGATTCCCTCGATTCTTTTGTTGATTTTATTTTCAACCAATCAGGTGTGACCGTGAGGGGAAAATGAAAGTTTTGATTGGTCATCGAATAGCTTTACGAGATGCGGGTGGTCTGCGCTTTTTGAAATTGTCTTGTTTCCTTCACATTACTGTTGGCTTTTATTATTTGCGGTTGTGTTTACATATTATGTTGTGAGGATTAAGATTTAAGAGTTTGTGCCTTATATTTGTAATTTTCTTGTTTAATGGAACGTAAGTATAGAGTATTATGCTTGTCTATTGCACTTAAAAGTGTTTTTCTCTGATTTTTTCCCCTTTTATTTATGTTGTATGTTTCCGTTTTCATTAATTCTCAGATAAATTCTTTTTAACAGTTCAAAAAAAAAAAAAAAAAAAAAAAAAAAAAAAAAAAAAAAAAAAAAAGTCAATTATTAAGATATACCAACTGTATAATTTAATTCAAAGTGTCATTTGGAGTAATTATTGTAATAGAAAAAAAAATTTAGATGTTATTTTTAAAAAATGAGACTTAAAATTTATTTTTGAATGTTTTTGTAAATAAATTGTTTAACACTATATGTTTAACATTGAAGAAAATTTAATAACTTAATAATTTATTTTAAATCTAGCTTTAAAAAGTTATTTAGCACTGATTAATAAAAAAAATCGTAATAATTCTAAATAATAATAATAAATAAATAAATAAATATTTTTTCTTCAATCTAACCAATTCCTGCATGTTTGTATAACTCTAAAATAATTTAACATGAAACTGCAAGACTAAAGTAAGCGATTTCATGCTTTTCTTTTATGAAATATTCCTTGTAAATCTGTATGATATTTTAATAGGGTCCTATACAAATGGAATCGAATAGTTAATACTTTTGGGACATTGTTTTGAAATTTTATTGCATAGGAAAACGCCCCTTTTTAAAAAGTTGTGGTGTGATCTAATTAGGATGCAATTTTACCTTGCTTTTAATTTTAAATCAATCAGAGTGGAATTAATTTCAATTAAACATTAATGATGCTTCAAATATATGACAGATATGTCAAAATGCTCATTGTTTTTAAAATTTTAATTGGAAAAGAGTGTTTTAATTATTCAGCCAAATATATTTAGTTTGATAAAATTATGATAATAATAACAATAATAATAATAAAATTATTTTATCAAAAGTATGACAGATAAGTCAAAATGCTTATTATTTTTAAAATTTTAGATGGAAAAGAGTAATTTAATTATTCATCCAAATATATTAGTATGGGATAAAATTATGATAATAATACAGTCGAACCGTGTCAACATGAACCTCAAGGGGAATCAAAATTTTGATCATGTTATCAGTATCATATCTTTGTATTCGTCTTTATAGGGGATTGTGAAAACAATTCATGTTAAAAGTAATTCATGTTAAGTGTGTTCATGTTAACAATGTTTGACTGTAATAATAATAAAATTATTTTATCGGCTTGGTTTGAACTGTCAGTGTCAGTGCACCAGTAGACACATCTGAACAATCCTCTCACTGCAATCTTTGAGGTCATTATTATTTTTAATTATTTGCAATTTAATATTATTTTATGATGCATTTTATCATTAAATTTTAACTAGCTCCAGTTTTTATCAAACAGCACATTTTAACGAAATATGAGCACCTTATGTCAAAAACTTTTTCTTAACCTTTTGTATATCTCATTCATCGCTATATGTTTTGTATGTGCATACAAAATGAGTTACATATGATTCAATCAACATAATACCACACAAAATATAAAACATTTTGATCTTTTTCCTTAATTTGTCCAATTTTCATTTTCTTGTTAAATAAAGTCAGGGGGGAAAAAATGGTCTGGGGTGCTAAAGAAAATGGAAGAATGAAAATAGACTAATAAATGTTTTATTTATTTATATTTTTTCTTTTTAAAATTAAAACTTGCACAGTATAATGCTGTTTATAAGATAAAAAAGGGAAACAAATCCTTAAGTGTGATGTTAATGCATATGCATCAAATTGATTAAGATGGAAGTTTTACCCAAACAAAAATTGTCCCCCTTTCCCATCAAACTTACAAAAAATTCTTAACACATCTCATAAAACCTTTTAAATTTTCGCATCTGTTTTATTAAAATGTTAAATACACTATATTGCCATTGATTATTGGACATTTGCGATTTTAGACATTTTACTAAATATCTAGAAAAATACATGAGGAATCATCTCGAAACTCTTAGTGTATAAATATAATAGTATACGTCATACATCTCCGTGAAGATTTTTTACCGAAACTCCATAGGGGACCGTCAACAAATTAAAAAAGAATGAATATCTTTTGAATAACCCTGTCAAAACTAATGTAGCAAAAGCGCTCAAACTCTAGATTATGATTGAATGCCTTATTGTAATACACTGTGTTCATTTTTATGCAAATAGCATGCATACTCGCAGAGTAATTAAGGTTTTTATAAAAATGGTCCCAAATTTTTCCAAGTTTTTTCCTTATAATTTTCAGAGTTCTTAATATAAAATAATGTTTTTTTCAGGAAATAAGACAAACAACATTGCACACAGTACCCTGTAATCATAATAAAAAAATAATGAAAATTGTATACAAAATGAGTTGGTTTACTAAATAATTTTTTACTGCGCATGCGCCAATGATATCAAAATTTCATTTGCATATTATGTTAGCTAAATGTATAGAGCAACTTTTGTGAAAGTCACAAAATCATAACTTGAAAATTCTGAAAGTAATCGTCAATTCAATAAGTTGAAAATCCGTTATTCTCAAAATGAAGCAAAAACAAGAGGGGTTGTATCCATATATTCATTGATTAGTGTCAATATAGAATACACAATACGGGATGTTATGACTACTTTTGGATAAGATCCCTCATTTTTTTGCTTCATTTTGGAAACAACGGATTTTGTCTTTTTTCTATAGACGATTACTTTCAGAATTTTCAAGCCATAATTTTGAGACTTTTACAAAAGTTGCTCTATACATTTTGCCAACATAATATGCAAATGAAATTTTGATATCTTTGACGCATGCGCAGTAAAAAATTATTTTGTAAACCTACTCATTTTTCATACAATTTTTATTCTTTTTTAATTCTGATTACAGGGTACTGTGTGCAGTGTTGTTTGTCATATTTTCTGAAAAAAATATTATTTTATATTAAGAACTCTGAAAATTATAAGGGATAAACTTAGAAAAATTTGGGGCCATTTTTATAAAAACCTTAATTACTCTGCGAGTATGCATGCTATTTGCATAAAAATGAACACATTGTATTACAATAAGGTATTCAATCATAATCTAGAGTTTGAGCGCTTTTGCTACATTAGTTTTGACAGGGTTTTTCAAAAGATATTCATTCTTTTTTAATTTGTTGACGGTCCCCTATGGAGTTTCAGTAAAAAATCTTCACGGAGATGTATGATGTATACTATTATATTTATACACTAAGAGTTTCGAGATGATTCCTCATGTATTTTTCTAGATATTTAGTAAAATGTCTAAAATCGCAAGTGTCCCATAATCAATGGCAATATAGTGTATTATTTTTATTATATGCTAAATTATAGACATATTATAGACATTTAGCTTCTTTTTTTTATGTTTGATGCTTTTTTTTTATGTTAACATTAAAGAGAAAGTTGTGTTATTCTGTAAAATAGAGAAGATAAAATTAGAATTTTTTAAAAATACAGTTTTTTAAAATTTCACATCTATTTTAATAAAATGCTAAAATGTTATTTTAATTATGTAAATAAACATTTATTTCATTTCGTTACACAGTGATAAGAAAGGAAAAATGTGATTAATTTTGGTATTCCCTATTGTCATATTGGCAATTGAGATAAGTGAATTCCCCCACCCCCCTTTCAGTTTTTACAAAGTTTTATGGTAGGATGAAGAAATAAACATAGTCAAAATTTTATTTTTTATCTGCTCTTTATTAAGTTTAAGTAAAAAAAAAAAAAAAATCGCTGCTATTTGATTTTTTATTATAATTTAAAAAAATACAAAACTTTTTGTTAAAATATAGTGTGAATGTGATTATAATTTATCCTTAATGATAACAAACCAGTTGATATTTTTGGAATAAAGTTTGTCGCTTGAAATCTTGGCATGGAATTTACATATAGTAATGAAAAAATATTAAAAATTTAATTTTAAAAACTTCAGTATTTTTAGGGAAAAAAATTTAAATTGATATTTTTATTACATAATGCTCTCAAAAAAAAAAAAAAAAAAAAAAAAAAAAAATTTTTTTTCAATAGTTATTTTTTGTTTGTGATACTTGATAGAATTTCACCTCATTTTAATTTGGAATAATTTATTCTTAACCACTTTCCTGATTATGCCTAATTATCTCGGGTTTGTACTTTGTATATATTACAATTCATTATTATCCCGAGAAAAGTTTGGTGTGGCATAATTTGCCACTCTAAATATTATTATTATTTATTTTTATTTTAAACTTGGTTTGAAGCTTAAATTAAAAAGAAAATATTCTTATATAATTTAAATTATATATAATGTTTGATTGGCAGTTTTCTGAATTTTGTGATATGAGATGCAATTATGTAATTGCAAAAAAAAAAAAAAAAAAAAAAAAAAAGCATATTTTTTTTTTTTCTTCCCCAGAAAAATTGATAAGGGAGCTAGTTAATGTGTAAGGTCGGATTCTGGTAAACTGCTCTTTACTTATTTCAATATTATTGTTTATTGCAGTCCTACTAATTGGGAAATTCATCTAAGGAGACTAATCAGAAGAAAGTGGAGTCAGGGACCATTTGTGGAAAAAGAAAATCCTTTTACAGAAGATAAATCTTTTCAAGAATTAAATTTAAGATCTAAAGTTGAAGTTCTCTATTGCTTTTGCTTGTTTCGTTTGGACAATAATGATATAACTGAAGCCATGAAGGTAATCGTGCAAATTTTGTTTTTAATTAATAGCTCTTAAAGAGATATATTTTTTAAAATGTTGATTCATCTTGATTGACTCATGCTTTATGTCACAGTTTTGTCTAATCTCTAATCTAAGTCTCTAATCTAATCATTCTTCCTATTGCTGAATTACAATTAATTTTATAATAATATTTTTTTTGTGTGTGTTTTCTTCTGTTTTTTTTTTTTTTTTTTTTTTTTTTTTTAATTTAGACATAGTTTTCAGCCTTTGAGGCATAATTTTATTAAATTTGATTAAGGATAGACACACTTACTTTAGGTGTAGCAAGGGCTAATTAGAGCATGGCTGCAATCAAGATAGATTTTTTGCTGTTAGCTAAAATAATTCCTTAACTGAGTCTGAGTTAAAGCAATTCATTATATAATATCAGTATTATATTAGTATTATTTTCCTGAATTTATTAAAAATGTATGTGGTTTTTGAAAATTCATGATTAAATAATGTATGTGTGTGTGAGAAACGGACAGAGAGGCAAATGTTTTTTAAAAGCAACAAGGTTTCCAGTTCTACTTTTACCTATAATTGATTTTAATTGGTTATTAAAAATAGTTTCTTCAACAAACAACTTCAATTACTAAAGATTTATGTACACACACACACATATATATATATATATATATATATATATATATATATATATATATATATATATATATATATATATATATATATGTATATGTGTATTTTCTTTTTTCAAATTATAGTAAACTTTGTCTAATGTAAGACTGACTCTGTATAAGACAGAAAAATGTCTTATCTAGAAAGGTTTTTAAATCCGTAGACATAGAGAAATAAAGTGGAATGCTCTGTGCACGCAAAATTTTCTGTTTTAATTTAAGGTAAGATCACTTTAAGGTGGAAACTTTAGTCAGAGTTTACTGTATTTAGTTTTCTCTAAATATTTTTTATAATAAGCTAATTGATCTGCCCGGCATTGCCTGTGTCCATGATAATAATCTAAATCAACCTTAAATTTTCATAAATTTATATTCACGACATGTGAGACATATGAGTACAATAATTTTGGAATATGTCTACCAATTTTAACTGTACTGAGCAATTTAATTGATTTAAGTTTAAACAAAACGATAAAAAAACGCAAAGAAAATCTTATGCTCAGTTCATATCCTCACGATTGTTTAAATAAGGTTCTGGATTTTTACAGACTCTAAATGAAATAGGTAAGTTTTTGGTGTGAGTTCATTATCATTTTTAATTGATATCACAATTAACAAAAATTGAAAATTCCAATAGGATTTATCAGGAAGGGCTTTGGACTACTCTCACGTAAATTTTCAACCTTGTGTGTACAGTACATTTTGTTTGCCACCACAAACACACTGACAGAGCCAAATTTTCTTTTATTAACATAAATAACTGTAGCTGTTAAAAAAAAAAATTCCGTAATATATAATATTGTTGAACATCTTATTTTTATCTACTTGAGAAAATTCTTAATACTTATTTAAATCATTCTAGTTTCTTGACATGTTTTGTAATTCATTTTTTAAAATAAAATTTGTATTTTTTTCATTTTTCTGTATTAATTTATTTATAGTCAATGGATGCTGAAGCTTTGAGAGTCCAGAAGCTGGGTTTTGATGATGCCAATAATACTTATTGGTATTTTTATGGAACTAGATTGTATAAAGAAGAACCTCTTGAAGAAAAGAAAACTTGGTGATTTTTACAATTTCATATTATATATATTTGAATTTAATGAGCATTACTTTTTTCAATATTAAAAGATAAATATTTATTAAATTACAAAATAAATTATATTTTGTCTAGCAATATTTGAATGTTTGTATTTGAACAATAAGCTCAATGTGCAATGAAAACATAGTATACCTTTCAGTTGGGTGTACTGTCAGATAATTATTTAAATCAGGGTGTCTAATGCAGGTGGCATCATGCTCTTTAATGGTTTTCTTGGTGCCGCTTTATATATTACTAAGTTTTTGTAAGGGTAAAAATAAATTTTAAAGAATGTTTTTAAAATAAAATAAGGTATGCATATATTTTTTTAATTATTAAAGGTTTCTCCCTCTTTTCCCAACAAATTTTTACAAGGCTCCCTATCACTTTTTTTTTTTTTTTTTTATACTATTTTATATTATCTCTTCAAATTACTTTCACAAAATTTATGAATCACAGTTATCATAGATGTTGAATGCATATGACATGTGTGACATCAATGCTTAAGACATGACAATGTTTACTATACAAAAATATTAGTAAAATTTAACCTTTGCAATAATCAGACTCTGTCAACTACAACCATGAGATAATATGTGCATTGTTGCATGATTTAAACTATGTGAATAATGGAGGTCCTTCATTGTTTCTAATTAGGTGATGAGCGCCTTTGTTTACTGAAAAATTGGACAGACCTAAATATAATATTTGGTTACTTACTGCCTAATTGCAGTATGTTCGGCAAATATCCGTCACAACCCAAAAATGATCAATTCAAATTTTAAAAATAGTGCTAAAACAAAAAGTGTTTGTAATTTAAAAGTATTTGTTATCTTTCAAAATAAAAAGCTTGCTTTTAATATAATGCATTATTATTATAGGGATGAGGAATGGATGGAACAAAAATGGAATGCTTTAGTAGGATCGCCAGAAAAGAGGGGCAGAGGTCGTCCACGTAGAACACCTAAAAGACAGAATGTTGAAAAGTGAGTAGTACTCTTATTTAGTACAAGAACACTCGGTAATAAATTAGGTTTAAAAAAAAAATGTAAATGTCATTATCAACTTTGAGAAATATATAATGTCCTTATGGAATGTAATAAAGCATTGTCCAATTGAAATGTATTTGTGTAACAAAATAAATCTTTGAACATAAGTTTATGATCTTTAGTGTCTTTTACTATTGTTTAATTTTAGAAGCAAATTGCTCATTATGTTTATAATTTGTATTTGGAAGTACCAAAGGAGTGCTAGACATGCACTAATGTTGAATTTTATATTTCTGGTGACATAAAAATAAAGCAATTTTTTTGGTAACTTTTTAAAAATACAAGGCTAACTATTTTTATATATAATATTCTTAACAAAATGAATATTTATATTTGCTCTTAGAGGATATGCCTTTTATGTATGGTTAAAAAAAAAAGATTGAAAATCCTGTTGTCCATGATATTTTCATTCATTTTTAAATGTTTCAAATAGGTTTTTAAAAGGCTCTCTCTCTCTTTTCTTCTCTCTTAATAAGTAAATGATAATCTTGCATGTATAAGCAAAACTTATGGTACTCCCCTCAATTAGCTAGCGTGTGGCAAAATTTGAGGGAGACCAGATTTTTAAATATTAGTCCCTGGTCTTTCCTGGCATGCCGGAAAAAGCAAAGAACTTCAAAAAGAAATGTGGTTCATTAGCTGTATTCAGTAGCAGTGAGTTCTGTTCAGGAGGAAGGATGCATTATACAGTTTGTCTTCACTTTTCTAATTATTTAGTTTACTTTTTTTACATATTCTGGAGAATAAAAATGTGTTTCACATATCTTATACTATTTCACACAAAGTTGTCTCCCTATCACCCATCCAATATTTACATTGTAGGAATAGATTATCTCTTTCTTTCTTTCTAACCGATGACCAGGCCCCTACCTGCCGAGTTACCTCAGCTTAACGGGTTAGATACCTGGTATCGGGGCGAGTGACCGCCTAAATGCCGCACAGCGGCAAAAAACATGATTCCTTCGCTTCGCGCGTCATCACATCTGCAGTACTTGCTTCTCAGTCTAGCATACTTTGTTTTGATAGTTGCTTAAAGTTACATCCTGTTGTATGTATTGCAAACTGCTACTCAATTTGGTCTCGTAATTTAAAACCTTGATCAGATGATGAGACCTTCACCTGGCAAGGCACCTCCAAAGGTATAATTCACAGGTAACTTGGAGGACTTTGCACCCATGACAGATTTTACATGCATCAGGTGCCATTAGCGTACATGACGGAATTTTAGCCGGCAGATAGCCTGAGTCCTGTAACCAAATGCTCTGAGTAAAATGTTCTGCCAACTTGGACACTGTTGCCCAACCTACTTGGGAGTCTGGAGCCTAATAGTAGATGGGTACTTGTCAAATGAAAATGGTAATTTAGAGGGGGGGGGGGGGGGGAGAAAAAAACAAAAGAGGGGACTCCGCAAATAGACAATTTGCACCGTAATTAATTTTGAGCTGAACTGAAATGCAAACTTAACTTTGCAAGGGGGATGAGACTCCGCCATTCTACCGTACCAAACCGGGTTAAAAAAATAAATAAAATTAAATTAAGTATGAACATAAATATTCTTATTATATATAAATTAAGAAAAATATTTAATTTTTTAATTATATAAAGAGAAAAATGCGTGCTTACTTTATATCAAAAAGTAATTTCATATGGTAATTTAATTGATTCAATTTACCTTATTAAAAACTATTAACTAAAGAACTATTAACTTTATTAAATTAACTTTGCCTTATTAAAAATTGTTAGGTGACACATGATTTATTTATTTTTAGTAATGTTGAAGATGAAATCAAAGAAGAAATTGTGATTATAAGAGGCAGAGGCCGTCCACGTAGAACACCTAGAAAACAAGATGTTGAAAAGTAGGTGTATTTTGTTGTTAATGTCTATAATAATGTTTTTTAATCCTAAATTTTATATGCCCCCTCCTCCTCTTTAAAAAAATATAATGTATGTTAATTAGAATCTTGACCTTTTCTGTTTAAGATGAATGATATGAACTTAACACAGACCTAAAAATTTATTTGCAAGTGTGGTGAGGGAGCAGAACTCTCTCCTAATGAAATATTGTTAAATTCATTTTTTTCTTAGTGTTTTAAATCGCCTGGGGGAAATAATAATAATAAAAAAAAAAAAAATAAAAAATAAAAAACTACTTTTTATAATTAATTTTTTTTTTTTTTTTTTTTTTTTTAGTTAAATAAATTTTAAAATAAAGAAAAAGATAATGCCTTTGCCCTTACTCAACATCCATGATATTGTTTACTGCATATATATGAAGGTTTCACTTTACTTTTGTTTTTCAGTGTACCTTTTATTTTGTTGAAAATCGTTTTATTACATGGTGTGTATTTATTTTGTAGCATTGTTGAAGATGACTCTAAAAATGATAGTTTTACAACTGTAAGAGGCAGAGGCCGTCCACGTAAGACACCTAAGAAAGAGGATGTTGAAAAGTAAGTTTCTCTGATAATAAATTAGGAAAAAGGGGTTTTCCTTTTCGTAAATATAATATAAGTGTAATTAGTGACTTTAAAATGCACATGACATCCTTGTGGAATCACAACATTTATACAGTTAAAATATATTCTGGACAGAATAAGTTATTATTGTTGAACTTTAGTAGCAAGTATTTTATTATTATTTATTTGATTAAATTATTTATATATATATTTATTTATTGTTTAAGAACAATAATTTTACTATAGTGTCAGAATTCCTATTTTCAAAAGATCTTAAGGATTCTTTAATTTAGTTTTGCTTCTTTTTAAAAATCTTTATTAGTATATTATTATTTTAACACAATCAAACTGATTGGTAAACTTATCATAATGAATATTTCCAACTGAGCAAAAAATTGCCCAGACTGGCAATCAAACCCAAATCCTTGGCTTACAAGGCCAATGCTTTACCGTTTAGGCTTACTAGATGACAACCTGCGGGCAATTCTCTTAGGTAATTTTATTGGTCATAACATCTGGTCTGTCATTTAGACAGCTCGACAGAGTAAACCTTAGGTAAAGGAATTCCATGTAACAATGGATTGGAAAAGAGGTTTCTCTGTTTATTGAAAAAATGTCTATAAAAATTATGATTTGTACTTGAAAATAACAAGGCAGTCCTAGATGTACACTAGCGTTGAATTTTATATTCTTGTGACACACAAAGAAAATTATTTTGTAACCTTTTAAAAATATGTTTGTTATTTTTGTGCATAATATCCTTAAATAATGAATGTTTATATTCATGCAAGCTCTTACTTCAATAGCTTCAAAAAAGGGCATATTACTTTTAGATATGCTTTTAAAAAGAACAAAAGACATTTAAATGTTGCATTTTCCATGATTTCATTGATTTATTTATTTGCAAATATTTCAAGCAGAAAGCAGATTTAAAATCAAAGAAGTAATAATGCTGTACCCCTTCACCTAGTTGATATCAATATTTCAATTGTTTTACTGCATATCTGAGAAGATTTCTCTTTTTAGTTGTTTTTGTTCTTTTATGTTTTTATATCCTGTCAAGAATTGTTTTATCCCATGTCATATATTTGTTTATTTTTAGCAATGTCGAAGAAGACACTAAAGATGATAGGTTTATGAATGTAAGTGAGAAATCAAGATGGTCTGTAGTTTGTGATACACTTGAAGAATGGGTGAATTTTGCTGAGAAGTTTAAAGACAGCAAATCCAAAAATGAAAAGAGTTTATTCACGATACTCCAAGAAAACTTTTTGCCCACTCTGAGCAAAATTTATGAAGAGAAGGTATGTTTTATACATTCACATTATGACATATAATCAATTTTGAAGAAGCATCCAATCTTCATCATCCAATTTTAAAGACACATTTAATGCATTAGATATAAAATTTTCTCAATAAAATACAGCATACTTTCTCAAATCTGCACAAGTTGGGACCAGAGGTTGTGTGGTTTTTAGAATTTTATGGATTTCTGGTCATTGCTTTGTTTACATTTTTAAAGCAGTAACTTTAATGTAATTAATAATGCAAATGAGATTATAATGAATGCTTAAAATATGGTAAAATATTAAAATAATTAAGTAAAATAGTAAGCTAAGATAATAAAAATGTAGATAACTTTAATCATTTTAATGATTAAAGTTTTAAAAGCAAAGGTCAAGTAAATAATCAATAATGTGTTGTTAAATATTCTTTATAAAGATGAGATGCATTTTTCCTAAATTATTCAATGAAACTTGCCTCATAAAGGTGCACTATTAATTCACACCAAAATAAGGAAGTTTTATTTAAGGTTTAGCCAGACTTAATAATAAAAAAGTTTGCTTAATGAGTAACACATTTTGCAAAAAGATTGATTACCAGTGATATCAACAATACCTAGATTTTTGTCAGAAATGCATTTATTTTTCCTTCATGGAAAAGCATGAATTCAGTAATATTAACGACAATTAAAATTAAAATATATGCAAAATTGATAAAAAAATTCAAATGTTGTCCCTAAATCTGAACTGAAAGTTTCATTGTTTACATGCTTAAAAAATGCATGGATTTTAGAGTTGCAGATTTAATGGAGTCTACAGTACATATTTTGTTTACAAATTCAAATCCTTTCAAAAAGAATTCTTGGTCTAATAAGTCTATTGGCTTTTCTTAGTTGCTCTATAAATTCATTTTTTCCCATTTTTGTTTTATTAGTAAATAAATTTATTAAAATATATTTTTACAATGAGTTGTTTGATGCATTTCTCATGCAAAGTTAATCATGCTTGTATTTTTTTTTTTGTAATACGCTGTTTTTATTCTTCCTTTAACAGAATTGCTGAACTTTTTACTGTCAATCTTTCTAATTTATCCTCTTGGTGCACCAAATATGGCTTTTATAAATCTAGTATTTTTGTACATTGAGCAGAAAATGGTCTTTTCATTAAATACATTATGTGTTATAATTTAAAAGAAGCAGTTAATTAACCAAAATAAACTAAAATGATTGCAATAAAGAGAAATACAATACATATATTATTGTATTCTGAATTTTGAGCAAATTGCAGTGCAGCTAAATCCCGTTTTTACACTCTTCAAGAGAGGTAACAGAAAAAAAAAAAAAAAAAAAAAATTATGAAAAATTGACACAGAGCTCTTTCTTCTTTTATACTGCAGGGGTAATCTTTTAATTCTATAACAAAAATTTTTACTGTTTAAGATTAAAATAAATAAATAAAAACTACTGCATTTAAATCTCAGATAAATTTCTATGTAAAAATATTGATGAAAGTTTGTACTAATCTGGCTTTGTTTAAGCACTTCAAGGAGATAAGGAAAACAAATGTATATTTTGTAGCAATATATTCTTAAGCATTGCAAAGTATATCTGAATATAAAAAGATTTATTTAATAAAACACTACCCCCCCCCCCCTTGCCTTTTTTTTTTTTTTTTGGAAAAATAGTTACTATTGTTGATAACTAATGTCTGTATCCTGATTTTTGTTTAATGTGAAAAATACTATTTAACTTTGAAAAAAAAAAAATGCTTTTGAAGATGGGATTTTAAATAAGGTGTTCCAGTTACTGCCATCATCGTTCTGCTTATTATGCATGAAACCTATGAATTATTTATTTATCATCTGTGATTGTTTTTTGTATTACTAGGAAAGAAAACTCCAAGAAAAGATCAAAGCACTTTTACCCGAGGAGCCTTTGCGGGAAAAAATTGTCACTAGAAGAGAAACTAGAAGAATGCGAGGTGATACAGGGGTAATTATTTTAAGTTTAATTTTACGTTAAGTATTAAAATTATATTTTCAAACTATAGTGTCAAGGTTTTGAAACTTTTATTTTCAATGTATATATTGATTTATTTTTATTAATAATTTAAACAATTTTATAATGCTTAATTATGATAGAACAAAATCAATAGCATAATTGCAAGTTAATTCTTGTAACAAATGCCATGAGCTTAAGATTCAGGGGTCCAAATATGGAGTTTTGACACGAGCCCCTAATATGCATAATTATGTTACTAAATAAGACAAGAAAAAAAGAATGATTTTAACTAACTAAATTAAAATAAAATGTAAATAATTCAGTATATATATTTTTAAATGAAAATTTTGCAGAAAATGCTCCCTAGTTTAGTGTGTCTTAATTTTTTTTCTTATACATATTTTTAAATTTTTAGGGAGATATTAATTATGCTCTACTTAACGGCTATGATAGTGATGAGGATTATAGGCGTCGTAATGATGATTTCAAAATGACTGCAGTAAAGAGCAGAGCTGAGCGACTCGAAGAAAGAAAAAGTAAGTCGTTTTGAAGTTTATATTTATTCGCTGAGAAAAAGGAAAACCAAGTATCTAAAACTCCTCTTTTGAAAGCATTTTTGGATCTTTCTTGCATTGATTTATAATATGTACAAAATTATTGATGATATATGATGCATAGGAGGTACATATCTGAGAAATTAATGCTCAAAATTTTAAACTTCATTCTCTTCATATATAATATTACAGAATTGCTGGATTAAAAGTTGATTTTTAAATGCTTGTAACTATCATCTATAATGCTATGTGATGATGAATCATAAGTAAAATAAATTGTATAAACACTTTAAAATAACTCCAGTGCATTGAAGATGGTACAACAAAGATATCAATGCAGGAATTAGTAGCTATATAATAGACTTCTTATCTTATTAAACATGAAGATTTCTATTTGCTTATACGGGAAGAAAAAAAAGTTAAATACCATTAGCTTGTTAGTATGGACACGTCTGCTGCATAAATATGTGTTAATATAAAATAAAATTTTAAGAAATGTCATTGTATAGAGTGAAAAATTTTCTACATTTTTTAGAAAATGCCATAATATATATTTTTATCCTGTTTTAAATTGCATACAGTTTTCTTTATATGCAAATGTAAAATGTATATTTCATCTATATATTTATTTATATTCATCTAGAAAGAGCTGTTGAATCTGATGCTGTCCAATATGTTGGTACTCGTAAAAAAGTAAAACAGAATGAAGACACGAAGGATTCTTCAGATTCTTCACAAAATTCTACTTCCAATGATAATTCTGAGTAAGTTTTTGGCTCATATTAATTTTTATTTTATTTATTTTTTAATGTCATTTTGACAATCAAGTGAAATTTCATTATCATAATATAAAGCATAAGTTTTATTTAAAGAGAAAACAAATGTTTTAGTTTATACAAATAATATATTATCCAATTGCCAAACTATTCAGAGAGTTAAACAATATTTTGAAAAAGAGAAAAAGGCACTATCCAAATTTTTTTGTAAATTGTATTTAATACCACTCATGTATGTTGGTTTTCATAATTGGTATTTTTACAAATAGTAAGAATAATGAATTACAGTTATTATTGATGCATAATTTGCATTGTTAATTGTACAGCTAAAATTTGTAAGAATAATGAATTATAGTTATTATAGATGCATAGCTTGAATTTTTAATTATACAGCTAAAATTTCAATCTTTTATCATTTGTTCTATTTAATGTAATGATTGTAACCATATGAGCGGTTCGCCCATATTTTTCCATTTCTTAAAAAATAATGTGTTGTGCATAAAAATATTTTAAGCAGAAGTGTTTTTCAAGATGTATATCAAATGAAAGGGCATGAAATGTATTTTAGAAACAAATATGGAAAGGGGAATTTTAATTAAGGTTATTTTTATAAATATTTTTAATAAAATGCAGGATAGTCCTCGAGATACTCAGACGGATAATCTGCATCTAGTATTTCATTATTGAATTGATTTATTTGTGAATTTAGTGTAAGTAATTAATCTTCCTTTTTTAATCTTCCTTACTTATTTATTTATTGTATTAGTTTAAGATTAAAAAAAAAAAAATTGTTTCTACATGTTTATTTAACTTTTTTTTTCTTTTACCGCAGCAATGAAATAGATCTTATGTCTCAAATGGTTAAACGTAAGTATTGCTTGCTTTTTTTTTGTATCTTTGAAATAGAATTTGTACTGAATGAAATGTTTTGATTCTTAGTTATAAGTCGTAGCTATCAGGGTAAATTAACTGTTATAGGATTTTGCTTTACAATATTTCTTAACTGCTTGAGGGATGGTGGGATATATTATATCCGATTTAAGATCTACTTAATCAAGATTTACCCCAGAAACTTTTAATTAAATTTTACTTACATAACTTTTGTGGAAAAAAAGCTGTCAATTACTTTTCCTTATTTTGAAATAAAATTACAAAAAAAAAAAAAAAATCTGTATGAATTCAACATAGCAGAAGCACAATTACTTGCATCTTAAAAGGTTAATTCCCATAGTAATGAACATATCAAACATAATATTTAATCTTTTAGCATCAGTAATTCAGAATAATTTTTTTTTTATTTCATTGTCTAGTTGTGGAAGATCTGTGACAAAATAAGACAAACTTTATAAATAATATGTATATATATATATATATTATTAAGAATTATTATTATACATATTATTAAGAATTCTGTAGTAGGAAATTTTGAGAATTGTACATACCTTAAATTTCATATTATGTATGTGATAATTGTTTTGAAGAAGTTAAACATTCATTTCAGAAAACATGCATAAGACAAATTAAATTTGTTTAAAGAATACAAAAATAAGCAGGGATACTTTTGACAAACTTTTCATAAAAATATTTTTATTAATTAAAAAACACAAGCTATCTTACATTGATTAAACATTTAAGCTGTGTTTTAGTTGTTTGTTACTTTTTCTGTTGTCATTTTCCATTTATACGACATTTTAATGTGGTCCTGATTCATTCCTATTCATTTTAATGTAAAAATATATCTTTTATACGACACCCAAAATCATTTATACGCCATTTTTTTCGATTTTGTATAGGTTTATTTTTCTTTATTTTTCAGTGTATTTTACAAACGAGCGGAAGTTGGCAGCTATGAATGACACCAAAGAGTGTGTTTAAATGCACTCCACATTATAAAAATGTGGGCTGGTGTTCGATTAGTCTGAAATTCAGCTTACGTGTAACAGATTACACTGGGAGAGGTCATTATTTTTCCGGGGTTGGTCAGCTTTCCCAACCTGCAAATAGACAAAGTTGCAAATAGACTATCCTTTTAACTGTTATCAGTATTGGCGACTTTTAGTTGGTTGGCCAAGCGGGGTTTTTGATCTTTGATTTTAAATGGTAAGAGAATTATGTACTGCAAATGAGGAACCTTTCGGTGAAATATAAATAAAGTTACGCATATTTAAATTGCTTACTAATTCTCCATCCCTGTTTTTTTGTTATTTGTTTATTCTGGTTTGTTTAATTTACAAATTCATGCAAATCATCACGTTAAACATTAAAATTAAGTGAAAACAAAATTAATTCTAGTTTTGGAAGTGAAAATCAATTATACGTCGTTATCATTTATACGACGTTTTTCAGTAGCCCCTTTGGCGTCGTATAAACGATGCTCCACTGTAAATAAAATGCAAAAAAAAAAAAAAAATGTTTGTGCAAGTTTTATCTAACTATCTCTAAGACTTAAGTATTTTTTACCATATTACCATTTAAGTATTTGCATTCTGATGCTTTGTTGGTTGATAAATTGGTATAAGATTTTACTTACAATTTTTTTTTTTTTTTTTTTTTTTGCTTTAATTGTAGCCTTTTTTTTATGTGTTGTTCCTATGCTTAAATAAAAATTATTTCAAAAATTTATTTATTTTTATTGCTTGAAGTAGAATTCACTGTAATGTTTTATGATTTAATTTAATATTTTGTTGGACAAATAAATTATCTTTTCGTTTTTAGTTTTAAGTAGTGTAAAATTACACAAAGATGCTTGGCCATTTCTTTATCCTGTAAATGAAGATGATGCTCCTGGCTATTATGAAATCATAAAGGTAATGCCAATTTTTATCCACAAATTTCATTTAATTCAATGAAAAATTAAGTATGTACAATTTGATTTAAAAAAGTGTACCATCATTTAATAAAATCTTATTATTTTTTTTAATAGTAATATTTAGTTTAAGTTACATGATTCCATAGAAGCATGGGTGACAATGTTCTGCTCTGTGGTTGAATTTTGTCTTTTTTATAATTTACAAGACTGAACATGAGGTAAAAATTATTTATCTGCGACTGAACACGGTTCACATACTGTTTTGCACTTACAAAAAAGGTCTTCATAAGTGCACAATCACAAAAATTTGGAAAAAATTACTGAATGTTCTTCACATGAGAATATATATGTTTATTAAAAAAAAGTATATTTTTCTTGAAGATTTGGGGATTTTTAAGAAGAAAAAATAAAATTCTATTCTTCACACTGAAATATTTATGCCTAGTTGTCAAATTTGATGCCTAGCTTTCTTTCACTTTAATTTTTGTTTAAGAAACAGTCTCATTTGTACTTTAACATAGCTCTTTTCACCACATGCACTTCAAGAGTATCTGCTTTTGAGAAAATATCGGACAGCAGATTGTGTCTTATACTATCTTATACTTGTTAAGGGTGCTAGTCACTCAGCAGTCAAATTCCCCTCCATAATGTTAAATCTGTGGTATTTAATGCATTCTTATATTCAAAATACCTTCTTGGGGAAATAATATTTTTAATTTTTGTTTTCAGCATTCTCTTCATGTCACTTTTTTTTTTTAAGTTCAAAATATTTCTAAAATTTATGCTCAATTTAATATTTTATGTCTTAAAATCTGACAAACAGGAAGTAAAATTTTAACACTTTGTATAAAATTATGCACGGATTATAGTGATATTTTGAAAACGATGAAAAAAAAGAGACATCCTTTAAGAAGAGAACACTGAAAAAGAAGTTCAAAGTATTAATTTTAGAGGAAATAGTTTGAATATAAAAATGCATCAAATGCCCATAGACTTACTGAAGGAAATTCAGCTGCTGTGTGACTAGCACAATTAATCACTTCCTAGTTGATATCAGTTTAACCAGTTACTAACGCTACTTCTAAAATTTTTGCACACCTCGTTAAAAAGCATGGTTCAGAATTGAAGTTTCAATTCAGTGCAGTTCACTTTTATAATTTGGAGGTAAACAAATGCATTTTTAAAATGGCAAAACATGATGTATCTTCCTATTTTGCACTGCTATTTCATTTTTATACAAATGTATGAAAAGAAATGCAGAAAATAAAAAAGTGCTGGATTCTAGCAAAGGGAATTCTAGGCCAATTTGCAAAGTGAACAATTTGACTTTTTCGAAATGAAAGAAAGAGTACCCATGGTTCATTCAAGATGATAATTTGATGCTATGTTTTCTATAAAGTATTTGCAAAACCAGAAGACACCAACTTCAATAATGGATGCTTAGCTTTGCAATATGAAACTGTCAGAAATTATATGTATAATAGCACTAAATATGTAACACTTCTGGAATTAACTCATCCAGATGCCAATAACCATTTCACTTTTCCGTATTTCATTCAGTCAATTTTATTGAAAATTATTTTTTAGAATAAAACTTCCACTTTTAGAAAGATTATTCAAAATAAATTAACATTTGAGAGATGTCTTACATTCAATGTTGTATATATTCTGAGAACTTTAGCTGAAATTAGATTGGCAACTCAACTGCCCTCTCCATGAAAGTAAACAAACAATTGATTAATTTGTCTTTTAAAATATTAAAACATGAAAATCATAGTTCGCAAATGTTGTCTGGTGTCAAAAATTGCATTTTTTGGGAACTTTTATGCTTTGTTGGCACCATCTATCGGTGGTTAAAATAAGAAATTTTATAGCATAAATGCTGGATTCAGTGAGTTATGAATTAATAAAAAATATAGTATGCAGCCTGATTATGTTACATTATCCAAGATACAGACAGATGATTGTTTTCTAATCTTACATAATCAAGTCTACTGCCAAGTTCCAAGGTTAGGATGAAACAGCATATATAAGCAATAATAATGTATATCTCGTTATCATTCTTTTAAAAATACAAAAATATCATTCTTAGAGGCTATCATCTAGTTTTATTATAACAGCAATTCGTTTTACATTATTTTTCAGTTACAGTATTCTTTTATTCATATCTTGGCTCTAGTGAATGGCAAAAACAGGAAATAGTACAAGTGCCCATTACTCATAAGCTTTACTGTGTAAAAATAACCTCCTCTCCTCCCCCCCCCCCACCCCCCAAAAAAAAAAAAAAAAAAAAAAACATAAATAAAATACAATTCTGTCTTAATTTATTATTGTTATTAGATAAATATGGCAAAAATTTATAATTAAATATGATTGTTTATAATTCTTAATGAGTGTTTGTACATTTGCATGAGTTCAATTTTGAAATTCTAAGAAACCATTTTTTGTTTGTTAGGATCCTGTGGATTTATCTGCTATTGAAAGCAAATTATACAAAGGAGATTATGAAACAATTGGTGATTTGGATGAAGATTTTTCAAAAATGGTGTCCAATTGTGAATTGTATAATGGAGAAAATCATGGTAAGATTAAATATCTTAGGTTCTATAGAAATTTATATATGTGTAATCTGTATATATGAATTGTATGATTATGTTATTTTATCTCTTGATGGTTTTTTCCCTTAATCTTGTCGCTGAAACATTTTTTCGTAATATACCATCTCAATCTCAAATGCGTATGCTATTAAGGAGTTTAGAATATATAGGATTCCTACATGACTGGAAAACCTGAAAAACAGGAAATTCTCCGGAAAAATGACAATTGCTCAAAAAATCATGAAAAAGTTAAGCAAAATTATAATTTTCTTCTAAAACCTGGATAACTCAATGAAACATTTCTCAGGGTGTATAGAAATGCTAATTGATCACTAAGACTGGATGCATTGGGATATAATAACTTTGTTCTTGGATCCACAATCCAACCATCTTACATCGCGGCTAGCAGAACAAACTCAAATCGTTGTTCGCGGCTAAACAACATTTGGCTGGCACTAATGGTGCCATCTAGTGCACATAATAACAGATATAACATTCTCTTTCTTCTTAAAGGAAGTATTCAAGTTGTTAGACATGCACAATACAACAAAATTCCAAAAACTGGCCTTTAGGGGCATAATTTCAGACATACAAGTACCTTGCCAAATAATATACCTCTGTGTGCAGCAGTGACTATAGAACACAACACACATGCAGAGACAAACAAACAAACATATATTACTGTAGATGAGATGTATGCAATTTTACTATTCAGTAATCTACCATCATACATAGTAGAAAAACATTCCTTTATACAATATAAAATGCACTAAAGGTATAGTAAACTTGAAAATAATTTAATACATGAAATTTTATTAAAATGTGATATACAGTGAAATTTTGATTTAACTTAACTTGTGTTTAATGATTTCTCTGGTATAACATCTTTTTTAGCTAGTCCCGATTAATTTAAATTACCATAACTTGTAATGTTGAAAAATCCTACATTTAACATTATAATTTTGAAATATTTCCTGCATTTAATGCTTTTTCAAGGATAAACACTCAATGGAATTTTCTTAGAATAATCAGAAATAATGATTAAAAAAAAATAAATTCTTCAGCATGAGAGAGCAGTCAAAAAATGTATCTTAAGTTCTTTTCAATAAGGTGATTTTTTAGAGAAGAGAGGTGATGAATTTTAGTGCACAAAGAGAGAAAATGAAAATTTAAATTGGTAAGCTCTTTTTACTTTTACTAGATTACTAGCTCAATCTCCAGAACTAATGCTCAGATTTTGCTCAAACTTCAGATTCAGTTAATCCTTGAAATAAACTGAAGTTTTTATTATTTTCTTCTATTTTTACAAGAAAAAGTATTGGATTCATGAAAATTTTTGAAATCCAGTTTTCAACAAATTTACAGGTTTTAGACATCAAAGAACCTGAAAAACATGTTTTTACAAAATGTCTGTCAGTCTGTATGTGACAAAAATTTTGTGGGCACTCTATCTCAAGAACTAATGCATGGAATTTCACTAAACTTTAGATTCTGTGAGAACTTGATATAACTACATCTGATTGGTTTTTGGTGTATGTGCTGCTATGCTGCATTATTTACAATTTCCACAATAGCTATTTCTATTTCTCAAGCACATGGATTTTCATAAAACTTTATATTTAATACCTAATATAACATGGTGCTGATTATGCTTTGGTGTAAATCGCTCAACAGGTGTTGCTGAAATGGTGCATTATTCCTGATTAATGCAATATCTCAAGAACTAATGCACAGAATTTTCTAAAACTTCAGATTCAGTTAGTCCCTGATATAGATTAATGTTATTTAGTTTTTGGTGTCAATCACTCTACAGATGGCGCTGTTATGCTGCATTTTTTCATGATTTTGCAATAAATTTATCTCAAGATCTAATGTATGGATTTTCATCAAACTTCTGATTCAGTTAATACCTGATAAAAAAATTGATCCTGATTAGTTTTTGGTGTACATAACCCAACATGTGGCGCTATTAAACAGATTTTTTTAAAAAGATTTTGCAATATCTCTATCTGGAAAACTAATGCACAGATTTTCATCAAACATCAGGTTCAGTAATAATTTGACATACATTGTTGCTGACTACATTTTGGTTTAAACCACCTAATCATTGGCTGTGCTATGTTGCATTTTTCAGAACTATTGATATGCATGAGATGCAAGAAAGTTTTGATGATGCCACATCTGACTAGTTACATTTTACATAACAGGTGTAGCTGTAATGCTGCTTTTTTTTTTTTTTTTTTTTTTTTTTTTTTTTTTTTTTTGTGATGAAAACTGCAAACTTCAGATTCAATTAGTCCTTGATATGGCTTAGTGTTGGTTACATTTTGGTGTAAATCTCCTGCTGCAAGGTCCTGATGGTATGCATGGTATGCTGAATTTTTTACTATTCCTGCAATAGCTGTGTCTCAAGAACTAATAGATGAATTTTGATCAGACTTCAGATTCAGTTATACCTTGATAAATATTGATGCAGTTTATGTTTTGGTGTAAAACACCCAACAGGTGGTACTGCTATGCTGCATTTTTCACAATTTCCACAATACTCTCTCTCAAGAACTAATCCTTGAGTTTTCATCTAACTTAGGATGCAGTTAGACGCAAGTTTTTGTTGATTAGCTTTTGGTGTTAATCACCCAATAGGTGGCATTGTTGTGTTGCATTTTGCAGAACTTACATGACTTTAAAGACAGTAATATCTCAGAAAATAATGCACTTAATTTCATATTGTCAGAATCCTCATAATGGACATTGTTTGCCATTTAATTTCGACAAAAGTTTTGGGATTGCTACATTTGACTAATATTGCTCAAACATAGATCATTACAATATGCTGCAATTCATATGTTTTGACATTGGAATTTCATCTCTAATTTAATGATTTATAAATTTTTAACACAATTATTCATTTGGTAAAGATATCATTATACAATTGTTATTTATTTACTAATTTAAGTGATTTTTTACACTCAGAATTGAGTAGTTTGTGTAATGATGAAGATGTTGATTAAAAATAGAAATTCCTTTAGAATAAAAGTCATTCAAGCTCTGAAATTAGTGAACACATTTCTTTGAAATAATGCAAAGGAACTTTTTCAAAAAACTCATATGTTGAGAATGTCATTTGTTGAGCTGGCTAAAAAAAGATACAAAGTAACATAACTGGTTTTAAAGTATAATTTAGGAAATTGATGTCAAAATCATTGCAAATAAAGGAATAAAAAGTATTTTATTTAAATTAGTCTATTTTATACTCAGTCTTTTGTGTTCATCTTCCCCCTATTTAACGTTTTCCTGCGTTTATTGTTTTTTTTTAATGATTTTTTCTATAGCATTAAATCGGAGTTTCACTGTATATATATTTTTAGCAATCACTGTTTTGGTATATGCATATAAATACATGACAGTGTAATGATATTTTACAGTGATAATTTTTTAAAAATAATTAACATCCATCAAACAATTAAAAATCGATTAAAACAAACAAAAGTTTTAACTTAAAGCATTGTCAAAATTACTTATTTTGAAAATGTTAAGTTTCATGGGAACCAACCATATCAAATAACACTTGTTCTGTAAAATTTGAAAATTATTCCATTCTTTTTTTCAAGTAGTTGCATGAAATTATCTGACTAATGCTGATTTTCATGAATTTATTGCTTTAGCATATTCAAAAATGGCACAGACTCTTCGGAAAATGTTTCGCAAAGAAGTAGCTAGTTTATTAGAGATGCTTGAAACTGTTGAAAGTTCAAATGCAGACTCTGAAGAAAGTAATGATTCTCAGTATCATTCAAGTTCAAATTCAAGTTCTAATTCTCCTCCTCATGAGCCGCCAGTGGTTGAGTCTAAAGAATATAAAAAAGTAAAGAGTAAAAAGAAAAAGAAAAAGCATGCAAGTTCAGAAGCTTTTGATTTGCTGGCCCAAGCCTCTGATATTGCTGTCCAGGTATGTAAAATTATTTTTTTATTTGATACTGTAATTATTTCTTACTGGGACCATATTCATAAAATGTGAATGTGAGACTATAGTAGTTTTTTTGTAAGTGATAGCTGCCAACATATCACATTCCCAATTAATGAATGATAGTCTTGACAATGCTCTGTGCAGAAACTCAAGGAGATACTTTAGCTGGGGAAATATATATATATATATATATATATATATATATATATAGATATATATGTATATGTGCGTATCAGAAAAGTTTGCCCACATTTAATATACTGGAGGCATGAAGAATTTTCTTTTAAGCATTAAACTGTATTATTAAAAAATATATAATATTTAAAACAAAATAACAAGCTTAATTCTTTATTAAGTTACAAAGATATTATTTTATAATTGTAAAATAACAGCCCGGAAGAATTGGAAAATATCCTAAAAGATTTGGCAGAAACTACATTAATGTGGGATTAAAAATAAATTATGTGAGTCTAAGGTGATGTTCAATTCATTTACATCAAAAAAGAAAATCATGTACAATAACACTGACAAGGAAGGTCTCCATACGGGCATACCCCGAAAAATCTAAAAAAATTACAGAATGTTCTCTTGTGGATATATACGTTTATAAAAAACCTCCTTTGGCAGAACCTCCATTCAGTATCTGTAAAAAAATAATGAAAATTTTGTTATTTGGTGAATCGCCGGTTGGCGATGGAATGTAATTTTAAAAAATGCTTTATGTCAAATACACTTCAAGAAAAAAAAAGTTTCATGCTGAATGTGTTTTGATAAATTTAATTTATATAATTTTAGTTTGTTTTAAGTATAATTTTGTTAAATCGATATTTATATGTATTTATATTCAAATTTAATCATCAAAATTTGAGATTTAAAACAAAATTCATAATTTAAATTAATTAAATTTGTTTCAAGCTCAAAGTCCAATTGAGAATTGTCGATTAGATTTTGTTGCTATGGAAACATCTGGCTTTTATTTTTGAATACGCTTAAACATATGAAGATAATTTTCTCAATATGATTTTTTTTATCTATGAAAACATTTTTACAGTGATTAATTGAATAGCTACTTCAACATGTATTATATATATGTAATACAATATGTATATATATGTATATAATATATTAAAGTCTCTCATTGTTTATATTTAAATTTATTAAATACCATTTACACACATTCGAAATATGCAATAGCTTTGAATTGCATTATAATCTTACTTTTGGCGAGGAAAAGGGCTGCTCGCCAAATTGAGTGACTCTTTTATCTTTTCACACCAAATATTAAAAAAATATTTTATTTTTTTACATGTTTTCTACTGTGATTCCGCCGCTAATTTTTTCATAAAATTCTGAGTATGCCCAGTATTGAGACCTTTCTTGTGAGATTAAAGTGCAACATCATGCGTACCTTGGACAAGAAATATCATCAGATAATAGTATTTGACATTAGTGCAGACAAAACACCATACTTGCATGAAATCGATAGAAGAATGAGAAATTGATGGAGTGCTTTTGGGAAGAACCATGTTATTTGAAAGACTAATATGCCTCTTTGTTTGAAAATAAAGGTGTTTAACTACTGTATTTTGTCTGCACTAACTTACAGAGTAGAAACATGGACATTCACAAAATACATGGTACAAAGATTACAAAAAACACAGAGAAGCATGGAAAGATGTATGCTAGGTTTAACTAAGAGACAAAAAAAGAATAACTTGGATAAGAAATCAGATGAAAGTTTTTGACATCATTGAAAGAATTGAACTGCCAGAAGGGAAATGGGCTGGGCACATTACAAGAAGATGATATAATAAGTGGAAAACAAACATCCTACAGAGTAGTATCTCAGAGAAATAAAAGGACTTAGAATATGACCCTAATTAAGAGGAAGTCATGAAATCAGAAAAGTGGCCAGTGTAAACTGAATGATTAAACCACTGATCAAGAAACATTGGAAAAATCTGGGGGAGACCTACATCCACAGTAGATTGAAAATGCTGTTGTTGATGCTGCTGCTGCTGCTGATAATATATAAAATAAGAATTTTTAAAAATAGCAGAGTAAAATGAAAAGACAGAGACTAAAAAGAAAATGTAAAATTATATCAATTAGTTTTTTCTAATTACACAAACAAGAAAATAATTCTAAGGCCAAGCATACCTACCAAATTAGACAATAGCATACATTATTTGTTTTCTTGCTTTTTGTTGGTTTGAGATCATCTTCAAACACCTATATTTTGCTTTTTTGATATGTTCGAACATAAAAAGAGGTATTTCTCATCACCAGTTATGATTTTAGAAATAATGCGGTAGAAATTATCATTAAGTAATTTTAGAGTTTCTTTATTGATTCTGATACATCTGAACATCTGTTGTTCTGATAAATTTTGTGGTACACAGCAATAAACTAGTTTTTTCATATGCAGTTCTTCATGAATAATTTTATGTATAGCTTTGGATCCAATGTTAAATCCTTTCTGTATCATTTGGTAAGTACAGTAATTATAATTAGTGACATTTTTCATACAACTGGTACTTTTTTGGACTAAAGCTGTGAACAGTCTTCCTGTGTGTGTTCATCCAACAGAGAATTTCGACATATTTCAGATTTTGTAAAAGAATACAGTGGCATGAGATGGAGTTTCATTTCCATATGCTAATTGTAAGCATTAAGGTCATTCTTGATTTAGCTACACTTTAAAATCATAGGAAATTATAACTTGATAATGTTGTTATTTCAACTTTATTTTTTTCTTCTCTTCTTTCCAAATTTACCCTAAGATAGCTAAATTGCAACTGTTGCCTTAAATTATCTGTAGCCATAAAACAATTCAAATTTACATATCTGACCAATATTTTTTAAAAAATCATTAAATGTGTTAGTTGGTTTGGTAGCTATTAAAGAGTCTACTACACCCATGTCTATGAATATGTTGAAATCCTTTTAAACTCTCCAAGTTTTCTGTAGGATTTGAAAGTTTTTTAATTTCATCTATTGCATTCATCTATTCTAAGTTGAAAAACTGATTGCAGCATTCTACAACATTTATCTTCATTTGTAGTTCCTGTGAATTTTTTTACAGGTAATTTTTAAAAATTAGAAAATAAATTTTAATTTCTTGAAACATTCTACATGCATTTTATGACTGTGGTCCAAATATATTTCATCATTTCTAGCATAATTTGTTGTTGTTTGTTTGTTTGTTAATCTTTTCGCAACAATCATTCCATAAACATTTTTTTTTTAAATCTTTTAGCGCTAATAATTCAAAAAAAAGAAACTGCTTAATTTTAACACAAATTCTGTGATCAAATAATGTGAAAATTACCCTTCCCCCCTAAAAAAAAAAAAAAAAAAAAAAAAAAAAAAATACTGATATGAAAAATTAATTTTCTATATATATTGCACAGCTCGCTGTGCAGAAGTTCACCCAAAAAATTGCAAACTGCCTTATAAATTTTTAGCTATTTAGATAAACATAGTCATTTATAAAATGCCAGTACAATTATTTTGAATTGTTATCTTTAATGCTAGATGCATTATTAGTCTATATTATTGAGAATAATAATCCATTCCATGATAAATGATATATTGGGTTGGTAAAAAAAAAAAAGTAAATATATGTCTGATCTGTAAAAATCATTAAATTATCCCTCACCTTAAATTGGACTTAATGAAAATAATTCAAAACAAATTTCATGCATAATGATTTCATTCACAGAACCTTGTCCCCCCCCCCCCTTCCACCCAGTATTTAAATAAATTAAATATAAAAAAAAGTAGAACTTAAACATAAAAAAATTAGAATTTTGTTTAAATTATTGCCAGGTAATTAGAAATTGTACTTTTTCTTGAAGAAAAAGTACAATTGTGCAAGCAAGAAATATATATATCTAATGTGTTCTGTTTCATGGTAAGTAATCAATAAAGGTAAGTTTGAACAATATAATAATAAAAGTTTCCTTTGGTATAATTTTAATGGAGTCAGTCTTTGTTATAACAACTCTGAAAAAAACTGTTTATTGGTGTATATCCATTATATTTAATTTATGTTTTATTTTTGTAATGTGTTCTTAAAAAAAGTACTAAATTTTTCTCTTTCCTTTATTTACTTCTCAAAAATTTTCAATTTAAGAATTTATCTCTAATTGGAATTTTTAATCTATTGTACTGGTCATAAGATTGAAAATAATTTTTTTTTTTTTTTTTTTTTTTTTTTTTTAATTGAAGACTATGTTTGTGCTGTAAGTCCAGTATATATGTTTACTCCTGGAGTACTTCTCAGCAAAAATGATAATTTGCTGCCTTAAGCAAAGAATCTTGTTGTTTAACCAATTGCATGCACTATACAGTCTACTTGCTTTTCATTAGACTATTCGCAGACTATTTTGCTGGATTTTCTAGCTATCAGTGCTTCAGTAACATTATTTCGTGTCTAACTTAAAAATTTCATATGTCTTTTTACTAAATGTTAATGCAATATCTGATGGAGTCAATAAAGAGTCTCTTTAGTTCCTTGCTTGGTGTTGAAATAGTGAATGTTTTTTATCTGGTTCTAAGGCATTTTTGCATCACACTTATGTAAACTTGCTAGTTGCAGTGTTTTTTTGCTTTTTTGTTCATCTCTTACTAATTGTTTGTTGCTAATGTGGCTAGCTAGAATTCTTTTTCTTGATTTTAATTAGCTTTATTGCTAATTAGAGAACAGTGAGAAGATATTTATTTTTTAAAGGATTTTCAATTTTTCTCTTATCATTGGAATCTCTAGAGAAATTGTTTCAAAAATTATTTTATTTTGCTATGAGTATAATGTTTAAAGACTGTTTGTCTGACATTTAAACTAATGAAATTTTTTGAAAGACTGGTGTTAAAATGTATTTTAATAGCTTATGTTTTTATGTGAGAAAAAAAAAAAAAATATATATATATATAGTTTTTATTGTTTGCTATTGTAAGCATGGCATTTTTTAAGGTTAATATTAATATGGTCTGACATTATTCTATTTGCATTTGATGATACCATAAATTGATTTATATGTTTCTGATTATAAACATGCCATAGATGCATTTTCTTACTAATTCATTGCAACATTGACTCACAGTTATTTTTGTTGTAATCTAAATACTATATTTTATATAGAAAAAAAATTATGTTATTTACTATCTAATGTTTGTATTAAATTTATTTAAACAATAATTGACATGTTTTTGTAATCCAAGTTGTTATAACTAAGATTTTGATTCCATTATATTTATTTTAATATATTTCTTTATGTATTCATTTTTTGTTGTTATACTCTATTGAAATCTCATATATAAATCAAGATGTATATATAAATTCATCTTTCTCTTTTCTCGTTTCTTTCCGAATGGCATTTATAGTAGCCTCTTCTTCACTGATAATCCGAGTTAAAATAATTATGAACAAAAGAGATTTAATCAATTTTGATGTTGCAGTTTAAATTTGTTTTTCATATTTCTAAAAATTTTCTTAACACTAATTGAGAAAAAAATTAAAATTGCTCTTGCATGCCAGCATGGACCATTCCTTCACTTCTTTTTCTCTTCAAAGCTATTGAAAACTATATTCATTGAAAATTATTGACAATTCGTCAAGCATTTATCTTAAATAGAGCTTTTTATTTATTTCAGAATAGCAATGAAATGATAAATATATCAAATATGTATCAGGAGCAGAAGATGAATAATGATTTCCCCAACCTTAAAATTTTGCCTATCCATAGTCATCCATCTTCATTTATTGAAAAGTATTCATCCAACTCTACTCAAGAAAATAATTCTGAAACTGACTCTTTATACTCAAGTATGAATGAGAACATGGAAAATGATGGCCATCACCAGCGTTCAAGTCCAACTGATTCAGCTATTTCTTCATCAAGTGAAGCTGCAAATTATGTGAATAATTTGACTCAGTTTGCCAACTTTATTGAAAAAGATTCTGATAAAAATTTTAACATATTATCAAACAGCGATGTAAACAGTATATTGCAAGAAAATGACTCAAACAATAGTAATTCAGGGAGTGCATCATCATTTCCGAAGAATACTGCTTCATCAGGAAATCTACATAGTGTTGATAATATACTTGATCCATATCCTGAGAATTTTATCTCGCAAATTATGAAGCATCCTATCTATAATACAAATTATTATGGAGTACTTCAAAGCAAATGTTATGAAGAAAATTTTCCTAAACTTGATATGAATTTGAATGGAAAAAAAGAAAAGAATTCTGACTTTCCAGGAAACTCCATTTCAGAAAACAATCCTGGTCCTCAAAACAAATCTTCTTATGAAGAAAACTTTCCCAAACTGGATATGAATTCGAATAGAAAGAGAGAGAATAGTCCTAATTTTGTAGAACATACAGTTCCTGACAACACTCTTTTACCAGAAGTTGGAGATTCACAATATAATCCAGGAAGTCCTTCTGATAATATTACAACTATAGATGCTTCCGTATTGGGCATATCATTATATCCATGGAAAAAGAAGCTTAAGATTTCAGGCAATTCTGGAAAAGATTTTGCTAGATCTGAAAAAGCTCCATCTAATTCTTCAGAAAATGAAGTGCATTTAAAAAATAACCAATCTTTTCAATCAAAACAAACTTCACCACATGAAATGAATCAGCTTAGTCCATTGAACTCTGTGCAGACAGTTAGTGCACCGGTTACATCCTACCAACCTTTAAATTTTGGGTATATAAACCCTAATACAAGTCTTCCAACAACTTTTATTCAAAATCATGCAACATATTCCAACAGTAATTTACCTTTGCACATGCTTTCATCCTATACAAAGACTGTTCCACAGCAGGATAAAATTCCAATGCATTCTCCAGTTTCTTCAAATAAAGACTCTCCAAACTTCTTTAATCCTGAACAAACTACCAATGTACCAGTGTCATTGTATCAGCCTTTAAATTTAGGTCCTAATAACTCCAGCAACATTATGCCAATGACATTTAATCAAACACATTCTGTAAATTCACCATTACACTACTCAGCATCTTATTCAAAGACTGATCAACAACAAGCTAAAGTTCAAAAACAGTCTCTAAATAATTCAGTTTTAGAGCCTTTTAATCCTGTTAGTAGTGAACAAACTATTTCACCATACTATCCTTTAAATTTGAATTTTACATACTCTAATAGCACTCTTCCAACAACATTTAATTCAACATTTGTATCAAATTCTGGCTTACCACTGCACATTCCTGCATCTTATCCTAAGACTGTTGAGCAACAAGCTCCAAAGTCACCTAATAATTCTTTGGGACTTTCTGTGCCTAAACCTTTCAATCATTTAATGTTTGATCCTGAGCAGAATAAAGGATCTGCAGCAACATATGTATATCCTCAGAACAAAAAGACTGATGCATCTTATCCTAAGACCGTTGAGCAGCAAGCTCCAAAGTCATCTAATAATTCTTTTGGACTCTCTGTGCCTAAGCTTCATAATCCTTTTATGTTCAATCCTGAAGCCAGTACAGGATCCACATTGACATATCATCTATATTCTCAGAATAAGCAAAATCAGAATTCAGTTCAAGAACATTTAAATTATTTGAACAATGTATCTGCTGTTCCCATTCAGATGGCTCCCAGTTCAGAAAAAAAAGTTAATCAGGTAATGTGTAAAATCACTTAATAAAAATATTTCATATTTAAGTTATAGAAATGAGATGCATACTAGGCGAAAATATTCGAAAAAAGGAAAACCTTTAATGTTTTCTTAAGAATATTGTCTTTTGATGCCACATGTTATCTGACTTAACATGTTATTACTGATTTATTCCAAATTCATTCTATACACATAATCTTTAAGTCATCTGCTATAAATACTATCAACAGTTGTAGTTATACTTTTTGAAAGGTGCCAAGTTTCAGCCAGCTGTGCCTATACAAATGGCTATACTGATTCAGCTATATTTATTCAAAACCGGTCTTCAGAAAAAAAAAGAAAAAAAAAAGTATATGATTAATTAAGAAAAAAGTTAAAAATTTGAAAAAAAATATATATTATTAAATTAAGAAAGAGTTAAGAATTTGCAGCTATCCATTCTATGCAGAAAATAAAAACATATATATTATTTAATTGAAAGGGAAATCTAGCATTTTTGCCGTAAAAACATTTTTAAAACAATAAATCTAGCAAATCAAAATGTATAAATGAAAAGTGATATCAAGCATTAGAAAAATCTGTTTTTCATTTCTTCTTTATTTAGGATTTTTCTTAAAAGTTAATTTTGCAGTATAGTGCATAGAAATAACTGTATAAAGATTTTTTAAGCTTGCAGATTTTCATTGGAACTTTATAACATCAAAATATGTCTCATTTATTACAAAGCTAAAAAAAAATAATATAACTTTGTAGAATATAATAGTGAATGAAAGAAATTAAATGGTTTACTCGAATGAAAACAGTAATCAGTGATACATGAAATGAGATTATTTTGCCATTATTGGAGGATACTTGTTCTACAGTTATAGCATTAGTATTTATGAGGTTTGTTAGTTATTAACTAAAAGTCCTAATATTATGCCTAATTGTAATTAATCACCAGTTATTGCTTACTTCAGAGGGAAAAAAATTTAATATTTACTAGGATAAAATATTTGGTATCTCCCAAGAACAATTCTCTTTTAGATCTTAATTTCTTATTTAGCTTTGTTGAATATCAAAATTCCTGCATATCTCTTACTATTCTTGCTCCTTTTCAATGTATCTTCCCTTTTTTTTCTTTTGCATTTTCTTTCATTTTTTGACATCTAGGTTGTTTTTATTTTTAATCTCTGAATCTATCATTTCTTCAGATAAGCTCATTGCACTTATAGTCATCCTTGAGCTTGTTATTATCCGTTTCTTAAAGTTTTGAAATTTGCTAAACTTAACAGTGCAGTAAAGTCTTCATTATCTCAAGTAGTTGAAATGTTCCATTATATAGAATGTGAAAGCAAAACGAGGAGTTGGCAAAAGTGTATAATATTTTATTTATTGAGTGCTAAAATAGGGAAAAACTATAAAATATTAACTGTGTTATATTAATTATAATTGAAAATTTCTTTACACAAAAAAAAAAAAAAAAAAAAAAAAAAAAAAAGATCAAATCAATTTGTTTGACTTATGAGTTCCAAAACATTACTGTATTTTATGGAAGAAACGCTGCACCGATCATAAGCACCGCATTTATCAAATTGGCCTCAGTAAGCAAAAAAAATATCGTAATCGCCACACCCTACATAAACACCGCAACTGTGAGAATGCTGCTTTTATTGACTCAGTCACATTGACCAAACTTTAGTGAAAGTTTTCCGGACAGTGCAGGCTGCCCCCTTTTGTATAAATTAAGATGTCTGAAATTTTATTTAAAATATTTAAATGATATTGTAAATATTTTGTTATTTTCGTAATTTTTATTTTATCCCAATTTTATGTGTGTGAAAAAACATAATCGTAAATGTCACACTTTGAAAAAAGTTTAATTTCAAACTCGTAAACACCGTAATGTTTCTTCTATGAAATACGGTAATAGATATTGATGTCTGGTGCAATTCCCTGTAGCAGATTTTTCTGTGTCAATTTGCAACAACAACAAAAGTTATCTGTTACTCAACAATATCTACTACCAAAAGAAATAACAATAACCTAAAAAAAAAGTTACAAAGAAATTACAGTAAGAATATACAATAAACATAAAGACAGAGCAATTTTTAGAAATTTTTTAAGTCTAGCCATTTTCTTTTAAGCTATTTAAGGTCTACAAAGTATATAATTTGCAATGCCCACTGCCATGCTGCATAGTTTCTAATACTAAAAGTTGCATTAATATCTAGTATAATAAGTTATGAGTTATCCAATTCCTGCTTTATCTTAATCCTTTATCTTTTTAAACTGATTTTTTTTAAACACACGTCTAATTTATTTGATTTTTTTTTTTTTTTTCTTTTTTCTAACTTTTCCCTCAGATTTCTTTTGATAGCAGAAACACATTTTGTTAGAGTGTGTCTCCTTAAATCAGAAACATCCTCAGTAAATTGATCAGTATTTGGATTTGGGTTTTCATTATTGTGTACATAATTTTTTAAAAAATAATTTTCACATTGCATTTACATATCATTAATCGGGATGTCTACAGAGTCTGAAAATCAGGGAAACGGTGAAAAATCAGGGAAATGTCATCGAATTTCATAAAAATACTCGAAAATCGGGGAAATTTTTCTATATGCAAAAATATTTGCATTTCATTTTGCCAACAATACTGATTAATTTATTTTACTGATACATACCATATTTTTTCGCATGCTTATTAATCTTCCCCAATATTTTTAAAAAGATGCACATGAGTTTTTGATTTTAATATATATTAGGGTGATCAGATGTTCATTTTTGAAAACTGTAAATGATATATTAGCATAACTTGACCAGACAGCCAACTTAATCCAGTTAGCTCGTCCATCAGATATTCCATCATCCTCTGTCTAAAAATTGAACATTTTTCAAAAAATGAGACATTTTCTTGTCACCATGTATCCATTGGTCTCTACATCAAGTTGTTGGACTAAATTTTGAGTTTGGATTTATAAAACTCTCAACCAGTATGTTATGAATATTGTGCAATTGCAGTGCTTTTCTCTTGTTTTCTCCCAAATGAATTATTAGTAAGCTGAATAAATGTTTTATACGAAGGAGAAGCATACATTAAATAAAAAATACCACAATATGTATCATTAATGATGGATATCAAAGAAATCTGATGATAGTCAAGAAAATTAATTAATATCTATACATACACACACACACACACACATACACATATATATATATATATATATATATATATATATATGTCTGTAGCCACCCTTTTAATAGATTAGAGTAGAATTTAAAAATAACCACTGTATTTTATGGAAGAAACGCTGCACCCATTATAAGCGTCGCATTCATCAAATTGGTCTCAGTAAGCTAAAAAAAAATATATATATATATACATATAAATATATTTAATTCCTCCAAATTTTGTGAATAGCTAAAACACTCAACCGCTACTTTGTGAATATTGTGCAATTTTAATGTTTTTCTCTTGTTTTCTCTCTAATGAATTATTAGTAAGCTGAATAAGTGTGTTATACAAGGAAGCATACACTAAAAAAATACAGCAATGTGTGTCATTGATAATTGATATTAAAAAAAATATATAAGAGTCAGGAAAATCAGTTAATCAGACCATGTATGTGTATATATATATATATATATATATATATGTATATATATATATAATGTCTAATTTCTGTCGCCACCCTGTTAATAGATTAGAGTAGAATTAAAAAATAACCACTGTAAATGCCATTCTTTAATAACCCAAATTTTTTTAATTGCTAAAACTGTCAACCAATGCCTTGTGAATGTTCTGCAATTTTAATGTTTTTCTCTTGTTTTCTCCTAAATGAATTATTAGTAAGCTGAATAAATGTGTGATATACTGTTAACATAAAAATACTTAATTTCTTTCCTTGAATCTGAAATGTGTGTCATCAGTTCTTTAGTGCTTACATTAAGTCATCTTTTTATTATATACAGTGAACTTCTGATTATTCATGGAATTGAGTGGCCCAGTTATCCCGGATAAGCCAATTTTCCAGATAATCCATGAAATTATGAAAAAATGGAACAAAATCTGCATAAATATGACTTGAACAGTTTATATGCTACACATAAGGGGAACATATATTTGAACAATTTATATGCACAATAGGTGACATAAACATACATATTTAAGAAATAATAAAATTATTCTCTTCTTACAAATTTGTAGATTTGTTTCTTTAAAAAATCAGACAAAAGTTTCTTTTTCTTTCTTTTTTTTTCCGTCTTTTTTGTATTGAAAAATTTTCTCTTTATTTATTCTTTATTTGAAATCTTTCAGAACTATTTTATCACAAAGTGACACATCATCTTTTTCATCTAAATACTGTATAAGAAGGCCTTCTATGTAAGCTAAAGCTGCGTGATGGTTCACTTTCTTTTGTTTCTTACCATCTTCTTCATTGCTCTCTTCAAAATACATACCTAAGTCTTCTTCCATAATTTATTCATCAGTTTCATGTTCGAAGCTTGAATTTAATCCTGGATAAATCACTTTTCATTTATCCTAAATTGTTAATACAACTCTTACTTTTTGGCAACATTTTTCAAAAATTGAAATTTAGACTCGCAGATAATCGGGTGTTTACTGTACTTAACCTTATGTAAAATAATTTTCTTTTTATAATATACTTAACTTTATGTAGAACAATTAATACTATTATTATAAATTAAAAAAATAAAAAAGTAATCTTTATAAGTGCCATTCTTCTTTTCAATTCTTCAAATTATGTGTTTCTGTATCATGGTTATTTACGTATATCTACTACATGTATTTATGGTATATTTACTTCTTGGGTACGAGTAATACACATATGTGCTGCAAAAAGGATTATCCCTGACTGATCCTTGATTATCCCATCAAGTAAAATTTGCCGTATTTAATTGGAGTATTTTCTCGATTTAATAAGCCCAAAATTAAAAAAGAAAAAAAAACCAGTGGTAAAACATTAAAAATTTTGTAAAAGACTTCAGTCGCAAAGAGGTTAAAGCAAATTATAAGACAAATGGTTGTCGTTTTCTAAGTACAGATGAAGGAATTTAAAATATTTGAAAGTTCAAAATTAGGCTCATACTTTTATCATTAATAAACAAAAAAGTAAAATATTTTAAGTTAGCATTACTATATAATTCTATACATTTCCTACTTTGTATTTATTATGATGCAAAACTCCTGGAAGTATTAACAAGTGAGCATAATTTGTCTTCTTATAGTTAAAATGCAAGCCGTTTGTATTCTTATTTCATTAAACCCCAGCTAACGTATTTGCGGGAAATATCACTTTTGTAAAATTAACAATAAGTAGGATTATGCCATATTATCTTATCTTTCTTAATTTTATTGGCATCAGTTTATTGCAAATCTAAATTAAAAATTTTTCAACATTTGTCAGTTATATTTAAGGTTTTACAAAAATATTCAAAAATGTTTTTTATTTACCGAAATTTTTTTGAAAAACATTGAATTTGGCAGCATTTTCACCAAAATCATGCTATTTTGCAAAGTTGTTGGTTTCGGACAAGTTGATAAAATTGTGAATGTTATCCCTTTTTTATTATATTTTAACTCTCTCTCTCTCAACTACACCACTCTGTTATAGTTTATGTATAAGAGCATTGTGTTTTGCAGTGCTGTATTGCTTTCCATACCTCTTTCTAGAACATAGAGCTCTAACTGAAGATAGCAAAGATTAAACCTTTCTTATTTTATAATTTGTGTTTTCAGTTTTTCAGAAATTTCAATTTGTTTAATCCAGGGAGGGGGAGGGGGATAAACTTTTTACTACTGCTTTTTAATTTTGATATATTGCTGTTCCAACTTTTAATAATATATATATATATTTAAACTGATGTTAAAAATAAGAAATAGAGATGAGTAACAATATAAAAAACAAATGATTAAATGAATGAAAATAACCAAATAAACAAATATTAAAGTAATTGTAAAATGCAATTTTTCCCCATAGAATTTGCTTTAATAGCATTAGTAATACATATGCGCTTCAACAAGTTAGAGATTTTTGTAGAATTATTTATTGGAGTATGGGTACTTAAGTGTTATAGTAAAACATTGCTTTATGTTTAAAAAAGAAATATTTAATGTGAAGTGAGAGTTTGTGTAAGATTTATTCAGTAAAAAGTTAAGAAAATGACTTCATTTTTTTATTAAGTCCATTTTTAATAACTTTATTAAGTAAGACTATTATTTCTGGTAAAGTGATATGTTAATATTGATGTTTAATGAAACTTGTATATTATATTTTTTTATTATTTTTTTTTTCCAGGAGAACATTGTGAATAGTCCATCTCCACCTCAAAAAAAGTCACCTGTTCCTCAGGAAATCAGGCCTGTAACGTATCATGTGCCTTCCACAAACATGCCTTCTACTATTGTCTCATCATCCAGCCCCAGTACAAATAAGACATCAGTTCCAGTTACAAGCTCCAGTTTTATTTCTGTAAATTCTTCTCCGCAAGTAGCTCCAAAAAAGAAACCAGTGATTGTTAGAGCAAATAAATCTACCGTTGACAATAGAAGTCCGGTTGAGAATGCTGCTTCTACCTCAATAAATACAAATTCTAACAAAAGCAGCAATAGTACTATGCAACAAACTAATGTAAATCAATCCTCACCAAAGACTGTTCCTATAATTTTATCTAGATCACCTCCAAATCAAAGGATTCATAACAATCCCATGCCCACGGTAACTATGCAATCTAATGTATGCATGCCAAATGGACTGCCTGTTGTTCAGCAAGTAATATTACCTGCTGGAACTCAGTTACCAAGTACTGGACAACAGTATATTTTTACAACTAACCAGAACACAATTAGAAGTGTCCAGCTGCAGAACAATGCTGGTCAAATAAATCAAGGTTATATGAAAGTTGTGCCTCAATTAATCACTCCAGCTTCAGTTATGCAAATGTCTAAAGATGGAGTTCAAAGTTTTCAATTTCAGACTCTTTCACCCAATACCACACAAGCATTTACTCAGGTAATTTTGTAATTTTCGGTTGTTGACAGTTTTAATTGTTTGTGAAAATGTATTTTTTTTTTTTTAAGATGCTTTATTCTTTTATTATTGTAATGCATATCTTTGAAATGTATTTTATTCTTTTATTAATATAATGCATTTAATTGTAAGTTTTAATGAGAAAAAATTCAGAGAGTTTGAAGATGTATTTTAATTGATTGATGATTGTATTTTTATGGCTAGTAATCTTGCTTAGTGGTTACTGCAGTATTTTTACAATTAAAAAAATATATATGATCTATGTTTTTATGGATTAAATGTGCATGAATGAATCACTATGCCTTACCCATTATTAGTTTTATCAAGGACTTTTTTAATACTTTCCAACATGATAATGGCAATGTGTCCTGATGTGTAACTGGCTATAGCACAAGTCACAAATTATTGTAGTCTTAGTTTTCTGTTAAAATATAAATATGAATTATGGTGTCATTAGTGCACAATTTTTATGTAATTGGATATGCCATTTCTTTTTAGTTTTAAATAAAAGTATGTTGTTTAAATTAAGTGGATTAAAAGTTTATATTTTAAGTGAAATTAATGCAGTATGAATGGTGTCAATCAGAATAATATTTGGCAATTTACCACATCATCAAGCTAACATGAAAGTACTCTATTTTTTGAGTATTTATGTAATAAACATTTGTGCATAACATTTATTTACAAGGACACATAAAATAATTGCTAAAATGATTTCATGTCATACTCATGATATATTAAACTCTTGAAGAGGAAAAAAGAAGATATGTATTTAAATAACAATAATAACATATATATTTTCTTTTAAAAATCTGTAAATATCTTGCACTACTCTATAACTTTAGATCAGCCATTACAAATATGAAGAATAATGCTTAATTTTTTAAAAAAATGGAAAATTTAATAATTTTGCTAATTTCATATTTAGCTGTTACTGAAATTTTAACCTAAATCTATTTTTTATATAATTTTAGAAGTTGTTATTAATGTATTTTAATAAAGGTCAATTGATCTTTGTGTTAATTATTTTATTAAATTAATTTAATAAAGACAAAAAAAAAAACTAGTAAGGAGGCACTTATCACCTTAAAATTACGAACAATATGTTTTATAGATCGGGAGGCGGCAAGCACATACAATCACCGTATAGAAATCATGAAATTCCAGAATTGGTTAAAACATGATTCACATTAAAATGCTATCAGTCATCCAAGCTACATCTTGATAGAAAACATTTAAAAACCCAATTTTAACAGTTGACTCATAGAATTACCATTTTGTTTTACTCCACTTAAATATTTGAAAACATGGTGGACTGACTGACTGGGAACAAGAAAACATAATGGTAATCTTACGATTAAACTGCTAAGATCGGACTTTACGTATTTTCATCCAAGGTATGACCTGGCAGACTAATTGCATTTTAATATGGAAATCAAGTTTTAATTAATTTTGAATTTCAGCCGTGAAGTCAAAGTGATTGTCTGCACTGCCGCCTCCTGGTCTATTAACCACTCTGACAAATCACTCGCTTTAATTTTACCAAAATAATTTTTAACAAATGTTTGATCTTAGTTCGCTAAACCACTTCCTGTTTCTGACGTCATACATACGAAACTGTATCCAATATTCCATTGACCTTTTAGGTTATTTATCTATTTATTTATTTATTTTTGATACAATGAAATTTTTTTTTTTTTTTTTGCATAAACATTTTTCTGTAACAACATGGAATATGTTGATACACAGGCCATTTAAATAGAAATTCCATCCAACATTATAGAAGTAAGGTCAGAGATGAAAGACTGAACATGATTAAAAACAATTAGCTGAAATTTCAATAGCTGCAGCAGACTTTTAAATATTTAATTAGATTTTTATAAAAGTGTTTTGCATATTTGTTAGATTTTTTTTTTAAATTAAGAAATTTTAATTTTATTATGGCATATTAGCTGGAAAGCCTGGTTTAAGTGTTGTAAATAGTTAATAGTGTATTTATTAGAGCATAAACTAGCAGAATTTTTCTTATTTAAATATTTTCATATCGTCAATTATTTTTATCAATTTTTTAAATTCTAAGCAAAAAACATAATTTTTACCCACTACCACGGGCATTTACACTAAGAGTATATAGTAATTAAAAGATTAAAACGTCTGGTCTGGAGATCCAAAACAGTAATTGTAAGAACATGGTACTCAAGCTAGTATTATATTATTATTAAATTAAGCCACATAAAAAAGAAAATTTCAAAATTATTCATTACAATGAATTTTTGTTATGTTACAAACATATGTAAGTTTCTTCTTTGCAGTTTATAATAACATATTATTGATTATTATAGTTTCAAAGTTTACGTATAAATGTTAAAAAGTGTTATAGTTAGTCAAATTATATACAGTCACCACAAAAAAAATCTTGACACTTGCGATTTTTGACGTTTTGTTAAATATCTAGAAATATACATAAGGATTATTTCTGAAACGCAGATCATACATTTTCATGAAATCTCCCCCCCCCCCCCCCCCCCCCCCCCCCCCCCGAAATCCTATAGGACCGTCAAATAATGAAAATCTTTTGGATAACCCTGTCAAAACTAATGTAGATATAGCGTTCAAATTGCAGATTATGATTAAGTGGTTTATTGTAACAAACTGTGTTCATTTGTATGAATATAGCATGTATACTCAAAGAGAAATTAAGGTTTTTATAAAAACAGTCCCAAATTTTTCCAAGTTTTTTGCTTATAATTTGCAGAGTTCTTCATAAAATATAATGTTCTTTTCAGAAAATATGGCAATCAGCATTGTACGTAACACCCTGTAATCAGAATTTAAAAATAATGAGAATTGTATGAAAAATGAGCAGGTTTACTAAATAATTTTTTACTGTGCATGCGTCGACGTTATTAAAACTTCATTTGCATATTATGTTAGTTAAATGTATAGAGCAACTTTTGTAAAAGTTTCAAAAACATAGCTTGAAAATTCTTAGAGTGATCGTCTATAGAATCAGCTCAAAATCCATTGTTTCCAAAATGAAGCAAAAAGATGAGGGGCTGTATCCATATTCCATTGATTAGTGCCTACACAATATTGCACATATTACTATATTTGGATATAGCTCCTTATCTTTTTGCTTTATTTTTGGAATAACGGATTTATATTTTATTCTGTCGATAATTTTCAGAATTTTCAACCTATGTTTTTGAGACTTTCACAGAAGTTGCTCTATACATTTAGCTAACATAATATGTAAATGAAATTTTAATAGCTTTGACGTATGCACAGTAAAAAAATATTTAATAAATCTGCTCATTTGTCATTCAATTTTTATTATTTTTTAATTCTGATTACAGGGTGTTATGTGCAATAATGATTGTCATATTTTCTGAAAAGAACATTGTGTTTTATGAAGAGCTCTGCAAATTATAAGCAAAAAACTTGGAAAAATTTGGGACCGTTTTTATAAAAACCTTAATTTCTCTACGAGTTTACGTGCTATATTCATAAAAATCGACATAGTTTATTACAATAAGACACTTAATCATTATCTACAGTTTGAACTTTTTTGCTTCATTAGTTTTGACAGGTTTATCCAAAAGATCTTTGTACTTTTTCAATTTATTGACGGTCCCCTGTTAGATTTCGGGGAAAAATCTTCACAAAAATATATAACGTGTACTTTTTTGTTTACACACATGGAGTTTCACAATAATTCCTTATGTATATTTCTAGATATTTAACAAAACATCAAAAATAGCAAGTGTCAAGTTTTTTTTTGCGGTGACTGTATAGTTGATTATTATAATTTATGCTGTTATCTTGAAATTTGGTTATTTGTAAAATCTGCATTTTTTAGTGTTGTTTTTAAAAATACACCTAACAGCTTTTTTTTTTTTTTTTTTTTTTTTTTTTTTCTTGAGATATTTTTTTGTGAAGGATATTTGACATTTTAAAGGCAAATTATAAAACGATCCATTTTTTCATTAAAAGCATTTCTGTGGAGTTATTTTGTGATTATAAAATGATTTTGTCACTAATAAAAAAAAAAAAAAAAAAAGTCATTATAATTGTAGCCATTTTTAAGTGCTCACTTTTAGCTGAAATGCTTTGAATCTTTATTAACCCGTTTATGAGTTATGTCTTTTATAAAATAATTATTTTTTTTTATCTCCCAGCACACACCTTGTGAAATGAGAATTTTTTTCCTAGTTAAATAGCTTTGATTAAAAGCAAATTTTTTTTTTATGAATGATTAAGAATTCAAGCATCTTATGCATTGCATATACATGATTCTCATCACAAAGGGGTTAATTACATTTCACATTGAACAATAGCTTGGAAAAGGAGCGGGGGGATGTATAGTAAAGATGAATGGGAAATTGATCAAAAGCAATTTAGTTTTTAACGTTAATAAGACTTACATTATAAACAAAAAAATGTTTGCTCCTTTTTGTGGAATATTTTAATATTTTTCATATAATCAGTTTTATTTTTTAAACTTTTGCAAAGTTTCTGTTTGTGGGTCATTCCATGCCAAATCAACCAGTGACTCAACCTGACCCTTTCCGATTTCAATGGAACTGCTAGGGATCATTCTCTATGATGATATAAATTAGAGCATATTTTTATTTTTTGCTTATCGCTTTAAATTTTTATACTATTAATTATTTAAATTTTGAAAAATCATCATTTTTTGACTTGCATAAATATTTTCAATTTTGAATTTCTCAAGTTCTATCAAACATAGAAAATTTTATGACCACTCATTTCAAAGAGGAGTTTATAAGATTTAATTTGAGCTGCAAGTCGACTATGTAAAGTTAAAATAAATAAAATTTTAATTTTTTTTAAATTTAAAATTTTAAAATTTTTTAGATAGTCATTTTTAAAAATTTTGAAAAAATTGTATGTTTGTTGTAATATTAAAAGCTTTAAATTCTGAAATTTTTAGAGTGGGATCTCAATAGGATCAGGAATTGTTAAATAAAAGAAAAATTACCATTAAAATAGCAATTTAATTCTGTCTATTTTGTTATTTATTTATGATTTGTATGGTAATTTTCAGCTTTTATTTCATAACTCTTGATCCCATTGAGATCCCATTCTAAAAATTTCAGAATTTAAAGCTTGCAATATTTCACCAAACATACAATTTTTTCAAATTTTTAAAAAATAACTATCTAAAAAATTTTCAAATTTTAAATTTAAAAAAAAATATAATTTTATTTATTTTAATTATACATAGTCGACTTGCATATCAAATTAAACTTTATAAACTCCTCTTTGAAATGAGTGGTCATAAAATTTTCTATGTCTGATAGAACTTGAGAAATTCAAAATTGAAAATATTTATGCAAGTCAAAAAATGATGATTTTTCAAAATTTAAATAATTAATTGTATAAAAATTTAAAGCGATAAACAAAAAAATAAAAATATGCTTTAATTTATATCATCATTGAGAATGATCCCTAGCAGTTTCATTGAAATCGGAAATGGTCAGGTTGAATATTGAATTTTTTTGGTTGATTTGACATGGAATGACCCTTGTGTCTTTAAAATTCTACTTTAATATTGCCTGCAAAATCACCAAGGTCCTTTTTTTCCTCCCCCTATTTCAGGAAAATGTCATTATGACTATTGCATACTTTAGTAAATAATTAGAATGTACTCTTTTGAAGTATTAATCGGAAGTTTCTTATTCATCTTTTAGGTTGCACAAAATCCTCAATTTGTTACTGTTCCATATGTAGTTTCAAATCAGAATTCTCTAACTAATTCCACCTCACAGCCTGCAGTAAACTATCAGCCTTACCAAATGCCTCCCAGGCAAATGCATATAGGTGGACAAGGGAATGGTTGAAGCACGAGTTTTACTCTTTAAAGCTTATAAATGGTATGAATTCTTCTTCTTTTTTAAATACATGTAACTTTATAATAAAATGTTTTGGATTAATCATATTCATTCAATATTATTTTTATTTTATTGTAGTGCAACTTATTAATAAAATCTTTTATAATTTATCAAAAGTGAGTGGAATCATGCTAACTCATTATTAAGTTGACTATTAATTAAGTTGAATTTTAATGTTGACCTTTAATTTAATAGAATATAAATATTTCAGTTCATTTATTAAAAAACAGAACTTAAAGCTTATGAATTAAATGAGCTATAGCTTGAACTGAAATTTAGCTTAATATTTTGAAACATTAAGATATTGTAACTTTAAATTCTCAGAAATGAAAAATATTTTCTTGTAATCATTGAAATGTATGTGATATTCTTTTATATTATGCAGAATAATACAAACAGAAAAATATTCAAAATCAATGTTTGATGTTTAAAACTTATTGACATCTCTGAATAGCTATATTCAATACTTATTTATTTTGATGCATATTAAAATTAGAATGGCCACCAGTGTCTTAAATAATCTTTTTTGGTGTTGCCTAAAATTGCATCGGAAAGTTGAAATATTTGTCAGCAAATTTAAATTGTTTAACAAAATGCTACTATTTGTAAGACTGTTATATATTATAAGTGCAGATTCATGGTCACCAGTTGTGATTAATTTACTGTGTCTTAAGTCGTCATCTTTTAATGAAAATCAAATTTTTTTCTAGATGATCTGAGGGAAAATGCATTATTTTGTGATCCTCTGACAAAAATCAAGTTTTTTGCGATCCTTTCATGAAATTACTGTTATTTTTGCAATAATGTGACAAAATTTTCTTTTTTCTTCTAGATTTCAGCTATTTTGCAGGAATTCAATAAACCAAAAATTTTTTTACTAAAATTCCAGTGCCAATGTGGCGTTTGGGGATTAAAATTAAGTGGTTTCATAGACATACCTTCACACCGCAAGGGGTTAAACTGTGTCGACCCAGCTGGTAACAGAATAAAAATCTTAATGCAAAACCCCCAATCCCTGTGTAAGAATGCAAGCAGACTTCCCAAGTGCTAAAAGCTAAAAATCAGGAGATTTTGTTTAAAAAATCAGGAAATATTTATGTCAATGAAAACTTATTAATTTTCAGAACTAAACATCTTTAGTGAAAGTTTAAATTTCAATAGGGCTTAATTATTACTGAAGATTAAAAAGAAATATGTCACTCTTACTCAAAAAAGTGTGTACTCCTTACAAGTAGAATGCATCTAAGCATGTGATGTTTAGGATGTTTTAACATATTTTTAATTTGACTAAATATTGTAAAAAGAAGATGTTTTGTTACTCATAAATTTACAGTAAAGATCTCAAGTCTTAATCGAGACATCATTAATAATCCTACAGATGACCACAGTAACAAATTCATCATTTGTAACAGATTCATCATTTTCAACAGATTCATCATTTGTAATGAATCTGAATGTAGTTTATCACATAAAATACTACTGATCAGATCAATCTTACTAAAGAACAATTACATCTGTACTAGAGTTTCCACCTCTGAATCACAGCACATTTGATTGTAAAATACAGAATACAGTGGAGCACCACTTATACGTTTCTCGTTTATACGTTTTTATCATTTATACGTTTTTTAAATGGTCCCGGCAAAATCCAATGGATATTAACGTTAAATAATTCTATTTATACGTTTTTCCTTAAACAGGAAATTTCATTTATACTTTTTTTTTTTTCAAGAAATCCAGAAGAGAGAAAATGAGCATTTCAACCTCAGAGCAACATTATCGAAAGCTTTTGGTGAAAACAGCTATCACCAGTTTATACCACGGAAATTTCGAAAATGTGAACATTAACATCTAACAAGCTATGACTTTCAAGCTAGGCTTGGCAAAACGTTTTACCCAAAACAATAAAAAACTGCTTCGTACTTTTTGGATTTTTAAGTCCAGTGGATGTCAATCCTATAGAAAATGCTGAAATTGATCAATTTGCTCCACCAAAAAACTGGTCAAATTTAAGTGATGTTTTGACATTTGAGGATTATGTGCAATGTGATTCAGAACTTGCAACATGTTCTCTTCTGACAATCGATGGAATGATCGCAAATGAGGAAACTACTCTGTAAAACATTTGCGTAACGTTACTCCATAAAGTTGGTGGCAGCCAAGCTTCCACCAAGTTTATGGTGGTCGGTTTAACCATGATAACCAGTGTGACATTACACTAATATGTAATGTTACGCCAGTAACATATGTTTAAATTACACCATTATATACCTCATTAGCAATGATTTGAATGATCAATGTTAATATGGCACTTTTAGCTGTGAACAATGAACTTTTTACTGTGCTTTCCAAAAAATCCGTACAATAAAAAAACAAAATATTTTGTACATGATGAATGATTATGAATAGTGGTAAGTTCTAAATTGAATCCGAAATAAGAAATTTTGTATTAGATACCCCTTGTATTTTATTTGTTTTAATTTATATCTGATTTTTTTTTGTATGTAGTTGCGGATATATTCCTACTTTTGTGAATTTCGTTTATATGTTTTTTTTCATTTATATGTTCTTTTCTTTGGTCCCTTGAAAAACGTATAAACGGTGCTTCACTGTATTTAAAAAATGTGAAAAATCAGGAGTATGAAAAAACATTTGAAAATCAGGAGACTTGGCTAGTCTGTTAAAAAAAAAACTAAAGCTTTACTAAACCCAGTAACCATAAAGCAAAGCAAAAAAAAAAAAAAAAAAAAAACTTATAGCCAATTATTTATTAGCATAAATAACAAAAAGTAATCAGTGGAGAAAATTGCTTAAGATTATATCATCATTGAGGTTTTGAGGAATGATGTAATCCTTAGTAAATTTTAACTAATCAAGCAATTTAAGTTGTAAAAGTGCATTTTTAGCATAAGTCTGCCATTCTGGCTACTCTTTTTTTTTTCCTAACCAGGTAATTTTAGAAAAATTATTTATTCTGCTATGTAGATATATAGCTTATATGGTTGATTAAAAAAGTTAGTTATTTTAGGAATATATTAATTCATCAAATTTCTAAAGCTTTGCTTTTAACTTCTGCATAACTTGGATCTTGCATTTTTCAATAATGTGTAAAATAAATCAAAACATTAAAAGAAAAGAATAATAAAAAAAAAGATAAAAAAAATCCAGCATAATAGTAATAATAATAAACATCTGGTTTAAACCAAACAACCCTGGTAGACATCATGTATTATGACAAAGATAAAGTAAACACACAAACTATTCTAATTAGTAGTATGATAGGCAATTTTTAGATTCAAACATCTAATGGTCTCCTTGTATGATAAAGTGGATCAATTCAGTGTCTTTCTAACATGTTAAATGACTTTTCTGTTTCATGTGAAGTTTTTGTATTGTATAACAAAGTTACTTAAAATCTGCTTCTTTAAAATGCATGTCTTTTAATTTTGATTAAAAAATTAATGAAATTATGTTGCTATTTCAGGTTATAGTATTTGATTGTTGCTGAAAGCAAGTTCCAGTCTATGTCCATTTTATAAGATACAGTTTTTACTCATGTGATTGACATTTTTTTTCTAATGAGAATTATGGAATCTTAGATTTCTAACTGTACAAATGTTTTATCTTTGTAAATTTATCATTCTTTTCATTTATTTGTGTTAAATTTTATCGAACTGTGATCTCATCTTTTGTATTTATCATATTCTTGTATTGCACATCTATATTTTGTTTAGTTAATTGTTTGTATAAAATGTAATAAAAATATGAAAAAAAATCCTCTTTCTTATTTATTAGTTTATTGATAGATTTATTTGTCTGTTTTATTTATACATAAATTACATAGATTTATTTTAAAAATCTTAGCCTATCCCTTAAAAACAGTTTGGATTTGTTTAAAAAAATGAATGCTCATTTCTTTAGCCTGGTTTTCAAATATGTTTTATTTTATTATTTAAATATTAACATAACGTATGTAAAAACTACAATGCAAGCAACTTAAAAGTTCTTTTTATGAAAAAAAAGTATTAATTTTTAAAATATGTCAGAATAAATTAAAATTTGTTAACCCTTTAAGCTATTGTGTAGGTGATACTAAAGTAAAAGAAAAAAGACAATTTCATCCTTTTTTATCAAATTTGAAGGTGAGTGTGCATCCACATAAATATGCAGGTGCTCCCCTGGCATAACCGGTATCAGATATTTTTTAGAATGTTTTTTTCAATGAAGTTTGATCCTATTCAAGGAAAATTGCCAAACTTTTACAAAAGAAAAAACCTTCAGGCCTTAAAGGGTTAAACATTCATATGTGCTGCATTCATATACACTGATATTCATATGCACTGTATAATACAGAGTTCATATTTCCCAGCGAAATACTGAGAAAAAATTGTAAAATCTTGGGGGCATCCCAAGAAATGATCAGCTACTCTGGAAAATGCAAACAATTGCTGCTATTTACATGCATCAAAGATAATTATTTATAGATATTTTGCTTTATAAAAACACTTTTCTTAAGAATTTTTTTAATTTTTAATTTCATTTGTCAAAGAATATTTTATATTTAAAAAAACTTAATCAGAGTGTGTAGCGGGTGCATATAGGAACTTACATTCGAAAAATGTTTGTAAGGTCGTTACAAGATACTTATTTTTTGGTGCCAGCCAAAATTAGCCGAAAAAATTGTGAATTTGAAAAATTATCCCAATGTCAAAGCTTTGCGGAAATAAATAATTTCGTCAATCCATGGCTGATAAAGTAGTACCAAAATAAATAATATATCAAATATCATCAAATGATCAACCGAAATAAGTCACGTATATCATCAAACGAACGACCAGAATAAGTCACGAATATCAATAAAGGATCGTCCAAAATATCTTGCAAATATCATCAAACGGTCCACCAAAATAGCTTGCAAACACTGTCAAATGATCAACCAAAGTTGAAAATATCATTGAACGATCGGTCAAAATAAGTTGTGAATATTATAAAATCATATGGAAATATATATATATATATCAAAAGACAGGGGCATGCAAAGAGAAAACTGCGCCTGGTGCAAAGTTTCAATTTGGCACCCCCTCTACCCAACTTTTTCTTGCAACAGATTGGAAGTATAAATTTGGCACTCCCCTTTTTTTCGCACAGCACTGTCAAAAGATCACGAAGATGCTAAAATTTTTATAAAAAATCACGAGAAAACCGAAAAATGTCATAAAAAATAATGAAAAATTTGTCGAAAACCCTAAAACATTCATCAAAAAGTTATGAAAAATCTTCAAATTATGTAAAAATTTCGTGTTAAAATCCCAAATTTCCTCAGAAAATCGCAATGAAACCACAAATTTTGATCAAAGAACAACAACAAAACCACAAATTTCATCAGAAAACCCAAAAATACTGCTGAAATTTTCTGAATAATCACGAAAAAAATTGAAAAATTCCATCAAATTTTTATTAAAGATCACGAAAAAAATGCAAATTTTTACGAAGAATTGCTAAAAAACCACTGAGTTTGTTAAAAACTTTGCAATAAAATCATGATTTTCATGAAAAGATCACAATAAAACTCAAGATTTTCAACAAAAAAATCACAAAAAGATCTTTCATCAAAAGATCACAAAAAAGCCACACATTTTGTCAAAAAATCACGATAAAATCACAAATTTTGCAATAAGATATGGAATAACTACAAATTTCAACTAAAACTCACAAATTTCATTGTAAAAAACACCAAAAGATCACAAAAAGCAGAAATTTCTACAAAAAGATTGTGATAAAACTGCAAAATTCGTCAAAAATTTGTGAAAACAAAAAATTTTCTGCAAAAAATAATGAAATAATCAGAAATTTTGCCAAAATACTGCAAAAAATCGTAAATTTCTTCAAAGGATGTTTAAAAAGACACAAACTTCATAAACCCCAGAAAAAAAAAAAAAAATAACCCTGAAAATTAATTGATACAAAGTAAATAACCCTTTTAATTACCAACTGCAAAATATATTAATTTCAAAAGTCATATTCACTTCGATTCATATTCATATTCATATTCACAGTCGAGCAGAAAAAGCAGTTTTGGGGAAAGCAAAGGATTTTTTTTTTTTTTTTTTTTTTTTTTTTTTTTAATGTAGCAACATAATTTGTTTTTAAAGCAAAAAAAAAAAAAAAAGTTTTTGTACAGAAAGTTCCACTCCAGCAATAACTTTTTTTTTTGCTATCTTTTCACGAAATGTGCAGTTTTTTGCACTTATTTGACAAAATTGATTGTTTTCACGCAATTTTTTAAAAATGAAATTTGCCTTTTTTTTTTTTTTTTTTTTTTTTTTTTTTTTTTTTATTTAAGAAATTTGACATTCTTTCGCGTTTATATAATAAAATTTGACATTTTTTTTGCATGTAAATGATGAAATTTATTGTTTTTATGTGACTGTTTTTATGAAATTTGCTATTTGTTCATGATTTTTTTCAAGAAACTTGCCTTTTTACATGCATAAGCGTGTAATGTATGTGTATTATATAATGAAAGCGTGTGTGTTATACAATGAAATCTGCCCTTTTTTGCACTTACATTACGAAAATTGTCGTTTTTGCACACTTATATGACAAAATTGGACGTTTATATATATATATATATTTTGCGATTTTTGACAAAATTGACTGTTTTTTCACAATTTTTTGACAAAATTTGTGTTTTTACCCTGTGATTTTAGAAGGAAATTTGTTTTTGCGATTCCTTAAAGAAATCAGTGTTTTTTTTCCCGTTAACCTTTGAAAAAATTTGAGTTTTTTTTTTTTCAAAATTTTACGATGTTTTTTAATTTTTAAATTTTCTACTAAATGTAACAATATCATAAACCCAAAAAGAATCAATCGAAAAATCTGGAAATACGGGGTATACCCTAAACACAATCACCCCTGTAATGCATATAGGTGCATAAATGGGTGCTTATTCTTCTCTAAAAGGGTGCTTACAGATGCTTATTTTTAAAACTAAAATGTTGTTACTCACCCTGTTAATTCTTTATTGCACTATAAATAATGCAACAATAAGTAGTAAATTTTTCATTTATTCAGCAGATATTTATGCAAATACATGTGCTTGAAAAGTTTCCATTTTATATATATTAAATGCAGAGTTCTCGTTGTCGCTTGCCATTGCGCCAAATTGCGACTAAATTCTTCATTTGGTGAGTAAACAAGTGATTAGATTAGCCAAATTGCTAGTGCTCAATTTTCACTTTTTCTTTTTTCGTTTTTCCCACACATGCATACATACATATTTTTAATATATTTGTAGCGGATAGTTAAATTAGATTAATAACAATTGTTGTTGCAGTTATAAAAATCTTAGGATATTTTAGAACATATTGAAAAAAAGGAAGGTTCATTAAAGGATTAAAGACATTTTTTTTAGTGCTACACAACAAATCTATTTGGCTAATACATTTTTAGTTTGGCGAATGTTTTTTTATTTTAATTAGCCAAATTACTAACGTTGGTAAAATGTCAGCGAGAACACTGATTAAATGTATTGTTTGAGATTACCTTTTTTTCTTTGGAGGAGGTTCTAAAAGTGATACTGGTTTTTAAAAATGTTGGTAATTGTTGTTCTGGGAAAATTATAGATTCAGGGGAAAAAATTCAGGTGAAGTTCAATAGATTTTTTTTTTTTTTTTTTTTTTTTTTTCTGTTTAAAAACAGGTATGAATTATCTGATGGTAACATATCATTACATTTTGAATTAACTAAAACATTTTATTTGAACTTGAAAGATTCAGCTGGGAGATTTTATCCTTCTCTGATATTTTATTACACTATCTGCCACAGAAGGGTTTAGAACTTTTACTTACTAGTCTGCAATATAATTTCTCTTCTTAAGGTAAAAAGATGCTACAATAGACTGTAGACTGTTAACATTCAACATATTTAGTTAACCAGTATATATCATATAAGAATATCTGTATTATTAAATTCTGGCTAAAAGTTTTATTTTTTTTAAATATTATTCACAATGGTGTAGTTAGGAGTGGGTGACACCCGAGGTGGATATAAATTGTGTCACCCCCCAGCTACCATGGTGTCTCTTCCCCCTTCCCGCCAATCCGTCATATTTTTTCAATCACAATTCTATGTTATAACAAATGAGCAGCAAATTTAAGTTCTTAAAAGTGTGTTAAAAAAGTTTTATTTCTTTATTCACACTAGTTTCAACTTATTTTCTTTGACCACTCCTTATTTACCATTTGTTCTCCTGCATAAAAAATGAAAAACAGGAGTGCCTTATTACTCGACCTGTAGTCCGTATAAGTCAATGTGGTGTCTATATGCAGAAAAAAAATCTTTCTTTTAAAGTTTGCTTTTGCTACCTACTTGTTGGATAGATTGGTTTTTGTTCCTTGGTGCATATCTTATTGAAACACACCATTCTGTATAATATTTCGCATTCTCAAAGAAAAGAAAATTAACTCTATTGCACAATACACTTAAAAATTTAATTTTTTTTTCCAAAATCTTATAAGATTTTATGTATACGTATATATTTGCAAATAAAGATTGGGTGTCACCCCTTAGAGGGTGACAGACAACACTCTCTGCCTCCCGCTTGCTACGCCACTGATTACTCATACAAAGCAAATTAAAAGCACTATGTAACATAACTAATTGAAGGACTTATAACAAGAAGTGGTTAACACAATTTTTGGGGAATGCATGGTTTGTTTCCTTTTAAAAGTGCCAGAAATGAAGCTAAGCCCTTTTATTTGCAAACCTTTCAGTTATAGGTGCAATTAATGAAGAACTTTGGTTTTAATGATGTTTCCAAGCTGTATGTTTTGTGGTAAAGGGAGCTATTACTCAAGAAACTAATGTAGATAGACTAGCTTTTACAGTTAATATTTCCACGTTATACTTTACCTAACAGAGAAAATTAATACTGTTTGATTTTCTCAATGCTGTGAACTAATATAATCTGCTTTCTAAGTTGTAGATTTCACTGCAATAGAAACATTTAAATTAATATAATCCTACAGATGTAAGGCAGTTATAAAACGATGAATATAATTAATATTCTCTAGGATTACATTCATATATGTAAGTTTTTATATCATGTTCAAAAAATTATCTTTTTTTAGTATCTTGAATACTGCAGAAACTAAAATTCCAAATTACTCATTTTACTTGGCAGTCAAATGGTTAAGAAACAATAGCTAACAGATTTCCAGTACTGCCTTATTCAACCACCTTTCATATAACTAACAGGATAAACTTTTTTTCACAGAAAGTTGTGAAAGTAATAAAAAAAGATAAATTTTTGGGGGCCTTGGATTTTCTAGTTTCGATTAAATCTGGTGGTAATTAGCAAAAAAAAAAAAATTAATTAAAAATCTTATTTTTTAAATATTTTTTCGCTTAATTCTTTTCAAAACCACAAGATTTTATCCACACAGAATTAAAATCAGGTGTGAATTTAACAAAATTAATGTACTGGCGTTTTCTTTCAAGAGCGATTACTTCTGTTCTAGGAATGCCATGAATTCATGAATAGCACGACAGAGCACCAAATGAAACTTTCCGAAATTATGAAAAAGATTTTTAACATTTCTCAAAAACTCAAAAAATTGATTAAAAATTCATTCTTGCTGATGTTATCAAAGTTTTCTGCAGAAAAAAAGGAGCTTCCATACCATGTGATATGGTATAGTAGGAAATTTTTGAGGTGCCTATCACGCCTGGATGTAAAAAAAAAAATTTACTTTCATCTTTTCAAAAAATCACATTCTTATTTGAATCAGAGCCGAAATTATGAACTTTTATCTAAATCAATGGAAATTTTTTTCTTTCCTTTTATGATTTTAATGTTAGATGATGACACACCTGCCCTTTGAGGTTAAAAATTGACTCAGAATTTTTATATGGGACCAAAGTTTTTTAAAATATTGATTTTTGAGTTTGGATTTTTTTCGGCATTGAAATTTCTTTTCTTTCTTTTTTTGATTTCAGTATATGGCGATGAAGCACCTGCACTTTGAAGTTTAAAAACTGATTCAGAATTTTTTATACAGGACCAAATTTTTTTTTAAATATAGACTTTTGAGTTTGGATCTTTTCGGCATTGGATGTAAATTTTCATTCTATCAAAGAATATGTTGTTATTTTTTAAATCTAATGGTAACTTTCAGTTTAGGAAAATATCAGTTTTTAATTCTTAAGAGAGATGCGTTTGCACAGACAGTTTATGCAAAATTTTTAATATTGCGAAAACTAACTATTCCTTTGCTTTTAAAATTTGTCATTGTTTATAACACATAACAAGAAATTTATAAATTTACAGTGAGTGGATTTTTGGTATGAGAGAGGAAAGGGGTTTAATTTCTCTTTTTTCTTTAGATAAGTTGTTTACTGCGTTTTGAATGTGTTTTTTAATTGAACGCTCAGATAAATGTAATCTTTTAACATTAAATAATTTATAAAGTAGGAAATTCTCAGGGCAGAGTAGTGTCTTTTGGGAAGAGGCAATTTTCTAAATTTTGAATATTCCCATGTTGACTCATCTTTAGATGGGTCTGTGAATGCTTATTCATATTTTGCACATCCAGTATCCTTCTTTCTATTTAAACCCCGAGGAGTGTCCTTTTCTTTGTCTTTTGTTTTTTCACAAGAATTTGCAGTGTGTGTGCAGGACTTATTGCTGCTGCAGGTTTCGGGGACAAGTTTTGAGATTTTTTTCAATTACAGATTTTTTTTTTAAACATTAAGCACGGCATCTGTATAAATTTATAAAAGAGAATGCTATGTCAAATACCACTATTTTCGAAATTTAATTTTGGTAAAAATCTTAAATTCTTGCTTGATCTGTTTGTAACACATCATATAAATTTATACAATAGTCTGCCATGTCAAATACCACTATTTTCGAACAGTATTTTTTGGAAAAATCTTAAATTCTTGTTTTAAAGTGCCACCACCTTGACTAATATATCTACAGATAGGTTGTTTAATGGAATTTCACTAAGCATATAATGCTGTAGCTCTCAGTGCATGCACAGCACATCTGCTATATAGTAGCATCTAGTTCGAGGTAATTCGGTTTGAGATTTGCATAGAAATTAGAGATTTATTTAAAAAGAGGGACCCTGCAGTGCATGTACACTGTACAGCACACCTTCTGCTTAGTGCTGCAGGTCACAGGGACCTGGTTCAAAATTTGCATAAAAAATAGAGATTTGTTTAAATAAAAAAGGGTCCTGCAGTATGTCCACAGCATGGCTGCTATTTGGTGCTGTATGCAGCTGGGATCTGGTTTGAGTTTCATATGGTTTCACATTTTATACAAATTCAAGACCCAATGCAAGGATTTGACTGTGTGTGCATAGCATGCCAGTTATACAGTTTAGCACAAAGTTCTTCAAAAAATTGTTCGTATGTGTTCAAACCATTAAAAATGAATGTTTTCCACGAAGCCTGCGACATATTGTTTTAAACGCCTCTCTCATTTCTTTTTTTGATGGCTTGGAAATGTTTTCAGATTCATTAAATTTCTCTAGTTCTTCGATTTCTTTTTCAGATTCATGAAAAAAAGAAAAAAAAAATCAGTATGTCTTCATCTATAGCATAATAAGCAACAATTAACTTATCAACGCCAATACTGTAAATCTATTTTTATTGTTTTTGCCTCCATGACAATCATTGCCTTTGAAAATTAGAGTTTTGTTGGATGAGCACTTATAAAGTATCATTTGATCAGAGCGTAATTAAAGTTGTGAAAGGCCCAGCACCTGTTCGAAGGCTCTTCGCAGTGAAATATTGCCTATATTTTTGGGAAGATGGGGAACATAGGGGGATATTATTAGATATGCAGTTGCAAAATTAACCAAAATATATTACGTTTTTTGAGAAAATAATTGTGAAAACTACAATTTTAAAACTTCCTTTTTTTACTTTTTATATTCAGTTTGGGACCCTCAGCAGCAGTGGGCTCAAGGCCATGGCCTAGTTAGCCTGTGCGGTAATCAGGCCCTGCACTTGATCAGCATTAAAGATATCATCATTATTTAGAATTTTTCCAGTCATCACAGATTGCTTCAGATACACTTTTACTTTCTCTGGAAGTAACATTTTTCTTGATCCCTTTCCTTTGCTCAAATTTGTCCAGCCACACGGAAATAACATTTTCCTTCTCTTAAAATTGTCCAGCCACACGGATCTTGCAATTCATTACATTAAAAATGTTTAGCATGCTTCAATGCCTTCTCTTGTATGAGAGGACAAGAGATTGCCAAGTTTTGTCTTGAACACTCTTTATCCACTTTATAACAGCCTCATCCACAGTATCATAACTGCATGTTTTCAAACGTTTTCTGTGAGGTTTTGTACTTGCATACCTGCACATTCATTACAATGTTCCAATTTTTTTATGATAGTCAACACTGTGCTTGTGAGAGAATATCAAATTTAGCAGACATGTCAAAATGAAAAAAAAGTCAGATTATCTGGAAAAAAAAAATAAACTCTTTTTCTTTTTGAAAATCTTCTTTATGACATTTACATTATTGCCTATATCATTCGTAATTTTAGAACGTACTTTTATTGTTTCATTTTTGCCAGTAAAATTTACAAAGTGTAGAATTAATCATATTGCTCTTGAAGTTTATGATGATTTGTTGGATTATGATTCGTCATCTGCTAAGAAAAATATATGTGGAAATCTTCAAATTCCTTACATAAATTTGTTCCATTTATAACAGAGAATTGTCTACCAGTATTGGATGACTGGTTATACCATATTAAAAAATCTTGATCTTAAAAGAAAAAAAAATCATTTTCAAATTTAATTAACATAAACTGCATATATGCATGGCAGTGTAAGCCCTGGTTTGTTTATTTTTTGAAAGAACTAAAAAAGAAAATGCTTAGAAGAATACACACACACACACAAAAAAAAGAAATTCAAAAATATTTTTGTTTTAATTTTAGGCATATTTACAGAGATACTAGAAATGTATTGAAAAAAACATGTCCTCCCTCATTTCTGAATCTACTGAAATAAAAATTAAGTGTGTGAGGGAGTGACCTTTGTAATAAAGGCACTCTAGCATTTTTGAGATCGTGACGTCAATGATTTAACATGTGTAAGCATGAAAGCGATATCTATCTTCTCTTTTACTTTAACTTTGTAGAGCGTGTGTGTCTTTCTCGGAGTCTACAGTTATGTCGTGGTTAGAAGTAATATGTAAATTTGTAGTATCTCAGTTTGCAGCATATAAAAGCTTGGAGTTTGAGTGTGTGTGGTGTGTGTCTAGCGGCGTTAGCCAGTTAGTGGTGTCTAGCAGTAAAAACCAGCTGAGTGTGTCTGCCATGAGTTTTACAGTGAGCCGCCAGCAGTTAGTTCATTCAGAGGAGAGCGATTTGGGAAGTTTGCCGTTGGTAAGAGATAGTAATTATTTACGTTGAGTAGTTCAAAGTTAATAAAGAGTGTATCACAGTCACAAGCTGTTTAATAAAGTTTTATCTAGCAGTCTAGCTGATGTTTAAGTGAGAAGTAATCCGAAGTGCCCCGATTGAGTTAGTGCCGGAGCTGTGAGTATAAGTTTAATCCTTCAGTATTGTTACCAGTTATTAAAATTAAAGAACTGCTCCACTGACCTTGAGCCCTAACCGTTTTAAATAAACTGGTTTTATCTTATGTTCTGAGTTATGTCTTCATTCAACACCCAGTACGAGCACGCATCCGTTACAAGTGTAGTAGGAGTTTCTTATTTACATGGATCAAAGCAGCATTACAATTTTACAGCCTTTTTTTTCTAACACGTTGACTGCAACAGCAATTTTCAGAAATCTGCCTAAAATGACAATTTGATTTAATCACTTTATATTATTAAAAATTCCTACCAATATTTTTCTAATATAAATACTAAAGTTTATTTCTTTTGCAAATGTTGTTAAAGAATGTGTCAAGTGGTTCAAAAGTGGTGTGTCGCTTAGAAAAAATTGAATTAACACGTTGACTGCTAACTGCGAGATAATTCGTAGTTGGCTTCCTAGAAAAGAATGCGACCTACAAGTTATCTCACAGTCGGCAGTTAACTGTTAAAATGTGTTTGGTACAATGTCAAGTTTAAACTTTGTTGGAATTCTTTGTGCGACTGTAAGATTCATACTTGACTGATTATTTCCTTCAATTTTAGGTTTTGTAAATACTTAGTTGCAAAATTTTGAAAATGCATTGATTAGTTTGCTGTACAAAGTGTATTTTAAAGTAAAATATGAATAATCTAATTAAATTTAGAAAATAGTAAATACCTATACCAACTAACTTTTTAGCTGTTGTTTGAATAAAAGTTAATATGTTCTCCCACATTTCTGAATCTACTGAAATAAAAATTAAGGGTAATAGGAGTTTCTTATTTGCATGGAGAAAATCAGTATCTCAACTTTACAACCTCTTTTTGAAGTGTGCTTGGCACAGTGTCAAGTTTAAACGTTGTTATACAGAATTCTTTGTGCGACACTAAAATTCATACTTGACTGATTATTTCCTTCAATTTTAGGTTTTGTAAATACTTAGTTGCAAAATTTTGAAAATGCATTGATTAGTTTGCTGTACAAAGTGTATTTTAAAGTAAAATATGAATAATCTAATTAAATTTAGAAAATAGTAAATACCTTATATACCAACTAACTTTTTAGCTGTTGTTCGAGTTAAAGTTTTGTTGATAATTAATTAGATGCAGAGGTAAAATACAGTTTAAAGGATCCCATTGGATCAGCATAAAAACAATCATGTGTTCTGAAATTTGGATTCTTTGATAATGGGAGATTTATATACAGTGACTACATTCTAATCATACAAATTTAATTTTCATTTACAAAAGACAGTCTGGAGCAAAGCTGCCAATGTCAGCAGTGCCACCAATATGAGGCTCTTTTGAAAAATGTTCGTTTGTAAAAATCTTCATTTAAAAATATAAATTCATATAAAATCGAGTTAAAAATATAAATTCATATAAAACTGGGTTAAAAATATGAATTCATATAAAATTGGGTTAAAAATATCAAATCATACAAATATAAGCTTTATTTAAGGTTATTATTATTATTGGTTAGAGCAAAGCCACACTGATCTACTAATCTTAAATAAGATGAATGTGTATGTTATCTACTCTACATATATAAAAGTCTAATAAAACAAATTTATGAAATAACTGATTATGGTCATAGGTGTTTTTCCTAAAATGTTAAAAATTCAATGCTTCCCTAAAAACAATGAAATTAACTCCAACTATCCGTATTGATCTACAGATGTCAAAAGTGGTATCAGAATAATAATAATAGTAATAATAATAAATTGGTTTTCGAACTATTTTTTTCTAATTTTAATGACATTTCAGTAATTATGGCAACTAAATTACTATTTTTTTTTTATGGAAAAGGGAAAAAAAAGGATTATTAGATTTCTTCTTTTTCGTTATTTTAAATTATCTTTTATTTCAATCGATAGTGAAGACAATAACATGATTAAATTATATTTTTTTCGGAAAAATTTAAAAAATGTTTTTTTTTTTCTTTTTTCTTTTTTTTTTCTTTTTTTTTCTTTCTTTCTTTTTTTTTTTTTTTTTTTGTCATATTTTGACCGCCAGGAATCAGTTAATTTTAGAAACCAAAAACCATCTGTCATTTTCAACTTTAACACACGTAAATTCCATAGGCGTTAAAAAAAAAAAAAAAAAAAAAAAAAAAAAAAAAAAAAAAAAGAAAAGAAAAAGAAAAAAAAGAAAAATGGAAAATGTAAGGAATTATTACATCTCTTTTGTATCTCATTTTCAAATTGAAATTGAAAACAGAAATTATTAAAAAGGGAAGGCATTTTTTAAATAAGAATTAAACGGTTATGTGTTAAAAGCAGAACATAGGGAAAATTACATCAAAATATTTGCGCGTAAATGTTAAAAAAACATGAAATCTTTAAAATAATAAAATTATTATCTGCAAAACGCATTTAAAGATGATAATTTCGTCATGTGTAAAATGGCCAAATATCAAATATCGTCATATTTAAATTGTCTAAAATTATTAAATTACTACGCACCAAAAACTTTTAATAGTGAATATTAGGTGATATTTAAAAAGCTCAAATAATAGTACAGTAGAACCCCGCTAATTCGGACTCCGTTAATCCGAATCTTCGGATAATCCGGATCGGCCTGGGTATTTTTTTTTTCAAGTTTGAGAAGCGATCGCCAAATTTTCATAACATAAATTTATTTCATCCTCGTATTCTGAATAAAAAAGTCTTTTCTGAAATCTTTTCGGAAGAATACCTTAAGCTTTCTTAATTAAACTCTTTGATGTTATCGATCAAAGGAATAATTATGTTATATACCATTTATGTTTGGCAATTATTCCAATTTCCACAGTTTTCTATTAGCCATAATGAAGCAACGTCCCTTTTAGAACAATTAATGGTTTATTTTGAGCGTCATCTGGAGACTACATGAACAACTTAAGCTGCTATCAGATTCACCAACATTTATTAAGACTTTTGAGCCAACACTTGATTTCCTCCAACTTTTCGCGAAATATCCTCCCAACATCCAGTGTGATAGCAAACTGCAATGTCTCCCCAACTTTTTTCCACAGGTTCAAAAAAGACTGGGCTAGCTTAGATTTTTCATCCAACATCGAACGTTTCAGCGAATCAGAGATAAGCGATTGATACGAATAGGCGATAAATATTAACACCTGGCACTAGTAGGACTGGTTTTCCGTCTTTTTCTCTAACTTTTTCAAAGACAATTGTAACCTTTTTCCCTCTTTGAATGGGGAAATGTTGGAGTTAAAATCGGCTGAAAAGTATGTCTCGCCTAAAAGTCCGTGAATCTGATAACAGCTTAATGCTCAAGCGGATGTGTGACCATGCGGCCAACAAAACTGGCACAGCTGAAGATTGCAAACTTTATAATTTCAAAGTAATTTAACATTTTTACTGTATGTAAATCTTCAATATGTTTAATATAAAGGTGATTTTTTGTAAGTATGTTTTATTTTATTTCACTTGTTCTCATTTTTCAGATTGGATCTGGTTCCAATTAATCGGAATTATCGGGGTTTTACTGTATTTCCAACCACTTTTAAATTAAGAAAATTTAATTTATTGCAATTAATAAAAATAAATAAAATTACTTTGAAATAAAGAAAAATGCTCTATTCAAACGGAAAAGCATGACTTCCGATTACAGAAGATAAGTACCATTATAGTAATAATTAGGGATGCACCGAATAGTGATTTTGGCCGAATACCGAATGCCGAATATTCGGCCGACAGCTGAACCGAATACCGAATATTCGGCAAGCCGAATAGTAATTGTTGGACCGAATACCGAATATTCGGCCAGCCAAATAGTAACTATTCGGCCGAATACCGAATATTCGGCTTTCCAAATACTTTTTATAATTCAAAGTTTAAAGTTATTAAAATGTTACTTTTTAAAATAATTTTACATAATATTTAATAAGAGAAACTTATATTTTGATAACAAGAGCTTTTTATAAGAACACTTAGTATTGAAAAAATTCTGCTTTTATTTATTTAAGAAGCACAATTATGAGACTTTTTTAATTAATAAAATTTTAAATTTCAAGATTTCTTCTAGGAATTGAAATAAACATTTTAAAATCAAAGAGGAATATTGAAAAAATGGTTGAACAAAAACTGTACATTCTCATAATTGTTCTTTTTAAATAACTCAAGGCAAATTTTTTCAATATAAAATAAGTATGCTTTCAACTTAATTATGAATAAAGGAATAGGAATGTCTAGCTCATAGTTCTTTTCTTATAAATGGTGACATTTTCAATCCTTCCCATCATATCATATTTTACAGAAATCAAAACATGCGAGTTAAAAATATAGTTATGATATCTTGTTTATTGTTATTGCAAAAAACAAAAACACAAGTTTGACCTAGAGTGAGATAAAATACAATGTACTTATGACTCAATAAGATGATTATGGTTTCATTAACAAAAATTGTCCTGATAGCTATTACTAATCTCAAAAGTTTTCTTTCTTGTTTAAGGACTTTTATTTGGGAAAAGCAAAAAACAGATGATTTACTAAACAAAATTTAGGAACTTGCATCTGCATTCGCATCATTTATTCCTAAGTAGAATCCTAATAAATCACCATTTTAAGACTTCTCATGGTCAATTTTCTTAAGTTATACTTTACAAACAGCAAATAAATAATGTAAAAACATTCTATTTTATTTAAATATGTTTTTCTTTCTAATTATATTAAATATATTTATAAATTGGCAGTTAAAAGTAGTAATTGTGAAAAGTTTTTAAAAATGTGTTTTAAAAGGCTATATTAAGTATTGGATTCGGCCGAATACTTTGGTATTCGGCCAAACCGAATATTCGGCAGGCCGAATAGTTTGATATTCGGCCAAGCCGAATATTCGGCTCAACCGAATAGTTTGATATTCGGCCTAACCGAATATTTGGTAACATGGCCGAATAGGCCGAATACTGAATAGATACCGAATATTCGGTGCATCCCTAGTAATAATACCATTTAATCTTCCGTAGCTTGGTAATAACTTTTAAACAAGCCACATTACCGTATTTTAGGAGTCTGTAAAAAATGAACGGGCGTTGGCGCCCGTTGCTCGCAGGGGATTGAACCTCCCTTATATACACACACTGTAAAAACAAAATACCCAAATTGGGTTGAAAGATTTTTGGGTACAGCATTGTTCCAATTTGGAAAGTTCAGTTTGTAGCACAAAATTGTTTTAAAAAAGTCTGATTTTTAATGACATTAAAAAAATTAAAATATCTTAGATAGTATATACATTATACCTCAGAAATTTTGATTAATTTAATGTTAATAAAGATCTGCTCTGTTTTGAACCATTTTGGGTTATCTATTTTGGGAACAATACTCTACCATTTTGGAATCCTTACTGTACCATTTTAGGAACATTGCTATACCCAGAAATCTTTCAACCCAATTTGGGTCTTCAATTTTTACAGTGCAGGGATGCCACTTTTCCGCCAAATGGCGGATTTCCGCTTTTTTCATTTTTTAAGAATCCGCGATTTTAGTTAAGCGATCGCGAAATAACGACGATTTTTATCGAATGATCGCGAAATACAACAACGATTTCCTTCAAATGATCGTGAAATAACACAGCGATTTTCATCAAACAATTGCGAAATAAAGCTCCGATTTTCGCTAAACGATCGTGAAATAAAATAGCGATTTTGTCAAACGATCGCAAATTGAAACGGCGATTTTCGTCAAACGATTGTGACATATAACGGCAATTTTCGTCAAACAATTGCGATATATAACGGCTTTTTTCGACAGACGATCGCGAAATAAAACAGCAGTTTTCGTCAAAAGATCGCGAAATAAAACATCAATTTATGTGCGAATACGTATAGAAGAAATAACGCACGAATTTTTATAAAACTTTAGATTTAGTTAGTTCTTGTCATAATTTAATGTTTACTATTTTTCGGTGAAAATTGGTCAACAAGTGGCGCTGCCATGTTGCTTTATTCATGATTATCTCAACAGCTATATTTCAAGATCTAATGTAGCAATTAATTAAACTTCAGATTAGTTAGTATGTGATATAGATTAGTTTGGTTTTTAGTGCAATTCTCCTATAGGAGGCGCTGCTATGTATTTTTCACGATTTCGCAATAGTTGTATCTCAAGTACTAATGCATGAATTTTTACCAAACTTCAGATTCAGTTAGTACCTGATAAAAATTGATCCTTGTCAGCTTTTGATGTACATCACTCTATTTCAGGCATATCAAACTTGTCTACCACCGCGGGCCAGATTTAGCATTGTACACAAAGCCGTGGACCACATTATCGAAAATAGGAAGAAGATTAATTTGATGATTATCCCACAAAATGAAACTGTGCATTAAAAAATACAGCATTGTTTTTAAAAACAAAAATGCACACAAATTTTTAAAAACTATTTATTGAAAAAATTAAAAACACGCACCAGAATTTTTAAAAAAATATTTATGAGGTAAAAACAAATTTGGGGTAAAATAATTTTACGAGAGAATACTGTCAAATGTAATGAAAAATAAGTTAAAATAAAAATACAAACATGCTTAAACAGATTCTGAACATTTTAAATTTTAATAGCTATCAAAATTATACAAAAATGTGTTATTAATTTTGTACTCCTAATATCTGTATTTTCTTTTATATTGTAATTGCTACTTTTTATGAAACCAATCATTGATAGAAAACAATTATTCACAATACATATAATATGAAATTAAAAAAAAATCATAATTGATTAAAATATATTAGCTATGGTTATTGATCCGGCATAGGAATAATTTCCTCATTCTCCCCACCCTTTTTTTTAAGTACATATCGTGTCTGCAGAAGAAGAAGAAGAAGAAGAAGAAGAAGAAAAAAGCCTTTTAAGTAAATTGTTTGAACCTATATTTTCAAGAATTTTAATGTTAAAGGGCAAAATTAACGCTAGCCACTGGCCACGATGCTATTAAATGAAAATAAAGTGGTTTTTTTAAAATAACGAGATGGAACCTGTCGAAATTCGACGAAAGAAAATCTTTGAGAAAGACCTGTTTCATTGATTTATAATAAATCGACAAAATTAGTTAAAGTAAAAAAAGCATCTTATATTATGGTCAGTCTAACTCTCAAATAAATATTATTTTAAGTTAAAATTAACAAAATTCTATAAAACCCAATTATCTAAATTATTAGACGAAATAAAACAAAATTCACCGGATTTTATAACAGACTATATATTTAAAATAGTATACGCATTTTAATTTCTCTTTTTTTCTTTTCAATTTTAAGAGAAAAGGGATTGTTTCTGTTGCCAGAATTACAAAATTGGTACTAAAAATTATAAAAAAAAAAAATAATATCACAAAATTTAATTGAGATACAGCTTTGAAACAAATTGCATTTAAAGATTCATTTTTTTTCTCTTTACGATGGTATAAAAATTTAAAATGTACGATGTTTAGAAGTGTAAAATTTGCAGTAGCGAAAATTGCAAAACCGAAATTACTGGGGAAAGTGTTGCCATTCGTAAAATGACGTATGCGTTACGCACAGATATGTTTGGTCTTCATAATATAGATATTTGTCGGTAGCTACTGATGGCTACTGTCTACTAATGAAAATTTGTTAATTTAATAAAAACTTTCAGTTATAAAAATTTTCAGCAACACATATTGAAATTATGGATTCTATACGATTATTGAAATTTCTGGATACATCGTTAATATTTATAGAAATGCCCCTGCATATTTTAAAATTTATTTAACTATTCTGGACACCCTTTATTCTACCTTGAACGATTTCGAGTTGTGTGTATTTGTATCCAAAGCAGATGGATTACTTTTGTTTCACAAACACACTTTTTCCAACGAAGTTTCAGTTCAAAATCTATTTATTTTTCAAAATTATTTCTAGATATTTGTATGTTTTCCGAAATATTTGTGAGTAAATTCTTAGCAAACTTCAACGAAGTTTCTACATCTTAAACACAGTTTTTCAGTCTTTCAGTATAAAAATTATTTCAAATTCAGTTTTGTGAATCTGTGATGCTATATCTTCATCATCAAAAAAGATAAAGATCACACAGGGATGATTTAAAATGATACGTTTACTAATCTTTAAGAATGAAATTAATTAATGAGCTTATATCCAAAATGTTGACTTTCGACTGTATATGCAGCCAAATTATAATAACAGGGTAACATTTTTTTGTTATTATTATTATTATTATTTTACAAGACGAGATATCATGCCAATTTCTCTTTTAAAGCTATTTATTTCTCTTTATTTTTTAAGAAACTTTTAATTAGAAATTAACATCGTATTTAAATATTAATTTTCGATACATTTTTAATACCTAACAAATGCCGTGCATTACTTTGTTCTTTGTTATGTTATAGTGGATCAAAGAGAGCAGTAAAATAATGTATTCGTTTTAACATAAAACACATAATAAAATATTGAAAAAAAAAACTTTTATAAATTTATAAATTTTTAGATTAAGATATGCTCTTCCTAAATTACTTATTGATAACTTTTGCATACCTTATCTCCTTGAAACGAAATTTTAAAATAAATTAGATTTTCAAGACAGTGTGTTTGCATCTTTTATGTCACAGTGTTGTTTGCATCTCCTATGCCAAACTGTAAATAATAATAATAATAATAATAAAATAAATAAATAAAAAAAAAAATCATCCAAAATAAAAAACATTAATTTAAAAATTTAAACTTTTCTTTATTTAATTGCGGATCATTAAATTTAATGTATGTCAGTATCTGCCATTAAATGTAATGAAGATTAATATTCTGAAATAATGGTAGATATTTTGAATAAAATCATTCTCCAATTTTGCAGCGCTGCAATATTTGCAATGCACAGTGTATTTTCTGCATCTAATCAACTAAGAACTGAATCAAACATACGAAAATGCCAAAGGCTTGGTGGGCCACAGAGAAGCTCCTGGCGGGCCACGTGTTTGACATGCCTACTCTATTTTAATGACAGGCGAATTAATACCGGTAAAAAACGCTAAATGATCGCCTTACACTGCTTTATGTTGAAGAAAGTAACATTTACAAACAATAGTATTTTTAGGGCACTTCGGAATAATATTTTCAAAAACATCCAATAATGCATTTATTCCTATATTTTGATGAAAAATAATAATAAAATGAAACTCATAAGCAATTCTTAGAGAAAAAATCACATACAAATCAGTTTACATAATTACGTATTATCTAGTACTTTATTATAGCATCTTTATCCATAAAGTGCTTCAAATTATGTAGAAAAAATAAAAAGACAACAAGAAAACAAATAAACAGCTGCAATATTTGCCTGCCCCCCCCCCCCCCCCCACGCTATCTTGAATTATATTATAATCTGTTCAGTGTTTGATGCGACTACGAAGGAAAACCAAAACCATTCTCCAAGATAGCGGCACCCATTCTTTACAATTAATATAGGCTTACTGACTGCCATGTTAGTATATCTACACCATCTGGCCATTGATGATCGTCCACTTAAGATTTTAGACATTTTGTTAAATATCTAGAAAAATACATGAGGAATTATCCTGAAACTCTCAGTGTATAAACATAATAGTACAGGTTATATATTTCCGTGAAGATTTTTTCCCGAAACTCCATAGGGGACCGTCAACAAATTAAAACAGAATGAATATCTTTTGGATAACCCTGTCAAAACTAAAGTAGCAAAAGCGCTCAAACTCTAGATTGTGATTAAGTGGCTTATTGTAATAAACTGTGTTAATTTTTATGTCGATAGCATGTATACTCGTAGAGAAATTAAGGTTTTTATAAAAACAGTCCCAATTTTTCCAAGCTTTTTGCTTATAATTTGCAGAGTTCTTAATATAATATAATATTCTTTTCTGAAAATGTGACAAACATTGCATTTAATACCCTGTTATCAGAATTGAATAAATTTAACTTTTTCAAAAAAATGTATAACCGACTTCAAAAAAAAAAAAAAAAAAAAAAAAAAAAAAAAAGCGCTAAAAAGAATTAAATAATTCTATAAAATTCTCTAATGACAAATCGTTATCCAATAACCACACATTGACTATCATGTACCGGTATAAAACGGTTAAATTTAATATATAGAATTTAATATCCACCAAACATAGGTTTTCCAGAGAATATTTTTTACAAGAGATTAATTTACATATTTTTGATTTAATTTTTGAATATATACATATAAAAAGTAAGGAATTACTTTTTGAAGTTGGTGCCAAACAATCATAATCGATAATGATTTCCCCATTTTATTTATGGTACTAGACATAATATATCCACAATTCTTACTATACTTAAGATAGCTTGGCACCAACTTCAAAAAGTGATTCCTTACTTTTTATATGTATATATTCAAAAATTAAATCAAAAATATGTAAATTAATCTCTTGTAAAAAATATTCTCTGGAAAACCTATGTTTGGTGGATATTAAATTCTATATATTAAATTTAACCGTTTTATACCGGTACATGATAGTCAATGTGTGGTTATTGGATAACGATTTGTCATTAGAGAATTTTATAGAATTATTTAATTCTTTTTAGCGCTTTTTTTTTTTTTTTTTTTTTTTTTTTTTTTTGAAGTCGGTTATACATTTTTTTGAAAAAGTTAAATTTATTTCCTACTTTTTAGTTATTTATACCGTAATACATAATTATGTGTACTGACATATGATGGCTCTTTGCAACGCATTACTAATGAACGCACTTTGCTGAGTTCTGATGTATTCGCTTTATTTGTCACCGTTTGATTGTCAACTTTTCAAAAGACACTTACAATATCGGTTAGTATCGTTGTGAATCTTTAGGTTTTCTGGATGTGGTAACTTCTTCAGATCTGGCACGACGAAAAGCTACCGCATTCATGAAATCTTAAAGTCAACATCTAATCGTCCGGACATCGGAAGTGGTTATCGAAAGATGACAATGCCTCAAGTAAAGTGTCCTTACACATAAGCGCGCGGCAAAGCGCTTCTATATATGAGTAAACAGCAAAATGACTCCACATGTATCTATGAATAGTAAAATGCTTTTCTAGTGTAGTCAAAAGTACTCCCCCTTCAGTCAGAAAAAGCAAAAAGAAAGATTTTAACAAAAATCGCTCTATGATTCAATAGATAAACAACAACAATCTAATTCCTATAAATGCAGTAAAGGCATCGGAAATGAGCGGTGATGTTTCGACGAGGAATCCGAAAATCATAACCTGTACTTGGCTGCATCTATAAGAGAGTGACAGCATTCGATGCCCAAATACTTTTTTCACGGACGCTTTTGTCCCAACTCTTAAAAATTTGAAACTCACTCTACCGCTTTTATGGAAAACGATTATTTCAGCCTATCATGGAGCATTCTCATGGGTCAAAAGACAAATATTTTATAAAAACGGGGGAGTGACGATGCAGCAAAAGGGTAAAATTTTTTACAGTGTATGTATGAGATATTCCATAAGAGGGATGGAGTGACGATGCAGCAAAAGTTAAATTTTTAACAATGTATCGCAATGCTAGGCATTTTCTATTATAAAATTTGATGATGATTTCCTGGTAGAATTCGATTGTACGCCTAATGATCCTTTATTTCTACACAGACATAAATACATAATCCATATTATTTTACAAATTCGTGGACATACAAGGACAAGATAGCACAAGGAAATATTACGACACAAGACAAGTACAACCGGGAGCTACACATAAAGAGTGTGTGCAACGGAGCCAGTGGGATTCGAACCCACAATCTCTTACGCTCTCAAGAGATTAGCAGCGTGGTGTCTTAACCACTCGGCCACAAGGACCCCCCTTGATGACTCATTTTTGTCCAGAATCTTTTCAATCAATCGTATACTGTGTTCCATGTGTCGTCATATTCACATCGAGGAATCCTACATGAATAAAATATGAAATCATTCTGGTGTCTAATCCGGTAACCAAATCTGAATCTAAAGATAATTTTGCTACACATATCTTTGCATTTTATTTTGCATTGATATGTAGAGATAATTTTTTCCTCCGGAGCAAAATATATACGAAAGGATTTTCATCTTTTCAACAACTTAAGGATGTGGATTGGTATCGATGTCCATTTCCGCTTTAGTGGATGCGAGAACTTCTCCATTTAAGCTTTAACATTTCGGAAATTTATCGCATTCAGCAAACTTTAAGGCCCCACACTAGGCACAGAAAAAGACCCGGATGATAATGTGAAGTCTATGGGGGGCGTTCTTTTCAAATATCTCGCTCAAATTTTAAAATTTTTGCATGATTTTTTTCTGCATAGGATAGCTGAGGATATTCCACAACCGACCTAGTTTTTACTTTTTCAATTTTGTTTTCAGATTTAAAAAAAAAAAAATTATTTTAAATTTCAAAACCGGTTTAAACGGTTCTGAAATTGAAACTATCGTTATATAAAACATACATAAGCAAAATCGAAGAAGTAAAAACTAGGCCGGTTGTAGAATATCCTCGGCTATCCTATGCAAAAAAAATCATGTAAATACATTAAAATTTGAGCAAGATATTTGAAAAGAACACACCCATAGTCTTTACACTAACATCCGGGTCTTTTTCTGAGACTAGTGTAGTGCCTTAAGGTCCACATTGAAATCTACAGACTTCGTAAATGGGCATCGAAAAGCTGACAATCCATCAGTATACGTTAAAATTATTGTGAAAAATTACCTTTGGTTTTAAAGACTATCTATTTTCTGACTAATGAGAGCGATCTATAAACGTCTATGGAGCGTTTTCATTGGTCAGAAAATAGATACTCTTTAAAAACAGAGGTAATTTTTCAAGATATTTTAAACAAGGTACACTAAAAATTTGACCCTTTTACTGCATCGTCCCTCCACCGCTAATATAGAAAACGATTATTTCAGCCTATTATGGAGCATTCTCATGGATCAAAAGTGAGATATTCTATAAAAGCGGGGTAGTGACGATGCAGCAAAAGGGTCAGATTTTTTACAGTTTAAAGTACGCGTACACAATCAGAACGCGTCAAGTTGCTTCTGATTCAATGCATAGCAAAGTAATTCTAAATGTTCGTATGTATTAAAATACCCTTTTCAGTCATAAAAACTAAAAAGAAAGATATTATTAAAATCACACCATGATTCAACATGCGTCTATATGAAAATAGTAATATTTGAAGTTAAGAATGTTCTTTGATAAACGCGGTTTTCCAAAGTACAGAAAAATTAAGAATTTTTATTCCAGAACTTGGCGTTAGTCGCCTGAACGAGTTTGTTTTATGGGTGAAAGAAGTTAACTAGCTTAACTTTAATGGCAAGCTTATCAAAATTTTTCGCCATTTATATTTGTCCAAATGTAAATCTAGCACATAGCAATGTACTTTAATCACTTTGTGAATCCGGCATAACAAGCACCCTGATACACAGACACTCTTGCTTTAACGTGTAAGGCTCTTTAGAGATGGATTTTCAGCTTTTCGATATCGAAATCTCATGTCTGGATCGATGTGGATCTTTTACTTTGGTGGATACGAGAATTGTTCCAGCTAAGATTTCGTACTTTGAAAAAAAAACTAGCATCTCTGCAACAGTGGTTAGGATCCAGAAGGATTATTCGCTGTTAAGCGAAACAAGATTGACCAATCATAAGCCTTCATTTTTGAGAACTTTTCATTGCTCGAAGGAGAGAGTCTGTAATACATGGATTGAAAATCTGCTATCGACACTGTAAAAAATTTGATCCTTTTGCTGCATCGTTACTCCATCGCTTTTATAGAATTTCTTTGTTTTGACCAATGAGAATGCTCCATAACAGAGCGAAGTAATCGTTTCCTATAAAAGCGATGGAGTGGCGATGCAGCAAAAGGGTTCAAATTTTTACAATGCAAGCAGTGCTAAAAATTTGTATCCTTTAAATGTGCAACGATGCTACTGAATTCCAAAGTGTCGATCACAGCAACATCTGTGGCATTTTCGTGATACATTATCTAGACTAGCAATAATTCTTGCATTTTTAGAAAATGTCTTGCAGATGTCGCTTCTATTTTTAAATTTCATTAGCATTGTTCCACATTTAAACAATAGAACATTTTAGCGCTTTTTTTAAGTGTTACAGAGGGCGTGTTCAGCACAACTTACCGGTTACTTACCGACCACTTACCGATTGTAGACAAGTACGAAATGAAAATCAAAGCGAAGTGTGACTTCAGCTACAATTCAACAGAATAGTTTTCATTGATGCCAAAATTTGCTTTCGTACTGCCCTACAATCGGTCGGTAACATTGATTACTTTAGTAAGTTGTTCTGAACACGCCCTGAGATAGCCGATTTCCACACTATATCCCCTAGATGTTATATTTCCGGTTTCTTGCATAAGAGAACTTGTCCGGGATCCAGGTAGAATTTGCGCTGTTAGCAAAACCAGATTAACGAATCAGAAGCCTGAATTTTAGCAAATTTTTCAATGTTTTAAATAAATTTTCTTGTTAATAAATCTCGTTTCGCAAACAGCGCAAAATTTATGTGAATCCTGGCCCTCGTCCAGCTAGGATTTTGCATTTTGAACACTATTAAAAATTTGAAACTTTTACTTTATCGTCTATCCATCGCTTTTATAGAAAATGATTACTTCATTGTACTATGGTGAATTCTCATTGGTCAAAATAGAGATATTCCATAAAAGCGGTGGAGTGACAATGCAGCAAAAACTTCAAACTTTTAACAGTGAAAATATCGTGTGTCTATGTAAGTGTAACATAAAAGCATGCAAAAGGAACACTTCTAATTGGTCGATTGCTTCAAAATGAATTTGAAATTTAAAGTTTTTATTTTTAAAAAAGTTCTAATTATCAGATTTTTATGAAATTCGAATGGGACCACATGGGCCTCATACGCTTTCAAACAAAAAAAGAATTATGAAAATCGGTTCATATTTGCGAAAGTTATGCGTGAACAACAAATACATACAGGTCGAAATCATAACCTCCTCTTTGAAGTCGGTTAAAAATAATAAAAATTGTATGAAAAATGAGTAGGTTTACTAAATAATTTTTCACTGCGCATGCGTCAACGATATCAAAATTTCATTTGCATATTATGTTAGCTAAATGTATTGAGCAACTTTTGTGAGTCTCAAAATCATAGCTTGAAAATTTTGAAATTAATCGTCAATAGAATAACTTGAAAATCCGTTGTTCCCAAAATGAAGCAAGAAAATGAGGTATTTTATCCAAATGTAGTAGTACGTCCCATATTGTGTGTTCTATATTGACACTAATCCATGAATATATGGATACAACCCCTCTTGTTTTTGCTTCATTTTGGGAATAACGAATTTTCAATTTATTCTATTGACGATTACTATCAGAATTTTCAAGCTATGATTTTGCGACTTTCACAAAAGTTGCTCTATACATTTAGCTATCATAATATGCAAATGAAATTTTGATATCGTTGACGCATGCGCAGTGAAAAATTATTTAGTAGATCTACTCATTTTTCATACAATTATTATTATTTTTTAATTCTGATTACAGGGTATTGTGTGCAATGTTCTTTGTCACATTTTCAAAAGAGAATATTATTTTATATTAAGAACTCTGCAAATTAAGCAAAAATCTTGGAAAAATTTGGGACTGCTTTTATAAAAACCTTAATTTATCTTCGAGTATACATGCTATTGACATAAAAATGAACACAGTTTATTACAATAAGCCACTTAAACACAATCTACAGTTTGAGCGCTTTTGCTACATTAGTTTTGACAGGGTTATCCAAAAGATATTCATTCTTTTTTAATTTGTTGACGGTCCCCTACAAAGTTTTGGGAAAAACTCTTCACGGAAATATATGCCCTTTACTATTATGTTTATACACTGAGAATTTCAGAATAATTCCTCATGTATTTTTCTAGCTATTTAACAAAATGTCTAAAATCGCAAGTGGACGATCATCAATGGCCAGGTAGTGTATATACAGTGTCTCACATAAGTGATGGGACACTTGTGCTTTACAAAAGGAAACTAATCAAATAAATTAAAAAAACATGTACACATTTTTTTGTGGGTGTGTTTCATACTTAAATTTAGTAAAGATTATTACATAACATACATTTTGTCAAAATATTAAAATATTAATTTAATAAAAATACAAATGTTTAGAGCGGAGCAAAAAATAACTCACATAAGTGATGGGACACCATTATACATGCAACAAAAATCGTCTGAAATAAGCAATAAAAATATTTTTGGGGGTTTTATTTTTACTTAAAAGCAATTGGCAATAATTTATAAAATCGTCTGCAGTATTTCTCTCCAGTTTGTTTTGGAATTTTTGTGTTTTTTTAGCTCTGTGTAGCCATGAATGCTAAACGAAAAGAAACTTCGCCTGAAATTCGAAAATTAGTTATTAATTTGCATATTGAACGTGGAAAATCTATTAGAAAAACTGCTGAAACAATTAACTTGAGTCGTTCAACAGTTTTCAATATCATTAAACGATATAAAAAGAATCATATGATTCAGGATAAAAGAAGACCTGGCCGACCATCAAATCTATCCAATGGAATAAATCGAATTATCGTTCGGAATATTAAAAAAAATCCAAGAAATAGTGCTTCAAAAGTTGCTGCTGATTTACAAGCATTATATGGAATAATTGTTAATCCTGAAACTATTAGAAGGGTAATTCGATCTGCTGGATATCACGGTAGAGTAGCCAGGAAAAAATTCTGCGTAAGTGAAAAGAATAGAAAACTCAGACTAGCTTTCGCAAAATCCAACATAAATAAGAATTCTGATTACTGGAATAAAGTTATATTTGCTGATGAGAGTAAATTTAATATATTTGGTTCTGACGGTAGAATCTTGGTGTGGAGAAAACCCTGAGAAGAATTTCGCAAACAGAACTTGGTACCAACAGTAAAACATGGTGGAGGAGGAGTTATGGTATGGGGGTGTATGTAGTCCTCTGGAGTTGGTAACCTTATTTTTATTGACAGTATAATGGATCAGTACAAGTATATTGATATTTTAAAGCAAAATTTGAAATCTTCAGCACGAAAATTGAACCTTCATAACGATTTTAAATTCTACCAGGACAATGACCCCAAGCACACTGCTCTGAACGTTAGACTCTGGCTGCTATATAACTGTCCTGAAATAATAAAAACACCACTACAATCTCCAGACTTAAATCCCATAGAGAATATTTGGCAAGAATTGGAATCAAGAATTCGCAAACACACCATTTCTTCAAAACGACAACTAAAATCGGTGCTTCAAGAAGAATGGGGTAAAATCACTCCAGAAATCACAAAAAAATTAGTCGAATCCATCCCAAAAAAGATTAAATCATGTTTTAAAAGTAAAAGGAAATCCAACAAAATATTAAAACCTTTTAAAAAGTAAAATTTTTGGATAAATATTTGATGGAAAAGTAAGTGTCCCATCACTTATGTGAGCCATTTTTTGCTCCGTTCTGAACAATTGTATTTTTACTAAATTAATATTTTAATATTTTGACAAAATGTATGTTGTAATGACTGATGATGTGTTTTTTTGTTTTATTTACCGGCGCCCGCTCTTGGGTCACGTGACCAGCGGACGAGAGTGTGGGGAAAGGAAGGGGTTACGAACGCAGAGAGAGAGGTGTGTGTGCGGAGGTAGGAGGTAGACCTGCGAATGTTTGATGCAGGTAAAAAGAATTAAAAACATTATCCGGGAAATTGGGATATGTATGTGCTACGGGCACGATCTTGATCTGTTGTGAAAGAAGAGTAGTTAGAAGTTCTTGTAAGAAATATGAAATCCGGATATTTACATATATATATATTTAATTGTTTGTGTTTCAAGTCTTGCTGTATTAGTCCCTGTCATTTGTGTTCCGTGTGTGTAATTAAACTTTTGTTCTCATCAACGATTGATTCCTTGGATTCTTTTGGATTACTTAAAAGCACACAGGTGTTTCGCAAAAATTTATGAAGAAAATAGGAAGAGCGTATATCACACGCTCTCTTAGCAAGAACCAGTGGTAAGTGAAACCACTTTTTATAGTTCTGGAAATAAAATTGAAAGATATAACTTTTGTGCATTATCTAAAGAAACATAAATATTAGATTAATGGATGTTACAATGATTCTAAAGAGATAATCGTATTAGAATTGAAAACAAGTATTGTTCTAAGTATATTCTAGTGTATGATTATAATGAATGATTATATTATTTAGTGATTATAATTATTGATAAAGATAGTAATAGTTAAGAAAAAGAACATGTTCACTGTTAAAGGGTTAAAAAAAGAGGACCTGGTCATTGTAGCCACAGAATTAGGCTTAAAAGTAGAGCCAGATCATAGAATAGTGGATTTAAAGGCATTAATCGAAGGGAGCGAACAATATGATAAGGATTTCGATTTTGTAAAAGAATTCCTTGTTACAACGGTATCAGACCGTATTCAGAAAGAAAAACAAGAGGTAGAGGCCCTCAAAAATGAAAAAGAATATGTTAATTCTGAGCAGAAAACAGCGTTAGAATTAGAAAAAACGAAATTAGAAGTTATCAAACACCAATTAGAAATGGCTAAACTGCAGTCTGAGAACAAAAATTCTGATAGTGGGGGGGATGGACAAAATCGCAAAACTAATTCGTTAGAAGCTCTAATTAAAAGCGTTAAAACTTTAACTATTGCGATTCCTACCAAACCTGAATCGTGGAATTTATTTTTTTCTTCGCTCGAAAGGGCGTTTGAATTAAAGAAGGTCGCGGAAGATTTGAAAGTTGAAATACTGTTTAATTTAGTAGGGGAAAAAGCTGCGCATTTATTAGTATATGCAAATTCAGATGAAATGAAGGATTATCAAAAGGTTAAAGCTTTAATTTTAAAAGAATTTCAACCCACTCCTGAAGCTTGTCTTCAAAATTTTCTTTCGGCTAAGAGGGCGAAAAATGAAAATCATATGCAATTCGCATCTAGGTTAAGGGCGAATTGGGATTTTTATTGCGAACTTAGAAAGGTAAATGATTTTGATGCACTTAATGAATTAATAGTTAGTGATAGATTAATGGATGCGTTAGACTCAGAGGCGCGAAGCTATGTCAAAATAAAACAATTAGATAATTGGTTAAAAGCGCGGGAAATTGCGGAATTATGCGATAATTGGTTTACATCAAAAGGTAGAACCTTTTCTGAGTTATATGATAAATCGACAAATTGTCGCGGTTCTGATGATTTCGGATCTGGCAAATATATTCCACCGCATCTAAGAAATAATTTTAATTCGCGTAATGATAGGAAAAAGTCTGTGTGTAAATTGTGCCGGCAAATCGCTCATTTACGTTTTTGTCCTAATAATAATAATAAAGAAAAGAGAGGTCGGGAAATTCTCATTATCAAATGAAAAAAGATTCTACCGGAAAAAATAAAGACGAAAGGTTGATAGCGAAAGTGACAGCTTTATGCTTTGAAAATGACGCAATAAGTACTCAACCATTGCAATACGATGAAATTTGGGTGGGGAAACAAAAAATAAAAACATTAATTGACAGCGCTGCTGAGATTCCCGTTATAAACTCGAATGAAGTACCAGAATCATTTAAAAATAATGAAAATTCATCAATTCAGTTGATTTCAGCTTTTGGCGAGCAAATTACTGCTGATCTTTTAACATTACCGGTTTCTCTAAACATGAGTGAATCAAATTGTTTATTTAACAGTGTGGATGTATTATTTGCAGTGACAGATAAATTATGTAGTTCATGTATTATTACTCCGAAGGTTTATCAATTATTACAATCGGTGCAAATTGGAGAAGGGAAAAGAATAGCCGACAGTGTGGCACCAACAAACGCTACGAAGTCGAAAAGGGGGGATTTGAATTTATCGGGGGAAAAGAAAAAAGAACAAAATACGAGTGATAAAGATTTATGTTTGCAGGTTGAAAATGAATCTTTTGAAGAGAATTTGATTATTAATTGTATTGGAACGAAAAATGATTGCGAGGATTTAAATTCGAATCAGCGTTCGGAAACGACCATTTACAGGGAGCAACAAAAGAATTGCGAATCTTTACAGGGGGCATTTAAAGATGCAAAACAAGGGAAAAATGGGTTTGTTATGGTGGATAATTTACTTTATCATAGGGAAAAGGTTTCGGGAGATCAAGTCATGCAATTAGTAGTGCCTAAAATTAGGAGGGAGGAAATTTTAAGGATTGCACATGAATCAATTTTTGCGAACCATCTCGGTATAAGGAAAACGAAAGAAAGAATTCGATATTCATTTTTTTGGCCAGGCGTGTCACGGGATGTAGAGGAGTATTGTAAATCGTGCAAGGACTGCCAGTTGCGAAGCCAGGAGAGAGCCAGTGATCAGATACCGATTCTTCCGATTGAAAGACCGGAGCTCCCATTTGACGTTGTAAATATTGATATAATTGGGAAAATTGAACCACCTTCGGCGCGTAGACATCAATATGTACTTACTTTGGTTGACCAACACAGTAGGTGGCCCGAAGCGGTTCCGTTAAGAACAATTTCGGCTAAGGCTACTTGTGATGCGCTGTTAGAAATATTTATGCGGACAGGGATACCCCGCGTAATAGCAAGTGATCAAGGGGGAAATTTTGTATCAGGTTTAATGCAGGAATTTCATGCTAGGCTAGGGGCGGCTCCTAGATTTGCAACACCGGGACATCCACAAAGTTCGGGATTGGTTGAACGGTATAATCAGGTATTGAAACGCATGTTGCACCATATCATTCGGAGCGATCTAAAAATTGGGATAAACACATCCCTTATTTATTATTTGCGTATAGAGAGATTCCTAATTGTACAACGGGGGTGTCGCCATTTAAGTTGATGTATGGAAGGGAGGCCAGGGGGCCATTGGCGGTATTAAAATCTACATGGTCGGGCGAAATTCCACTACCTATAAATCTCGGGAAAAGTGCAACCGAATACCTTCAGGATTTAAAAATTAACTTAGAAAAGGCGGCGGAACAAGCTTCACTAGTAGCGGAGGTTAAACAGGGCGCGTATGCGAAGTATGCGAATCGAAGGGCAATTTATAAGGAATTTAGACCGGGGGAGCAGGTATATTTATTAATCCCAGACTCTAGTAATAAACTTTACGCTAGATGGACAGGGCCAGCCGAAATAGTGGCGAGGTGTAATCTCGATTCTTACAAAGTCAGGTTAACGAACGGAAACATTAAAAATGTTCACGTGAATAAGATAAGGAAATTTACTCCTAGGGTACAAGCAGTGGGGGGTAATTTTTGAGAATGAAGAAGAATTAGGGGAAGTCCATCCCACCCCTAGTACAAAGGATAACTCGAACTATTTTAAAATCGAAGAAGTAAATTTAAATCATTTGGAAAACGTAGAAAGAGAAAAGATGTTAGATTTATTGCTTAGATATAAAGAATTATTTTCAAAGAAAATACAAATAGCAAAAGTTGGTGCACACAAAATAAGATTAAATGATAATGAGAAGAAGAAACCTTATGTTTATCGAATTCCAGAGGCCCTAAAACCTCTAGTAGACAAACAAATTCAAGAATTACTAGAATTAGGTTTGATTGAGGAAAGTGATGAAGAAGCACCGCATCCGGTAGTGTGCGTGATGAAGAAAGATGGAACGCTGCGACTTTGCGTAGATTTTCGGGCACTGAACGCAATCACCAAGGTTGATGATTTTCCTATGGAAAATTCTACTGATCTATTACTTAATAATGGCAGGGCCAACGTCATTTCCACTTTGGACTTACTCAAAGGCTACTGGGCCATACAATTAGAAGAAGAGAGTCAAAAATTAGCTTGTTTTAAGACGCATAGAGCTCAATATCGCTTCAAGGTCATGGCTTTTGGGCTGAGGAATGCTGCTGCGACGTTTCAACGAGAAATCAACAGAGCGCTTTCTGAATACCAGGACTTCTCTAGGGCATATATCGATGACATAGCAGTATTTTCCGAAACATTCGCGGAATACCTGGTGCATTTAGAGAAGGTATTTTCCAAACTATCACAGTTACAATTCTCCGTCAATTTGAAAAAATGTGAATTTGCAAAACCCCGAATAAAGTACTTAGGCCATATCATTGGGTCCGGCAGCCATCGGACCGATCCGGAAAAAGTGGAGGCCATCCGTAAGTTAGCTGTGCCTCAAACCAAGAAGCAACTAAAAAGTGTCTTAGGATTGTGCAATTACTATAGATATTATATACCAAAATATGCTGAAACAGCATATCCCCTCACTGAACTGACAAAAAAGGACAGTCCAGAGAATTTGTGCTGGTCAGTAGAGCATGACCAGGCGTTCAACGCGTTAAAAAGAGGTCTCATCGAAGCGCCCAGTCTGCATACTCCTATTATCGGGTTACCTTTCATCATAGAGTGTGATGCCTCTGCAATCGGCATCGGAGCCTGTTTATCGCAGAGAAGAGATGGAGTAGTGTATCCGGTAAGTTACGCCAGTCAAAAACTCACCAAAACTCAACAGGCATGGCCAACAATTGAAAGGGAGGCCTATGCAGTGATCTGGAGTTTGAAAAAATTTGAAACCTGGATTTTCGGTTCACCTGTGGAACTTATTACGGACCATAATCCATTAACTTTTATCACCAAAAATGCCCCTCAATCTTCAAAACTGCAGCGATGGGCATTAGCCTTACAGAAGTATGATATTACAATCTCGCACCGCCCGGGTGCCAAACTAATTAATGCTGATGCATTATCACGCTTGGACACTGTGTAGGACATTCAACAACTTTTGAAGCACCCACTGCTTGAACATTCCTTGAACAGTATTGAACAATATACTTTTTTTTTCCAGCAGCTCTTAGTGTCTTGTTTAATGTTTACTAAGTTTTGTGTATTGCCTTTTGTTAATTGTATGTTATATTGTGTATATGAAGTATTAATTTAATTCTATTTTATATTAGCAGATAGGAAGAACCCCGGAAGATGTGCCTTCTCCGGATACGGTTGTATTTGTGGTGTTATTTTTTATATATACATATTATAATTTGGGAAATCATTGTTAAATAGTGTAACATCATCAGTCGAATTTCAGATTTAAAATAAGTGTGTACCATATTTTCAATCTTGCGTGGGGGGTGTAATGACTGATGATGTGTTTTTTTGTTTTATTTACCGGCGCCCGCTCTTGGGTCACGTGACCAGCGGACGAGAGTGTGGGGAGAGGAAGGGGTTACGAACGCAGAGAGAGAGGTGTGTGTGCGGAGGTAGGAGGTAGACCTGCGAATGCTTGATGCAGGTAAAAAGAATTAAAAACATTATCCGGGAAATTGGGATATGTATGTGCTACGGGCACGATCTTGATCTGTTGTGAAAGAAGAGTAGTTAGAAGTTCTTGTAAGAAATATGAAATCCGGATATTTACATATATATATTTAATTGTTTGTGTTTCAAGTCTTGCTGTATTCGTCCCTGTCATTTGTGTTCCGTGTGTGTAATTAAACTTTTGTTCTCATCAACGCTTGATTCCTTGGATTCTTTTGGATTACTTAAAAGCACACAGGTGTTTCGCAAAAATTTATGAAGAAAATAGGAAGAGCGTATATCACATATGTTATGTAATAATTGTTACTAACTTTAAATATGAAACACACCCAAAAAATTTTTGCACATGTTTGTTTATTATATTTATTTTATTGCAGTTTCTTTTTATAAAGCACAAGTGTCCCATCACTTTTGTGAGACACTGTATCTATAACTTGTTTCAGTGTCAAAACATTTTGGCCTTTTGAAATAATTATTATTAATAACAATTTACATATCTGGAGTATTGCGATTCCTAAAATGAAAAATAAAATTAATGCTTTATAATACACTAGCTGACCCGCCCGGCGTTGCCCGGGTCCATAATAATAATGTTAAACGAACTTGAAATTTTTATGATTTTATCTTTAACTCGAAATATGTGTAAATGCACTGTTAAAAATTTGACCCTTTTGCTGCATCGTCACTCCACCGCTTTTATAGAAAATGATTACTTCAGCCTATTATGGAGCATTCTCATAGGTCAAAAGAGATATATTCTATAAAAGCGGGGGAGTGACGATGCAGCAAAAGGGTCAATTTTTTTACAGTGTACATTATATTAAATACGTGCCCCCTGACTATGTCAAAAATTGGTTAAAAAAACTAATATTTAGCTGCAAAAATACCTAAAATGACTGCAATGGGAAACGCAGGAGGGAATATGTGTCCAACGATTGCGTGATTTTCGTGCTAAAGTGTTGATATTTATCCTTAACATTACTGTTAAGTGACTTAACTAAATACTTTTTTCACATAGATATCCCAAGTGAAATATTTTGAATTTCAAACTAATTATATCACTCTTAAATCCGACTATACCGTGAATGAAATCGATTCTCGATGATTAGCTAAAAGGTTAGTATATAGTATTATAATTTCAGAGCCATTTTACAAATATAGGTTTATATTTTTTATCAAACATGCATAATGTTCATTTTGTGAACAAAATCCTAACCGTAACCTAATTGTATCAGAATCATAACTTGTCTGTAACCTTAACGTATCTTAACAGTAATCTAACTGTAACTTAAATATACCATAAATGTAACCTGGCCGTCACCTAATCATAACCTACTATAATCTAACCACAACCTAACCGCAACTTAACTTTAACATAACTGTAACTTAACTATGACCTAACTGTAACCTAACCGGAAAATAAGTATAACAAAAGGGTCACCGGAACGTAATTGCAACCTTACTGTTACCTAACCGTAACCAAGTTCTAATTTAACACTAACTATAAACGAAATATCTTAACCATCTCGCGCTAAGTACTTAGTTTCACATTCCACCGCTACGGAGCGCATTATGTTTTGTAGAACATCCGAATTTTAGGTTCGGATTGGATTCATGTTCATGGAAATTATTTTGTCTTCTTCGGATACGGTTATGGTTGTTTGGAATATTTTTGTTCAGTTTAGATCCGTTTCAATTCAGATTTCGTGGGTTTTTTTTCCTTCAAATGGGCTTTTTAAGTTCGGGTTGGGGTGTACTAATATGGAAATTATTTTACCTAGTTCCAATGAGGTTATACTTCACTGAAATATTCTTCTTAGGTTCAAATTTCCGGATTTTTTTTTTTTTTTTTTTTTTTTTTTTACAATTTTTTTGGTTTGGATTGGGTTTATGTCCATGGAAATTATATTGTCTTGTTCGTATCTGGTTATAGTTATTTGGAATATTTTCGTCGGATTCAGATTTGGTTCGATTCAGATTTCAGGTATTTATTTAAATTGATTTTTAAGTTTCTGGTCGGATTCATGGCCAGGGAAATTATTTTGTCTTGCTCGGATCCGGTTTTGGGTCTTTGGAATATTTTTTTTCGTTGTTCAGATGTCGTTCAATTCAGATTTCTGATTTTTTAATGGAATTTTTAGGTTCAGGTTGGGTTACCATAAATGGAAATTATTCTGCATTGTTCGAATAAGGATATGCTTCTCTGGAATATTTTTTACAGATTCAGAATTAGTTCATTTTTTAGGTTCGGATTGGGATCATGTTCATGGAAATTTTTTTGTCTTGTTCAGATCCGGGTATGGTTCTGTGGAATGTTTTTGTCAGGTTCATATTTGGTTCGATTCAAATTTCAGGTTTTTTTTTTTTCAAATGGAATTTTCGGTTCGGATCGGGTTCATGTCCACGGAAATTATTTTCTCTTATTCGAATCCGGTTTTGGTTCTTTCGAATATTTTGATCGGATTCAGATGTAGTTTGCATAAAATGTCAGGTCTTTTTTCAAATGGAATTTTTTAGGTTCGAGTCAGGTTTATATTCACGGAAATTATTATGTCTTGCTCTTATCGCGTTATAGTTCTTTGGAATATTTTTTCAGGTTTCGTTCTGGTCATTTTTCGGGTTTTTTCAGAGAAAAATTTTAGGTTCGGGTCGGGTTGCATATACACGAACATTATTTTTCCTTGATCGGATTGGGGTATGCTTCATTTGAATATTTTTGTGAGATTTATTTTGTGGGGTCAGATTACAAATCCATAGTTATTTTTCAAATGGAATTTTTAGGTTCGGGTCGGGTTTATGCTCATGGAATTTTTGTCTTGCTTGGATCGGAGTATAATCTGTTTTTTTTCTGGTTGGGATCGGGTTATGTGTTAACACGCCTAAACATTATGTTTTGCTACTATTCTTTTAGTGACTATTTTTGATATATAATTTATTTTGCTATTTGATAATTTATTACTGTGTATGAATTGTCTGCCTATTCGAACAATTTTACGTCAAAGAGCCATTTCATTTTTGTTTTAAACACAAATTAAAGTCTTAATAAAATTTTAACTTAAATAAATGAATTCAAATTTAATCAATGATTTAAGAAAAACTGCTAAAGAAGCCTCATATATACATATACATATATTAACTGCAACATAGCCAACCACAAATACATTCTAATGTACGAAGCACACACGGTCTGACGTAACAGCTATGCTAAAAAATCCTAAGTTAAACTGACATTTTGCCATTCTATGAATTTTAAAGGTCTTTGGGAAAAAAACAGTAACTTTCGAAATGTCAAAATCTCAAATTGTTTTTTTTTATAGAGTAAAAAGAAATTAATAGAGTGGAAGTATTATCTCTGGAGATTATGCTTAAAATGTAACCCTGCATTAAGTCAATTAAGTACCAACAGAAGCACATACTTTGACACGCCTATCAATTGAAACAGGTTTAAACCCGTATTTTTTTTCTCTCGTTTTTTTTAAAAAAATTAATTTAGCGCGTCACCGGTAAAAATTTATTAATCATTTTATCATATGTGTTTTAAATATCAATATTGAAAATTATTTTAACGTTTTGCTTGAAAATATAACATTATTTTGTTAGTACATTAAAATCGTCTGCAGTCAGAAATTTATATTTTAGATTAATATTTATTACTTAAGTTTTCATACATGATTTTAAAAGAATGTTTTCGTCATTATATTTTAAATATTTATTTACATGCAATTATTAAGTCATAAACATTTTTCATCTACGTTATAAAGTATTTAAAATTACATTCATGAAGGAAACTTTTAGTTATACAATTTTTAGTTCGTATCAAATGTTTTTAATATCTTATTTAATTTTAATTTGATATTTAATTATTGCTAATTTTCCAATTTCCTTCATTTTAAAAGCGAATATTTATTCTAATAAATAATAATAGAACAAAGACCAGTTTAAAAATTTGCTATTTACTCTTGAAATATGCTTCAATTGTAATTCATTTCTTTCAATTCGTCTTAAAATACAAAATCCCTTCCACGTCCTTTTGTTTGCCACATTAAATTTAAACGATAAATGGTTTCATATCGCAAACCTTTTTTGAGGCTTACTTCACCTCTACTTATCTTATTCCTCCATGGGTTTCTTTAATTCTGTCTCAGCTTTCTGACTACTTCTGCGAAAATTTTTACACAACCAACCAACCGTAAACAAACGAAAGAGAAAGAAATTGGGGAAAAGATGATTTTTTATGAGAGTGACCTCTTGATTTTAATTAATTACTCAGTTAATAATTGGAATTTTGAAATTCTGAAGCTCAGGTGCATCAGGAGAGATATTGGGCTACTCTCAAAAAAATTTTGAGCTTTGTACGTGTTGTAGATTTTGCTAGCCATCGCAGACACACGGACACACACACACACACAGACAGACAGAGCGTTTTGTTCTTTTATTAGTATAGATTAACAAATAGGTAATCGTGAATGGGCAAAATGAAAATAAAATATTGGCTATTTGCTCTACTTTATGGAAATCAGCGAAAAAGATTGGAAGAAAGGGGGGGGGGGGGAGTCTCGGGATATCTTTGAATTCGTTCTGTGTCTTAACAAAAAAGAATAAGAAGAAAAATCATAAAAAGAAAGAATAAGAGAAATAATTTATTTCTTTTTTACTAGTGGCAACACTTCACATTGTGTTTTTATTTTCTTATAACGAGCTGAAAGCAGAAAAATCGTCTGACTTGACGCCAATTACGTTCGAGACAAGTTCTGTCGTAGACTCGTAAAAGAATTCAATGAAACTCAACCGTAAAACCACATTGTATTTATATTATTTAATGAACGTACGTTTAAATTATATAACAGGTATGAATTGTATCTTAAAATGTGTTTGTAGAAATGATCATACGTAAAGTTATTTAAAATCTGGAAATTCTTTACTTGTGTTATCGTTATTTGTTTTTGTGTTTTTTTCAGTAATATCTTTTGAATTATTTTATCAGCACTGTTATGTATTAATTAATAGGGATTTGGGGTACGATTAAATCACATATAACAGTTAGCAATAATATGTTCTAGTTTTAAAGAATTGTTTTTTAATAGGCGTGGAAATTGATGTGTGTAGTTAGAGTAAATGGGGAAAAAGTAAGTAAGTGTAATCGCAGACCGCACAGAGGGTTTCGGTTAATATTTCTTTCAAAACAACTCATGCTTTAACTAATAAATTTAAATTATTAATTTATAATTATTAAAAAGTAATATCTTCTGTACATTTATGGTTTATTAAATAAAAAAAAATCCATTAATTCAAATATGAAATATCATTGATCAGGAATTACCCCGGCAAACTGAGGTACAACAAATAAATATAGTTGTATAACCAATATACAATTTTATAGAAGTATATTATTAATATAATTTTAAAATTTTGTCCTATTTATAGTTGTAAAATAACATTACAAAACAGCCAAATACAAATGTTGGATGCAGGGGCGCTATGGGCTGCTCAGCCCCCCCTCCTAAAATACTTTGACCCCCCCCCCCCCGGAAAAGATTCCAAGGTCACTCAATGAATTCCTTTTCCGAAAATTCAAATGAAATTCTGTTCAAAGATCTAATTTAGTTTTGAGACCCTTTTATAGCTTTGCAGAATTACTAAATTGTAACCAAAATAAGTGTTTCAACATTCCCTCATCCTATTTGTACACATGAAGCTAACAGGATGTTTAATTTTGCACCAATTATGCACTCAAAATTTTCATCATCCTATACTTTTCTAAGCATGAAATAAAGTTATTATAACAGTTTAATAAGAAACATAGTACCTACGATGTGAATAGGCACTCATTTATCTTTTTGCGTCAGAAAGAGAGGAAAAAAATATGACCCCCCCCCTACAATCTCTTGAGCCCCCCCCCCTATTGTTCACTTCTAGCTACGGCCCTGGTTGGATGTAATATTAAGGAACTTAGGAGATGTAATATTAAGGAACTTAATAGAATATGCGGTTTTCTGAAACAATCTTTTTTCAAAATGCTTTTGTAGCAGTTTACAGTGTATACTTTTTAAATTAATTTCCAGCAGAGATGGAGACTTTTTTATTTTGTATATTAAACTACAATGCTCACCGATTGTTAACAATATTTTTAAATTCTTGTTTTAGCAATCTATTATGATATAAGGTGGGTGACCATTAATTACTCTGGAAACACGTTTATCGGGAATTATCCACCCTACTTAGAATAGCATGTTTATGTCAAATTTTATTTTTATATAAAAAATAGTTTAATCTTTTTTTATTATTATTTCAAGTTTTAGTTGTAATACTTTTTTGTGGAAAAATCTTAGAATGGGATTAACATTAAAACAAAATAAAAATATGTATATTATTGTATATTATTTATATATGAAATTGTATCCATTAAAATATAACTCATTCTAAACAGTATTACAACTGATTGATATATTAAAAGAGTTACGTAATAAGTAATTTTAATAGTATTTTTAAGTACCGTTTGTAGATAAAGAGTTAAATTGTGTGGAATCTAATGCGCATATACTTTTTAAAAATATTCAGATGGTTATCTAAAATTGAATACATTCAGAGTCTTAGCAGCATTCAGATGCTTCATTTCCATCATATATTACATCAGGGCTGTCCGACTTTTCAGAAACCGTGGGCCCAACTTTTCTAGTGGCAAACACTGAAAACCGCCATTATACATATGTCTGGAAAAATTAAATAATATTACCTCACTAAAGTAGGAGGCAATATTGCCAATTTAGATTTTTTTTTTTTTTTTAATTTAGAAATTTCCAATTCATATTAGCAATTTCGAAAGAAAAAGTTTACATTAAGATGTTCTTAAATCAAAAAGGACAACTTTGTGACATAAATTTTAATTTATTTTTACTCGGAAATGCGTGAAACTAGTAGGTGTTCTTCAGAAACTATCTAATTGCACCCAGTTTCCCTTTTTTTGCAAACGCAATTGATTTTTCGGAAAATAGTGTCAAACTGAGCGTTTTGAACTGACTTTCCACAAGACAGAAGAAAAACCAGTTTTCGAAGGGAGAAAAAAGGTCTTGTCACGTGATCAAAAAAGTTTATAACTCAATATGCAATTGACTGATCACGAAATGGACAACTCAATTAGATTCCAAATCGCTTTTACGGTCAGGCTTATCAATTTTATATCTTTCCATTCTAAAATGAATTTGTAAATGTGTCAAAACGTTTTATGCTTGTTGAGTAGAGCAGTTGAGAACAGCCTTAAGCAATCCTAAAATGTACGTCATCAAATAAAATAAAAAATTCTGCTCGTAATTTCTGGTATGAGTTCGGATGTTTTGAATAAAAAAAAAGAAGCCCAAACTGAGAATCTTGATAGGGAGTAACAATATGCAGATTTCTTATAAGATGTATAGGCACTTAACAATGCAAACCATAAGTCTCCCAAATTAGCAGGTCTCAATGTGAAAAATAACAGCAATAAAAATAAAAATTATGGTAAATTTAGAATTAAAATATTTTCTGGAGAAAGTAGCCAAAAATTTATCGCCGCTTCTAATAAAAAAATCACGTGTTTCTAATCTAGTGATTTTAAAAAACCATCTTTCACTGAAAAAAAAAAATCTGCAAAGAGTTTTCTAAAAAAAAGGGATGTCTAGAACATTTTATGTAACGGCTGCAACCGAATTTTATTTAACAGAAGAACGTTTGCACTCTAAATAAATAAAAAAAAATCTAGTGATAGTAAAATTTTTTTAGGAAACTGGGATGTCTAGGGCATTTTATTAACTATAACCTAGGTTACAGATAAAATTTTAGTAAGATTTCTGTAATTTTAGTAGATTCTTTTATAGAAGCTACAGATTTTTATAGCTTTACAAATACTATTTCTGTAAATTTACATCTTTTTTGTACAGTTTACAAAAAAAAAAAAAAAAAAAAAAAAAAAAAAAGCAATCATTAGAAGCGTGCGAAGAAAAAAATGCGCACGGGGCAAAGTTTCAATTTGGCCCCCCTCCCTTCATCATCCACCATTTCTCTCTGTGACAGATGTCACAAAATTGAAAAGTGTAAAAACACAAATTCTATCGAATATATGATTAGCGTTTATTTTGGAACTTAAAAAGGTTTAATTTTAACAACTAAATAATATAAAACAACATTGCACTTTTATTTTGCGAAAGGGGATCTAGAAAACAAATGTGCAAAAAATGTATTTAACATTTACTGAATAATCCCCTTTGGATTCCAAGATAGAAGCAACATGCCATTTTGAGAAAGTAAGCTTTTTTTCACACACACACACACACAAATAATCACAATATGTTCATACATATATATATATATATATTTTTTTTTTTACAAAAAAAGAAGAAACAAACGACGATGGTATATAAATTTGGCGCCCCATCAATTTTTGCGCCCGGGGCGACCGTCCCCTTCGCCTGGCCTTGGCAAGCATACATATTTCTCTAACTTTATATCTGTAGAATTGCATTTTTTTTTTTACAGTGTTTAAAATGGATTTTATTTAAAAAACTCATAAGTGACAGGAGACATTTGAAAGGGTGCGATGGTGCCTGCGACATCCTCGTTGGACAGCCCTGTCTTTCATGATGATCTGTATAATGATAATCATGATAATGATAAATTTGTAATATCAAATCTGTATAATGATAAATTTGCTGCACAGATCACTGTTTTCTGTCGTCACAGAAATTCCAAGTTTACTTTCATAGAATTCATTGCTGATTGACCGAGTTCCCTATGTCTACAACGGAATTCTTTCAACCAATTTTGAATTGTTGCTTTTATACACTGTTTATATTTTCTTTAAAAAAAAAATGTCTGCTTTGAAAGCAAGAAATTTTTATATTGCTAGATTCTAAAAACTTGAGGATTGATCTGCGTATTGTTAAATTTAAGGATTTTTTTTTGAGTTTGCTTTAAAAATATTTTTTAGTATTTTTTGCGATTTAATGTATTTGAATTTATATATATTTATATCTATTGATTGAAACTATATGTTATGATGAAATATTCTGCTAATAATTCCTAAATGCTGATTATAGAAATAAACTTACGGTTACAAAAGTGTATAAATCAAGCATTTTTAGATTTCGACTTTTAAATTTTAATTTTGCATACAATAAAAATTCATTCCTCTTATCCTCAATTTTCTTGTGTCAATATTGCGCATTATACAGAAGAATAGATGATAGTTGTATATAACATTAATGATGATATTACCCCAATATACTGCGTATAATCTGTGAATCAAACTAAAATGCTTAGATTAAGACAATATTAAAATTATTACTTATTTTTACATGGAATAAATTAGGAAAGCTTTTTAAGCAAAATTTCTGATTCAAAAGAGATTTATTTGGTTTGCGGATTATACGTTGAAAATTAGGGTAATATGGCTGATGAGTGAAACAGTATTGGAGGTGTAAAATTTAGGTATCTATATTTTTGCTTCTAGAGGTTTTGTAAAAATAAATTTCTTTTTCAGGATACTAATAGTTGATGGTTTTAGACTGTTAGAAGATGCTGTATGTTTTCAAGCAGAAAATATTAACAACAGTATAGGTAATTCTATAGACCGCATCTTTTTAAAATGAACTCTCTGATTTTGATAAATCAGATTAATTCGGAATAAGTTAAAGAAGATTATTGCCAAAATTTGTTACTCTCATTGCTAATACTACTAAGGGAATCGTTATTTTGATCAAATTTTGTAAATCTTTACATGATATTACCCAGTGTATCAGTTGGAAATACAAGAATTGTAACCAAAAACCATTAGACTCCTGTATAAATAGAAAATTTTAACTATTTTTCTAAATTGGATTTATCAGTATATTTAAAATGGAAGCAAATTTTCCAATTTCTAACCAGTCCGTTGACCAATCAGTTAATCAGCTATTTAACCAGCCTATTGTAATTGACAATGGGTCAGGTATTATTAAAGCTGGATTTGCTGGAGATCTCCTTCCAAAATGTCTCTTTCCAAACTACGTAGGTAGACCTAAACATGTTAGAGTTATGGCAGGTGCATTTGAAAATGATGTTTTAATTGGGCCTAAAGCTGAAGAGCATAGAGGTTTATTGGCTATTAAATATCCCATGGAACACGGGATTGTAACAGACTGGGATGATATGGAAAGAATATGGCAATATATATATTCTAAGGAGATGCTGCAAACTTGGCCTGAAGAACACCCAGTACTTTTGACAGAGGCACCATTAAATCCCCTACGCAATCGAGAGAAGATTGCAGAAATATTTTTTGAAATCTTAAATGTGCCTGCTTTATTTATTTCAACGCCAGCTGTGTTAGGTCTATATGCCACTGGTCGTATAACAGGTGCTGTTTTAGATTCTGGAGATGGTGTCAGTCATGCTGTTTGTGTACATGAAGGTTATGCTGCGCCTAGCAGTATAATGAGAGCTAATGTAGCAGGACGTGATGTTACTCGTCACCTGCGTAATTTACTAAGAGAAGAAGGTCGAAATTTTCGCACTTCAGCTGAATTTGAAATACTTAAAACAGTCAAAGAAAAAGCATGTTATCTTCTCAGAACTCCTCAGTTAGAAGATATGGAAACAAATACGTTGCAATATACTCTCCCAGATGGTAGCGCTCTAAATATTGGGTCAGCTCGATATAAAGCTGCAGAAATTCTTTTTAGACCTGATGATATTGGGGAAACCGATATGGGGTTACATGAACTTTTAATGTATGCCATTCTTAAATCTGATTTAGATCTGAGAGATGTTTTGTATTCTAATATTGTGCTCACAGGTGGTTCAACGTTGTTGACTGGGTTTAAGGATCGCTTCTTGACAGAAGTAGACAAAATTATTCCCAAACATTTAAAGATCACAATAACAGCACCTCGCGACAGATTGTACTCCACCTGGATTGGAGGATCAATCTTAGCATCTTTAGATCTTAAGAAAATGTGGATCTCTAAGAAGGAATATGATGAAGAAAACGTTCGAGCTATTCACAGAAAAATGTTTTATTGATGGTTATTTTACAACAGGATCTTTATAATACACATTAGAGACATTTCGTTGGTGATAATTTTATATTTTTAACATGATGAGAGTCTAAAAGAGGGGGGGGGGGGATAACAAATGCCTTCCTAATTTTGAAATTCAACAAAATTTTCTTTATTTCTGTTCATTTGGCAAAATTAATGTAATAAAATTTATTCTTACCAATTCACTCAAAATAAACATCAAGAGAAAAAAGAATTCCATCATGTGAACTTTACCTTTTTGAACTCTCATTGCAATATAATTTTTAAGTCTTTTTTGTTATACGTTTATGTGTTTACAGCCTGGCAATGGATTTTAGAAACGATATTTTGATGTCGTATTGAACGCTGCTAGTCACTGATACATCTATTTCAAAATCTTGTATGTCTCTTTAAATGTCGCTTTGTCAGCGACTATGTTTTTCAATTTATATTTTACTGTCTTTTGAAAGTTAAGGTATTCACACACCTTTAAAACGCTAAAACCGATCAATTGATATTGAAGCCTGTTTTCTCTCCCTCCCCCTAATTTTTTAATTAGCTTTCGAGAACAGATCGATATTTTGTCTGCTTAGATCTTGAGTTATGGCAAACTTAGTAACTCGTGTGATAAAAAATAGACAGATAATAAAACAGATCATATATTGTTGACACAGATAGATGAAGAGAGTAAGCCTATTTGTCACAAGTTTAAAATGTAACATGGATGTTATTTCTAATTAAAATATTACAATAACTATAGTGGGTTCAAGAAATTATTAATGAAAGTAATAGTAAGTAGAAGTACCCCTTGCTCCAATCTGGTTACAACTCACAAGAAGAGGACCAACTTTGATAATCACAGATTTTGATTATTTTAATAAAGGTTGTAGGGCAGAGACTCCTTAGCCTCATATTCAATGGATGCCCCTTAAAATGCCCCTTAATTCTTGAGAAAACAGGGAATCTAATATATTGACCTAACTGAAATACTTACTTTTAAACCAAAAGGGCATGGTTGATCGTGGCTCAGCTGGTATAGAATTTATCTGCTGACCAGTGAACCCGGGATCGATGCTCGGTTTCTTTTTTGTATTTTCTGTTTTATAATTTACAATTTAATCACATTTATTCAAAATCTTAATGTCGTACCTTAACTGCAATGTTAGCATATTTAAACATTAATTTAGCATATTTAAACATTAATTTAGCATTTTTTTTTTTTTTTAAACCATTATTTGTTATTATTTAAGGAAAAAAAATCTGTTGTTGAATAATATAAATTTTTTGTGGTATCATCTACTTGTAATAAAATAAAACATATTCAAGAAAAATAGAAACTGAATAAAAATAAATATTAAGCAAAATTAAAAAGCAGCAAAGTATAAGCAAAATAATTCAAAGACCATTCGTACGTTTTACAATATTTAAAAATCTTTAATATGTAAAAAGTAGGTTGTGATTTAATTCTTATGCTTATTTTAAATATAAATATGTTTATTAATTTAAAAACAGAGTAATTTTGTCATCGTATTGACGTTTCTTGTTAAAGCAATTCATAAAGGATGTTTCTTGAAAATCACGAATTGACACAATTGTCAACATTGATAAAAAGTATATGGAATGCATTTTAAAAATGATTTTTAGCTCACAGGCTATCAAAGCCTGAGAGCTTATGTGCCCGCCCGTTCTGTATGTATTTATGTATGTATGTGCGTACGTTCGTACGTATGTAACGCGATAACTCATAAAAATATCCGATTTACATGAAATTTTGGATTTAGGTTTATTATGATAAGACGCTTCCCTGATTAGTTTTGAGAGTTCATTCGATAAGTGTAAGAAGGGGAACGGGAGCTATTGCCCCTCCTCTTAATTTATATAAATGGGTTTTTCCTGCAGAATTATTAGATTTCATTCAAATCTTAGATGTAGGATCATTCTAATGAAGTGCCTTCATAATTAGTATTGGGTGTTCATTGGATAAGTTTAAAGAGGGGGAATGGGGGGGGGGGGTAATCTCCCCGTCAAATTATCTATTTGCTTCAAATTTTGTATAAAGGTTTAATCTGAAATGGCGCTTCCCTGATTTGTTTTTGGAATTCACTGGGTAAGTATAAAGGGAGGATAGAGGAAACTACCCCTCATAATTTTTGTAAATGGTTTTTCATACAGAATTAACCGATTCGTTTCAATTTTTGTATACAGGTTCATAGTAGTAAGAAGCTTCGCTCATTTGTTGTGGTATTCTTTTGTTAATTATAAAGGAGGATACGGGCGATTACCTCTCCCTTAAGTTAGCTAAATAGAGTTTTATGCAGAGTTATCCGATTTGCTTTAAATTTTGGATGTAGGTTTTTTCTGATAAGTTGAATTTTTGAACAGTTTTGGAGGTTTAATGATTAATTATAAAGGAGGAAACGGGGGAAAGCGTTTCTTAAATTACATAAATGGATTTTTATGCAGAATTATTCGACTTGCTTCGAATTTCGGATGCAGGTTTATTATATGATAAGGCGTATCCCTGATTAGTTTTGGGGCTTCAATGATAAGTATAAAGAAAGAAAATTGGTGTGTGTCTGTGGGGGGGGGGGGGGGTACTTCCTTATTTTTTTTCGAAGGGCATTATTATATAAGGCTGTAATATTCTATTAGTCTGCATAGCCTGTGAGCTCTACGCCATCAGTTTAACTGGGCATCATTCTTTATATATATATATATATATATATATTTTTTACAAAACATACATTTGCATTACAATACACCTCTTGAAAACATAATCAGTACATCTACTTAAACGGATAATTTTAGTCTGTTTTTGCATTGTATGTGCTCATGCAATGCACATGTTATCTGGCTGTTTAAGAAGTGGAAAAGCTTTGAGGTGATGTTCAGATACATAGTTCAACAGGTCTTGAATGAGTCTCTTAGTCATATTGCTTGAATGTAATCATCGTTCGTCTTATTGCGTCAATCTCTTCAGATTCTGCTTCTCCTTCACTTTCCTCTTCCTCTTTAACAATGTTGTTCTTGCAAACCATGAGGATTTTATCGGTTTCTTGATTAGCTCCAAGTTCTGTTTCAGTATGAAGCTTCTGAAGAATGTATGAAGTCACTCCCAAGTCACTCACAGCTGTTGCTTCTTGGTCCCCTATTCTTGTTTATTTTTTAAATGAACAGTTTTGCATTTATTTATGGTGTTTCATACAACTATTTACTTACAGAAAAAAGTAAATAGGTTAAAATTAGAATTGATACACATTATATTTTTTAAGTTACAATGAGATTATTAAATTATAATTACACGTGTATTTATAAAGCAAAAAATGAAGAAATTAAAAGAAGCGCGACCTGGCTTCGAACCCACACCTGCCGGACGATTGGTTGCTATTCATCCGACTGACCTACGACCACATACATTCTTTTTTTTTAAAGTAAGGTATTTTAGTTTTGTCATTACATTAGACCCCCCCCCCCCCTGTTTCTAAAGAACTTAAGGAGTGTTGTATAATATCCATTCAATCTGAGGCTAAAGGGTCTCTGCCTTACAACATATATTAAAATAATCATAATCTGTGATTAACAAAGTTGGCTCTCTCCTCGTCAGAGTTACAAATATTTGAAAACTAATAATTTAAATATTACAACGCCTGTAGAAAGCTCAAGAATTCATTGTAACGAGATTGTAATGTGCATATGGAGATGTATAAGCAGAGCTGCCACGAGTGACTATTTTTTAATTTTGTCTCGCACTATTTTTTAAAAACAAAAACCTTTACGTATCCTTTGATAGCATATGCAAGATAAATGTACTAAAAATTTATTTTCTTACAATAGTGGGGTGAATAGAATATAAAAATAATTGCCTGTGACAGCTTTGTATAAGTCACCTTCGAATTCAGGCGAATTACCTTAAACAGAGTATATCGTAATTGAGTTGGCTTCATAATGTTTATTACGTATTTTTGAAAATAATGATTATTGTTATAGGAGTATTCGTCTTTTCAAAGCTATATAAAATTTGAAATGATTTTTGAAAACAATGCATGATTGTCATCTACAAATAGTTAAAGAAACGCATTTTGTTAATAAAAGTTATTCTAAGCCTCATGTAATTAATTTCTTTGTGTTATTAGTATGGTTTTTAAACACACATTTTTTAGCTCACAGGCTATCATAGCCTGAGAGCTTATGTGCCCGTCCGTTCTGTATGTTCGTTCGTATGTGCGTAACGCGATAACTCATGATGAAAATATCCGATCCTCTTAAAATTTTGTATGTAGGTATATCCTGACAAGGCGCTTCCCTGATTTGTTTTTGAAGTTCATTCGATATGTATAAGAGGGGGAACGGGGGCTCATGCCCCCCTTTAATGGATGTAAATGGGTTTTTCATGCAGAATTAACAGTTTTTGTCCAAAATTTAGATATAGGATCATTCTGATGAGGCGATTCCGTGACGGTTATTATGTGTTCATTGAATAAGTATAAACAGGGGGAACGGGGGGCTCATGCCCCCCCCCCCTTAATTGATATAAACGGGATTTTCATGCAGAATTAACAGTTTTCGTTCAAAATTTAGATATAGGATCATTCTGATGAGGCGAGTCCGTGGCTGTTATTAGGTGTTCATTAAATAAGTATAAACAGGGGGAACGGGTGTTCTAATGCCCCTCCCCTTAACTTGCATAAATGGATTTTTCAATCAGAATTGTCAGATTTCGTTCAAATCTCTGAATAGTTTTGGAAGTTTAATGGTTAAGTATAAAAAAGGGGAATAACTCCTCTTAAATTATATAAATGCTAAATGGGTTTTTATTAAGAATTATCCGATTTTCTCTGAATTTTGGATATAGATTTTTTAATACGATAAAGCATGTACTTGATAGTTTAGGAAGTTCAATGATTAAGTATAAAAAAGGAGAAAGGGGAGAGCTGCTTCCCCTTCTTATTTTTTTTTTTTTCGAACGGAATTAACGAAAATACAAGGAGTTATGTACAATTAGTATGCGTAGCCTGTGAGCTCAATGCCATCAGTTTAACTGGGCAATATTCTTTTTATTTCTTTTAAATTCACAGGCTATCAAAGCCTAAGAGCTAATGCATCCACAGTTTCTGTATGTACAGTCGTGGAAAAAAAAGAAAAAAAAAACTTTACTAACTCCTGAACAAATTATCGTAGAAGAAAGTTACTGGTACCGAACAATTAGAAATGAAGTCTACTTTTAAATGACGCATATAAAATTACCTAAAGACATCTATCTACTTATTAAAACGAATGCAAACTTCATTTTTACTTACCCATCATACGTAGTATAGGGTAAGTCTTGTAATCGTTTTGAAAATCGAAAAAATTTTTTTGACGGATTTTCACGTTTTAGATAGTGGAGATTTCGAAAAACATATTTTTAGAAAAAAAAATTTGCCGTCCGTCTGTCTGTCTGTCTGTCTGTCTGTCTGTAAACGCTCTATCTCCCGAACAAATTGAGATAGAGACTTGAAATTTTGTATGTAGTTAGTATGTAAGAATGGGACGAAGTCTATTTAATATCAGCAACCTCGATTATCCGGAACTATTTTTTTCGGACTCTCGAAAAATTCGTTCTAATGAAAGGTATATAAAAATTTTCGAATTTTTTTGTTCTAAGGAATAGACGTAAAAGGCAATAAAATAACACACATTTTGCATATAGAACGAAGTCGATCGGATTATTAGTTGCCGAGATATTTGTAATCTTGTTTTCCACATTCTTCGATTTTTCATGACCCTGTATTTCATTCAAATTTCAATACAAAGATATATTTTAATTGGAAATGAGACGCTTAATTCGACGCAGTAAATTGTGAGTTAATATAATTATTATTTTAGGAGTTATAAGGATGTTTCTTTTACGCAATCTGGTACTATTTCAGTATTTTGGCGTTTTGTATAATTTGTCGAAATGGGTTTATCAGCAATTCATTATAGAGCATTACTATGTACATTAAAAGTATTTAAATGCATGTTTAAGTTTTGTTTTGGAATTGCAATGCATTTTATAAATAGTTTACACATGTTTTATTTTCATATTTTATATTATGCATATCTATGATGGGTAAGTGTTACGGTGGCCCCCAACGACTAGTTTCAAATGGCAATACCCAATTTTTACAAAATATTTCAAAACTTCGGCTTAAATTGTGCATAGACACCAAATTTCAAAGCATTTGAATGATAAGTTTTTGAATTATAGAATTCAAAATTTAGTGTTATTAATATTAAATTACATTTTCATATTTTTATTAATAACTCCTAAAATTATATTCCTAAAGTGCTATTTTTTATGTAGCAATAATATTAAAATACCCAAATATAAATACACTGAATTTGCAATTTTTATAATTTTATGATATGAATTATGAAATTAATATTCGAAAAATATATGAATTGGAATTTATAATTTTTTTTTTTTTTTGATGGAGTTAGATTTATTAAGTCCTGCTTTATAGTCTCTCGGTCAGCAATCAAGTATTGAACTTCAATTTGTATACAGCCCCTAAAATGTGCTTAGTTTAAAATAACCAATTTCTCGAAACTTATCGTATACGGATTGCATGAAAATTTGCTTTTAGACTAATTGAAGGGTATAGAATTCATTTATACTATCAGAATTGGATACTGCTATTGAAAAAAACAAAGTTAGGATCCTTTTAATATGTTGATGGCCCCCTAAGAAAATTTTATATACACAATTTAAAAGCAGACTTTAAGTTTCAATCGTTTGGTACTAATAACTTTCTTCTACGATAATTTTTTGCTGAGTTAGTTGAAGGTGTTTACCCCCCCCCCCCCCCACGACTGTACGTATGTATGTACGTAATTCTATAACTTTTTAAAAAATGTCCGATTTGCTTCAATTTTTATAAATAGGTTTATTCTAATAAGGCGATTCCCTGAATAGTTTTGGCGATTCATTAGGGGATTTAAAATTTTTTCTCAAAACAGACTATTCTAAAAACAATTTAACCAATATATAAAAGGATTTCTTTCTTTCTTTCTTTTTTTTTTTCTTTTTCTTCTTTTTTTTTACGGATTTATATAATTTTACGAATTTACATTACATTAGAAATTCTCATGTTTATCGAAATAAATATTCCGTATTATTACTTTATTTATTATTATAATAACATTGCAAGGTACTCATCAAGTGATTCAAATGATTTAGGTATACATTACTCTTAAAACATTCACAAACAGGTCGACATAAAAAAATGTATCTCTTTTAATCTAATTATTGTATTTACATGCTAATCTTTCGGTCTTTTTGTTTTAAAACCTCTAAGAGTATTTGTAAGCTACAAATTATCGCACCGTTTTCTTTAATCTCTTCGCTACTGGCGATTATTACAGTATTTTTAATTATTTCTGAATTATTTCTTCTCTCGTTTGACTTCAGAACTAGATTTTTGTTTTATTTTCATTAGCTCGAATCTTAGAATTCGAAACATATTATTTTTACATCGAAATTTCATTTATATTTGAGTATCATTAATAAAATGGGACAAAACTGATGTACCCATTTGGGTACTCAGGGACTGAAGAGGTTAACTCTTTATTACTTTCTTCTGTCTTTACAAGAAGAAAATATTGGATTCGTGAAAATTTTCGAATTGCAATTTTCGATGGATTTACATGTTTTACATTTCAGAAATTCCAAAAAAGATGCTTTTACAAAAGTTTGTCTGTGAGTCTGTCTCTGGCATAAATTTTGTGGGTGCTCTATCTTAAGAACTTATGCACGGAATTTAATTAAATTTCTTATTTAATTAATCTTTGATATAAATTGATGTTGATTAGTTTTTGGTGTAAATTGCTTTACAGATGTCGCTTCTATGCTGCCTTTTGCGCGATTTCCGAAATAGCTCAGTCTCCAGAACTAAAGCACGGAATTTCGCCAAACTTCAGACTCAATTAGTCCTTGATATGAATTGATGTTTGTTTATGTTTTACTGTAAATCGATCGATAGGTGGCGTTGCTATGCAGCATTATTTAAGATTTACACAATCGCTCAAATCTCCAGAATTAATGCATGAGTTTTCACGAAACTTCAGATTCGGTTAATCGTTGACATGAAATGACTTTTTTATATTTTGGTGTAAATCGCTTGACAGGTGGCACTGATATGCTTCATTTTGTACGTTTTTAGCAATCGCCCTATCTTCAGATTTAATACACGGAATTTCATCAAACTTCAGTTAGTCCTTGACATGAATTGACGTTTTGTACGTTTTGGTGCAAATCGCTCAATTGGTGGCTGCACTTTTTAAAATTTCCATAACAATTCTATCTCAAGAATGAATGTACGGATTTCCGTGAAACTTCAGATTCGATTATTTCATGATGGGAATCGAGGATATTTATATTTTGTTGCAAATAGCTTCACAGTTGTCCCTTCTATACTCCTTTTGTTACGATTTCTGTAACAGCTTTATTTCAAAAACTAATGCCCGGATTTCCAAGAAACTTCAGATTCAGTTTGCATCAATTCGTTTTATTTACATTTTTGTGTTAATCACCCTGCAGGTGGCGCTACTATGCTGAATTTTGCAGGATTTATACAATTTTAGCGATAATCATATCTCAAGAATTAATGTAAGGAATTTCATACTTTTAGAATTCTCATGATGGGTATGGATTGCCATTTAATTTTGGCACTGAGATAGCAAATTTCGAAATTATGAAATTATAAATTTACAAATTATGAAATGTTAACATGTATGAGATAAAAGAAAGTTTTGGGATCGCTATATTCGACTAGTTTTTTATTTGTTTTTAGGATTCCGATCTTAAAAAGTAACAAGTTGGAAATTGCACGTGAACGTAGCAAATGAGGTGCGTTCGTACGATAACGAAGTTTTAAAAATATTCAGATCTTGTTGATATATAGTAGAGCGTACTCCGGATACAGTATAGTAGTCGAAATCTTTACGTTTCTGTAAATATGCAGGAATTAATTTTTATTACACCTCAGCAACGTATATCTTATTCATAAAATGTGAAATTGTTGAATATAATTAAAACACGTATCAAACCATGTTTCCCCGTATAGCATTATATAGTGGAATACTTTTGTGCGGCCCTGTAATTTAATAATAAAAATTCTTTGCATCACAGATTGTACAGACTGCATATTTTTGTATATATTTCATAGATTCATGCCAATTCTATTATGTTCGAATGAGTGTAACATCATTAAAATGCATTTGAAACTTTTTCCCCATTGACCGTAATGTAACGGAATCCTTTTGATTATCCCTGTAATTGATCTATACATCCGAATTTCATAACATTTGAAATGACTCGACAAAATTACGCAATAATTATATGTTTTAAATTTCAAACGATTAAAATGCATTTAAAACTTTTTCCCTATTGACCGTAATGTAACGGAATCCTTTTGAATGTCCCTGTAATTGATCTATCCATCCGATTTTCATAAAATTTGAAATGACTCGAGAAAATTATGTTATAATTATGTATTTTAAATTTCAAACGATTCGGTTGGGTAGTTTTTGTGTTGTTATATGCGGACAGACGGACGGACAGACGGACAGACAGACGGACAGACAGACAGACGGACAGACGGACGGACTGAGCGACAACAATAGGTGCTACGTATTTACATAATTACGAACGCACCTAAAAACGGAACCACTATAAGATCACTCCTATATCTGTCCGTCAAAGTCATTTTACTCGTAAACTACAAGATATGGTAAGTTCAAATTGAAGAAAGTAATAAAGACTATTGACCCACACATTTACAAATTATTAAACATTCACAAATATATTTTGTAAAAATATAAAGGGGATAATTAAGTTACTTGAAAAAAAAAAAAAAAAAAAAAAAAAAAAAAAAAAAAAAAAGGCTTTATCGAAGCTTTATATATCGTTTGGGATAAAATGTGAAAGCTTTCGTAAAGCTGAACTAAAAAATACATGTTTGAAAATTTAGGCACTATATTTCCAGAGATATAGTTGAAAATGTAGTACCAAAAAAAAAAGAAAAAAAAAGAAAAAAAGGCCCTCTTATTTATATCTGAATCTACTAATAGCTAAAACTATGAAAAAAATTAGAGGTAGTAGGTGTTAATTTAAACCTTGTAGAAAAACAGTAGCGATTACCCTAAGTCACATAGTTTTATAGAAAAGCGTATTTTTCCGTTACAGATAAATTTTGATTGGTGGGCATTCAGCAAACTAGTTGCGGAGCGCTGGAGGTACTTATCGTATCAGAAGCATTAAAGCATTGTTGATGATGATTTTTGAAAATTATCGTCGGTAATTATCCGAGATATTAACTTTTAAAGTTATGCACGGTTTGACATGGGCGGCGTACTCTGCGTACCTTCAACTTTTAAAGCCTAGAAAACAAACGTTAATGATATATTTGTGTAAAGCAGTGGTTCTTAACCTATTATTGGCCAAGTACCATCAAAGCATCTGCAAAATCGCGATCCCCCCCCCCCTCTCCCCCCTTGTCCACCCTCTCTTATCCCACACACATTCTGAAATATATATAACTTATTATTTCAAAAGTAAACTATATTCTCTTTAAACAAGGTTGCAGAACTTTTACAATAACTATTCATTTTACATTTTTTAAACTTATGAAAGTGATTTATTTCCAGTCACATAAGTGATTTTAACGCAATTCTATAAATTAAGCGACATACCTTCACTTTATTGCCAAAAAGAGTTTTGTTGTGTCTTTCCAACTTACCTGAAAATTGAACAAATGTGCTATACAATATTTTTATCTTCACAAAATGCTTAAAGAGACCCTTGCATTTAGCATTAAAATTGATAACACTGAAGCATTCTATAATTCTTAGTAACTTATTAAAAGTGGGCAATTTTTTTTTCTTTCTGTAAATAACAAAATACACAAGAAAAGCATTTCAGGTTTTTGAGTTTTATTAAATTTATGTTGTCATTATTTTACATCAAATATATTTATCATTTTTACTTTTTCAATTATCATTAATTGACTACCATATATTATCTGATTTTATAAATTAAAATGCATATGTTTTATATTTATTTACTCTACAAGGGGCTGTACTACAGTCATAAATTGTTATACATATCCTTTTATAGTGCTTTTCAAACTTTATAATTTTTTTAAAGTTGTTAGTACCACATTTATACAGGGTGTATCTAAACTACTGGGCAATACTTTAAGGGGTGATAGTACAGATCAAGACAAACAATATTAAATGGGAAACTAAGGGTCCCAAACGTCTTCCGAAGGAGATAGGCGCCATCAAAGTTTAGGGTCCAAAATTTCAAATGATTATAAAAAACAAAAAATTGGTCGATTCGTTTGCGGTTTTCACGAAAAATATTCTTTATGTCAGTATTGTCTTGAAAATAAATTATAAAGATAAATTTCAAAAAATACCGATAGAGGGCGCTTTAGACTTTGGAGTAACGAATAACTATTTTTTACCGTTATTTTAGCATCTCATTAATTTTTCTTAGAAGTTTAGACATAAACTTAAATTTTGAGCTCAAAATCTGTGGTTAAGTAGCGCAAATTGAACTGTGTTCAATGGGAGTGGGCAGGTTCAAATTTGAAATGATTATAAAAAACAGAAAAATTGGTCAATGGATGGGCGGTTTTCACTAAAACTATTCTTTATGTCAGTATTGTCTTGAAAATAAATTATAAACATAAATTTCAAAAAATGTCGTTAGAGGGCGCTTTAGTCTTTGGAGTAACGTACAACTATTTTTACCGTTATTTTTTGCATCTCATTAATTTTTTTTTAAGCATAGACATAAACTTAAATTTTGAGCTGAAAATATGAATTGTTGAAAGTGGTTAAGTAGCGCTAACTGAACTGTGTTCAATGGAGGTAGGAAGGTTCAAAGTTCAAATGATTATACAAAACGGAAAAATTGGTCGATGCGTTTGCGGTTTTCTCTAAAACCCTTCTTTATGTCAGTATTTCCTTGAAAATAAATTTTAAAGATAAATTTCAAAATATTCCGTTAGAGGGCGCCTTAAACTTTAGAATAACCAACAACAATTTTTAACTGTTATTTTTTGTATCTAATTAAATGCTTGAAAAGCTCAGACTTAAATTTTGAGCTCAAATTCTGAATCGTTGGGAGGTGTTAAGAAGCGCAAACTGCACTGTGTTCAGGAGTTGAACACAGCCCACCCTACGAACACAGTTCAATTTTTCGCTACTTAATTACTCACAACGATTCAGATTTTAGCTCAAAATTTATGTCTAAGCGTTTAAAACATTTATTTAGATTAAAAAAAAAAAAAAAAAATAACGGTTAAAAACAGTTGTTGGTTATTCTAAAGTTTAAGGCGCCCTCTAACGGACTTTTTTGAAATTTATCTTTAAAATTTATTTTCAAGGAAATATTGCCATAAAGAATGGTTTTAGAGAAAACCGCAAACGAATCGACCAATTTTTTCGTTTTTTATAATCATTTGAAATTTGAGCCTTCCCACCCCCATTGAACACAGTTCAGTTTGCGCTACTTAACCACTCTCAATGATTCAGATTTTCAGCTCAAAATTTAAGTTTATGTCTATGCTTCTAAAAAAATTTAATGAGATGCAAAAAATAACGGTAAAAAACAGTTGTACGTTACTCCAAAGTCTAAAGCGCCCTCTATCGACATTTCTTGAAATTTATCTGTATAATTTATTTTCAAGACAATACTGACATAAAGAATAATTTTTGTGAAAACCGCAAATCAATTGACCAATTTTTCTGTTTTTTATAATCATTTGAAATTTGAACCTATCCAATCCCATTGAACACAGTTCAGTTTGCGCTATTTAACCACAGATTTTGAGCTCAAAATTTAAGTTTATGTATAAGCTTCTAAAAAAATTTAATGGGATGCAAAAAATAGTTGTTCGTTACTCCAAAGTCTTAAGCGCCCACTATCGGCATTTTTTGAAAGTTATCTTTATAATTTATTTTCGAGACAATACTGACATAAAGAATATTTTTCGTGAAAACCGCAAACGAATCGACCAATTTTTCCGTTTTTTATAATCATTTCAAATTTTGGACCCTAAACTTTGATGGCGCCTATCTCCTTCGGAAGACGTTTGGGACCCTTAGTTTCCCATTTAATATTATTTGTCTTGATCTGTATTATCACCCCTTAAAGTTTTGCCCAGTAGTTTAGATACACCCTGTATATTCTCAGTATTTTTTAGGCTATAGATGTTCAAGACAGTAAAATTTAGATATGTCCATATAAGTATAGTTTCACGTACCAAAGTTTCTTTATGTTACATACAGCAGGGCAAAAAGAAATACAAAACTCATTTAACTCCTTTAATTCCTCGCCTCGTTAAATTCTTCCAGTCTTTTCATTTCAGGCATGGTAGTTTGGTCCTTTCTTTTAATTAAAAAAAAAAAAAATTAAAATTCATATCAAAAATTCTGAAAGAAGAAATTATACTTTAGGCAATCATAAAATTTCTGTCGTTAAATAAAGAAACCAATATTATAGGGAGTTTCTTGTATGAATACGAAATTTCGGAGTTAAAAAAAACCCAAAGTGGCAACCCTGTTTCACGGGCAGTGTAGACTGCTTTTTTGGTGCTACATTGCACCTATAGTCCGTCCGTCCGCATAAGCTCCTCAACCGAATCGTTTGAAATTTAAAATATATAATTATTACATAATTTTGTCGAATCATTTCAAATTTTATTATAATCGGATGCATAGATTAATTACAGGGACAATCAAAATAATTCCGTTACATTACGGTCAATAGGGAAAATTTTTTCGAATGCATTTTAATCGTTTGAAATTTAAAATATATAATTATTAAATAATTTTGTCGCGGCATTTCAAATTTCGTGAAAATCGGATGCATAGATCAATTACAGGGACAATCAAAAGAATTCCGTTGCATTTCGGTCAATGGGGAAAAAAGTTTCAAATGCATTTTAATGGTGTTACATAGAACATAATAAAATGTATATGCATCTATGAAGTGCATATTATAATATATATTTTGCACAATCTGTGGTGCAAAAAACATTTGTTATTGAATTACAAGGCCACACAAAGGTATTCCATTACATAATGGTATATAGGGAGAACATTTTTTGGTGCGTGTTTTAATTGTAATTAACTATTTAATATTTTATGAGACTGATATACGTTGCTGAGGTGTAATTAAAGTTACTTCCTGTATTTTTAGAGGAACACAAAAAGGATTTCGGCCATTACACTATATCCAAAATAATGTCCACTATAACAATAAGATCTGAATATTTTTAAAACTTCGTCATCGTACGAACGCACCTCATTTGCTACGCTTTATGTGCAATTTCCAACTTGTTTAAATTCAGATTGTTTGATTCCACCATTTATTTTTTAATAATACTGCAATTGACTTTATTCTATTCCCCCCCCCCCCTTATCATTTTATCTGCCATTAAATAAGATTAATCTTTCTACTTTAAAAAAAGAGGTGGCAATCAAAATCTGAATGTATTAAAAAAGTGGACTACCACGAGATATTGCAATTGTGTCCCTCGATGTGTGACTGTGTAATCCCAAAGCGCATATTTAAATTTTAACCGGTTTTGTTTTTGAGCGACGTTTCGTACCTTTTCATTTAAACTCACTAACATACAACAACAACAACAAAAAACTATGAATGTATTGAAATTATATTCCATTAATTCATCAGACATATTCTATAAAACTGTTGATTAGATTAATAAACAATTACATTAATAAATTATTTTTTTAAAATATATAAATAATTTTTCTTTTTAGTTCATTAATCTTTTACAATAAATAACGTATGTAAATGCTCCTCTTAAAAAGTAACCATTTTGAAAATCCGCACGAAGCTACAATGTTTTATCTATACTAATAAAAGAACAAAACGCTCTGTCTGTCTGTGTGTGTGTCTGCGATGGCTAGCAAAATCTACAGCACGTACGAAGCTCAAAATTTTTTTGAGAGTAGCCCAATGTCTCTCCTGATGCACCTGAGGCTCAGAATTTCAAAATTCTATTTATTAACTGAGTAATTAATTAATTTCCAAAGCTCACTCTCATAAAAAATCGCCTTTTTTCGCTTTTTTTCCATTTCATTTTCTTATGGTTGATTGGTTGCATAAAATTTTCGCAGAAATAATTAAAAAAGCTGGGACAGACCTTTAAAATTCATAGACTGGCAAACTGCCAGTTTAAATGAGGTTTTTTTTTTAAATCACAGCTGCTGTACACCATGGAGAAAAAAATAGGTGGAGTCGAAGTAAACCGATAAAAGGTTTGCAACACGGAGTAAGAAGTGTCTTACTCCGTGGTTTGCAATATTAAACCATTTATCGCTGAAATTTTAATGTCTCAAACAAAAGCACGAGGAAGGAATTTTGTATTAATAAAACGAATTGAAAGAAACGAATTACAGCTGAAGCATATTTTACGAAGAAATAGTAATTTTTTAAAATGTTTTTTTTCTATTATATTATTTAGGTTAAAGTTAGGTTAAAGTTAAATTGCATTTATGTTATGGTTAGAATAAGGATATGTTACAATAAAGTGAATACATTTAGGCTAGGTTACATTTCTGTTATATTTAATTTACGGTAGGGTACTGTTAAGTCGCTGTTAGGTTACAGACAGGTTCTGGTTACGGTATAAAAGTTTAAGGTTAGGAATTTATACACAGAGTGAACCTATACGCAAGATTTGATTAAAAATAACACTTACTTTTGTTAAATAGCTCTGAAATTATAGTACTATATACCAACCTTTTAGCTACCATCGTGTATCGATTTCATTCATGGTATAATCGGATTTAAGAGTGATATAATTAGTTTGAAATTCAAAATATTTCACTTGGGATTTGTATGTGAAAATAATAATTAGTTACGTGACTTAACAGTGATTTTTACGGATAAATATCAACTTTTTTACACGAAAATCATGCAATCGTTGGATACATATACCCTCCCGCGTTTTTCATTGCTCATTTTGAGTATTTTTAGAGCTTAATATTAGTTGTTTTTAAAACCGATTTTTCACACAATCAGTAGCTACGTATTTCAGACAATGCATTTCTGCATATAACGAGTTAATGATAAAATCGTACAAATTTCAAGTTCGTTTAATATTGTTAATACGGACCCGGGCAACGCCGGGCGGGTCAGCTAGTACTTATTATAAAGTTCTTTTTGTCATCTTTATCTATCACCTCATGCCGGTATTTTTCAGAATGACCATTGCAGAAAACAAACTGTATCTTTCCAATTTTAATGCTCGTGGGAACTCTGTTGAATCCTCTGAGCATCTTGCAAATGGGTAAAATTGTAATTAGTCCAAGAGCCGACCGCACAAAACCCTAAGTCCTCGAGCACAAGAAAAATTCCTTCATTTTATGGAAGAGTAGTAATAGAGGAATCTAATGATCCATGTCTGCCAGAAGCGAAGTGGTGCATAAGCCAAAAATTGATACCACCAGTGATTGACTCGTAGGCTTAGCCTTATGGTTTCCTGCACTCAGTTTTCCATGTTTTCATGCTTTTGATTGTACGGCAAATACAATGTTAAACGTACGAGTCAACCACTAGTGGTACTAATTTTTGGTTTATGCACCACTTCGCTTCCGGCAGACATGGATCATTAGATTCCCCTATTACTACTCTCCATTAGAATAAAGAATTTTCTCTTGCGCTCGATGACTTAGGGTTTTGTGCGGTCGGCTCTTGGACTAAATGTTGTTTTTTCCGAATTTTATATTATATACTCAGAAAATATCATTATTTCAAAATTATGAAAAAAAAACTTAATTACAAATATGAATGTAATCCTTGAGAGTATTAATCATTCTTCATTGTATTGAAAATTCATTAAATTCATTGAATTATCTTATCTTAAATACTGCTTATATTGCAGTGACATCTGGAGCTTAGTGAACGGAATATTACATTCCAAACACTTAAAGGGTGAAGTATCAAGGTATGTGCCAACCTTCGTGGCACATTAAAAAAAAAAAAAAAAAAAAATGAAATGTTTATCAAACAAAAGTGTTTTATTAGCGAACTACTTACCTGTGTTATAAAGCAAAAAAAAGTAACATCTCTTAAATTTGCTAACATATACTAAATTTTTTTATACAAAACGTTATTAAAAAAGAAAAAAGCGTTCTTTTCAATAAAAATAGCACTTAAACTTCTCGCTGCACATCCCGAGTTTTTCATGCATTTTTGCCGTTGAATAACTCATGATAAAAATATCCGATTCACTTGAAATTTTGGATATAGGCTTATTATGATAAGGCGAGAGATATATTTGAGAGTTCATTCGATAAATATAAGAGGGGGAACGGGTGGTTAATGCCCCTCCCCTTAATTTATATAAATGAGTTTTTCATGCAGAATTATCAAATTTCGTTCAACTCTTAGATATAGGATCATTCTGATGAGGCGCTTCCGTGATTAATATTGGGTGTTCATTGGATAAATATAAAGAGGAAGAAGGGGGCTAATGCTCCTCCTCTTAATTTATATAAATGGGTTCTTCACACAAAATTACCAGATTTCGTTCAAATTTTAGACATGGATCATTCTGATGAGGTGATTAGTACTGGGTGTTTGTTGGATAAGCAAAAGGGGGAATGGGGAGTTATTCCCCTTCTAAATGGGTTTTTCACGCAAAATGTACCGCTTTGCTTCAAATTTTGGATATAAATTCACTCTGAAAAGGTGCTTCCCTGATTTGTTTTTGGAATTTTTTGGATAAGTATAAAGAAGGATAGTGGAAACTGCCCTTCTTAATTTAGGTAAATGATTTTTCATGCAGAATTAACCGATTTGCTTCAATTTTTGGATACAGGTTTATAGCTATAAGACGCTTTCCTGATTAGTTGTGAGGTTCCTTTTTTAAGTATAAAGAAGGGTACAGGCGATTCCCCCCCCTTAAGTTAGCTAAATGGAGTTTTATGCAGAATTATCCGATTTGCTTTAAATTTTGGATATAGATTCTTTTTGATAAGTTGAATTTCTGAATAGTTTTAGAGGTTTAATGGTTAAGTATAAAGGAGGGAATGGGGGATAATTAATCTTAAATTACATAAATGGGTTTTTATGTAGAATTATCCGACTTGCTTTGAATTTTGGATGCAGGTTTATTATATAAGGCGTATCCCTGATTAGTTTTGGGGGTTCAATGATTAAATATAAAGAAAGGAAATGGGGGATGGCTACTTTCTTCCTTAATTTGTTTTTCGAAGGGCATTATTATATAAGGCTGTAATATACAATTACTGTGCATAGCCTGTGAGTTCGATGCCATCAGTTTAACTGGGAAATATTCTTTTTATTTTTTTTTGTTGTAAATCTTTCAATATTTATTTAGGGCATTTTTCTGATTAAATTAAACTAAAATTTCTGTTTTGAAGAACCGGTGAGAAAAGATTAAAAATTCTGTAAAAGACGTTCGTTAAAAAGGCGTTAAACGTGCAATTTTTAAACTTATTTTGATAAAACAAATTACGCAACTAGAGGGTTACATATGCAATATACAAACAATGCACAATAGAAACATATACAAACTTACAAGCTATATTTTTCTTCGTAACATACTGATAGAGGAGCAGAACCTTATAACAAAACTTTATTTCAATATTTTTAAAACTTTTAAGAAATGATTTTTGCAAACGTATACAATGAAAAGCGCAATTTTCCAGAAAACGCAAATTAAGATTTTGATATAAAACAAAAAAATTACAAATAAATTTTACAACTTTAAAATCCTACCTATTTGTGGGTGTTTACATATTTTTATGTACATGATATATGGAAGGAAAGTTACACATCTCGACAAAAGTAAATTTCACAAGAGAGGCAAAAGAAAATTTGCAAGATTTTACTGTGACTTAAAATTATAGCACGTAGCTCTTCATGCAGGATTTAAAAATTGTATAAAATCTTAAAGCATTTAAAAATGAAATCGAAGGATGAGATTTGAATAGTTGGACAACTTTACCTCCCCACATAATCCATCCATCTTCTTCGGCCATGAATGGACATATAGCGCAATAAAGGGATTTGCTGCATAGCTATAATTATGAATCTGTTTGTGTAGCAAGAACCACCAATGGTAGACCTATTTGTGGAACGCTAAACGAATTTCTTGGAAATGTGTCACTTTTCTTGCGGGTGAGCAATATTATGTTTTTGTAGCGTAATGTAGCGTTTACCTTTCTGTGGCTCTTTAAACGATCACTTTCAGTTTTAGAAAGTTCATTTCCGGCTTATATTTTGGGATATAACTTTGCTTCTGATTATCGATGAACCAAAAATAAGGCATTTTTGTAATTCTAAACGTTTGAACTTTAATTTACAGTAATAATAATAATAATAATAATAATAATAATAATAATAATAATAAAATCGAAATTTTTTGCAATAACGGCAATTTGAGGGTAAGCACGCACCTTAAATCAATGTTCGTTTTAGTGTAATTTTTAAAATTACTATTTTTAATATTATGCTTTCCTAAAAAATGTTTAAGGCAATACCATATTTTCAATTTTTTTGTATAAATAAGCCGTCTTAGAGAATCCTCTTTTGACACGAACATGTTCAGACCTACATTTTTGATTTGCGATTAACATAAGAGAGAAACATCGAATCGTGAATTTTTTTTATAAGGATTTTCATTAATTTTATAGAAATTTAATATTATAGACTGTACACAGTTTTTATTGCTTTGACACATAAATTAAATAAAATATTTATATATCAGTGTATTTGGATTACATTCCATTTATTCATCGGGTGTAACTATAAAGACTGATAATTAATAACTATTAGATTATTAAATTGGCATTTAAATAAATTAATAATTTTTCCATTTAGCATATTGTCTGCTAGAATAAAATATTTTAAAATTATATTCTATTTATTCATGAAGTACAATTGATAAAATGGTTAATTAGTTTAATAAACTATTATTTAAATAAATAATGTTTCTTTTTAGTCCACCCATCTGCATAGCAACCAATTTTAATGCTCTTTTTTATCACTAAAATTTAATTAAAAAGTTACCTTTTTTTAACGGCGAAATCTTTGATTTAATAAGCCAAAAATTTCTTTTAAATTTTAGAGATAAGAAAAAAAAGTGTAACAATTGGCAGCTATGCATATGCATCTGCTATAATAAAATGTTTTTAAATTACATTCTAGTTATTCATAAGATATAGTTGATAAAACTGATACTTACATTTATAAATTGTTAACTTATTAAATTATTATTTAAATTAAAAAAATAGATATTTTTTTTAGTTAGTCCATTTGCTAGGATAAAACACATTTAAATTGTATTACATTTATTCATATTTGGGTATAGTAGTTAGTAGATAAAGCTGTTAATTAGATTGATAAATCATTATATTAATAAACTAGTCGTTGGGGGCCGCCGTAATATTTATTCATCATAATATAAAATATGAAAATAAAACGCCATATGGAAAATATCTATGGAAAATTCCAAAATAAAATTTAAACGCATAATTAAATAATTTTAAATATATAATAATGCTCTATTAATAATTTGCTGATGAGTCAATTTCGACAAATTATATAAAACGCCAAAATACTCAAGTAGTACCGGATTGCATAAAAGAAACATCCTTATAACTCAAAAAGTAATAATTATATTAACTAAAAATTTACTGCGTTGGATTAAGCATCTCAATCCCAATTAAAATATATCTGTGAATTCAAATTTGAATGAAATACAGGGTCATGAAAAATCGAAGAATTTGGAAAACAGAATTACACATATCTCGACAACTAATAATCCGATCGACTTCGTTTATTATGCAAAATTTGTGTTATTTTATAGTCTTTTACATCCATTCCTTAAAACAAAAAAAATCGAAATTTTTTATAGTTTTTTCATCAGAACGAAATTTTTGAGAGTCCGAAAAAAATAGTTCCGGATAATCGAGGTTACTGATATTAAATAGGCTTCGTCCCATTCTTACATACTAAGTACATACCAAATTTCAAGTCTCTATCTCAATTTGTTCGGGAGATAGAGCGGTTACAGACAGACAGACACACAGACGGACGGACGGCAAAATTTTTTTTTCTAAAAATATGTTTTTCGGTATCTCCAGTATCTAAAACGTGTAAATCCATCAAAAAAAATTTTTCGATTTTCAAAACGATTGCAAGATTTACCCTATACTACGTATGATGGGTAAGTAATGATTATTTAAATAAATAAATAATTTTGTTTCCAGTATACCCGTCAGCTAGGATAAAACATTTGAAAATTATATTCTATTTATTCATCTGATATTGTCGATAAAACTGTTAATTATATTAATAATTATTATGTTATTATATTGATAAATAAGTAAATAATTTTATCTTTATTTTATTAATCTGCTAGATCAGCATTTTCCAACCTTTTTTTTCTTTCATGCACTCATTTCTTAGAATTTTCATTTCAAAACACCCCCCTCCCCCTCCTTTCTAAACTCGGCGTTCTTCAAACTTCAACTGTTTTTAATAATATGAATGTAAAAATACTGGTTTCATTGGTTCTTTTATTGGTATTGTCTGAATAACTTTGGATGTATTTATAAAAGTATTTATATATATATATATATACATATATACAGTCGACTCTCGTTAATTCGAAATCGGATAATTCGAATCTTCGCTTAATTCGAACTAAACATGAAGTCCCGAAATTTTCAATGGCAGAATAATGTTAAAATTATTCATTAATACGAACTCATTTTCTCTTGACTTCGTTTAATTCGAACTCATTAGAATTTCGATTTTTCATTTTTCTTGTCTTTCTCGTGGATTTCAGATTATTTGAATAATTTTATTTCTTTGATTTTTGTGAAAATTGTTTCCAACGAGTATACATATAATCCAATGCATTTGTTATCCCCTTTCTTAGTGTCCCGTCTGTCCATCAGTGACGCTTTAAAATTTTCTTCCATTGTGCTTGTTTCTAATTTTTTAATTAGTTTATGTATTTATACTTCTAATTTAATATTAAGTCATATTCTAATAATAACAAGCGAAATAAATTCAAAAAACATTATAACATTAATTCCTTTGTAATAGTATCATATTAAGCATGTTTTCTTCTCATATTTTCCGTAATTCGAACATTTTTTGTGGTCCCGACGAGTTCGAATTAACGAGAGCTGACTGTATATATATATATATATATATATATATATTCATTCATCAAATTTTTACCAAAACCATTTTTTAAATCAATACAAATTACGCTATCATTTCTAACATTTTTGTGATTTTGTCCAATACCGATACTATTTTTTATATACCACAGGTTGGAAACCGCTATTCTAGAATAGGATATTTTTAGTCATATTCCACTTATTCGATATAGTCGATAGAACTGTTATTTAGATTAATAAATTATTATATAAATAAAGAATTATTTAAATAAAGAAGTAATTTTTCTTTTTAGTTTATCCACTTTCTAGAATGAAACATTTTTTAATTATATTCCATTTATTCATTTCATATAGTTGATAAAGCTGTCCATTTGATTAATAAATTATCTTTTTAATAAACTGTTTTTTAGATAAATAAATAATTTTTCTTTTTTGTTTATCTATCTGCTAGAATAAAACATTTTTAAATTATATTCCGTTTATTCATCTTATATAACTGAAATATTGTTAATTAAATTAATAAATTTTATAGTATTAAACTATTTTTTAAATAAATAAATAAATAATTTTTCTTTTATAGTTTTTCCATCTGCTAGAATAAAACATTTTTTAACTATATTAAATTTATTCAATTGATATAGTCGATAAAACTGTTAATTAGATTAATAAATATTTATATTATTAAACTACTATAAATAAATAAATTAATAATGTTTCTGTATGGTTTTTCCATCTGCTACAATAAAACAGGTTTAGCTGTATTCAATTTATGAATTTTATATAGCCGATAAAACTGTTAATTAGATTAATAGATTATTATATTATTAAACTGTGTTTTAATTAAATAACTAATTTTTCTGTATAGTTTTTCCATCTGCCAGAATAAAACATTTTTTCAGCTACATTAAATTTATGAATTTTATATAGTCGATAAAACTGTTAATTAGATTAATAAATTATTATATTATTAAACAATTTTTTAAATAAATAAATAAATGAATAATTTTTCTTTTTAGTTTTTCCGTATGCTAGAATAACACACTTTTTAAAACTATGTTAAATTTATTCATTTGATATCGTCTATAAAACTGTTAATTCATTTAATAAGTTTTTATGTTATTAATTTTTTTAAATAAATAAATAAATATTTTTTCTTTTAGTAATTCCATCTGCTAGAATGAATTTTTTTTAAAACTATATTAAATTTATTCAGTTGATATAGTCGATAAAACTGTTAATTAGATAATAAAAATTATTATATCAATAAACTATTTTCTTAAATAAATAAATTAATGATTTTTCTTTTCAGTTTTTCCATCTGCTGGAATAAAACATTTTTTAAAACTATATTTACTTTATTCATTTGATATAGCCGACAAAACTGTTATTTAGAATAATTGTTAATAAGTTATATTTTTAAAATAAATAAATAATCTTTTTTTTTAGTTTATTAATAAAACATTTAACATCCAGAATAAAACATTTTAAAATTATGTTCAATTTAACTAGTTGATATAATCGATAAAACTGATTGTATTAATAAACTATTTTTCAACTAAATAAAGAAATATTTTTTCTCTTTTCTTCATTCATATGTGCAATAAATGTCGCATGCAAATTCTCCTCGAAGTAACCATTTTGAAAACCCGCACAGAGATATCGTGTTTTATACTCACTATAAAGCCGTTATCTGATATTTTTATCTACCAACTCATTCCGGTATTTTTCCGAATGACCATTGCCAGAAAATAAACAGTACCCTTTACGAGCACTTCAATACGCGTTTGGCTTCTCTTCAAATGACAAATAGTACTTTCCCCCAATAGATGTCGCAGTGATCGGATCTAACGGCAGACTGCCTGTCGTCTGCAACTGCTTCTTTCTCCACGGGTGAATTATTTGGCACTTATCCGCACTTTGGCTACGCTTTTGTGAACCTGTAAAACCGTTTTCTGAACAACTAGTGTCAATAGTCAGTGAAGCAAACATTACATGCGACAAAAGCTTTCAATGAATTATTTATTTGTTTTCAGTCGCGTAATTATAATTGTTAAGAGATTAATTTATGGAAAAGTACATTTTCAAATATTTTTAATTAAATTACGCTTTTTAAATAGTTCTTTTTTTAATCTTTTGTTTTTATTTAATTTCAATTAATTTTTTCAGTTGTTTACTAGCGCATTAAATTATTTTTATTAAATTATTTTGAAATTCAATTTTAAGTAATTTATTATTTTTAAGAAGCATTTATTTTTTATAATAGCTGTTTTTGTTTAAAAGTACAAAATTGGGCAATATCTCTATTATTATTTTTATTAATGGGCATTAGCTTTTGACGATCACTTATCAGCGATAGTATATCTGATTGTAGGTTTTATTTAATAATTTGTTATATTTATTAAAAAAAAACACACACACGTATATATATATATATATATATATATATATATATATATATATATATATATAACCATTAATCACAAAATAATATATATAAACAGAACATGAAAAAATGAATTAAAAAAAATTCGGAATATGCAGAACCACATATATATATATATCAGTAGTGAAATAATGCTTGAATAATCTTTTATATGATTATTTGTTAAATTTAGTAATGATGTTTCTTGTTTTTCATATTAATAATGTTGTACACCCTCAGAGGAATTATTGTTTCATTGATTTAATTAAATATTTATCAAATTTAATAAAACATGCTTAATTTTAATTAGATTTTTTATCATTTTCTTATTGGAAATTTCACAGTAGGTAAATTAATTAGTGCAGATTTTATATTATGATTTTTTAAATATATATACATTTATATATAATAACTTAATAACTGGCATTTATTGAAATAATTGTTATTTTCTAATTCATTTAATTGTTTTCTAAATTTATCTTTGTGCACGTTTTTAAACGAACACATCTGTGGAAGAATGATTAATTGAAGATTTTCTGTGAATATTGAATAATGTATATTATTTTATTAAATTTATTATTATTATTTTTGACTTCGCACGTATTAGAGTAAGAATGATTGTTTCTTGTTTTTATTTAATTATTTATTAAATTAATTTATATATTTTTTAGTTATTTTTAAGCGGACTATTATTAGTAGAGGAATTATTGATTATAACTTTTGTTTAATTGTTTATCAAATTTATTATTACATATATCTATTTGATATTTCCTTTTATAGCCGCCTTTGCGAAAAAACTACTAGCGTTTTCAATAACAATAATAAATATGTAAATAAAGGTTTTTGCGCGTATTTTGTACCCGAGAAGCCCTAGTTCGACATATATAAATCGTTCACCCACAAGAAAACCTGACCCATCTCGAAAAAATTCATTTTGTATTTTATTCCACTAGTAGGTTTGCATTAGACGCGTCTTGCTACACAAACAGTTTCATAAGTGCAGCTATACGGAATATCACTTTATTACGCTATATGTCCATTTGAGACCTCAGAAGAGGGGGAGGTATTGTGTGGGGCGGTAAAACTATCTCCCCTCCTAACGTCAGCATGTATCTTATTTCTTAAGGGTTTTATGCTTTTATGCATGTTTTCATTATTACATGAGGAGCTAAGTGCTATAATTTCATGTTACACTAAAATCATGCAAATCTTCTTTTGCCTCTCTTGTGAAATTTACTTTTGTCGAGATACGTCACTTTTCTAGCGAGTGAGTGATATATAAATACATTTATAAAAAATTTAAAACTTTTTTTAATTACAGTTTATAATAATTTACTTGCTTCTTTTTTATTGTATGGAGTTTTTCTTTTTGATTAATAAACATTCAGCATGATATTAATGCGTCATGAAGTTGAAAAGCTTGAAAACCGCTGATGTAACTGATAACAGTACCAACTAGTAACACAGTACACTCTGGAGTGTTTTAAGATATTTTTTATTTGGCCCATGTAATCCCAAATTACGGTGTATCCCGTAATTTTAGAATGTGTATCATATCTATTTGCTATAGAAGGATTTTTGTCAATATTTTTTAATAAAATTGTTGAAGAGGAGTTTTTAAAACATACTAAATTCTGTATTAATAAAAAAGTTTTCGCATGTATTTTTTATTTGAGAAGCTCTGTTTGGACCTCCAAATGTATATTAAATTGAAATGTATATATATAAATACATTTATAAAAATTTTAAAATCTTTTTTTATTACAATTTATAATTTACTCCCTTCCTTTTTTATTGTATGGAATATTTCGTTTGAATTAGTAAACATTCAGCATGATATTAATGCGCCATGATGAGAAAAGGTTCAGAAACGCTGTTCTACACACAACAGTACTAACTAGTAACACAGTACAATCTAGAATGATCCGAGATATTTTTTATTTGGCTCATGTAACTCCAAGTTACTGTATAAGTATGAATGTTAGTGTTAATATTAATGCTGCTGATTTATCCTGTTTTTCTATAAAACGTGTTGGTTGAACATAATAATGTTTACTTCAGAATCGGCAGCATCCGGAAAACCTATGTCCCGATTGGAGAAAACTGATTAATACATGCAACTAAATTTATATATATATATATATAAAAAAAAAAAAACCTAGGTCTTAGGTTTAGAAAACTGATAATACATAACTAAATTTACACATGCAACGGTAATAAAATAGTGTTAATATTGATGTATTTATATTATTAATTAAATAAGTTATAAATATATTTACACTATGTAAGTACATTTTTACATGCATGCATACATATATATATCATGTAAGTGCATGCATTATATATACTTGTACATTATATAAATAGATTATTACATTATGTAAATATATTATACATACATTAATTATACTATAAAAATCATTCAGAAACGTTTCCGAAAATCAGTGGCAGCAAAAGTAACTTTGATTTCATAAATGCTGCGTTATTCTTTAATTTTCGAAACTATATTGGTTTCTAGAATTACTAAATATAACGAACGCTTTTTGGAATCGTGGGTAATTTGGAAGAAATTATTATATAATTTCATTCGTGCTTGTATTATTTATACTTTGATGAAGAAACATTTTTCTTATTTATAATGTGTTATTTCATTCATACTGAAACTAACATAAGTGAATTTATTTATTTGTTTCTTATTTTACTTTTTTTTTAATAACGAAAATATTTATGTTACGATTTTATCTTAAGTAAGTAATTCGAAAAATATTTATTCGATATTGAAAAAAAGAAAAAAAAAAAAAAAAAAAAAAAAAAGAAAAAAAAAGTGAAAAATTCAACGAACGCAACATAAAATATCATGTTTTCTTATTCCTTATCTCTAACCGTAATATTATAAGAGCAGACGATCATCCGTTATCACGAATTGCGTTTTAGTTACTTCAATTCTATTCCAATGGCGCGGATTGTTTTACTCGTGTATTGTTCAATTATTTTTAATCAATCGAAAATGGATGAATTTTAAACTCGTCATTTGTCGTAAAAAATCAATTGGGAGGATTATATTGATTTCTATGGTGAATATAGAAGTCGTGGATTTTTTTTTTAATCGAAGGTCAAGCGAGTATCCTTGACTCAAGGTCAAGAAAGTCGATGATTTCAAGGTCATCTAGAGTGAAATAGAGAGATAGAAATGAATGCCTTGCATGAATCGGAAGAGAGTTATGTTATATGACAGAACAGTTGAGCTTTGCACGAAAAGAAAAATGTCAACATTTAGAAGGATTTATTTATAGAATTTTATTTGATACAATGTAGTTAAAGTTACAAAACGTAGTAAAGTTATTTTTCGTGCAGTAACGCTGTAATGCAGTGCTGCATGCAGGATTTTTGTTTCGGTTTCCATAATTATTAATTAACAATTTAGTTATACTCGTATGATTTTTTTCTCTGTTCCGTTGATCTAGTTTCTTTTCTTTTGCTAAATATGAAGAATAACTAGAATAGAAGACATTTGTCAAAAGACCTAACAAGAATACGTTCCTACTCTGTACTTACTACTTCATCCATTGTACGTAGTATAGAGCAAGTCTTGCAGTTCCCTTTGAAAATCGAAAAATTGTTTTGACGGATTTACACGTTTCAGATACTGGAGATTCCGAAAAACATTTTTTTAGAAAAAAAAATGCTGTGTGTCTGTCTGTCCATCTGTCTATAAATGCTTAAACTCCCGAACGAATTGAGATAGCGACTTAAAATTTGGTGTGTGGTTAGTATGTAGTAATTAGAAGAAGCCCATTGAATATCAGTAAACTCAATTATTCGGAACTATTTTTTTCAGGCTCTCTAAATATTCGTTCTGATGAAAGGTATATAAAAAATTTCGAATTTTTTTAGTTTAAGTTGTGGCTATAAAAGACAATAAAAAATTATAAATTTTATATTAAGAATGAAATCGATCGGATAATTAGCTGTAGAAATAATTATAATCCTTTTTTCCACACTCTTCAATTTTTCATGACTCTGTATTTCACTCAAATTTCAATTTAAACATAAGGTACCCTGGGGTAATAACGTCATGTTAAGGTTCTACCAATTTTCACGGCTCAGTTTTAGTTTGTATTTTTCAAACAAATATATGATTCGATACAGCAACTCATTGACTATCTATATATAAAAAAAATAATTTAACAGATATGTATTCATAAAATGTAATGGCGTGATTTCTTGACCAATGCTATTTGGCGTTATTACCCACCTATATGGGTAATAACTCCATGCAAACAAAACTATGAAATAAGATGGAATAATTGTATGTAGATTGCCCAATTCTAAAAATACAAACTCTACAAACTTAGAAATTGACAAATTGCATTCTAGGCTATTGAAAATGTTCATTTTTTTGTGAAAGTGTAAGAAAAATAAAGGTGCGGTGTGTGTGTGTGGGGGGGGGGGGGGGGGAGGATGAGGCAAAAGAATATCAGACCGTGAGCTTCTTTTTGCTTAAAAAGGACCGCTTAAATAGAATTATTAGAAACATTGCACAGTTTTAACTGTGTTTATTTGAATCAGTATTTAGGATGTAGCTCGGCCACTGTAGGGAATCAATCGGGGTATTAATGCCAAGGATTGGCGTTATTACCCGGTTATAGTTATTGCGCTGTACATTTTAAATTACAAATTATCTCGAGAACATATCCAAAATCTTCGACAATATTTTGAAAGTCCATGAAATGTACTACAAATTTATGTAATTAACAAAGTATTTCCGGATAAAAAAAATAGTCTTCACATCACAAAACGTATCTCGCAAATTTTAAATCAAGCGTTAATTTTAGTTGCTTGTAAAAACAATAAGACCTAAAAATGAAACAAATTAACTTGAAGCTGTTTTTTGCGATTTATATGACTCAAAACCCTTCTGCGCAGAGCACATGGGTGTCATTTACCAGATTATTTCATAATTATGCAAAATATTAGCACTTGGCGTTATTACCCCGCCTGGCGTTATTACCCGAGACCACCTTATATTTTAAATCGAAATGAGAGGCTTCATCCGATTCACTAAACTGTTAGTTAATAGGTTTATCATTTTTGCAGTTATAAGGATGTTTCTTTTACTACTTGATTAATACGTCGACCAAAAAACTATCGCTAAACTATAAGATCAAGCCAATTTGTATAATTTACGAATAGTTTGGCGATTTATATAATTTGTCGAAATGGGTCGATGAGATAATCATGTAGTACTTAATACATACGTAATAGAGCATTACTATGTATTAAAAATATTTAAACATACGTTAAATTTTATTTTGGAATTGCAATGCATTTTATAAATAGCTTACATGTGTTTTATTTTCCTATTTTATAATATAAATATCCATGATAGGTAAGTACATATTACGGTGGCCCTCAACGACTAGTTTTAGAATGAAATAAAAAAAGAAAGAAAAATCATGTGACAGGCATGTATTACGGAACACTTTCCAACATTTTCAGAATACCGTATCAGAACTTAGCCTCATTATAAGGATAAAGTGAAAGGAGATGATCTCGGTAAATAATTTAGAAAACCCATAACAACTGAAAATGTACTTCCAGAAATAGCCATCTATTGACGGCAATATGCTCAGTTCTTTGCGTATACCTGTATATAAATTTATTTCTATTCTACAACTATTATTTAGCATGCTAAGTAATTAATAATTAAATTGAAAAGTATTTCTGGAGCATTTCATGTTAATACATAGCAATGCTTACGAATTATTTTGTGTAGCATTCTATATGATCTATAGAATATATATCCACCACGTAGTGCCGAAAAATAAAATAAAATAAAATAAAATAAAATAAAATAAAATAAAATAAAATAAAATGAAAATAAAAAATATTAAAAGTGCATGCCAAAACTGAAAAGGCACTTCCAGCATTTATCGCGTATAGACAGCATTGCAACTCTACTCTTTTGTGTACCCTGTAAATGAATGATAATACTTTGGATTAAAAAAAAATTATTCTGCGTAAAACTGCATAACATCATTAAAATAAACTATAAACGATTTTTCTATATAAACCATAATGCAACGAAGTTTTTTTTGAGTGTCTCTGTAAACGAACTAATCATGCTACGTACTACATATTCATTAGTGAACATAACACAGTAAACCTCAATAACATATATCAATTATATGACAAGCGGGGCTCGGACAAACGACATATAGATAGACAAACCGAATTCATAAATACCTTTCGACTACGTTTGAAAGTGTTAAAAAAAGAACAAGAAATATCAGTAGCAAAATACGTATAGTACTGTTTATCTTTCATAAAATAAATTCCATAGACTTGGAAGTGGCAGTAAAGACAATCACCTCATCGAGTTGGAGACCGAAATTTTAGAATAAGTTGAACTTGATTTGCATATTAAAACGCAATCGGCCTGCCAAGTCATATCCTGGTGTAAAACATCCGTAAATCCGATTTTAGCTCTTGATACGTACGTTTATTATTGTGTTTTTTTTTCCCAATCGTCTAAGTTTTCATATCCTTGGCTGCAGGAAAACAAGGTGGTCAAGCTGCAAAAAATCGGACTTGGCAGGCCGATTGCACTTTAATACGCGAATCTAGTTTTAACTATTATGGTTTAGGAAACTAAATTAATATGGTTTAGAATAAAAGAAAAAAAGAAATGTAAAAGCATCATAACTTTTCAAGCTGTATAATAGAAAGAAGATTTATGAAAATATTTCTATATCATTTATTAAAGATTTTTTAAAATCCAAAGAAGCTACTTTCTGATACATTTCTGAATTGATTTCTTTTCGGAAACAGATAAGGTTAGCAGGTATTCTTATATTGTAAAACATTTGTGTAGAGTAATTTTTTTTAACTTATATAATGGTGTAATTTAAACATATGTTACTGTTGTAACACAAAATATTTGTGCAATGTTTCACCGGATATATCGGTTATGCCACCATGAAATTGGTGGCAGAAAGGCTGCCATCAATTTTATGGAGTAACGTTACACAAATGTTTTACATTGTACTAAGAAACTATGTAATCGGATGGCATTATCTATTTCTGGATACAAGCAATATATCTTTGAGAAAATTCTATCAAAATTAGCTTTTGAATGCAATTTCCGGAAGCGACAGCATGGAAAGAGAGAAAAATCTGCTGCCACGTGACAAGAATTTCTTCTACAAGTAATGTATTTACGAAACACGGAAAACGCTATTCGATTCAAAATTCCTTCAATAGGCAGGATTGTCAATTTTCTTCCTTTACAGTTAAAAATTAGTCAGAAAATATTTCAAAGTTTCACGTTGCCGAGCACTGAATTTTAGAACTACCTATAAGAACCACCAAGAAGTATATTTCCAAAGCGTACGTTAACAGAAGTTCATTATCGCTATTAACACATTTACAAAACATATTGCCTGTCCTATACTTCTTGAGAATAATTAAGTCCAGTTCCGGCTATGCTCTACTAAGTAGAAAAACAATGCAAGCTTGATCTCGGCCTAGCACAAATCTAATAAAAAGAAAAAAAAAAAAAAAAAAAAAAAAAAAAAAAGAAAAGAAAAAAAAAAAGCCTGGGATAAACATAACGTAATTGTACGATGCTGATCTCTACACTGGAAAAGTTACATTTCTGTATTGATGTTATCGAATCAACATTATCCCGTGACGCACATTTATACTTATTCCTGTTAAAGCCATATTCATTGAAAATAGCTCATATTTTACCGTTTTTGCTTAAATCTATATATTTCGGGCCGGTAGGTTCGTAATTTTTTTTGTTATCGATCCAGCGCGACCCGTATTCAAGTTGTTTTATTTATTCATTTATTATTATTATTATTTTGCCACCCCGGCCTGTTGAAAAATTGTACTAATTCTGCTGATGCTAGTCCGGTCCGTTTGAAAATTAGTATACATTCCCCCGGGCCAGGCCGTGTACCCTCGGACCGAGTCCGAACATATCTGAGAGTAACGGATAATGACGTGAGAAATAATAAATATGATGGTTTTCACCTATATTATATCCGAATATCATGAAAAAGTGTAATACCACTTTTTCCAAATAATAAATTTTGCTGTTTAAAATTAGTACTGTCAAATGATTTCGGCGCCAATTTTTTCCGAGAGAAAAATTTTACCCTATAAAGTAGCATTAGCTGTATAATAGGCATCAAACATATAATTATAACAATGCAGTATTTCAAAGGTGATTGTATCTAATAAATTAATATTTTGCTCAATTAAAAAAAAAGTAAATTGCAGAAATATATAGTGCAAATTTAATTTAAAATGATGTTTTACTATTAATGCAGATTAAGAAATGTGTACATCCCCGTTTGTCAAATACGGCTATATGCAAAACGAACTTTTGATTCAAGAAACGGCTTTTAGCACAATTTTGAATTAAAATCTGTCCTTTTATATATAATTATCTTCCCAAGAAAATACATAAAACGACGCTGAAAATCATATATATGTATTTATGCGCATCCCAATCAATTATATAAATATGGATTAATGATTATGAGCCTCGAGCCGCACATAAAACGTCGTCGGACCGCAAGCTGAGTATGGCTGGATTGAGGGTTGGGAAAAAAAATACGTAACTTTTATTATAATTTTTTCACAAAGCTGTTTACATATGATAATTATACTATGAGATCATTTTGGCGGTAAGAACTTAGATTCTAACTCTAAAAAAATAAATCAAGTTGGCTGTCCTGAGGTTTGGTAGATTATTTTGGATGTAACATAAACACCGATCAGTACTCTTTGAACAGATTTTCACCGAGAGATAGCCCTCGTGTAGTTTCATATTATTGACACATCGATCTGAAGCTGCTATTAGATTCATCAACATTTCGTAAGACTTTTAAGCCAACACTTGATTTCCTCCAACTTTTCGCGAAATATCCTCCCAACATCCAGTGTGATAGCAAACTGCAATGTCTCCCCAACTTTTTTTTTCACAATTCCAAAAAAAATCTGGGCCAGATTTTACATCCAACATCGAACATTTCAACGAATCAGAGATAAGCGATTGATACGAATAGGAGATAAATATTAACGCCTGGTACTAGTAGGACTGGTTTTCCGGCTTTTCCTCGAACTTTTTCAAAGACAATTGTAACCTTTTTCTCTCTTTGAACGGGAAAATGTTGGGGTTGAAATCGGCTGAAAAGTTTGTCTCGCCTTACGTCCGTGAATCTGATAACAGCTTTAGGAAACAAAATCAACACCAGCGGCACATTATATTTTGAAAATACTTATTTATATTTATTCTTGTTACATGGAACAAGTATGGATAGCAAACTACTTTTAAAACGAAAAAAAAAAAAAAAAAAAGAATTCCCGTTGAGTGTTTGTGTTAACGAGGTTAGACTGTATTGATCTGCTGTTGATGTAGAAGTAAATTTATAGATGCAGATGTTGCTGTATCCTATAAATTTTCGGCCTAGAAATCTGTGTAGATATAGATACACAAATTTAGATGTAGATGTGCCGATTTAATGTTGATCAACTATTGATGTAGAAGTAGATTTACAGATGCAGACGTATGTAGATGTGCACATGTAGCTGCATCCAATAAATTTTCGGGTTGGAAATCTGTGCAGATAGTGACACATAAATTTAGATGTATATTTATAGATATATAGTTGATCAGCTATTGATGGAGAAGTAGATTTACAGATGCAGACATATAGATGGAGAAGTGCAGATGTCGTTGCATCCTATGAATTTTTAGGTTAGAAATCTGTGTAGATATAGATACAAAAATTTAGATGTAGATGTGGAGATATAATGTTGATCAACTAATGATGTATAATTAGATTTATAGATGCAGATGTGCAGATTTAGCTGCATCCTATAAATTTTCTGGTTAAGAATATGGGTAGGTGCTCTGCTTTATGTAGATACAGACACACAAATTTAGATAAAGATGTGTAGATATAATGTTTATGTCGATGTGTAGATATAGATGTAGAAGTTGATTTGCAGATGCAGGTGTATAGATGCAGAGTTCTGGTGTAGTTGTCTCAAATAAATGTTCAGAGTATTAGTCAGAATAGGAATTCTCTGTAAATGTACACTTCCAAATGTAGTAGCAGATGTTTATATATAAATATGTTGATATAAATGTGCAGATTGTAGACGTAGAACGTAGAAGCAGATGTATAGATGCTTACATATAAATGCAGATGATCAGATGTAATTGTGTGGCATTGTAAATGAAAGTGACTAGGTGTAGAAATGTGGGTATAAATCCGTAGTTGTAGATGTGAAAATATAGAATTATGTGTACATTTATCAAATAACGTATGGTATTGTATTATAATGTTGATCATTTGTTTCAGTTTGAGTGAATAATTTTATTTAAAACTAGCTGCCCTTGGCGACCAGTTTGATCTCCCTTTTAAATGTATACTAAGCATTAAATCATATTGCTTTAATTCATAATTTATTTTAATTGCTCAATTTTTTGCTAAATTAGAAGATTTTGCTAAAGAAATAGACACAGATGTCACATACGCGCCACGTTGGCGCGATTGCAACAAAATGGCAGTTACACTCATGTCCATAAATTAAGGATAATGCCAGTTCTAGCAAATAAATGTACGGAAACAAAACAAACGTGACTTATTCGTCCAGCCCATTTATTAAAAAAAAGAAAAAGAATAAAACGATGGTATATGTATGATAACATTAATAAAATCCACAATTGTTGCTCTCTGAGTAATTACAAAATGTACCCCCTTCAAAAAACTTAACATTATATAATTGGTATGATGGTTACTAAATTGTATGTCTCAGAGACGAGGAAGTACAGTCCGCATAACACCTATGCATGCTGAGTATCAAATTATCAAGCTGACCTTGGGGAAGATTACTACACTCAGCAAGCAATGCTCTCCGAAGTTCCAGCACACATGTAGGAGGTGGTTGGTGGGTTGCAACCCGTCGGTCAAGTATATCCCATACATGCTCTATCGGATTCAAGTCAGGCGAAAATGCTGGCGAACCCATACGGGTAATATTCTCAGCTTGGAGACATTCATCTACGATGTTTGCTGGGTGAGGACGGGCGTTATCATCCATAAATACAAATTCTGAGCCCATGGCACCCCTAAACAAACGTACATGTTGTTCCAGAATGATGTCCCGATAAATTTGGCCTGTTATGGTTGCGGTTTGAACATGTAGATCTGTTCTAAAGCCCAGTATAATTCCACCTCAAACGAGCAATCCTGCACCACCGTAACGTTGATATTCAATGATGTCTTGGTGGTAACGGGTGCCTGGTGTTCTCCATATGAAAGCCCGACGTGAATAAGACTGCAAGCTAAATCTGGACGCATCGGAAAACATTACATAAGCCCACTGTGATGATTTCCATACTTCTTGTTCTCTACTCCAGGCTAACCGCAGGTGACAGTGAGTTGCCGTGAGCGGAACACATCTAACAGGTCTGCGAGCATATAGACCAATATTTCCCCAACGTCTGTACGCAGTTTGCCTTGAAACAGTCGCCCCCGTCGCTGAAGATAGCTGACTAGACAGGTCTGATGCTGTGCTCTGTCTGTTTCTTTTGGCAATTACTACCAAATAACGGTCTTCGTTCGTGGTTGTAACTCTGGGACGATCTATACTGTAACGTCTACTCACATTTCTATCATTTTTGAATCGTTTCCAATATCTAGAGATTATACTTTGGACAATTCCAAGTTTCTCAGATACTTCCATCTGAGTATGCCCACATTCCAGACGGCCGATAATTCTACCACTTAAATTATAACCCACATGTGTCTTCTGTGTCATAACTGTTTGGTTTTGGCACTAAGAGGCTTAGAAAATGCATGTTAACAGTTTTACTTCTTTGCCACGTTTCCTTATATACGCCTCTCTCACACTTTCGTCATTGTGACGTATTATCAATGCCATCTGGTGGCTTTTTGAAATTTGCATATTAGTCTTGAAGATGTGTGTGATAATTTTGTAAGTGAAATTTTTACTTTAGAGTTTAATTTCTATGTGATTCTGAATTATCCTTAATTTATGGACATGTGTGTATATGTGCCTCATCTGGTAACCCGGCTATTGTTATTTATATATTAATAAACTGTTTGTTTGCTTTTATTTTCTTTTTTAAAATGATATAAGTTGTTTTATTCTATAATTATTAACTAAACTTTTTTTAAATTATTATTTCCTTTTTAAAATAATAGATATTAGTTAAAAATATATATATATATGTAACTGGTATTTGAAAACAAAGTTTTCGCCAAATTGATGTCAGAAAAATAACGTGCCAATGTGGTGCATATATGACATCTGTGCGGTTAAATCAAGAACTCAGTATTTTTATGCTAGCTTCACGCAGATAATAAATCGACAAATATTGTACCCATGCCATTTTTTCGTATTTCATTAACTATTTAAAATATAATAATACAATCCTTTCACTCATTTCATTTATAATACATAACTTTAATTTGAAACTGAAAAGTTTGAAATTCATGACTTTTATTTGTGTTTTCAAGTAAAAAAAAATGCTCCATAATTGTAGCGAAGGAACAAAACATAAATAAATCCAATTTACCGTAGCCTAAATTTTACAAAAGGACTTTTGCTCAGTAACCCATGAGATGTGTTTCATTTGGATGTTGCCATTAAACAATTTACAAATAATCGTGATTTATGTGCCACATATGTTAGCGTAATATATATATATATATATATATATATATATATATATAGATTTTACGTTATAATGTAGACCTTCTATTGTCGTTTTAAAACTTGAACATTTAAATACTTATCTTTTTAAGAAAAATTAAAAAAATATTTATTTTACTGTATTTTATTATCATTGTATCATAATAACTAAAATATACTAACAAGACAGTTTTTTTATACCATTTTTTTTATTGTAAAGTGATGCCATTGACATTCTTATCTCAGAACTATAATCAGATCATCATTCATGTTTACGCACCAAATCAGCAACAAAATCTTAACTTTTCATCATTCATCATCGCAACAAAAAAGTGATGCAGAAAACATAATAACCAACTCCCCCCCCCCCCCCCATCTCTCTCTCTCTTTCCAAATTATGTATCAGATTCAAAACTAAATGGCTATGCGCTTTGGCTGATATCCCAGATTTGTTGTTTTATTTTAGAACACGGTGTTTGCAATTTAATGAACTCCAGTCAAGGCGAAAGTGTATCTTTAACGCATCACCAGCCGGTGCGAGATATTTAAGAATTAATTTGAAGCTTACTTTATACTTCCGCTTCATCTTGAGATAATGTAAATTTGAAACATCACCAGCTGCAAAAATCTGAGAATCGGCTGGAACCTTTTTTTAGCTCTCTATATATGAGAGGAAATTTCGCTTTCTATCGTCGCCCCAGTAACAACAGTGAGGCAAGTAATAAATTCTAATTTTTAGGAAGGCAAATTTAATTTTTTTCTCTTTAAGGTAAAATTTACCTCAAAATTGGTCAAAAAATAGATATCCTTTTTCAGATATTAAATGGAAGCTTGTTTAATTGTGACTATTTTGACACCTCATTTTTACCCATACGGTAAGTATATCGCGAGATAGTGCGCATTTTGTCAATACACTCAGCAATTACCTACACTTATTAATACTTTAAATGGCTTTTTTCTCTATGTTCACATTTTCTTCACTTTCCTGTTTTCAAAATATCAAGTTTTTTTTTTTTTTTTTTTTTTTTTTTTTTAAATAAATATTTAATATAGTTGTTTTAAACTTATGTGTATGTTCTTTAACATATATGTGATAAATCTACGCATGGAATTAGCCTTCAGTTTTATTATTATTGTTATGTTTAAAATAAAAGTATATAAAGTTGTGCTAGATTTCATCGTTTCTCATTACATACAACAGTAAAAAAACGGTATTATACGTAATATTAGATGCATCTAAAATTCCATGTATCATCTTGTATTATACACATTTAAAAATCTTAAAAAAAACTGGATAAAAATATAAATTTTTTGAAACGTAGAGGTGATATTAAAAAATTCAAATTTTTAAAAACTTTTTTAAAAATTTAATTAAATATGCAGTTAAAAAAAGAGAGTTTTTTAAAAATATACGTTTAGTTGAACATTGCAATGGAGTGAGTTCAACATTTGAACCATATTTGAAAAAAAATTGTTAAAAAGTTAAACGGTCACCTCAATAATTCTTATTTAAATAATTTTCTTCAATGACATATAATTTTTAATTGAGGTCTGATCAACATTTTGGTTTGTAGTATATTTAGAAAAGTAATCATGCCTAAATGAATGCATAATTCATAATCAGAATATATATTTGAACATATTTTTTTAACAATTACCTTCCAGTTCGAAAGTATTTATCATTTCGATTAATCCGTCTGTCTGTCTATCCACTCAATGCGACGGTCCGTCTGCCTGCTCCCAATCTAACTTTCGTAAACATGCTTGCCGGGCATTACCATAAATTTCTTATGTCTTATTGAGATTCAATATAGTATGTTCTCCATTGAAAAAAAAAAGACCCAGCAGTAGTGGAAAGGTTCTACTCTCGAAGCTGGTCGACGGGAGATGCTGGTTGCAAACCCAATCACGTCCGTCGGCCTAATCGTTCGGAGTTTCCTACATTTTTTTTCGAACCTTGGATTTCCTTGCGTAAATACGAGTTAGGTTCACTTAGCCCGGCGATGGGCCTCCCCCCCAATCCTAGGGCCTATATCGACCGTGTTGATAACTGGCCGTCATAAACACAACCAACCAACCTATTGAAAAAACATCAGATGGTTCAGCATACTGGTAACAGATGTTTTTTTAAGATAAGTACAAAGGGCATTCCATAAAAACTTATAGAAAAACACTGATGAATTGGGTGCTGTTCAAGGACAAGGCATGCGCATCATTATTGTTGTAATGGAATCTGATTTTCATTGATTATGGATAAGTTAAAGAATCCAGAAAAGAAATATTCGTTATTTTAACTGTTCAAGTGTAGTTATTTTTTTAAAGGTAACATTTTATCTATAATCTACAACTTATTTCACGTACAAATTCTAACAAACTTAAAAGTTAAGTTGATTTACTAAGTTATGTTTACGTCTTCAATCATTTAAAAATTCTATTGGGAATTTTAATTTTTAAATGAATTTTACATAATATTATCTTTTTTTTGGTCTAAAATATCGTTTTAATTGATACTATTTATTTATTTGTTTTTGCCTTTAATTCCATTCAAGTCTATGATTTTTAAACCTTTTCGGAACTGCATTTCTTATGCAAATTTTATTCGATTGGCACCTTTTTTCCAAACGCTTTACTTATCAAAATAATAATAATAATAATAATAATAATAATAATAATAATAATAATAATAACAGTAACAATAATAATAATAACAACAACAACAACAACAACAACAATAATAATAATAATAATAAATAAAATAAAACTTGTAATTTAAAAGTGCAAATATTATCTTTATTTGTTAATGTTGATAAAAATGATGTATGCGCCTTCTAAAGGTACGTATGCATCACTGACCAGAAGGGATTCAATTTATAATGTGACAGTTGTTAACTAATAGCATGGCATGACAAGAATGCCACTTTGTAATAGGTTTGCAGTATTTTTGACAAGACAAAGCTAATTTTTCTACTAGCTTGCAAAGAATTTGCTGTACGTCAGTCATTATAGAACTAAATTTTCTACTTATTTGTCGTTAATTTGATGTAGAGTTAATGGAGCAAAAGTTTAAATTGCACTACAGATTTGTTGCAAGTTCAAAGTGTGGTGATTTCGGTGTTTGCGTTGTCTTGCTCTACGTCTTGTTGTAAACTTTCAGCAACGTCATGCTGAACACGTTGCAACTTTGCAAATGCTGCGAATTTCCTGAAAGCTAAAACTACGATGTAGAATTAAACTTTCTTTAAAAAATCTTTTTTTTTCTTTTTAAGATTGAAGTTGTATAGTTCATTTTGGGACACCCCGTATAATATTTCACATTTATTTTAAATAAAAAAAAAATCTTATTAAACATTTTTTTAACAACAACAAAGAAAATATAATGTGTTTTTCAAAATAATATCACTAAACATTAAATAGTGTAAATAAATAAATTATCTCAATTGGATTTTAAACCCGAACTATCCAGATATACCTAAACATTTTCACAAAATCTCAAGCTAAAAATTTTTATTTTATCAAAATACAGTATTTATTTTATTCAACATACATTGCAATAAAATAATATTCTCTAAATAACATTACCGAACTTTTTCTTAAATAAATAAATCCACAAGTACACGTGATACAAATCGTCAATTTAGTTAGGAATATTTCATATTTGTCAAAACTTAAATTTTCTTTTTATTAGAAAAAAAAATTACTAAAGGCATGCAATAGAATTTATTCTCTGTCACTAACAAATAAATCACTCTGAATAAATAAGTTGTCATAAAATACGTGGTATTCAAACTGACCAGAAATATATAAAATTTTCCATTTTTCTTAAAGCATCAAATTTAATCTTTCAATTTAATCATAAAATATTTTGGAAAAAGGACGTCGCAATAAAAAAATATTTAAAAAATAATATCAGCATATTAAAGTCGCTTATGACGATATAAATACTTCACACACATTTTTAGAAAGTAGAAAAAAAAAAAAAAAAAAAAAAAACACCGAATTTTTAAAAAATAATTAATTCTCTAAATAATAACATTAGGAATTTTTCTAAATCTATATGTTAATAGAGTACATGTAATGGAATTTTCAAAAACATAGGCATGTGGCATAGATATGCTTTACATTACCATAAAAAAATTAGATTGAAACTATTTTTTATACGTTGGAAAAAAAAATTCCTAAATTAAATGGGCGTTTAAAAAAAATAATAATATGAAAAAAAAAACCCCGCACTAAATAAATTTGTTGTTTCTGTATATGGGAGTTGACCGGAAAGTAATTACAATTTTATATTAAAAAAATAAAATAAAAATAAAAAACGATTTAAAATTATTAAAAGCCAATTTAAAATATATGTTTTTACTATGTATTTGATATAAAAGTTTATCGAAAAGATATATTTCTAATTTCAAAATTTCTAAAAAAAGGGTAGGATTACTACAGCTTAACTCCTTCACGATAGGAGTTTTTCGAAATTCTTAATGTTTTGTCACCGGTTTTTTAGAATAGAAATTTGTGCCTTATTAAACCGAGAAAGTGCTTCGATTAAATAAGATAAATTTTATGTTTATTCTATGTTTGTGATATTAAAAGATCGCCATTTGCCACGTTTTCACAGAAAAAAAGAAAATAGTTTAATATAGCACTACAGTGTAAAAAGGCAGATGTTTCTTAATTTACGAAAATCTACAATAATTACGAACCAAAATATACAAAAAAAGTAATTGTTATTTAACAAATATCAATGACCATTCTGAAAATGATGTTTTCAAAGACTAAAATTTTAAAGACTTAGGGGGAACTGGGGTACATTGATACAGTTTTTTTCTAAGATTTTTTTTGGTGTCAAGAAAGTAGAAAATTCAAGTTCTTTTTCCATGAGGTGACAGCAAAACTTGTGTAGTATGTTATAAAAATGTACAATCATTGTTTTATGTAGTATTTTTGCATGTAATTTTAAAAAAATCAAAAAAAGTCATTTGTATCAATGTGCCCCATCCCCGGGGCAGATTGATACGTTTAAGAAAAATGACGACAAAATAATACCAATGCATATTTTTCATAAAAAAATGAGTTAGAAAACCATTTTATATTTATTTATAAAAATTCAAATCACCCACAATTTATTTTTAAGCAATAATAAAGCAATCAAAATTAAATATATTATGACTTGATGTTCTGTCTGTTTCTTGTCTGATTGTTGGCTGTGGTAACTTTGTCATATCTAGCACTTCAACCCCAGCATTATCTTCTTTCTTATGAAAGATGAAAAAATTACCAGTTTTTCTGTTTATAAATAGGTTCATAAACAGAAAATAAAGGATAATTATATTAAAAATTCTGTTTATAATATAAGTATCATTTTCTGTTCTGCAGTTTGTTTCTCTTACTTAACATTTCTCATGTCGAAAATACTTTTTTCTCTGGAGAATCGATATAAATTCGAGATTTGCCAGAATGCCGTCCTTTTCTTTTATTAGTTCTACTAGCACTAGATGCTGGGTAAGTTCCTACGTCTTCTGTTTTCAAAAATACTATAAAATGAGCTATTTCACTTCAATAAAAACTAATATTAGAAATTTTTCGTGAAAAAAAAGGTTGGATTAAGGAGTGTATGGTAAAAAAAAAATAATAAAAGATAATGAAAATATGAACTATTAAAGGATTTAGGCTGTATCAATGTGCCCCGTCATAAACTGTATCAATGTGCCCCATACAGCGATTTTGAATAAAATGAGTCTCAAATCCAACACTTCACAATATATCTAACAATAAATAATGAGGAACTGATAAAGCGTAGCAGTACTTAGCAGGGAGAGTATTCATTTTGGTTGAAAATACTGGAACAGTTGTATAATAGCATTTCAATTGTACAACTCAAATTTACTTTTGAACAACAAAAACAATAAATTACCCGTCCCATTTCATCAAACTGCTGAATCATTCCAAGATTTTCTGTATGTAATTGAATACTTTAGCATCACTTTTTGGAGCTGTTGTGAAACTTCCTGTAATGACCCTGTGAGCGGTAGAGGGGGTGTATTAATGTGCCCCATGTATCAATGTACCCCAGTTCCCCCTATATATAAGTTCTATATTTAAATTATTAATAATAATAAACATCATTTTTAAGATGATCATAACGAGTCCTATATTACGTTAAACATTAATATTCTTAGATTAAAAAAAAAAAAAGTACTTAATAGACAGTTTTAAATGTGCATTTTTAATTGATGTAGTTAATCAAACTGACTTGTGAATGTCTCATATTACATACTACATGGATTAAACATTAATGTTGCTAGATCCATCATAATCAAATTTTAAATGAAATTTCAGTTTTACAATTTTCGGAACTGCAAATTTTTACTTCTAAACATAGCACATTTTTAACTTTTACACCGTTGCGTAGAGAAAAAAATGCACTTTTTAATTAAATTTGTTTGAAATATTTATCACAACTGGTTTTCAAATTATTAATTTTTTAAAAAGTTTTTATCACTCTTTTTGTCATTTTGGCAACAGAAGTATTCCATTTTTGTACATTAAACTTGGATCAATCAGATAACGAATAACATAAAAAAACAGAAGTATTCCGTTTTTGAACGTTAAACTTGGACCAATCAGAAAACGAATAAATTAAAATAAGTTGCGGAATTCAACCAATAAAGAGATTCAGATATGCTTCAGATTTCTCAATTCTCTAAAAAGAACAACAACTATTTTTTTCAAATAGTTAATAATTTCTTCCGAGTTAATCCAAGATTCCGAAAAGAGTTCTTTTATCTTTAAAAACCTCACAAAAGAATTTATCTTTGAAATTTGAAGAAGAATTTATAAAAGTAACTTTTTATTAGCTGCCCGTAAATTCAAAAACGTTCCTGCATTGCTTTTACAGTGCATTAATCTGTTCTCCTCTCTACCCTGAAAACCAATTTTTCGGATACTGTTGGGATCTCAAGTGAATGTTTTTATGCTCAAAAAATCTGTTTAACGGTGAAACATATGATATGAACATCAAAAACATTAATATTAAAATTAATATTTCACTGTTAAGATTGCATGCAAAATTTCAGTTATGCAGCAAAAAAATATTTAGTTGAGTTATGATAGCACTGGAGAAGCAGATTTTCTGGTCTGAGAGGTCTGATTAATGCTTGGTAAAAGCTATTCGAAAATGTTTCCGATAGTTATAGTCAGTTAATAAAAATTTACTTTTAAAAATTCTTCTTTAAATTTCGAAAATAAATAGTTTTCTGGGATTTTTAACGGATTTCCCTGGTTACTCCATTATATGGTAATCGTAGTGAAATTCAGAGATTTATATCAGTTTCAATCTATTTGAAATAGCGTAATCTCATTAAATTTCTCTTCAAACGATTTTTCCCCATATACTATCTAATGTAATGGAATTCTTTTGAGTGCCCCTGTAATCCAATAAAAAATGCTATGCCCTGTTAAAACGTGATAATACTGAAATTCAATGATTTATATCAGTTTCAGATCTTTGAAAGCGCAATCTCACTAAAATACTCCATAAACGATTTTCCCCATAGACCACAATGTAATGAAATTTTTTTGAGTGCCCCCAAAATAACCTTTATCAATCGCATGAAAATCGGAGTATATTTACAAGAGTTAGAACGTTGAGAGACGGCCTGACGAACAGACAAACCGAATGCATAAAAACTTTTCAATTTTGTTTGAAAATGTTAAAAAAAAAGAAGAAGAAGAAGAAAAAAAAAAGAAACGTTGATTTCAAATTAGTGGCATGCGTTTGTTTAAAAATGAACCAAAAAACATATTGAATATTTTTGTGTTGTTAAGCAGGAAAAAAAAAAATTCTTTGGGGGCCGATGTAACTTCTATTGTCGCCTTTAAAAGTCATGATTTTTTCTAGAAAAAGAAGGCCAAAGACTAAAAGAGAGAAAAAAAAAAAAGAAAAAAGAAAAAAGGAAAGGTAACTGAAAGAGGGGTTTCTTTACACTTCATTCTGAAAATGGTGACGAAAATAGAAATGCCAACCTATTTTCGATGTGAAAAAGCTTAGAGATTGAAAAACTGCGTCTTAGAAATTATGTTTGTTCAGCAAAATTTAAAAGAACGATCAAAAAATATGTTTTTCAAAAGATAAAGATCTAGGTGCAAAAACCTTCTGTAGAATAGAAGAGGAAACAGTATAAAGTATTATTATTATTATTTTTTTTTGCAGCATTTTATTAAATGTTAAAAATATGTAATTTAAATTGTGTATTTTACAGGGAGTGAAAAAATTGCCTGGTAGATATTACGTCTCGCCAGCAAAATTAAAAGAGCGAACAACTAATATATTATTCTAAAGATACAGATCAAGGTGCAAAACCTCCTATAGAATATCAGAGGAAACTGTATAAAATTTATTCGTTCTACCTTTTTTGCAGCATTTCATTAAATTGGAAAGATATGCACTTTGAATTGTACAGTGTTTAGGGATTTAAAAATTATATCTTAGAAATTACGTTTCGTCATCAAAAATTTAAAAAAACGAAAAATAACTGTATTATTCAAGAGATAATGATTAAGGTGCAAAACCTTCTAAAGAATAGCAAGGGAAACATTTTTTCGTTCTACTTTTTTGCAGAATTTCATTAAATTGCAAAAATACGTAGTTTAAATTATACAATGTTTAGGGATTATGTACTTATGGACAGCTGGTTAGTTAAAAAAAAAAAATATATATATATATTACTCTATGTTATAATACAATAACTCAGTCCCCAAAATTATTATTAATAACGCTGATGCATTCCGGTTCACCTGCAGACGATTTTTCACAATATCGAATCAACTGTTGCATAAAAACAATCAGTAAACTGGAGTTATAGTGCAGTAGAAATAGCGTTAGAGGTGGAACTAATTGGAACACAAATAATTCCTGTTGCAAGTGGCAGGTAACACGCTCCTAATGAACATACTAAAAATATACATTCGTACTGTTGCGCAAAATGCGTTTTTTGGCGCCCATCTTGAAAAAAATGCGCAAAATTTTTAAAAATCGAAAACAGCCATGTGGGATATCATATTAAAGGAAATTCTGAGCTGATAAAGAATATGATATTTGTTTTTAAAAATAGAAGTAAATAAAAAAAAATATGCCAAAAAAAAAATGAAGGGCTTCGGATTTTTGAAAATCATGATTTGAAGTGTTAAATAATCATGTGGGGTATCAAATTACAGGAAATTTAATGCTTAAAAAAGATTGATATTGGTTTTTGAAAAAAAAAAAGTTTGTAAGGATTAACTAACGGGAAATTTTAGAAAAATGATACCTACATGACTCCATAGTTAAATGTACCTTAAATGTAACTTTGTTGCATTGCATTACAGAAAACACCTGATATTGTCATATGACAACTCCCACTGCAACACTAACTGTTATTACAATATTAAAATATAAATATTGATCAGCTTTTATTTTTACTAAATAATTTATACAATATGAAATATAAGATATAAAATTTTCTTATCTCCAAATTTCCAAAGGATCGGGATCGTTTATACCATATTAATTTAAAATTTATAATTCTAATGTCATACTATAAAATTCTCTCTATTAAAATAAGAATCATAAGTTAGACGATACACTTTAATCTATACATATAATAAAACAGTAGGACCCGGTGTGTCTGTACATTGAAGATAATTGACAAAAATGGAGTCAGGGCGATAAAAGAAAACCAATGAAACAAAAAAAATTTTTTTGAATTTTTTGTCTGTCTGTCTGTCTGTCTGTCTGTCTGTTTGTTCGAGGTTATCTTCGTAACTACTGAATGGATTTTTATGCGGTTTTCACTAATGAAGAATGCACACTCCCGGGCAGTGTATAGGCTTTGTTTCATCAAAATCGGACAACAGACAAAAAAGTAACAAAAAGAAACTATTAGGTGCGCTGCTCACGTTTTTTAGTACATAATGTTTTTTAGTACATATAAAATCCAATAGATGTCACTGTGCGATTTTAAAACGCACTATCGTTATGTTTTCGCCAGTCTACTTAAGTATGAGAAAGTTTCAAGCTGGCTGTCGTTCCATGTGGTTTAGTCGGTAGAACGTCAGTGCGCCATACTGATGGCCCGGGTTCGATTCCCAGCATGGAATTTTTTTTCACTATGTTGGCATTAACGCCTATAAGCAATTAAAAGAATTTGAAATATTGTATTCAAGGCGAATTTTCTCTCTGGGAAAATTTCCTTGCATTAATATGTCAGTGTAATTTTTTTTTGATTTAATTTTTTTTTCGAAACTTTGTTTTTCTTAAAAAATTACAGTAAATATTTGATATTTCCCAACGTTTTTTGAATGATCGACTTGCTTTTTTTTTTTTAATGTATGTCTGAACCTTATCTAACTACTTCTTCAAGATTTCTTTAGATAAACCGACCAGCGTAGCGGGCGAAGGCCGCTAGTCTTTACACTAAATGTTAATTTTACAAAAAGTAAAAAGGCTCATGTGCAAATAAATTTTTAGAACAGCAAACTGCTCTAAAATTTTCTGTTTCTATTTGTCCAAAAACAACAACAACAACAAAACTAATACTGAAAATTTTGTTCTTAACCTGAGCAAATGTTCAACCCTCCTACAAGAGCACATGCGCCATTCTTTTAGGCGCAGGATAAAAAAGTACGTTTAAAAGATTATGTAATATTCTCTTTACATTGCATGAGGAAAAAATCTGACGCATAAATAGTTTTCTGTGTTGCAATAATAAAATGCAGGTGGTGAGATGATGAAATATTATTACGAGTTACGACACTGTGAGACTTATTTTTAATTGCTTACTTATTCTTTTCAAATATGCAATCTTTGTTCTGAGTTTTTAAAATCAGTATAAGGAATATGGAAAAAAAATCTTGCATTTTGTGTTCTAATGAACTTTGTGACGATACTCCCTATGTCACATTAACAGCAAAAGGCCTGAAAGGAATTATTAATGCAAGCAAGCAAAGAATTGATAAAATTCATGAATTTTTCAATCCTACTTCTACAGGTACTTTTAAAGTACATACAGAATGTCGACGTGTATATGTCAACCCTATCAAAATTAAAAGTGACAGAAAACTGAAAATGTCGCAAGATGATGCTAGTTCAACCAGCTCAAGGACGCTACGAGGAAGTGTTGTATCCTTCAATTTCAAAGAGAATTGTTTATTCTGTGGTCAGATTAATACGGATCATCAGAACCGTAAAAAAAGAGCAGTCTTTCCTGTACGTACTTTCCAGTTTCGTGATACAGTTTTGAAAGTATGTAGTGCTAGAAATGATTTATGGGCAGCAAATGTACATACGAGGTTGCTTTTAGTCATAGATTTACCTGCTGCAGAAGCTCAATATCACCAAGTTTGTAGTATCAATTTTAGGAACGGAAAACCCATTCCTGTGAAATACACATCTGAAGGTAGCAGTGGAGAATTGTCCGCAGCAGTAGGACGTCCAACTAACACTGAGAACTCTGATGCTTTTGAAAGGACATGTGAATGGTTTCAAGAAAATTGTAAAGAGCCAATATCTGTCAATGACTTAGTCGAAAAAATGCGTAGTTTTTCATCAGAGGAAAGCGAGCCTTACACTTCTAGACATTTGAAGAAAAAATTGCTAGGCAGGTTTGGAGACAACATTATAATATCAAGTAGTGATGGGAAAGTGGCATGATAACGTTTGGAAAAACTGTATCAAACATAATACTGGACTATCACAAGCAAAAACGACTTGATGATCCCGATGAAGAAAAATTTAGATTAATAGAATCTGCAGCGAAATTTATTAGAACAGAAATAAATTTGCTGTACAAAAATAAGGACTTTTATCCTAGTTCATCAGATATTGCATCCATTGAAGAAAATAAGACATATTTACCCCCTGTTTTATTAACTTTTTTAGATATCCTAATTGGTGGTAAACGGAACGATCTGAAGCAGATTTCAATAGGTCAAGCTGTAATGCAAGCATGCAGGCCTCGTTCTCTGATATGTCCGATTCCTCTTGGTGTAGGCATTCAGATTCATAGAGATTTTGGATCTCGTTTTCTAATTGATGAACTTTATAGTCTAGGATTCAGTGTGTCTTATGATGAAATACAGAAATACATACACTCTTCTGTAATGGATGAAAGTAACCAAAGCATTGTACATTCAGGTCACTTTTCTCAATGGGTTACTAACAATGTTGATCATAATATAGCAACAATAGATGGCCATAATACCTTTCACGGGATGGGAGTTATAATGTGTTCATCAGGAAAATCATTTAACAACTCTTTATTGCTCACAGACGCAATAAAACGATTCAAGTCTCGCCCTCTAGCACATGACATTATTAAAAAAGCAAAAATTCCTCTTTACTACATTCAATCTCCTAGCTCAATAGCGATGAATAAATTGAAGTTTGAAAAATTATCTTATGCACCAATGCAAATTAATCATTTTGATGTTCTTTGGAGTACCAGTAAGTTATTTAAAACGCCTCAACCAAGATGGTTAGGATATATGCAAACTGCTTCAGAAGGTGAAAACAGTGTTACAACAGTAACTAAGTTTCTGCCAATGATTGATCTAAATCCCAATTCTTACAGCTGTGTATACACTACACTTATGTTCATCAGCAATGAAGCAAAAAGACTAAATGTAGAAACTCCGATTGTAACCTTCGATCAATGCTTGTGGATAAAGGCACTGGAAATTAAATGCGCTGATCACAAGAGAGAGTTTGATAATGTAGTAATCCGGCTTGGTGGGTTTCATACACTGATGTCTTTTCTTGGAACTATTGGAGGATTGATGGCTGGATCAGGCATAGAAGAAGCCCTATAGACAGTTTATGCTGAAAATTCAATACCGCATATGTTGAAAGGTAAAGCATATTCGCGTGCTCTTCGTGGACATTTTTTAATTTCTTCGTCTCTCACTGCTTTAATCGTAGCCAATATACTGAAATGTAGCCTCCCAGTTGAAGTTACTACAGATTCAGATTTTAGCGAGATTGCATCAAAAAGTTGCCGCGTTGCTGGTGACGGAATGGAAGTGGAGTTAAATGATGATTTTAATCTTCAAAAATTTATTCACCTTTTCCAAAAAGTGCTCAAAGGTGATATAAAGGCAGAAAAAGTTATTTCAGATCCTGATCTTCATAAACTTTCAACACTAATACATGAACGGAAGAACCTTCTGAAATCACAAAGCCGCACTGCTAAACTCTGGCTGTTGTATCTGAACATGGTGGATATTGTAAAAATGTTTATTTCGGCTGAGCGATCAAGAAATTTTGAAATGCGCTTACAGGCGGTTGAGCAGATGCTACCATTTTTTGCGAGTTCAGGTCATAACAATTATGCCAAATGTGCAAGAATTTACCTTCAACAAATGCGGGAACTAAAGATAACGAAACCAGAACTCTACAAAGTGCTTAATGAAGGTCACTTTACAGTACGAAGAAAGGGCAGAAAATGGTCTGGTGTTTAGACCGATATGCACATTGAGCAAACGCTCATGAAATGCACCAAAAGTCGTTCTGGTATAACTCATGGAGGAGGTATGACTGAAAGTCAACGTGCAGCTTGGATTTTGAGTCATTCTCGATGTAGTGAAGTAGCATGTGCAATGAGTTTGCTGACCAATGTTTCACGTGGTAGCAATGAACAACATATTGATTTAACTGATGCAAAGATGGCGAGAGATTTCGAAGATATGAAAAAGGTAATGCAATTTTTTATGGACCACAATCCATTTATTGCTACTTCAACTGATTTATGGAATATTTTTAATGAAATTACAGATAGTAAAAGGAAAGTAACTGTAGAAAATGCTGACTAAATTGGAAGAAGCATCCAAGATAAACTTACCGGTAAACTTTTTAAAGGTGAAACTTTATTGAAATCAGACCAAGCAGTAACCATGAAAGTATTGAAAAAAGGAATGATTATTGCTGGTGAGACTCACCATGTAGATTCTCGTCTTTTAACACAGAGGATACTAACTTGTATCTCCTTAAATAATAGCACTCAGGATACAAGAGAATTTTTTCAATTACGAATTATCTATTCGACCACCTTCATTGTTTGACCATAGTACGCAACTAATGAGAAAAACAGATAAATCATCATTAGCACACTCATTATATAGTATGAATGTCAATGAAATACAGCGGTCTCATTCAACTAACTTACTACCTTCTTGATGGTGGGGCATTAATTCACCAGATACCATGGTCCGCTTCTGCAGTATTTGACGATGTCGTAAGGCAATACGAATCATTTGTAAACAGAAAGTATGGAAAAGTAACAATAGTTTTTGATGGGTATGAAGAATCTAATATAAAAGATATGGAGCATAGATTGCGCTGGAAGCACTCGTCCGTTGTAGTATTCTTTGATGAAAATTCACCCGTCATCGTAAAGAAAAGCCAGTTTCTTTCTAACCCTGCAAACAAACAACGCTTTATCAATATGCTGGGGAATTATTTTCAAGAAAGGGGTCATTCCGTCATTCATGCAAAAGGAGATGCAGACGTGGTAATCGTCAGAGAAGCTCTAAAGTTAGCCCAGGAAAAGCATGTCACTGTTGTAGCTGATGACACTGACATTTTAATCCTACTACTATATCATTCTTCGAAGAATATTTTCATGCAGTCTGCGACACAATCTGAAAACGTTCGTGACATTCAAGCCATGCAAGGATCTATTGGAGAGAAAGCTTGCAAATCTTTATTTTTTATTCACGCATTAACGGGATGTAACACCACGAGTGCATTATTTGGAAAAAGTAAATCTTCTGCTTTCAAAAAAATCATTCAATCGAAAATTTTATGTGAATGGGCTTCATATTATGGATCAACCAAAGATATTACTATGGAAGAATTGATTGAAAATGGCTGTAAAGTTATCATGTTTCTTTATGGCGGCAACATCGAAAAAAGTGACCTAAACGTCCTTCGTTATGAGCAGTACATGAAAAAAATAGCTTCAGCTAAAAAAGAATTCGACATAGCTCGTTTGCCTCCTACGCAAAATGCAGCTAAATATCACCTACTTCGAGTACATTTGCAGTGTTTTATATGGCGAAATCTAAATATACCAACTCCTGATCCTACACTGTGGGGTTGGCAGTTAGTTGATGGATATTTCCAACCGATATTAACAGACTTAAACCCAGCACCAGACAAACTGTTAAAAATGATTAAATATGCTTGTCTAATTACAACTGAAGATCCATGTAACACTGCAAAGTGTACATGTCGCCGATATGGACTTGCATGTTCAGTAGTTTGTAAAAACTGTTGTGGAAAGGACTGTGCAAACACAGGAGACAGTTTAGATTCAGATGAATATGGAGAGGTTATTTAAATTTGGTTAGATAAATATGATTTTATAGACAAAATCCCTTTTCTTGTGTACTTATTTTGATTTTTTTTAAATAAAACCATGTTTTTCAAAAAAACCGAAATCCTCCATTTTTTTGCCACAACTTTTTTATATATTTATACTTTTAAAAACAAATATCATATTCTTTATCAGCTCAAAATTTCCTTTAATATGATACCCTACATGGCCTTTTTCGATTTTTAAAAATTTTTCGCATTTTTTTCAAGATGGCCGCCAAAAAACGCATTTTGCGCAACAGTACGACTGTATATTTTTAGTATGTTGATTAGGAGCATGTTACCTGCCATTTACAACAAGAATCATTTGTGTTCCAATTAGTTCCACCTAAAGGTGTTTTTTGCCTTATTTCTACTGCACTATTATCGAGAAACATTTTACACAATCGGGAAACATCAAGCTGTCCATAAAATTGAGAAAATATATTAAAACATCTCACTGTCGCCCGTCACTACATAACTAATTTAAGTAAATAAAACCGCAAGGGTTGAAAAGACAACAAGTCTTAAATTATTAAAAAGGGACAAATAATAATAATATTAATGTTAATAAAAAGAAAAAAATCATGCTCCAAGTACTGATTATAATAATAACCCTTATACAATATTATATAACCCTTTAACAAGATGAAAGATGATGTAAAATAAACAAAGGATGACCGTCCCGGGAATTCAGTTTTTGCTTTAGAGCATATGTCTGATCCCAGGAGAAGGGAGGAAAAAAATAAACCCAATGTTTAATTTAACTTATCTTAACAATACAATCAATCATCATTACTAGTATTTACAACTAATATAATAACAGCTAATAATTTATTAAGAATTATTGCAAATTAACGCTTTTACGAATAAAAGGTATTTAAGACAACATTGATTACTAATTTACGTAAATACATAATTGAGAACATTAAGATATTAACAAAAAATTAAATATTAGGTGGAAGTAATATTATTCTTGACTTCCAAAATTTTCAAATTTTACATCATAAATCGCCGGCATTAACATACACTAAATATATTTGCATCATGTAAGACACAAATCTTAATAAAGAGTACAAAATATTAAAACACAATCAAATATCAAGTTGCAAGTAACATTTTTCTTGACTTCCATAATTTTACTACTTTACAACATAAATCACAGAATTTAACGTACACTAAATGTATTTAAATCATATAAGACACAAATTCTTAATTAAGAGCACTAAATATTAACACAAAATCAAATATTAAGTTGTAAGTAATACTGTTCTTGACTTCCATAATTCTTGACTTCCATAAAGCGCCGATATTATGCAAAAAATTACTTAAATTTAAAAATTCTTATCTTAATCGAAAACGCAGCCGCAGCAATTATTGCTCATATTCAATGCTGTAAACGAATATTTTTGTGTGCCTCTTTAAATGAACGATAAATGCTATACACACGCAATTATGTAGCAAGCTATTATAGTGCCCCTCGGTGATGTATATCAATTTAAGGTTTGGAATAGTTTTAAATTATTCAAATATACGCCAAGCGATTTTTCTCCACAACCTTTAATGCAACGACATTCTTTTGTGTGCCCCTGTAAATGATTTATAAAGGCTACACACTTCCTTTCCAATATCGAACTAGCAATGGTAATTCTCAATAACATATATCAATTACGTGTTAATCCGACAATATTTCTACAAGTTAAAATTCCTGGAAATGGACAGAATGACAGACAAATAAACAGACGGACAGCCAAACCATATTAATAAAATTTTTACAACAATGTCAGAATGTCTTAAAAAGAAAGAAAGCAATATTGCCTAATACGTTAAAACTGATTATCCTCCGTGGAGTTTTAAGCCTCCAATAAACTATTTCTTTCTTGCAGCAATTAAAGTGTCGCCTCTAAAAATTACATTCCGTACATACATTGTTTTCCTTTTAAATCAGGAGCAACTCTATATTGTGAAAAAGCAAAATTTATTTTTTGTAATGTTTATTTTTCGGCCGATAATTAAGAGAGATGGAAAAATAACTAAAAAACGAATATATTCTAGAATGGAGTGACAAAAGTTTCGAAATATCCTAACATAACTGCTTCCGAATAAAAGAAAACAAAGTAACATGAACATTTCTACTACTCTGATCACAAACTCTGATTTTTTTTGCATTATTGTCCTTCTTCCAGGAAGCGCCAAAAACCATAAACGTGTATGACATTTCATGGACGCTCTTCACACTTGTTTTCCGCTTGTACACGGATGTGTTTACAATATACACATACTATGTAAAACTCTCATCCATACTACAGTATTATAAAGAAGTAATGTTTGTTTGTTTGTATGTAGGGGTAATCTCTTCGAATAGTGCCTAAACAGAAGCCTAATTTGTGTCAAATATTGCTATTCTGTATGACTCTCTTTTAGTCTGATCCTAGTCTGTTTATGAAGAATTTCATTCGGCTCTGACAATTAAAATAATGCATATATAAAGTTTATTTGGCATTTCACTAACTTAATTTCAGCGTAATAATAATCTTATCCTTTTACAGTGTACATAAAGGAAGATCCCTCTTTACAGTTTAAATTTGGCATTATGCTAAGCAAGCTTCGGAAGAAGGTTGCAAAGTTGCAACACCGCCCTTGTCTGTACCACGTTTTTCGGGATATACTGTAAAAAATTTGACTCATTTGCTACAGCGTTACTCCACCGCTTTTATAGAAAACGGTTACTTTACTGTGTTATGGAGCATTCTCATTGGTCATAAAAGAGATGTTCTATAAAAGCTGTGGAGTGACGCTGCAGCAAATGAGTCAAATTTTTAACAGTGTAGGTTTTTAATTAACCTTTAAAGACCTTTTGGTGTATTAAGAAAGCCTGTAACGGTTGGGTGCTCGTGCTGGGTGTTAAATGCAGACATAACTCAGTACATAAGATAAAAACAGTTTATTAAAAACGATAAGGGCTCAAGAAGAGTGGAGCAAGTCTGTAATTTTTCACAAATGAGAATACTACTAAAAGATTAAACTCATACTCACAGCTCCGGAACTAGCTCAATCAGGGCACCTCAGATTACTTCTCAGCTATCTTTCGGCTAAACTGCTAGATAAGACTTATTAGACAGCCCGTGGCTGTATATATTTCTTTATTAACTTTGAGATGATCAACCTAATTACTATTAAATTCTTACCACTGGCCAACTTCTCGAGTCAAATTCCAAAAATTCTTAGCAACTCACTGGAGGCTCGCTAACACTCGATATCGCTTGCTCTGGATCAATCAACGCAGCTAGACACACTCTGCTAGACACCAGCGGGAAATCGCCGCTAGAGACACACTTCGCTGGCTAATATCACTAGAGACACACTCAGTCGGCCAACGCCGCCAGAGACACTCTACACACACTCAAACTCCAAGCTTTTATATGCTGCAAACTGAGATACTTCAAATTTACATATTACTACTAACCACGACCTAACTGTAGAATCCGAAAGAGACACACACGCTCTAGAAAATTAAAGTAAAAGAGAGGATAGATGTCGCTTTCACGCTTACACATGTTAAATTATTGACGTAACGATCTCAGAAATACTAGAGTGCCTTTATGACAAAGGTCACTCCCTCACAAGCCAATCAAAGGAAACTAATCAGAAATGTCATAGTAATTATGCGATTAATTCTAATTAAATTGGCCTGTTTTTAACAGTTTGGCGTTTATTGTTTTTTACATTACTATTGGGCATTGCATTATACACTATCTACCAATAAGTTTTTGGAAACTTTCAATTTTTGACATTTTGTCAAATATTTAAAAATATGCTTGTCGGATTCTTCTGAAACTTCAGGATTATGAAGATTATGTCTGACCTCATATTTATCAACATTCATTTGATAAGCAGGGCAATTAGAGGGCCGACAAAAAATTAAAGAATAACAGAAATATTTGGAATCACCCTGTACATGAAAATGCACGAAAGGATTTATCGCTGCAGAAAACAAATATGTAGATACTGCACAACATGTACACTGATTTTTGTAAGAATAGCATATATATTCATGGAAAAATAGTGATTTAAAAAAAAAAATTAAAAAATTCTGGTAGGTTTTTTGTTTATATCATGCAGGGTTTTTGACCAAATTTAACTCAATTTTCAGAAATATTGGCAAAATCTATTAGAAAAAATATAGTTTAATTGGAATATAAATATATTAAATACTTTATGAAATATGAGTAGTTTTATGAAATAATTTTTATCTGCGCATGCGCAAACGATAAAAACGATTCTTTTACTTCATTTAATAGTCAATTCTATGGAGTAATTTATAAAAAAAAATCCAATCAAATATCGTGAAAATTCAAAAAGATATCATTATTATAAGTAAGCTGTTTTTACATTGCTCTCTAAAAACGGCTGAATGATAAGGGATTCTCCACAAATTGACATTTTTTATTAACTGACTTTTAGGAAAAAATTAGTATTTAATGTATGCAATATCTAATACAATATTTCTGTTAATAAGTATCTTGACATCTGTGATAGAAAAGAATAAAAACTCTTTTCCTTTTCTATCACAGGTATCAAGATACTATATAGTATTCTGCAGCGATAAATCGTTTCGTGCATTTTCATGTACAGGGCGATCCCAAATATTTCTGTTATTCTTTAATTTTTTGTCGGCACCCTAATTGCCCTGCTTATCAAATGGATATTGATAAATATGAGGTCAGACATAATCTTCATACTCCTGAAGTTTCAGAAGAATCCGACAAGTATATTTTTAAATATTTGACAAAATGTCAAAAATTGAAAGTTTCCAAATACTTATTGGTAGATAGTGTACAAATATATTAAAAACTGATATCTAGGCTTTAAAAGTTGACAGCGTACAGAGACAGTTGATGGCGTAAACGTTTCTTTATGTATGTCCAAACCATCTGTGCCTTTGAAAATTAATTAATATCTCTGCTAATTACCGACAATTTCTTTCAAAAATCATTATCAACGATCTTTTTATACTTCTTCAAAGATAGATGCCGTCAGCGCTCTTTAGCTCTTTTCATGAACGCGCATAAATCGAAATATGCGTGTAACAGAAAAATGCGATTTTCTCAAAAACTATGGGACCTGTCGCTATAGATCTCCCGCAAGATTTATATTAACCTCTAATTTTTACTAATTTTAATTTCAGTAGATATAGAAATAGATGAATATTTTTTCATGACGTTTTCGGTGATATCTCTGAATATATAATACCTAAAATTAAAAGAAATGTATTTTTGAGTTCAGTGTTATGAAAGCTTTCACATGATACCCAACGCGATATACAACGGAATGAGTTTTTTTTTCAAGTAATTCAATTTACCATTGCACATTTTTCCTAAGTGTATTTGTGAATGATTTATAACCTATAAATGTGTTGGTCAATAGCCTTTATCACTTCCGCCAATTTGTACTTTCTATGTTCTATAATTTACGAATAAAATGGCACAACTGTGACAGGCAGACAGACACAGAAGTGATCTCAAAATGGTCCCGTTTTCATTTTTTAAGTGTAAAGAAGTCTAATAAAAATAATGTTTTTGTAATGAACCTCAATAATACGTACCAATTTATCAAAGTTGAAAAAGTGAAATTTAAGTAAAATACATTCCAAACGATTTTTCCTGATAAAGCATAATGTAACGGAATTCTAATCGTAGGTTGTAAACGGACTGTAAATGCTACATATACCATTTACTGTTGGGAATGTCCTTGTTATACGTCAATAATATATACCAAATATATGTTGATTCCAGGATATTTATGCAAGTTAGAGACCGAAAGGACATCGAGACAAACGGACAGCCAAACCGAGTACATAAACAATTTTGAATTATGATGGATTAAACGTGTTGATTTAAAAATAAAACAATCTTCCAGCCTGGTATCAGTAAAAAACTATTTATATCACAGTTAAAATTTGTTATAATAGTAGAAAGTTCAAATTAAATACCGATGTTTTTCCATAATTGTTTGTAATCGGCGTTACCCCTACTTCGCTTAAAATCAGCTGATTTTGTTTGCGGCGTATTCACTTGTTCAGTTTTCTTACTTTTTTTTATTGTTGAAAAAAATAATTGTACGTATTTTCATTTATTATTTTCTTCTGTCTTCAATAGAAGAAAGTATTGTAATCGAAATTTTTTTCGACTTCCGGTTTTCGGCGGATTTACACGTTTTAGGGGTTAGAGATTCCAAAAAAACATGTTTTTATTATAACATGTTGTGTCAATATTGTACCGACCAAAAATGTATGAGGTTATGCATCGAATTGAATGAAATTTTTTGTGCAAGTGTATGGCTATGTCTAGTTTGTTCTCCTTGAATTGAAAAAAATTCGCCGGAAGAGAGCGCTGCAATAGCGATTTTTATACCCTTTTCAATATTGCACCACCTAAAAGTGTATGAAGTTAGGCTTAGAACTGAACTAAGTTTTTTGTGTATGATTATTTTTTGGTTCTCCCTGAATTTGAAAAAAATATCTACCTATCATTCTATTGTCCATCGGCTCGTGCAGAGACTTAAATTCGTTTTTACTCTGATTAATTGACTGAAGCAGAAATTTAAGATGAAAATCAAAGTTGGTATGGTATTGAATTAAAATTATTAAAGCATTAAAATGAGTAACTGTTTTTTTTTTTAAATATTAAAATGTATGCATGAGGTAGAAGAAATTTTTGGGATTGGCACATCCAACTAGCTTTTAAAATAGATTCGCAATTATAGATGTTATTTTAGACAATTTAGTCACCCCGGCCCCCTTCTTTTAAAGATAAAGCAATCGAATAATTCTAAAAAAAATTTTTCATTATAAAATGTTACATTTTTAACACTTTCCAACAAAGGTAAAAAGTGTTTATGTATTAGTTTTGTCTGCCCTTCTGTCCGTCTGTCCACGCTCTAATTTCCGTAAGTATACACGGATTTTGATACCTTATTTAGGGTCCCCTAGGCATGTTTGATTTTGTATAAGAAGTATGTGGAATTAATAGTTCATTTACAGGGGCATCCAAAAGAATTCCATTACATTATGGTCTATGAGGAAAAATCGCAGAGTATTTTAATGACATAACACTATTGAAAATGTATTGAAACTGATATAAACCAATGAATTTCTCTACGATTGCGTTAGAACAAGGCGTTCATAGCATTTTTAATCCATTTACAGGGAGACACAAAAGAAATTGGTTATAAAACAGTCTTTGAGTAACAATTGCTGGAAATGCGCTTTCTAAATTCTACTTGCGCTTTTAAATTTAACTGTTACTTTTAGGTGCATTCGTTATCATATAAACACGTAGCACCTACATCATCGTCTGATCCGTCCATCTGCCTGTCTGTCTGTTCGCATAAAACAGTTTAAAATTTTAAGCATATGTTTGTTTCAGAATTTTTTTGAGTCATTTTAAATTTTAGCAAAACAGGATATGTAATTCAAATATAGGGACAATCAAAAGTATTCCTTTACATTACGGAGATGGGCTAAAATAGTTTCAAGTGCTTTTTAATAATGTTACATCCGCCGAAACATAATGAAATTGATAAGAATTTAAGAAGAGTACTAAAATTTAGATTTTGTAAAATATACCACACAAAGAATATGCATTATTCATTTACAGGGCCACATAAAAGAATACCGTTCCATAATGATATAGGGAGGGTGGGACATTATTTTCAGCATATTTTAATTATGTTAAACTATTTCACATGTAAAAAAAAAAAAAAAAGATATACGTTGTTTAGGATTACAACAAGTTACTTCCTGTGCAATAGAAAATGCGTTTCCATATTGTTGAATTAAACACAATGTTTTAACTTTTAAACGGTGTAGTTTTGGTCCATTATTCTGAATGTCTTTGAAATTGTCCCATTATTTATGCTTGACGCATGGTTTTTTATTTCTTATTTATTTTAAAATGAAGAAAGTGCTTGTTGTATTTAATTGTGTAATTTATGTTGCAACAGTTCTGTAAGAAAAAAAAATATCGACATAGGAGAAAGGCTTTAAGCGTCTCCAATTAAACTCAATAAAATTAAGCAGTAATGTATTTTAAAATTCATAAAGTAGTCTATCTTTATCAAAATGTGGTTATGCAAAAGCAAAATAATTTAATGCAAGAAAATATTAACGACTTGGAAATTAAAGTTTTGAAGAGTTTCAGTGTATCAAACTGCAAAATAAATAAAAATGAGAGTGTAAACATTTAAAATTTATAAAACAGCGTAGCCTAAACAAAATACTGTTTCGTAAAAGATAATTATTTAGCACAAGAAAAATTAATAACTTAGGAACATTGGTTTTAAAGCGATACAGTGTTTTAAATTACAAGTAAATAAAAATGATAAGCGAGATGTTTTAAAATCCATAAAATAGCTAGTCTTTACTAAAATGCCATGTCGGCAAAAGATAATTATACAGTAATATTACTATGTGAAATGAGAATAAAAACAAGAAAGAAAAATCTTGTGTAAAGCATAGATTATGACACACTTTCCAACATCAGTCAGAATGTTGAATCAAATTTCACCGTTTAATAAAAGGAAATATGATATCAGCATAAACAATTTGGAAAAATCACAGAAAACCTGTATATTTAGGGTCTCACAACGTCACAACCATAGTAGAACCATGTACATTTTGAAAAAAAAAAAAAAAAAAAAAGAAAGGAAGTCTGTTTAGAAGGTACATGTATATACATTTTTTAAATTTATTCCCACAGTGAATGAAGCCTTTTTCCCATACTTGCTTTATACACTATATTGCCATTGATAATGGGACACTTGCGATTTTAGACATTTTACTAAATATCTAGAAAAATACATGAGGAATCATCTCGAAACTCTTAGTGTATAAATATAATAGTATACGTCATACATCTCCGTGAAGATTTTTTACCGAAACGCCATAGGGGACTGTCAACAAATTAAAAAAGAATGAATATCTTTTGAATAACCCTGTCAAAACTAATGTAGCAAAAGCGCTCAAACTCTAGATTATGATTGAATGCCTTATTGTAATACACTGTGTTCATTTTTATGCAAATAGCATGCACACTTGCAGAGTAATTAAGGTTTTTATAAAAATGGTCCCAAATTTTTCCAAGTTTTTCCATTATAATTTTCAGAGTTCTTAATATAAAATAATATTTTTTTCAGAAAACATGACAAACAACATTGCACAAAGTACCCTGTAATCAGAATTAAAAAATAATAAAAATTGTATGAAAAATGAGTAGGTTTACTATATAATTTTTTACTGCGCATGCGTCAAAGATATCAAAATTTCATTTGTATATTATGTTAGCTAAATGTATAGAGCAACTTTTGTAAAAGTATCAAAATCATAGCTTGAAAATTCTGAAAGTAATCGTCTATAGAAAAAGGACAAAATCCGTTGTTTCCAAAATGAAGCAAAAAATGAGGGATTTTATCCAAATGCAGTAGTACATCCCATATTGTGTATTCTATATTGACACTAATCAATGAATATATGGATACAACCCCTCTTGTTTTTGCTTCATTTTGAGAATAACGGATTTTCGACTTTTTCAATTGACGATTATTGTCAGAATTTTCAAGTTATGATTTTGTGACTTTCACAAAAGTTGCTCTATACATTTAGCTAACATAATATGCAAATGAAATTTTGATATCGTTGACGCATGCGCAGTAAAAAATTATTTAGTAAACCAACTCATTTTTTATACAATTTTTATTATTTTTTAATTCTGATTACAGGGTACTGTGTGCAATGTTGTTTGTCATATTTTCTGAAAAAAATAATATTTTATATTAAGACCTCTGAAAATTATATGGAAAAAACTTGGAAAATTTTGGGATCATTTTTATAAAAACCTTAATTACTCTGCGAGTATGCATGCTATTTGCATAAAAATGAACAAGGCTTATTATAATAAGGCATTCAATCACAATCTAGAGTTTGAGCGCTTTTGCTACATTAGTTTTGACAGGGTTATTCAAAAGATATTCATTCTTTTTTAATTTGTTGACGGTCCCCTTTGGAGTTTCGGGAAAAATTCTTCACGGAGATGTATGACTTATACTATTATATTTTTACACTAAGAGTTTCGAGATGATTCCTCATGTATTTTTCTAGATATTTAGTAAAATGTCTAAAATAGCAAGTGTCCCATAATCAATGGCAATATAGTGTATATGGCCTCTGTTCACAGAATTGCTTAATTGTGGGAGTGAATAAAACAGATTTTATGCACCTTCCAAATGGACTATCTATTTTTACTTCTTCTATCTTTACAAGAAGAATGTATTGGATTCGTGAAAATTTTCGAATTCCGTTTTTCGATAAATTCACACATTTTCCGGATCAGAGATTCGAAAAAACATATTTTTACAAAATATCTGTCTGTGAGTCTGTTAGTCTGTCTGTATGTGACATTAATTTTGTGGGCGATCTGTCTCAAGAACTAATTCACAGAATTTTCACAAAACTTTAGATTCAATTAAAACTTGATATAAACTGGATCTGATTAGTTTTTGGTGTATATTGACGAACAGGTGGCGCTGTTATGCTGCCTTTTTCACGATTTCTACAGTACCTATATCTCAACAACAAACGGACGGATTAACATAAAACTTCAGATTCTGTTAGTCCTTGATATAATACAGTTCTGATTATGTTTTGGTGTAAACCAGACGACAGGTGGCGTTGCTATGTGGTATTATACATGATTATTGCAATAGCTCTATCTCAGTGACTAATGCACGAATTTTTATCAAATTTCAGATTCAGTTACTTCTTGATATAAATTAGCATTACTTTGTTTTTAGAGTAAATCGCTCAACAGGTGTCATGGAGTTTCTGCGATGATTCAATCTCAATTACAAATATACGGATTTTCATCAAATTTCAGATTCAGTTAAAACTTGAAATAAGTTGTTGCAGATTAGATTTTGGTGTAAATTGCCTAACCGGTGACGCTGCTATGTTTCAATTTTCTGGAAGTATTAACGTATATGAGATAGAAGAAAGTTTCGGAATTGGCACATCTGGCTAGTTTTCTAAATGGACTTGGTCTACTATGGTTGTGAGTCCGTCATATGTGCGACATAGTATGTTAAAATTTAGTTTATTTAGAAAAAGCGCAAAACATTATAAAATTCCACTTCAACAATTTGTACCTATAAGCGGAAATGTATTCCAATTCTTTTGTAGAGTATCTGTGTTTTGTAGAGTATCTTATAATTATATGATATAAATATTTTAATCACATCCCATAATATGAAAAAAAAAATTAAATTTAAAATTGCATATCACAACTCAACATGATTGTACATCAAGTATTGCTCACAGTCAGTAAATACTGTAAATAATTCTTTTGCAAGGCTCTGTAAAAAAAAAATCAATTCTACGCACATCGTATTCTTTAGTAAACATCTCGTAGTGTATTTTGGTGATATACATTAATTTCAACACATTTGTAGTAGTTCAACCTCATTAAACACCATGGAAAAGTTTTCACCTTAGCCCTTAATGTAACAGTTATTATCTTGAGTGTCTCTGTCAATGAGCTACTAATGCTACACATTTCATTTTCAATACCGAACATGCCATGGGGAAATTTCATGGCATTCTGACTGTGATGACGCGATTTAAAGAACGGACAGGAAAGCGGAATTTGTAACGAATTTTCGACAATGTTGGAAAGTGTTAAACATTTTTTAATAATATCTCATCAGTTTTGAAATTTCTTCAGAATGTGCTTCTAAGCCTGATGCGTGATTTTTTTCTTTCTGTTATTTTAATCATAAAAAGTGGAAAAATTCTTAAACGCTCAGTTCATTTTATTAAAATATGTTATCCTATACGGTTTTTGAAGGATCACTCTGTAAGGGTAAGATATTGACATAGGAGTAACGCTTTTAAAGAATATTTAAAAAACATAATATGGAAAAAAAATGTTAAATTTAAGAAAGCAAGCCTTAAGTGAAGACGCACTTCCACCAATTATTGCTCACAGACAGTAAATACTGTAAACTGAATTCTTTTGTGTGTCCCTGTAAATGAACGAAAAACACTATGAATGCCCTATTATATACTACAAATCTTGTAGCGCGCCTCAGTGATGGATATCAATTTCAGCAAATTTGAAACAGTGCAATAAACAGTACATAATTTGAAAAAGTAGTGTAATACCATTAAAATATGTATTTTTTTTAAAATCTTAGACCATACTGTAACGGCATACTTTTGAATGTCCCTGTCAATGAACTAGAAATTGCTATCCTGACTTCACTTTCAATACCGAACATGCCATGTTGACATTCATAAACATGTATCAATTTAATGGCAATCAGAGCAAATTTACTCGAATTGGACCACGGATAGGCAAACCGAATTCATAACTACTTTTCGAAAATGTTGGAAAGTTTAAAAAAAATTTTAAATATTTTAGGTATATTCCTTTAGAGTTGGAAAATTTTTCATAAAGTGCTTCAATGCCTAATGGATGATTTTTCGATCTAATACTTAAATCATAAAGAAGTGGAAATACTCCCAAACGCTCAGTTCATTATGATATCGTATTTTGTCAGATACAGTTTTCAAAGGAACACTCTTAAAGGGGAAAATATAGGCATGGTGTAACGCTTTTAGCAAAGGAGAAATCCATTTTAAAATTCACAAAATAGCCTATCTTTACGAAAATGTAGTTTGTTAAAAATATAGTAACTTGTGCAAGATAACATTAACGACTTAGAAAGCGAAGTTTTAAAGAGTTTCAGCGTATTAAACAGCAAATAAATAAAATTGAGAGTCCAAAATTTAAAATTTACAGCGTATCCCAAACAAATACTATTTCAACAAAGACAATTATTTAGTACAGGAAAAATTAATAACTTAGGAACATTGGATTTAAAGCGATACAATGCATAAAATTACAAGTAAATAAAACTGATAAGCGAAATATTTTAAAAATCGTAAAATAGCTTGTCGTTACTAAAATGCTGTGCCGGTAAAAGATAATTATTTAGTAATATCAGTATGTGAAATAAAGAAAAAAACAAGAAAGAACAATTATGTGTCAAACGTTATGTTATGAAATCCTTTCCAACGCCTTTGGAATAGTGTAACAAATTTTCACCGCTTAATAAGGGGTGAAGTAATAGTATTTTGATAAATTCATAACAGCCGTATATATGACAAAAATATGTGCTACATAATATGCTAAAATTTAGTTCATATAGGAAAAATATAACTCAGTGTAAAGTTCCCTTTACACAATTTTCTCCTATAAACGGAGATGTATGTAATGATTATGGCTACGCTTGTATATTATCTGTAGTTTTTATACACACCAAGTAATATTAAAACAAGTAAGAAAAATCATGCGTTAAGCATAGATTATAAAACTCTTTCCAACATTTCCTGTAATCTTTAACAAAACTTTGGTAATAAAAAACTTAGGAAATAAAGTATTACTGTCCTGGCCAAATCCGTATTCCAATACACTGTAAAAAAAAAAAGGGTCGATCTACTAAAAAAAGTTAGTGATCCTTGTAATTACTAAACAAATTTTAGTAATCTTACTCGGTTACAAGGAATCTGTAAGAATTACTAGAAAAAAGCTTGTAACGAATAGAGTTAATAGTTTTACATTTTAATAGCTATTATTAAAACTCACTTGGTGTGGCCGTGATATCCTAGTGGTAATAGCACCGAACTCCAGGCTGAAAGTACCTGGGTTCGATGCTGGCCGCCACCAAATATGCACCGAATGTATGCAATGTATGTAATTGTTAAATAAAGGGATTATGAAAGTCCTGTCGTAGCAGTTACCATGGGTAATGATCTCTAAACTTTCCCTCCCCTTTAGAAACATGTCAAAATAGAGCAGGTAGCAATGTTTGGTGCTGCCATCTATTGCGGCTTTGCCAAAAATCTTTCGTTTCAGAAGTCTTTCTTTTTACCCACTGGATGCAGCTCGAAGGAGGCTCCTGCCCTTCGGGCACACGTAATGGTTACTAAAAATAATTTTGGAGCTATTACTAAAATTTGCTATGTGGCTCATACTAAAAAGTTTTAAGTTAGTTATACAAAAAATTCTTTTGTTCAGTTTACAAAAGAAATGTTCGTTTCACTTGCAAAAAAAAAAAAAAAAAAAAAAAAAAAAAGTTTGTAATGGTTATTAAAATATTCTGTGGAATACAAATTTACTAAGAAATTTTTAGTAACCTCTTGAATTTTTTTTTTTTTACGGTGTACTTTTGAACACCCCTATATTTGATCTGTCGATTATAGACTATATAATGGGAAAATTTAGTTTAGCAAGAAAATGCCTAACTGCTTGAAATTTTCCTTTCTGCAATTTATTCTAATAGATGGAATCATACTTGAGTACTTCTGTTCAGCCCTGTAGTTTACTAGTACCTTTAATACAAGAAAGTATTTTTCTAAAATTTAATTCAAGCAAAAATACTCTTTAAACTACTTAAATCACATTTCAAGAAATTATCATCCAAAGAAGACCATGTATTCTGTTCCTTGATTGACCTTGTATATCATTTTATCTATATTCTGCAAAAATTTCTTAGTAAATTAAATGCTGTTCAACATAAAAATGCATAACTCATTTCCTTTCAATGCATTACCTTTCTGAGACCTTTCATGTAACCCTGTATATATAAATTGTGTTACTATTAGAATTTATATACATTATATAATATGCATACATTTAGTAAAACTTAAAAGCGCATATTAGAATTAACAAACCATTTCATCCACCCAACAGCAATCATCCATATTATACAGTATTTCGGATATACTATTTGAATTCTTCTTACAGCCATCCGGTTAGATGGACAGACAAACCGAAAGGGAAAAAGAAAAAAACTTTTCAAGTTTGTTGGAAAGTGTTAAGAAATAGTAGTTACTTTAAAAAACACACTTCTAGCAATTACGGCTAGGTAAAACTGAAACTGAATTCTTTTGTGCCCTGTAAATGAATTACAAATACTATGGGTTTTATATTCTACGGTAAGTTTCTTATTCGGATATTCCGGTGAGAGCCCTGAGCGCACGTGCTTTTCAGTGTTTTTAATTTAACCAGTTTCCCTTTAAAATTTGCCTGGTTTCAATTTTTGAATTTTTATCTACTTGGTTTCCGCTTGAGTCTCAGCTATTTGGGACGTAGATAGGGACCTTTCAACCTGGCTTGAGCTAGAGAGTCGGAATAAGATAAGAGAAGCTGGAGGACCGCGGGTGGAATGCGCGCGCCACTCTCCGCAGAAGCTGCAATCGGTGATGTACATATCAATTTCAATATGTTTGAAATAAAATCATTATTATACTTTGAAAATGATTTTCCCGATAAATCAATCATAAAGCAACGGAATTTTTTGAGTGTACCTCTAAATTAACTATGAAACTCTTCATTTTTAATACCGGATCTGCTATAGAACAGCCCAATAACGTATATAAAATACATAGCAATCTGAGAATATCTGTGCGAGCTAGAGCTCGGGGGGATAGTGCTAATACAAATGAGCAGAATTGATATAAAGGAAAAAAAATAGAAAAGAAAATAGGAGGAATCTAAATTAGTTATTTTAATGTCGCATAAATTATATGCATTAAAAATCCCTTTCGGCATGGCCTATAGGCGGAGGTAGATTTCGAAGTTTTCATCTCAAAAAAAAAAAAAAAAAATGCCCATCTCTACTCAAATGCTCATTTTGGCAATATATTTTGAATTATATTCTTACTTTATTTAAAAACTTGACCAATATGCTCATTATATAGTTCCTAAATAACAAAAAAAAAAAAAAAAAAAAAAAAAACCTGTTAATTAAATTCGTTTGACAGCAAAATTGAATTTAAAAATGAGTCATAAAATAACCAATTTATTATTTTAATACATCCACAATTCTTTAATCAAGATCGCTTTGAGAAATTTTGTGCGAAGTGCCAACTTTGACAGATTTTTTTAAATATATATTTAGCCTTTATCAAAAATCTGACCAATACGGCACATTACACAGTTCCTAAATAACAAATAACTGTCAATTGAATGCGTTTGAGAGCAAAATTGAATTTAAAAATGAGTCATAAAATAAACAATTTGTTATTTGAATACAACCTCAATTTTTTTTATCATGATCGCTTTGGGAAATTTTTTTGCGAAGTGCTTACTTTGACAGCTTTTAAAAAATATATATTTACCCTTTATAAAAAAAATCGACAAATACGCACATTATATAGTTCCTAAGTAACAAAAAACTGTCAATTGAATGCGTTTCAGAGCAAAATTGAATTTAAAAATGAGTCATAAAATAACCAATTTGTTATTTGAATACCCACAGTTCATTAATCATGATTGCTTTGGGAAATTTTGTGCGAAGTGCCCATTTTGGCATCCTTTTTTGAAATATATTCTGCCTTTATCAAAAAACTGGCCACTCCGTCACATTATATAGTTCCTAAATAAGAGAACCTGTAAATTAGAAGCGTTTGAGAACAAAAAAAGATTTAAAAATGACTCGGTAAAAACGCAATTTCTTAAATTTCCTCAAATTTTAATCAGGATAACTTCGTGAAATTCTGTTCAAAATACCCTTTTTGGCAGCCTTTTAAAAAATATATTCTGCCTTTATCAAAAAACTGGCCAATACGTCAAGTTATATAGTTCGTAAATAATAGGACCTGTAAATTGGATGGGTTTGAGAACAAAAATGAATTTAAAAATGACTCATAAAAAACGCAATTTGTTATACTTAATGAATTTTTTAATGATGAAAACTTCGGGAAATCTGTTCAAAATACCTTTTTTGGCAATATTTTTAAAAATATATTCTGCCTTTATCAAAAAATTGGCCAATACGTCGCATTATGTAGTTGCTAAATAAGAGGATCTGTCATTTGGATACGTTTAAAATCAAAAATGAATTTTAAAATGAGTCAGTTGGATTTGAGGTTTTTTCTCCAACTCCTATTTTTGTTTAATTTATTTTTGCTATAAGAATTGGTTCTATGAAAAACTTGTCAATATAAAAGTTGTAGATATTATTGTGAAGATGTAAAATAAATTTAATTAGATTTAATTGCTTAAGAATTGAGTAAGTTATGGGTTTTTTTCTTTTTCCTCCCCCCTTTTTCTTTTCGTTTTTAATTTTTTTCATCGGTAAAAATTGGTCCTATCAAAAACTTGTAAATACAAAGGTTTTAGATAATATTGAGTACATTTATATAAAATTTAGTTGGATTTGATATCTTGAGAATTGACGAAGTTATGAATTTTTTTCTCCCAAAAACCATGTTTTTTTTCGCCCTTTGAGCCCATTTTTAACTTTATCAAAACTCTGTCACGCATAAACTTTTTCCTCATTTTTTAGAAGTAATATAAACTTTAAACTGGTTCGATATCTATTTTAATTAAAAAGTTATCGCGTTTTTTCTGTTTTCACAAAACCCTCCTAACTTCCACCCCCTTGGTCCGATTTTGCCCATTAACGAACTTAACCGAGATTTTATGCCCCTTGATTTTATGTAAAAGTTTGAAGAAGATCTGAGCATAATTATGGAAGTTATCGTGTCTAGAAGAAAGTGATATACACCGATAGATAGATAGATAGATAGATAGATAGATAGATAGATAGATAGATATATAAACTTTTTTACTGATGGTAGTTTTGGGGTCTAGGAGTCATGATTCATGTAGATCCGCAAAAAATTTTCAGAAATTCCAACATGGGAGACAATGCAATAGGCAGTATTTCATACGAAATCTACCTAATATTTCATACGAAATCTACCTAATATTTCATACGAAATCTACCTAAAAAAAGAGAATGGTTTGGTGAAGCTTTGAATACAAATCGAATTCTTTAAAATGCCTTTCAAAATGCTTCTTTTGGATATACAACATTGTAGCATACCAATTATTAATTTGGGTATTAATAAAAAAAGCATTAAATTAAAAAAAAAAAAAACATAAAATATATATTTTATTGTTTGAATGACGTTAATTAAAAGAAGAAGAAAAACCCGCAAGAAAAAGAACTATAAGAAAAAGAACCTATATAAAAAAGAAAAAGAACCTGTAAGAAAAAGAAAAAAAAAAACATTCATGAAGTGAAAAAAAAGAAACAAAATCATACTACATATTGTATGGGAATTTAGCATTAGAAATATTATTTATAACATAATTTTATATGAACATAAACTAAACCAAAATAAACCTTCATGCAAAACAATGTGAATTTCTTTTCTTTTAAAAAGTCACAGTTACAGTTGCCTTTAGGTGCTTTCCTAATTATATAAATAAGTAGCACCTGTAGTCGGGGCTGGTTCGCATATAACGGCGCAAAAACTTCTCATTTGAATGGTTTCAAATTTAATGTATATAACTTTTGTAGAATTTTATCGAGTCACTTAAAATTTTTATAAAAATCCAATTAAAACTTAAAAAGATAGTAATAAAGGTTTTCTTCATTCTGCTAAATCCTATCATATGTCATCATTTCAGTGATATCCTATGATAGGTATTTATTCAAGGTTGCCATAGTGATGACGTCCTATTTAAGATGGAGCCATATTATTTCCGTGTTTCTAAATTTAACAAGTATAATCGCAATAAATTTTGTATTCATGCATTTTTGCATATAACAATGCTACAGTTATTGCACTAAGATCTGAATGTTTAAAAAAATAGTTATAGTACTTCATTTGGCACGTTTAATGTGCATTTTCAGATTTATTTGAATCACAAATAGTTCAAAAATACATTTTCTTTCACGTATTTATTTATTTATTTTTAAATATTGGTAGTATAATTTCTAACCTATAGGGAAAAATCCTCATATGGATAATGTTTAATTAAACGTAAAAAAGACAAATAGTTCAAACAATTTTATTCGAACCCATTAAACAAAAGTCTCCAAAATATTGGTTGTAGTTTATTGTTATTCATTACAGGTTTATAGCATTTTAAAATTCTGTAGCTACTTTCTTTGATGATACATTTTCTATAGTGATTGAGATTATCATTACGATAAATATTGTATTCTTGAATATATTACACTTGACTTGTAGTCTAACAATGCAATAGAATAAAATTAAAATCATCACTAGATTTGTCGAGGTAGAGATATCACAAAAAAAATTTACATCCCTCATTCCTAATAATAAACTTTGTTGTAGATATCTATTCCAAATGCTATGTAGAAATTTGTCGCGAAGTTGCTATTTAAAATTGATACTGTAAAATGTTTTCGGTGCAAAATATTCTCTGCGACAAAATTTATCCCTAAAAAGTAGTTATTAGATAGATAATAGATATGAAGCGTAATATTATAACAAATTGAATTTCCAAGGCGATTTTCTTTAACCCGCGAGAACTCGCGCATGAGATTTTCTTTCTCCATCGTATCCTTTTTTAGACTATTTTTCATTTTAATAAAATTTCAAAATGGGATTTCGATTACTTTACCTCTTTTTTGAATAAAAGTACTAAGCTAAACAAAAAATTTGATATTAAATGACTGTAATGTAAAAGAAAAGAATTGGGCACCGTGAGAGAAATTCTCATAGCGAGTTCTCCCGGGTTAATAAATTCTATGTTTTACTCAATAGTAAAAAAGCATAAAATTACGGTGCAAATTTAATTTGATATATCGTTTGATTATTGCTGAAGATTAAAAATTGTGTACATTACTGTAGGATAAACGGTTTTTAACACAAACTTCAATTAAAATCTGTTCTGTTATATATAATTATCTTCCTATGAAAATATATAAAACAATAATAGAATATAATAATGCAATGATACAATAATATATTCATAAATATTTTTTTATGATCATACCAATTAATTGTATAAATATGGATTAATGGTTATGTGCCTCGGGCCGTACATAGAATGTCATCGGGTTGCGAGTATGGCTTATATAAATTAATGCAGAATCATAGATTTTTTAAAAGCATAAACGAAGACAAAATAACATAGGGAAATTGCTGTATTTTTAGCCTACTCCTTAAGTTAATTAACTTAAAATTAATAATTTTTTAAAGAAGAATTTACGTTCAATGAAATATTTACTATACATTTTACTATTACAGTAAAACCTCTAAATAACGGATACCTCGGGAACGCAGAAATTGTTCGCTATTCAGAGGTGTCCGCTATTGGGAAAACCTCAGAGATTAAAAAACCGCTAAGAAATTTTTAATTTTTCTTTAATTTGCTTTTATATGTCCTAAAACCTCTATTATATAATTAATCAGAAATCAAAATTATTTTTTAAGCAATAAAATTGAAATAAAATTATGCACGCTTTTATCCACTGTTTATTATATTATAGAGAAAAAAATCTTTACAAAAGTTTATTTTTGCTTGCGATTACATGTAATTTGTTTTTCTGTGTGATGTTATTGTTATTGGACATTGTAGAGTTCCGGACGAGGAAGGAGGGATTGCACTTTTTGATCTTTAAAAGCATAAAATCTCAAAATGTTCTTGGACGAGATTTCAATAGTCTGGGAGATTATTTCTCCCGGGCAAGCCTCTGAATTTAGCGCTGAACGTTGGTGGGGGGGGGGGGGGGGAATTTTCCCCAGCTCTTTACCTACATTTCACTGTGATCACAAAATTTGTGACACGTTGTCCAGATAAATTCAGAGGCTTTTTTACTTTTTATTTACCCATCATACGTAGTATAGGGTAAATCTTGTAATCGTTTTGAAAATCGAAATTTTTTTTGGCGGATTTACACGTTTACACGCTTACGTTACACATTTACGGGACACACTGGAGGTTTCGAAAAACATATTTTTAGAAAAAAAAAATTGCCGTCCGCCCGTCTGTCTGTCTGTAAACGCTCTATCTCCCAAACAAATTGAGATAGAGACTTGAAATTATGTATGTACTTAGTATGTAATAATCGGACGAAGCCCATTTAATATCAATTACCTCGATTATCCGGAACTATTTTTTTCGGACTCCCGAAAAATTCGTTCTGGTGAAAGATATAAAAAAATTTCGATTTTTTTTTTATTTTAAGGAATGGACGTAAAAGGCAATAAAACAACACAAATTTTGCATGCAGAACGATGTCGATCGGATTATTAGTTGCGGAGATATGTGTAATCCTGTTTTCTACATTCTTCGATTTTTCATGACCCTGTATTTCTTTCAAATTTCAATTCACAGATATTTTTTTAATTGGAAATGAGCCGCTTAATTCGACGCAGTAAATTTTTAGTTAATATGATTATTATTTTTTGAGTTATAAGGATGTTTCTTTTACGCAATCCGGTGCTACTTGAGTATTTTTGCGTTTTACATAATTTGTTGAAATTGGCTCATCAGCAATTCATTAATTTAAACAATGCAATTCATTCATTATCATTATAATGTATATTAAGATTATTTAATTATGCGTTTAAATTTTATTTTGAAATTGCCATAGATAGTTTACACGCATCTCATTTTCATATTTTATATTATGATGGGTAAGTATTACGGTGGCACCCCAACGACTAGTTTCATTTTTTTTTTCAGTTTAAAAAATACTTTTCATCTTTCATCGACGAATAAAGTGTCCACTATTCGGAATGTCCGTTATTCAGGGGTTAAACATACAAAAATTTAAGTTTTTGGAGTGGGGATAGGAAAACTGTCCGTTAAATAGAGGTGTCCGCTATTCGGGAGTGTCCGTTATGGAGGTTTTACTGTATTTTATCATTTGCTATGAAATATATTATTCTCTTTTCGGATTAAACCGAAAACCTTTGTTTAAGCGACATTAAATAAATTAATGTTTTTTTTAAAAGGCTGCTCTTTTATTTCTACATCAGATAAGTCACCGCATTAACCAAACAATAAGCACTAACTACTCAGCAAGTGCGATTATTTTAAACAAATCGACCTATCTATCACATTATCTCCAGCTGATTCTTTTCCGTGCCAATTTGGCATCCTCGAGCGCTATCGAAAACGACGCCAAGGTTTTGTTTCCCGGCAACCCTTCGACATTGAATGGAGCGCGGCCTTCGGCATCTTTATTGATCAATCTTGCTGCTCCTGTAGCGAGTGCCAGTCTCGTGTGCCAGCCGTGCCACTGTGGATTACCGTTTGTGGCACCACATGGCACCCTGAAGGACTAAACCCCAAGGGGCCCCCATGACGACACAGCGAGAGGGGCCCAACGAGGGCCACCACTACCAATACGTGGGCCCCTACAGGATAGAGAAGACTCTCGGCAAAGGCCAGACAGGTAAGTCTGAAATATCGTCTGAGCGGGGGTGGGTTTGTCCCCACGTGATGCGGCGTCTACCGCCCTCCCCTTTTTACATATGGTTTGGTTGTACTGCAGCATCAACTGTTTGTCTCTCTGACAGTGATACATTCAATTTAAATGGAGAGTCCATTTAAATTAATGTTCACTTTGTTATAATATTATTCTGCTAAATGATTTGCATATGGTACATCACTTGGATAGGATGCTGATGTTTTTATGTCATCAGTTTTATCATGCAAATATTAAGGGACCATTTTATGTAATACACATCTTAAAATGAATTTATTGAATACACAAATCCGTACGTACATCCATAATTAATATAAATGTGGAATGCTAAATAAAAAAGAAACAATTATTGAAAATTACTTTCGCTATAGGCTTTGTTATTATTATGTTTTTTAGGGTACTGTTTTTTCTGCTATTTAAAATTATGTACTCATACAGAAATACCCAGTTAAAAAAGGATTCCAAGATGATAATATATTACTGTATTATTGTTACTTCTTATTTATCATGCAAATATTAAGAGAACATTTGGTGTAATACACATCCTATAATGAATTTATTGAATTCACAAACCCATAACGTACATCAATAATTAATATAAATGTGTTATGCAAAATAAAAACGAAGCAATTATTGAAAATTACAACACACTTTCGCTACAGGATTTGCTATTATTATGGTTTTTAGGGTACTGTTTTTTCCCATATTTAAAATTATGTTCTCATGCATAAATACCCAGTTAAAAAAGTATTCAAAGAAAATAATTTATTATTGCATTATTATTGTTTCTTATTATTTATCATGCAAACATTAGGAGAGCATTTGATGCAATACGCATCGTAAAATGAATTTATTGAGTACACAAATCCGTATCGTACATAAATAATTAATATAAATGTGTAATGCTCAGTAAAAACGAAACAGTTACAGAAAATTACACACTTCCGCTATAGACTATGCTATTATTATGTTTTTTGGCGGTACTGTTTTTTCACATATTTAAAGTGATGTACTCATATATAAATGCCCAGTTAAAAAAGGATTCCAAAAAAATAATTTATTATTGCATTATTAGTGCTTATTATTTATCGTGCAAATATTAAGATAACATTTGATTGAATATGCATCGTAAAATTAATTTACTGTAAACACAAATCTGTAACATGCACAAATAATTAATGTAAATACTTAATGTAATGCTTGTAAAACGAAACAAGTATAGAAAATTAAACAAAACTTCCACTTTAGGTTATACTATTATTATGGTTTTGGGGGTACTGTTTTTTCCGGTACTTGAAATTATATACTCATACATAAATGCCCAGTTGAAAAAGGATTTCAAGAAAATAGTTTATGCTTGCATATGATGCTAATTTTTCCATGTTTCTATGCCACAAATTTTATTATGAATTTCCTAATATAACATATTAAGGGAAAATTTGCTGTAATACGCATCGAAAAATGACTTTATTGAATAAACAAACTATTAACATACATTAATAATTAATATAAATTTGTAATGCTAAGTAAAAACGAAATAATTGTGGAAAATTACACGACATTTCCGCTATAGACTACGCTATTGTTGTGGTTTTGGAAGGTACTGTGTTTTGATATATTTAAAATTACATAGTCATATATAAATACTCACTTGAAAAAGGATTTCAATAAAATAATTTATTATTACACTATTATTGCATATTATTTATCATGCAAATATTAAGAAAACATTTGATGTAATACGCATCGTAAAATGAATTTTTTAAATACATAAATCCGTAATGTATATAAATAATTAATATAAATGTGTAACGCTAAATAAAAACGAAACAAGTATAGAAAATTATACAAAATTTTTGCTTTAGCTTATGTTATTAATATGATTTTTGATACTTTTTTCACATATTTAAAATTAGGTACTTATACATAAATACCCAGTGGAAAAAGGATTTCAAGAAAATAATTTATTATTGTGTATGATGCTAATCTTTTCATGATTCTGTGCCACCAATTTTATTATGCATTTCTTAATGTTACATATTAAGAGAACATTTGATGTCATATGTGTCATAAAATGATTTTATTGAAAACCCAAATCAGTAATATACATAAATAATTAATTTAAATATTTAATGTAATGCTTGTAAAACGAAACGAGTATAGAAAATTGTACAAAACTTTCGCTTTAAATTACGTTATTAATGTGGTTTTTGGGGTGCTGTTTTTTCACATATTTAAAATTATGTACTCATATATAAATACCCAGTTGAAAAGGGATTTCAAAAAAAATAATTTATTATTGTGTATGATTCTAATATTTTCATGTTTTTATGCCACCAATTTTATTATGCATTTCTTAATGTTACATGTTAAAAGAACATTTGATGTCATATGCATCGTAAAATGAATTTATTGGAACCAAAAAACCGTAACATACACAAATAATTAATGTAAATAACGAAAACAGTATAGAAAATTATACAAAACTTTCGCTTTAAGGGTGTATTCGAAAAAACGCTTTTTCATCTTCAACAGCTCGAAATTTTCCGATACAATTTCATACATATTTTTAATAGTAGAAACATGAAACTTGCTGAGGAGATATTTGAAGAGACGTACAAGGTGCCATGTAATGTCATTTTACGCTCAATTTATTAGAATTTGATTTATAAACAATTAACTTCTCAGTATTACCATTTTTTTCGTTCTCAGATCTCCCGCTCCGGAAAAATCGGTTCAAAATGCTGTTTTTGAATGCTTTTTTTTGCAATATTTTCTGCATTTATCAAAGAATCGACAATCATGGCACCTTGTGTACTTTCTAAATAAGACAATTTGCCAGTTTGATGCATTTGAGAGCAAAAATGAATTTAAAATTAAATCGGAAAATAAGCAGTTTGAATCGAAATACACCCTTAAGTTTTGCTATTACTATGGTTTTGGGAATACTGTTTTTTCCGATATTTAAAATTTTGTACTCATACATAAACACTTTGTTAAACAAGAATTTTAAGTAAATAAATTATTATTGTGAATTATGCATATAGGATACTAATTTTTTCATGTTTCTATGCCACTAATTTTATTACATATTTTTAACGTTAAATATTAAGAGTGCTTTTGATGTAATATGCATCATAAAATGAATTTATTGAATACATAAATCCGTAACATATATAAATAATTAATATAAATATGTACTGCTAGTAAAACGAAACAAGAATAAAAATTATACGCTACCTTACGCATATTTTGCTGTTATGATTTTTGGAGTGCTGTTTTTTCACTCATTTAAAATTGTTTACTCGTATATAAAGAACTCAAAAGCCAAGTGGTAGAAGTTACAAAAATTAGATTTGGTCTAAACTAAGTTCAAAGATAATTGATGTTAAATTTGAACATCAATAATAATTGATTGAATTGAAATAGGAAACTGCCGCTTGTTTCATTCTGGTCTTTGAACTCTTGTTTCAATAAGTGTAAAAAGTAGGGTGGAATTATCTTTAAATTTATAATTCATTAATATTGATTATTATTTATTGTTATTTAATATTGTTATTATTTAAGTGGTTTATCTCTAGAACGCTGCACATAATTAGAAAATCACTTATATTTCATTATCTGAAAAAAAAAAAAAAAAAAAAAAAAGCCCATTTCCGGGTCGTCTGTGCATTTAGTTAAAATTTTTCAATTTTGTCATGTATACCAACTGGCTCCTGGGGTCCTCATATAAATACCCTGTTGAAAAAAAAATTGCATATAAATAATTTATTATTGTGCATTATGCACATATGACTCTAATTTTTTTGTGTTTCTATGCAACCTCTTTTATTATACATTTCTTAATGTTTAAATTGATGTAATATCCGTCTTATAACAGATTTATTGAAAGCGAAAGTTTGTACACTGTAAAACATTTGTGGTAACGCTACTCCATAAAATTGGTGGCAGCTACGATTTACACTTCATTGAGTAATTTTTCACTTACATGATGGTGTAATAAAAACATGCACTACTGGTCTAACATTGCAATGTTACACCGATTATATCGGTTAAAATACTCCACCAAATTGGAGGCAGCAAGGCCGCCACCAGTTTTATGGAGTAACGTTACACAAATGTTTTACAGTGTAATGTAAGTGATAAGCCATTGATATAAATATATCTAATGATTGATATAAATGTATAAAATGATATGAGAATTCCGTTTTAGGATATGGTATTATTATGTTTTCATATTTTTAAAATTTTATATCCGTATACAAATGCATTCAAAAAATAAATTGCATTTTAATAGCTGTTTGAACAAGTTGTAAATTGCACGTGAAGCGTAGCAAATGAGGTGCATTCGTACGATAACGAAGTTTTAAAAATATCACTCTCATATATCAATCTCATAAAATTGTAAATAATTACAATTAAAATGCGCACCAAACAATGTTCTCTCTATACCATTATGCAATGGAATACTTTTTTGTGGCCTTGTAAATCAATAACAAATGTTCTTTGCACCACAGATTATGCAAAATGTATATTATAATATGTACTTTATAGATGCATATCAATTTTATTACGTTCGAATAAATGTAACACCATTAAAATGCATTTGAAACATTTTTCCCCCATTAACCGTAATGTAACGGAATACTTTTGATTGTCCCTGTAATTGAACTATCCATCCGATTTTGATAAAATTTGAAATAACTCGAAAAAATTATGTAATAATTGTGTATTTAAAATTTCAAACGATAAAAATGCATTTGAAACTTTTTTCCCCGTTGACCGTAATGTAACGGAATCCTTTTGGTTGTCCCTGTAATTGATCTATGCATCCGATTTTCATAAAATTTGAAATGACTCGACAAAATTATGTAATAATTACATATTTTAAATTTCAAACGATTCGGTTGGGTAGTTTTTGCGTTGTTATATGCGGACGGACAGACAGACGGACGGACGGGCAGACGGACGGACAGAACGACAACAATAGGTGCTACGTATTTACATAATTACGAACGCACCTAAAAATGATTTAAAGTAAATAATTCCTCTTGGTCATTATAATAATTTACATAATAATTCATGCGAGTCATTTATTGAAGTAACCAATCAATTTTTATGTGCGTTCGTAATTATGTAAATACGTAGCACCTATTGTTGTCGCTCAGTCCGTCCGTCTGTCTGTCCGTCCGCATATAACAACGCAAAAACTACCCAACCGAATTGTTTGAAATTTAAAATACATAATTATACCATAATTTTCTCGAGTCATTTCAAATTTTATGAAAATCGGATGGATAGATCAATTACAGGGACAATCATAGGGATTCCGTTACATTATGGTCAATGGGGAAAAAATCTCAAATGCATTTTAATCGTTTGAAATTTAAAACATATAATTATTACGTAATTTTATCGAGTCATTTCAAATGTTATGAAAGTCGGATGCATAGATCATTTACAGGGACAATCAAAGGTATTCCATTACATTACGGTCAATGGGAAAAAAGTTTCAAATGCATTTTTATGATGTTACACTCATTCGAACATAATAGAATTGCCATGAATCTATGAAATATATACTAAAATATGCATTCTGTACAATCTGTGATGCAAAGAATTTTTATTATTAAATTACAGGGTCACACAAACGTATTTCACTACATAATGCTACACGGGGAAACATTGTTTGGGGCGTGTTTTAATTATATTCTACTATTTCACATTTTATGAATAAGATATACGTTGCTGATGTGTAATAAAAATTACTTTCTGCATATTTACAGAAACACAAAGATTTCGACTACTATACTCTATCCGAAGTACACTCTACTATTTCAGCAAGATCTGAATATTTTTAAAACTTCCTTCTCGTACGAACGCACCTCATTTGCTAAGTTCACGTGCAATTTCCAACTTGTTAATTACTACATGTGTATGATATTCACTTCTTTATCTTTTAATGCCTTTAGTTTTAATATGCAATTATCAAGATATCTTTTGATGTATTATGAATGATAAAATGGGTTTACTGAAAACACAAATTTGTGACATAATTAATTGTTATAAATGTTTAAAATTAAGTAAATAAAGTAAAGAAAATAATTTCACATTTACACCATAGCCTGTGCTGCTATGACTACTGGTTTTAAACAATTTTTAAATTTTATATCCACATACAAGCGTAGTCAATATATATATATCTATTTTAAGTAATTATATTAAAAAAAATATTTCAGTATGGTGTATAATGTGCAGATGAGGCAAATCTCTTTAAGCGTTTATGGGCCCCACTTTCATTATGTGAATTTTAAAATATCATTTCATGTAATATGCATCATAAAATGAATTTATTGAAATAACAAATATGTAATATAAAGAATTAATTCATACAAAATTTCAGACCCATAAATAATGTTGAGAAAATAATATGAAATTTTTTGTTATAGCCTATGCTGTTATTACAGTTTTATGGTTACTGGTTTATTAAATTCTTTTTTAAATTTTGTATATAGATACAGGATGATCTGCAAGTAAGATCCTGATTTCAAAATTAAATTTCTCAAAAACAAAAATCGATAGAATTATATGGTAAACAGTTTGCTTATTAGGTAAGCTGTAAAAATGTTATACAGAAACTTTGAATGATGAATATTTTAAAAACACTGTGTTCTGATTGCAAAGAATGCTTGACTTGACATTTTTCTGGTTTTAGATTGCTTGCAGAGAACTAGTTCTTCGGCGTACAGTGCCATATTTTAATGATTTTTGGTTCAGAAATTGTTAAAATATGGCACTGTTCGCTGAAAAAGTCTTTCTCTGCTAGCAATCTAAAACAAGAAAAATGTAAAGTCAATTATTCTTTGCAATCATAAAACGATCTTTTCAAAATATGCACCGTTCGAAACTTCTGTATAACATTTTTACAGCTTACCTAATAAGCAAATCGTTTACCGCATAATTTAATCGATTTTTGTTTTTGAAAAATTTAATTTTGAAATCGGGGTCTTATTTGCTGGATACCCAGTAAGTGTAATGATAACACTTATTAAATTTAAGTACAGGGTGGCGAGTGGTCACACACACAAAAAAAAAGGGGGGGGAACTACCAGTATTTTCGTACAATAGAAAATATTTCACATAATATGAAAGGATTAAGGAAGGCCGATTTCTCTTTAACAAAATACTGGCAATTAACACCTTTTTTGGCTGTGTTTTTCCCCATACGCTCGCCAACCTGAAGTATGTGTTTGAAAAATAAAATATAATTCAAATAAATAATTCTGTATGATATTTTATGTGCGTATGAGACTAATTTCTTCATGTGGGTATGGCACCAGTTTTATTGTGTATTGTAAAATAATTTTGATTGTCCCTGTAACTGAACTATGCATCTGATTTTAATAAAATTTGATATGACTCGACAAAATTATGCAATATTTATTTATTTTAAATTTCAAATGATTAGGTTGATTAGTTTTGCGTTGGTATATGTGGACTGGCAGACAGACAGACGGATAGACGAACAAACGGACTAACGGACTGAATGATGACTATAGGTGTTACGTATTTATATAATTGCATACGCGCCTATAAAGGTGAATATTTAACATTCTACGAAAACATAATATAACAGAATCACGGACGAAAATGTCTCTTCTGAGTAATCAACAATTCCGGAAAGTGCTCTTAAGCTTCAGAAGCAAATATACAAAGAAATTTCCATTTAGCTAAGTCTCATCGTTGCACTGAAACGCTACGTTATGAAGAGAATTCGTTAAACCAAAATCAACTCAAATTCATGACATTTGGATAATAAAATGCACATTGGTGAATATAAAAAAATACGGAAATTAATTATAAATTATGAAAAAAATACGCTGTAAAATTCCTATTAACCTCTTCAGACCTGAGGTACACAAATGTGTACCTCCATTCTTTTCCTCATAAAAGCTAAACCGTTTGATTTTTTTGCATTTTTACTTTACTTCTATACAACTGAATGTTTTTTTGCTTTAAAACAAAAACAAAAAATGTCAGCATTGATGAATATTACCTCATAAAATAAATATTATTTTTATCCGAGTTTCGAAAACACATTCAAGACATTGTGGCCAAAAAAGTAAGAAATATTCATGATTATTTAACTTAAATGCTTTATCATAAAAAATTTTGAAGTTTTTCTGATCATTTACTTGTTTAAAGACCTTAATTTTGTTATTGTGTAAATTTATATTACTGATAGTTAAACTGATGTTTTAAGGGGATTAGTACTTTTATATCCATATTTGTAAACCTAAATTACCAGTCCCCTTAAGTACTGATTTCATAAAAATGATTCTTTCTGTCATCTATGGTGTCATTTCAATTATGCAAAAGCAATAAATATATATTTGTAGCGTTATTTTATGCTCAGGTCTGAAGAGGTTAAATGTTATATAATGCAGTTTCTTTTGATACACTATAATGAAAAAACAACTTTACAAGTATTTTCAAGATATATTACATTTTTAATAACATAAATAAACGAATTAAAAGTTTTGGAATTCCAGACTATCATTTTCCAGTTATGTCATTCTGAGATGTGTCTAGAGTAAAGGGCCTTCTTTTATACTGTATAAATATCTTTCTAGTTTATTAAATTTTTAATTAATATTTATATTTTATTATAAAATGAATATACCGGGTGTCCCAAAAATGACTGATGAATTTTAAAATTCAATAATTTGCAAACGGTGAAAGCTATTTAAAAAATTTTTGCAGGAGGGTTATGTATAATGTCAGGAGTGTTTTCACTTTAATTTTTTATTTTAGTTCGAATGTCAAACAATAGATGGCGCTGACGGCAGTTGCAGGCCAAGGCTGACGCCGAAACTGAACTCACTCAGAACTGATCACCTGGCCTTCAATCGCCGTCAACGCCATCTATTGTTTGACATTCGAACTAAAATAAAAAATTACGTTAAAAAAACTCCCGGCATTATACATAACCCTCCTTCAAAAAATTTTTAAATAGCTGTCACTGTTTGCAAGTTATTGAATTTTAAAATCCATCAGTCATTTTTGAAACACCCGGTATGTGGAAAATAACAAAATCTATACTTTACAAATAATTTTCCATAATTAAATATGATTGTCACTGAAATGAATGTCATTTTCCAGGCATGCTCATTTAGTTATTTATCAGGTATAAATAGGGGCTGTAAAACGAAGCAATTCTACTTATTTTTGAGATAATTCAAATAAGAAGTAGTAAAATCATAGCTACCAGCAAGATCTTTTAGACATTTTTTTTTTTTTTTTGAAAATAATGCGATTAATGTCTTTGTAAGACTTGAATAATACTTTTAGTATGTCATTTACCTGGTTTCTATAAATTAACAAATAAAACTGAACATTAAATGAAATTTGAGCTACTATGTTGAAAAAATGTTCCTTTAAGCAAAATTATGTGGACTTTTGAATTCATTTGAAACTATTTTTTCCCATTGACCGTAATGTAACGGAATACTTTTGACTGTCGACAAAATATTCCGTTTATTTATTACCGTCTCCGGTAATTTGGTAGACCCTGTAATTGAACTATAGATCTGATTTTCATAAAATTTGAAGACTTGTCAAAATTATGCGACAATTATGTATTTCAAATTTGAAATGTTTCCGTTGGGTAGTTTTTGCGTTGTTGCGTTTGCGGACAGACGGACGGATTGAACGAGACTATAGGTTCTAGGTATTTACATGATTAGGAACGCATCTAAAAACTTAACAACGACAAAAAATGATTAAAATCATTTTTACCCGCTAAATTATTCCACCTTTAGCAGACTTTCAAAAAATTCCAACCGCCATCTTTCAAAAATAATTAGTTGAAAATGTACGTTTTTCTTTAAATTCAATTTTAGTAGATAGGGGACAGTAATTATCCAGTTAAATGGAAGAAATTTAAACTTACTTTCTTCTTTGATTGAATGTATAATTGAATAAAGAATACTGCCCTGTTAAACTGATGGCATTGAGCTCACAGGCTACAAATACTAATTGTACATTAAAGCCTTATATTTTCAAGGGTTAATTCCGTTCGAAAAAAAATTAAGAAGGAGAAACAGCTCTCCCCTTTCCTCTTTTTTTATACTTAATCATTGAACCTCCTATACTATCAAAGACATGCTTTATCATATAAAAAATCTATATCCAAAATTCAGAGCAAATGAGATAATTCTTAATAAAAACCCATTTAGCATTTATATAATTTAAAATGAGTTATCCCCCTCTTTTATACTTAACCATTAAACTTCCAAAACTATTCAGAGATTTGAACGAAATCTGAAAATTCTGCTTGAAAAACCCATTTATATAAATTAAGGGGGGGGGGGCATTAGAATCCTTGTTCCCCCTATTTATGCTTATTCAATGAACACCTAATAACAGTCACGGAATCGCCTCATCAGAATGATCCTAATCTAAATTTTGAACGAAAACTTAATTCTGCATGAAAATCCCATTTATATCAACTAACGGGGGGCATGAGCCTCCCGTTCCCCCTCTTATACATATCGATTGAACTCCAAAAACTAATCAGGGAAGCGCCTTGTCAGGATATACCTACATACAAAATTTCAAGTGGATCGGATATTTTTATCATGAGTTATCGCGTTACGCACGAACGTACATACAGAACGGACGGGCACATAAGCTCTCAGGCTATGATAGCCTGTGAGCTAAAAAAGCTATGAAGGAATCTCCATTAGATCAAGATGCCGGTTTGTCAACAAAAGATTTTTTTTAATTTAATTTTTGAATTCGCGAAGCTTGAATATGTGATAATGTTTTTATTTCTTCAAATTTTCTTAAAACATAGGATCAGGTGGACTAATTATGACCTTTTTGTACATTTTCAACATTGTTATTTTTCTAATAAACAAATTTATAGTTATTGTGAGAGGCTTTTTACTAAAATTTTCAAACACCAAATTTTTAATTTTTAATGGAATTTAAATTAATTTATTTAATCATATAATTAGCGATTTCGCATATTTTTTGCCTCCTTCCTACACAGAAAAAAAAAAAATTCTGTGTAATTGCAGAGAATCTAACTAGGGAACTCCAAGAAGTGTAAGTCATCGATTTTGACGAAAGTGATATCGTTGGAAAGATCTCATCGAGAGCAGCAAAAAACTCAATAGAACTACCCGTCGCAAATGAGTCGTTATCGAGATATCCGACAATTTATGTCATGTAACTAACTAGTGCATACTTAATGGGGAACCGCAAAAAATTTTAGTCTCGATTTTAACTAAAGTGATATCGTTGAAAAGATATCATCGTGAAGATTAAAAAATTAAATGGAATCACCGTCGGAAATGAGACGTTTTCGAGATATCCGACAGTTTGTGTCACATTGCTAATGCACACTGCCGGGAAACTGCATTAAGTGACATAAATTGTTGGATATCTCGGAAGCGGCTCATTTCAGATGGTTAGTTCTATTGAATTTTTTACTTCTCACAATGATATCTTTGCAACGACACCATTTTCATCAAAATCGAGAAAACATTTTTTTGCGGTCCCTCATTAAGTGTGCACCAGAACAGTAGGCACTAGCTACCTGACATAAATTATCGGATATCTCGAAAACAGCTCATTTCCGACGAGTAGTTCCACTGAGTTTTTTCTTCCTCATGATGATATCTTTTCAACGATACCACTTTCGTTAAAATCTAGACTAAAATTTTTTGCGGCCCCCCATTAAGTATGCATGCACTATTTAAGTGACATAATTTGTCGGATATCTCGATAACGGCTCATTTGCGACTGGTAGTTCCCTTGAGTTTTTTATTGCTCTCGATGAGATATTTCCAACGATATTACTTTCGTCAAAAACGGTGACTTACACTTCTTGCAGTTCCCTAGTAAGTGTAAACCCTTAAGTCTTATGGTAAATTACAGTCATTAGATAAACAGTGATTCTTTTAAATAACAGAGAATTTATTCGGTAAATTTACAACAGATTGTAAATTAGCATCGTTAAAAAAACACTAGAGTCTGTAAGTTTTTTTTTATGATAATAATTTAATGTAGTTTTCAAAATTAACAAACCACTCAATCTTCAGTGAATCCGAAAGCGTTCGAATTTTTCGAATAATTTTGACTTGTTTAATCCTTTATGTTTTACGTAATTTGTTTCTAGCCATCACGTGGTTTGAACTCGAGATCTCTTGACAGTTGAATAACACCCAGCTGAATAAACTATAGGAACTTTTGATAGATTGTTCAAAATAAGTCCATAAAAATTAAAGTAAATAAAAGTTCAAAGTAATCGATAAAAATCGCCACTAACACCAAGGAGATGATTTTTCTCTTTAATAAATTATTCTAACGTAATAAAAATAATGTTTTGAATTATAAGTTTGAACCAAAATAAAAGTACAGTCGGCTCTCATTAATTCGAAGTCTGATAAATCGAATCTTTGCTTAATTCGAACTATACACGAAGTCCCAAAATTTTCAATGGCAGAATAACGTTAAAAATGTTCATTTATTCAAACTCATTTTTTCTTGACTTCATTTAATTCGAACTAAAGAGAATTCTAATTTTTCATTTTCCCTTATTTTCTCACAGACTTCAGATCCTTGAAATAACTTTCTTTCTTTTATTTTTGTCAGAATTGTTCTGAAACTAGTATACATATAACCCCAATCATTTGATATCCGCTTTATTAGTGCTCCATCTCTCTATATCAATGACACCGCCACCCCTTCTTCCATTGTGTTTGTTTTTAATCCCTTAAGTCATTTATGTACTTATATTTTTTAATTTAATATTAAGTCAAATTCTAATCATAACAGCCGAAATAAGTTTAAAAAATTCTATAACATTAATTCCTTTACAATAGCACTCCTCTAAACATGTTTTCCTCTCATATTTTCCGTAATTCGAGCTCTGGATAATTCGAACACTTCTTGTGGTCCTAACGAGTTCGAATTAACTCGAACCCGTAAGACATGGTGACGTCACTGCAATGTCGTTGTGAAGTCACATTGTGACTTTGTGACCATCGATTGTCTATGTGACGTCACGTGACGTCGATGTGAAGTCACAGTGACTAAAATGTGAAGTCGTTATGGCCGTTTTAGAGCTTTTTTGTGACGTCATAATGTGACCGATTTGCGAAAAGTGTGTCATTTGTGACTACTTTGACATTAACATTGTGACAAAACTGGGACAAAAGCGACGATATTTAAATTGCCAGAAACATGTTTTGTAAAGTAAATAACATGTTTTGGAGAATATTTGTAATTTTCTAAAAATTTTTAAGAAAGTCACATCTCAGTCACAATGTGACGTCACTGAGTGTTGGCATTTTCGTCACAGATGTGATGTGACCAAAGTGACTCACAGTGACGTCATTGTGACGTCACTGTGACCATGCATGCTATGAAGGTATAGTATGAGGGAAATGTCGGTAAAATGATGACTTAGAAACTCGATTGAATGCATTTAATCGAGAACTAGTGTGAATTCACAGAGAAGTTCGTTTTTTTCCCCCGTGTTTTTACAGAAATTTTTAATAGTGTACTTTTGCATGTGAGAAAGAAGGCGTTTTTGTATTACTAACATGAGATAACTTGACTGAGTGAAACAGGATTTCACATTATTTCAACACTCAACACGCCTCTAGATTTTCAAATCTGCTTTATAATCAAGATTGAGTTTTGATTTTGTAAATCGAAAGTAAACATTATTTTATCATTTAAGTTTCCAAATCATAAATATATAAACATCATACGTCACAGTCTTTCTGTGACGTATTTTTTGTTTTTAATAGGTCAGTAGAGCTCAGCGTTCAATAACACAAAATTCAAACCAGACACAGTAATCTACACATTCGCTTGACTATCTGTGATGTCATAAGTACGAAATTATCAATAATGTCTTCATCGCTTCGGAAGGAAAATAATAACATGAAATCGGAAAATGAAAAAAGAAGATAACACAAGAAATCATATTACTATACTTTTTAAATAAATTAAAAATCGTTATATTACGTCCTAGTTTCGAAATAAATTTTATGAGAAAGTTTGTGTATGTTGTCATTTATTTGCACTTAAGGTTTTTAATTTAGGAAAATTTTAACTGCTTTTAATAAAATTATTTAAAATGTATACAATGTTGAAAAATGATATCATTCTCTGTACGCATGTAATGAATATTTAGAGAATATTACATTTCCACGCCATTTCAGTCAAAAGTTTCTGTTTTAGGAAGAAAAAAAAAACTTTTCTAGACATGACATCATAAGTGATCGCGTAGGTAACAATACTTTGTTATAATATGTATATGCATGGATGATTCATAAAAGATTAAAATAATAGTGCACATCCAAACATTTAACTTTCATCAGGAAATGCATGGTCGGAATTAAAACTCAAATATTATAAAGGCGCCGCAAGTGATGTTGTTATACAATGTAAAATACACAAAAAAACGATTAAGGGTGTTCTAAACTGAGCCGCTCAACAAGCGCAAAACGTTTTGACACATTTACAAATTCATTTTTTAACAGAAAGATATAAAATTGGAATGCCTGACTATGGAAGCGATTTCGAATCGAACTGAATTTTCCATTTTATGATAATTAAATTACCTATCCTGTTCTAAGATTCGCCATTTTTACTTTTCTTCTGAAGTACGGGATGCGCGTTATACACGCGTGTGCGGTATACACGAGTAAATACATAGTAAAGGGAAACATTTTCCAATGTGTTCCACCGCGACTGACAGTTGCACGATCGGATCAGCGGCCTTTAATTTATTGATCAAAGTGATATTTTGCATAGGTGTTTTTTCGTATTATAAATACTGACACAAAAATGATATTTGCTAAAAGTGATTTTTTTTTTTGTTTTTTTTTGTTTTTTTTTGTTTTGTTTTGTTTTAAACGCAAATACGGTCTGATAAATTTAGAACCTGTATTTTATAAAAGATTTCTGTGACTAATTTAATCTCAAAAAACTGAAGCGAGAAAAACTTAAAAAAATTACTTGCACAAAATTTAAGGAACCATATACACGCTGAAAAAAAAAAAAAAAAAAAAAAAAAGCGCTCAGACCTAGTATTTAGGGAGTTTGGCGGTGTACTGCAAAACATAGTGGACATTAAACCAAATCATTGCCATCTAATAATAAATACAAAAATGTCATGCAATTAATAAAATTATTTTAAAATGCACAAAAATAGGCGAATGTGCATTTTTTTTTTTTTTTTTTTTTTTTTTTTTAATAGAAATTCCTATTTTTTTTTTTAGCCAGGACTGTGCATATCAAATTTCAAAACTTTGTATCAACAGAAAGTGAGTAAAAATTAATACAAGATTTGACTGCCACATAGTAATATAATTGTAAGTTAAAAGAAAGTATTTAAAAATATTGCATATTTTGTTATTTATTTTTGTTTTATTTTATGCATTTTAGAACTTAAAATATCAGTTACAATTTTACGGCCAGATGACCTGCGCAAAACTATATAAATATCGATGTACCTGCATTTTGAGATTACATAATTATTATAATCTATCAATATTTATCCTTTATTAAAAATGATTGCATTGCTGCTGGAAACACCAGCATTGAGGATGCAGTTTAACTGAGAATATCCGAATGTTTAATTTGAATTGGACTGCGAATATTTAAACTGCCTTAAAATGCAAATACATTTAAATTAAATCACAAATATGCAAAATGTCATTGCTTCTACAAATCTCGGATTACAATAAAAGTATACTCATTTGCAGTTGAAGTGATTCCAGAATATTTGCATTATAATGTCAATGTATTTACTTCGGAATTTCTATTAAATGGAACACTGGAAATAATGTTTCCCTATCAGTTCTGGGTGATATACGGTTTAGTATTATAAGAATTGCAACACTTTTGAGAATGTTCATTTGGAGATATATAATGATATTTTAAAATTAAATAAAATATTAAATTATTGTGTATTTTCACTCGTGATTATAGTACATTTTGTAAATTAAGAAACATATCTTTTTTACTTATACATCATAACGTAGTATAGGGCAAGTCTTTCAGTCGTTTTGAAAATCAAAATAATATTTTGACGGATTTACACATTTAGGACACCAATGACTCAAAAAAAAAAAAAAAAAAAAAAAAAAAAAAAAAAAAAAAAGCCATTTGTCTGTTTCTGTGTCTCTCTGTTTGTGTTTCTGCAAACGCTCTATCTCCCGAAAAAATTCAGATAAAAACTTGAAATTTGTTATGTACTTTAGTATGTAAGAATGGAAAGAAGCCTACTTAATATTAGTAACTTCGATTATCCGGGAATATTTTTTTCGGATTCTCAAAATATTCGTGCTGATGAAAGGTATATAACAATTTTCGTTTTTCTTTCAATTTTAAACAGTGAATGTAAAAAAAAAAAAAAAAAAAAAAAAAAAAAAACAGAAATTATGTTTAATGAATGAAGTGTATCGGATTATTAGTTTCCGAGATATTTGTAATCCTATTTTTCCCATTCTTCGATTTTTCATGACACTGTATTTTATTTAAATTTTAATTCAAAGATATAGTTTAATTGAAAATGAGACACTTAATCCAACACAGTAAACTGTTAGTTAATATAATTATGATTTTTGGAGTTTTAAAGATATTTCTTTTCCGCAATTTGGTGTTATTTGATTACTCTGTCGCGTCGATCAAAAAAATATCGTCAAACTGTAAGATTAAATGCCAATAATGGCTTATCGTAAGTGTCACATTCACTTGACATTAAACACGTTACACGTGTTTGTTACGTCATCACGTGATTTTTAACTTGACGTTTTATTTGTATTTTTATTAATCTTTTACTAATTTATTTGTTATTTCGTCGTTTAAAATAAAAATTATGCCAATTTGTGTAATTTTGCGAGTAGTTTGGCGATTTATATAATTTGTCTAAATGGGTTGATGGGATAATGAAGTAGTACCCACAATTCCGTAATAGATCATTTCTGTGTATAAAAAATGTTTAAATGTATGTTTAAATTTTGTTTTGGAGCTGCAATGCATATCAAAAATAGTTTACACGTGTTTTATTTTCATATTTTATAGCATGTATATCCATGATGGGCAGTGCTGTAATTGGAAAAAAATGTTTGCGGGAACTCTCTTTTCCATAGAGTCCATGTTGGTGTTGCTGGGTTTTTGTTAAGCTAAAAGACAATGTAAAACATTTAGCCCAAAATCAACTTTTCTGAGCTAACAGTTTTAATTTTTATACTCTAGTTTTTAGATATTGTAATTGTATAGCATTTTTTAAATGAATTTTATAAATCGCGTTGTAACATTTTCTATCACGAAGCTGTTGTTGTTGTATTTTGTGTCGGCCGATTATCTACGCTAGGGATATAGGCCCAGGGGGAGGGATGCCCTTCGTGGGGGTCTTTCTAAGGGAACCTAACCCGTATTTACGCAAGGTTCGAAGAAAACCACGAAAACTCCGAACGGTTAGGCCGACGGCCGCGATTGGGTTCGAACCCAGCACCTGCCGTCTACCAGTTGAGAGGTCAGACCCTCTCGGCCACTGGTGGGGCTTCTATCACGAAGCAAAATTTAATTGAAATAACAGAATTTTTTCATAAAGAACGATAATGACAGATATATATTTTTTTTATTTACAATAAACTATCTCGTCTGCCAGTCTTCTTCAGAGAACCAAGATTATTGAACATATGGTTCAATATCCCTCTTTTAATCTTTTAATAAAGATTTAAATTTTCGCATCTGTCATGATGTTTTCATGCAGCTGATTTACTCTTTCGCTTTCCGATATTGAATAGGATACAGTTTTCATATGCACTAGAAAAAAACTTAGCTATCTGGCTCATTTTCAGTATCAATAAACTTTATAAATATTGTTATAATACATAACAATCATTATCATTATAATTGATTTGAAAAAAAAAAAAAAAAAAAAAAAGAAAGAAAAAGAAAGAAAGAAAGAAAAATTTATGCTCGTGCGCGATATTTGATATTATTTATTTTTACAGTGACAATTTAAATATTTCTGGGAACGGCGTTCCCACGCGTTCCCGCCCAATTACAGCACTTGATGGGTAAGTATTATGGTGGCCCCCAACGACTAGTTTTCATTCGTGATATAACTGATATGAGGAATGTTTCACGTACATTTTCATAGAATAAGAAATGTATGCCTTTTTTTTTACATTGTATGTATTTGAGGAGAGAGAAACGGTATGATTATTTGTGATCAGGTGAGACTTCGACAGTTATAAAAGTGTTCCAATAAATAACAATTCATGTAAAAAAAAAAAAAAAAAAAAAAAAAAAAACTTTTTTAACATTTTAATAAAACTTGGACAAACATTTATATTTACAACGTTTTCATATTCTTAATGACACAAATTGATTTTACATGGAAAAATGCATATCAAGTCGATTGAAACGTAAATTTTGACTTTTGCATAGCATATTCGGCCAACGTTTGAAAAATACTACCTTTGACAATAAAGTTCGGTGAATAGTTCTGTAAAATTAATGTAGATAAAATATTAACAAAAACGACCATACCATCCTTTAAAATAGTCTTCTCCCATAACTATGCACTTCTTCGATCTGCTATACATATCCTGAGAAATTTGCAAGAAGTCTTCTTTTGGGATGGAGTTCAAAAGCTTCGTCACGTTTCGTTGGATGTCAGCAATATGGTCAAATCTATTTCAAAGACAGTTTGAATGGTTAAAATAGTAAGAAATCTGGAGAGTTTGGTGGATGTTCAGTTTGCACCACCTCTCATGAATTTCTTTTTGGTGTCTTGCAAAGCTTAAAACCAAACCTTAAACTGAGATTTGACCCTATTGTTTTGAGTATTTTATATTTAAATTAAGATTTTGGATCCGTTCCTTTGAATTGTCTTGAAAACACTTTCAAATATGTTTCAAACTGGGGTTTCTAGAATGTGTGGTTGTAAAAAGAACCAACTTTGCTCTATTTTTTATTTTAATTCATAAAAAAATGATGACCATGCTGTGATGAAAAAAAAAAAAAAAAAAAAAAAATCGTTAAAATACGGAAATTGTACTGGTAAATCTAGACGCAAGTACTATTTCCGTATTTTAACAGATTTTTTTTTCTGTAAATTCCAGAAAATATTGCGTTTCTTCACAAAAGTTTTTCGTATTTTTTCATATTTTCATACTTAAAATTTTTATTTCAAAGACGGAAAAAAGATAACCGCATTACTTTGCATTGAGAAACATACATCTTTATGATTTTTAGTATCTCTATTTAATTTAAACAACAGTAAATGAAATAACATTTACCTCAGGCAGGATTCGAACCTGGGAGCTCTGCTCTTCCAGACTAGAACGCTTATCCACAACACCACGGGTACACGGCGCACGTAGTCAAATATTGTTACTTATTCCAGATGTTTTATGTAGAGTAAGGCTAAGATGTTGAAAAGAGGACGTATTTTCGTAGTTATAATATTTCTCTATTGAGTATACAATTCTGAATTTCCATATTTTTTTAATATTTAGCTTTTTATTTTCATGCTTTATACAAGAAAAATTTTAGTCTTTAAAAATATTACGTGCATGAAAATATATATTATAAGTAATAATTACTTCTTTTTAGATTTTTATAATTTTATTACAATATTATTATTATTATTTTATACATTTTCGTAGAATACCAACATTTTTTTTCTACACACTGTTTCAAATTATTTGAGTGATGATCTACTGTAAACTCAAATAAAGGATTACTACAGGGAATTAAAATAAATTTCCTTTATTCCTTATTGTAAGATTGTAAGTTTGATAAATTTCACTTTTATAATAATTTCATTATTATATTTCAGATTTGCTTTAAGTTTTATAAGCGAATCTGTTAAAGTGAATGGACTAAAAAATATTAAAATCAAATATAGATTTTTCATTTTAAAATATCTTTTAGAAGTTTTTTAAAATAATAATAATAATAATAATAATAATAATAATAACAACAAGTCAAACATTATTTTAAAATTAGAATAAAAAGTAAAGTGTAACACTTTCTTTTCAACTGTTTCAAACTCATAAAAAGATTTAATAAGATTTAATTTTTTAAAAATCGCAAAAATTATAAACTTTTTTGTAGTTTTTTTTCTGAAAAAAAAAATAATAATACAAGAAAAAGAAAGAAAAAAAAAAGGAAAGATAAGAAAGAAAGAAAGAAAGAAAAAAATATTATAGTAAGTTGTTTAAATGTAAATTCATAGATTGTACCTTACTATTTATCATATTATTTAATATTACTTGAAAACCCATATTAGTGCAATGCTATCTTACCATTTGGGAAATAATTGGACATGTTTTCAATATAAAGCCCTATTTCGCCAAACTGAGGTTTGTTGAAAATAATGCCACTGTATACAACAGTTAATTACTTTGCTTTTCAAACATTGCAATGATTTCTGAATACCATTTACAGAAAAATTTCTGTTTTGTAAGCAATAACAAAAAATTTACGTAAATTTTAGGAAAAACTTATTGGATTTATACGGATTTATAATCGCATAAAGTCAATTACGGAGATTGTACTGTTTTCTTAGTAAAATGGAACAATTCCGTAAAATTTTACGGAAAAATTTCTGTAAATTGACAGATATGTTTTATAGTGTAGATTCTGCGTAAATAAAGCTGTTGTTGAATGGTAGGTGTTAATCGACTCATTCTCCTGTTGTGATTTCAAGTTTTCCTTTTCTAAGATATTTACAAATCGAAATAGATTGTTTTTAAGCACATTTTGATAATCCCCAGAGGCCTGTTGACCATAAAAAATAGCAATATTCATTATTTTACTAAAACAAAAAACACTCCACACCATCAGAAAACCTCCTTATTTTGATTATCTCCAGAGGCCTGTTGACCATTAAAAATAGCAATGTTCGTTGTTTTACTAAAACAAAAAACACTCCACACCATCAGAAAACCTCCTTATTTTGATTATCTCCAGAGGCCTGTTGACCATTAAAAATAGCAATGTTCGTTGTTTTACTAAAACAAAAAACACTCCACACCATCAGAAAACCTCCTCATCGTTATCGATTAAACAGCTCGCTAGATTTTCTTTGGAGATCATACCAATAGTATGTCCAGCCATCAGGACCATTCATATGGAATTTATTTTCATCACTGAAGAAGCAATTCATCATTCAATAAATGTGTTTTTTACTTCAAAGAATGTATGCACTTTCCGCATACGTGTCTGACACTTTCTGTGATACTTATGAATTTTGCATGCCTGTATGGGACAATTAACAGTAGATCTCCTAATAGAAAACGTTGAAGTCCTCGCAATTTCACGACAGGCTTCTTTTGGGTTGAAACTGTTCTCAAAATCTCTCTATCTTGTCGTAAAGATGTTAGTCATGATCGACATGAATGCTATTTTATAACAGCTTCGTCACCTTTTGATAAAATTTTATACATTCCGGATCTGCTACGCTTCAAGTCTTTAGCAAGCAATATAGGAAATGCTAACATTTCGAGCACTTAATCGCGAAATTTTACACATCATATCATCAATTTTATATTGCTATATCAGCAGCAGAGAATTGAATGTTGCAAATTATTTTTTATCTTATAGACAATTAAAGAATGGGCAGTGATTTTATATTTAAAAGTTGTTACATCACATGTACAGAACGCAGAAAATGCAAATAATTTTGATACGGTGATATTGAAGGCGGATTCGCTTCATTGTCCATATATTTTTTAAATAACTTATTTTAATTTTAATTTTCTTTTACAAAAAATACAAAACTTTTTTACTAAAACCTACATTAACATTCTTTATTGTAATAAACTTCTATTATGATTCCATATGCTTATTATTTTTTTCTCGCCTGTGATCTCATTTTCTGAGCTTCATTTAAAAAAAAGGGAAAAAAATAGAGTTTACACAAAAACGTGTTGCCTATCTTTCGCACTTAGCGATAAATGTTTGAAAATAACACGATCTTGCTTAAGCTACACAACTCTAAAATGTGTTCTAAAACGTGAAGTTCTAAGCTATCAAAATACTAACGGCTTAAAGTGACTTTCACAGTAGGAATGTATAAAGGTGGAAGCGTGCCTTCCACGTGATAGGAACTGTGAGTGCGTTTGATTTCGGTTTTTATTTGGCTTCCGATGACATAAGACAACAATGTCACGTGAATAATCCCTTAATTATTCAGTGAATTATCAGATTATGGCATTTCTTTTTTCTGATTCATTAATCACAGAAATATTACGGATTGATTTAACTCGCGAATTCCACTTTATATAAACAATCTCGAAATAATTTCGTTTACGATTTTGTCTACTTCTTAACTTTTAATTAAACCCCCACTTTGTTTGTTTTTTAGGAATGAGAAGAATTAATTTTTTTTGTTCAGGAATTCCACGGGCCCTTCAATTTCATCACCACTATTTCCGAATAGAGATTTATCTCAGAATATATGCCTGTAAATAATTAGATTATTGCCATTTGTCAGTAGCAGAGCTCAAATTCATGGACCCATGGAAAAATTGCTGTTATTCAACTTATAACTGTTTTGTAGAATTTTTTTCAATTCAGTAAATATAAGATTAAATACCAAATCAACGGTATTATTTTGCCTTGCTAGAGCTCTTTTTTCATTTATGGATTTTAGGATATTGATTATATTTACATACATACAAATAAACTATATAGACAAAGGTGACCGGCTATTTGCGATTTTTGACGTTTTGTTAAATATCTAAAAAACTTCAAAATATTTAATTAAGCAAAGATTTTAGAATTATTTTTTAAGAACTAACAGAAAAAGAGGACATCCTTTAAGAAGAGATCACCGGAAGAAGAAATTAAAAATATTAATTTCCTGAGGAGATATTTGAATGTAAAAATGCATCAAACTTAACACCATAGACTTAACATTACGGGGGGGGGGGGATTCGGAAAATGAATATCCTGTAGCTTTAAGCTGCTGTAAAATGTGTTCTAAAATGTGAAATTCTAATCTATCAAAACTCTAGTGGTTTAAAGTTACTTTCACAATATGAGTCTAAAAAAGGTGGAAGAGTGCCTTTCACGTGATACGAACTGTGAGTACGTTTGATTTCGTTTTTTATCTGCCTTCCGATGACATAGACAAAAATGTCTCGTGAATAATCCTTTCATTATTCACTGAATTATCGGATTATGGCATCGCCTTTTTTCTGATTCATAAATTCACGGAAATATTACGGATTGATTTAGCTCGCGAATTCCATTTTACGCGAACAATCTCAAAATAATTTCGTTTTTGGTTATTTTTTTTTCTTTTACTTTTAATTAAAAACCACCTTTGTTTGTTTACACTGCTGTAAAATGTGTTCTAAAGCGTGAACTTCTAAGCTATCAAAACACCAACGGCTTAAAGTTACTTTCACAATAGTCTCGATCAGTGTGACGTCACAGGCAACTCAACTCCACATATCAGCCGCAAATACGTTCCAAATAAACATACAGAGTTCAACGTGTTTTAGAGATGCACTATACACTCAAAGCCTCTTGCAATATGATCGTTCAAAGAAAAGACAAGAACGTGGAACAAGGACTGAATTTGCTGAACTAGGAGAAGTTTCCATTTCGAGCCACAATTTTTTGGCCGAATTGTGACCCTTTTTAACTATTTCACGATTGCAATTGTAGCTTCATGCCTATACAACACATTTCCTCTCTATCTTTTTCTGGACTCTGTTGTTTATTTGGAACGCATTTTTGGCTGAAATATGGAGTTTAATTGTGTGTGACATCATCACTGATAGGGTCTATTTGAGTCTAAAGAAGGTGAAAGCGTATCTTCCACGTGATAGGAACTGTGAGTACGTTTGATTTCGGTTTTTATTTGGCTTCCGATGACATAAGACAACAATGTCTCGTGAATAATCCTTTCATTACTCACTGAATTATCGGATTATGGCATTTCTTTATTCTGATTCATTAATCACAGATATATTATGGATTGATTTAACTCGCGAATTCTACTTTAAGCGAACAATCTCGAAATAATTTCGTTTGTGATTATGTTATAATTTAAAAATTTTAATTTAAAACCACTTCATTTGTTTTTTAGAGATGAGAATAATTTGAATTTCTTTGTTTATGGATCTCACTGCTCTTTCAATTTCATAACCACTATTTTTGAATAAAAATTTAACCTCAAAATATATGCCATTAAAGAAAGGGATTATTACTATTTGTAAGTAGCAGGACTCAAATTCAAGGACCCACAGAAACACTGCCGTTATTCAAATTTCAACTGTTTTGTAGAATTTTTTGTAATTCAACAAATATAAGGTTAAGTATCAAATCAACGGTATTATTTTGTCTTGCTCAAGTTCTTTTTCATTTATATATTTTAGTACATTGATTATATTTATATACCTACAAATATATAGGGTTTACCGTAAAAAATTATAAGGTATTTGTACCCTATATGGACAAGGCTCTCAATATGGACACCCCTAATATTTTTAAAGGTAATAATTTTAATCGAAAGATGGCTAAACATTTTCGTGAAGAAAAGCAGTTGAAAAGATAATTAAATCTGGAAAGTGTAAAAAAGTGCGCTGTTCGCCATTTAGGAGGAAACTTGTTATTTCGAGATGTACTGATCTTAATTACTTGTAAGCTTAAATTCTTATTAGATATGGTAAAATTACATTAAATGTTGAAAAGTGGAGTTTTTTAGAAAGCTAATAAAACATATTTTCGATTGCCATTGCATATTTTGCTTAAAATAATTTTCCTTATTCATTTGGTACATGATTTAGTAAAACTACGCCCGGTTCCCAATATGGACAGCTTTTGTCCCCATCACACTACAACTGTAAGAAGGAAGAAAATTCAACGTTGCCAAGCAATAACTTGAAAAGTCATCAAAAAGGTAAAATCTTTGTTCAACAAGATGCTATTTGAACAATCCTCCAAAAACTTTCCTCCAAAAAACCCTTGCAGAAAAATAAAAAGAAGCTCCCCCCCATTAGGATACCTGTTGGCGAAATTGTAGGTACCAATGGTATGAATTCCTCAACAAAGGAGAGCTCGTACTGCTTCTTTTGCAATATTGATGTTTTTTCAAACATGCGGCCATGCATCACATGTGGCAGATATGTTCATGAGGATTATGTGGGACTTACTGTCCATGGTGAAAAAGTTTCTATTTGTCCATGCTGTGAGGACTGATTAATAACAGATGTAAATTCGCAGACAGATGCAATAAAGCTAAGCAAAACCAACCATATTACTTCATAATATTTACTAGTAACTAAAGGGCTTTGCATGGGTCTTCCAAGGGTAAAAACCGAGAATGCCCCCCTTTCTAAAATGCATGTTCTGAAGACATTTACTGTCCCCCCTCCTCCTCGGAATACTTTAAGATACATTTTTTTTTATTCCCTCTCCTCTAAAATCCCTTGGAAAAGTGGTTCTTCCATACACACTGTGTAGAAAGTCAATAAGGAAACACCTGACCATAACAGGGACTAGTGGTTCCTTATATGGACATTTGTAAGCATTTTTTGTTTTATCATTTAAATAAAAACCATAATAGTTACAAGGTCACTAATTTTAATAATGATAGTCAACAGTCCAGGAATCATGATCATATATTTTTGGAGTTCTATCACGTGTACATGGGGGTGAAAAAAATACATTTTCCTTAGGGTGTCCATATTAGGCACATGTACTATATTATAAACTAAAAAAAAAATGTTTTACTGGCGGAAGTTTGTCTCGATAACAATCAGCCGATATTTAATACCCTAAGCACGCCTGGTACTCACTTAATTGGCACAAAGTTTTCGATTTTTTTTTTTTTAATTTTAAGTAGTAGCTGTAAAATACAACAAAAAAATTAAAATTTTGCATGAAGAATGAAATTGATCGGATAATGAGTTACCGATACATTTATAATCCTATTTTCCACGATTTTCATGACCCTATCAAATATATATAATAACTGGAAATGAGACACTTTATCCGAATTAGTAAATTGTTAGTTAATAGGTTTATCATTTTTGGAGTTATAAGAATGTTTCTACTAAGAATGTATTTATTAAAAATACAACACATTGCTCAATGGTGCATAAAACAAGAATTTTAATATGAACTTGTACAATTAAAATAAAATAAAAATATCAACGTTTCGCGCCTGGTATTTATGAAATCCCCATCACTTTATTTAGTAATGTTAAAAAGTCTACATCGGCATGACAACACGCAAACTTTTAATTAGAATTAAAGCGCATCGCAGAGATATTAAACAATATTAACAGAATACTGCTCTTTCTCGCTTCTACTTGGCGAACAAGGGTTGCCGTATTAACCTTGATGAGGCCAAAATAATAGTTCCGTGCAATAACCCAGTTGAAGGTAAAATAAGAGAATCTTTCGAAATCATCACTCGAGAAAATAAACCTTGTAATGATAATTTGTCCTACAATATACCAAAAATATGGCATAACATCATGAAATCTTAAATTTTATCTCGTTGCAATATTTTAATATGGCATGGAGGGGGCGGTCGCCCCCTCCATGCCCTTGGGCGCAAAAGTTTAGGGGGCAACAAATTGAAACTTTGCCCCGTGCGTAGTTTTCTCTTCGCACATCCCTGATTCGGTACTACATAATCATCCCATCCACCAAAAAACTATCGCCAAATGGCTAAACTAAATTAATAGTTAATAATAGATTATCGTAAATGTCACATGCATTTGACATTAAATATGTTACATGTGTTTGTATATCATAACTGATTATTAATTTCTAATTTATTTGTTTTTTCGTTATTTAAAATAAAAATTATGTTTGTTTGCATAATTAACGAGTAGACTGGCGATTTATATAATGTGTCGAAATGGGTCGATGGGATAATCAATTAGTACCGTTCAATTTCGTAACAGAGCATTACTGTGTATTAAAAATATTTAAATATACGTTTACATTTTATTTTGGAATCGCAATGCATTTTAAAAATAGTTTACGCGTGTTTTATTTTCATATTTTATAGTATGCATTAGAGATCTGCACGGGCCGGGCCTCGGGTTTGGGCCGACATTCATTAACGACATTCGGGCCGGGCCGGACTCGGGCCTTGATTCTGAAGACTCGGGCCAGGCCGGATGGGCCTAGTTACTAATCTTTTCGGGCCGGGCTCGGGCCTTAATTTTTTTCCTGGAGTATCGGGCCGGGCCTAACATCTTTTCCGTACGAAGCCGAGACTGATTTCGTTCTTCCTAGTCTTCACGGACCAAAATAATCAGTTCCTGTTGAATCTTCCCGTATGAAAATCCTTTTCTCGACGTGGAAAAGTCTGTTCATAAATCAGTAATGTTTGGCGTGGTCCAAAAATTTTTGCAAAATAGGCGTATACTTTTAAGTTGTCATTATTCTACAATTAAACATTTGAATTTATTCTTTTTAAAGAATCGTAGATCACTAGGCGTCTTAAAATAGAATTAAACACATAAAATAAAACATGATTATGACGGAATTTTCGTTTAAACTGAAATCTGCAATTTTTTTTTTTAAACTGTTCATTCATACAAAATGAATACAACAGTACGCGAGAAAAAAAAAAAAAAATATGTTAAACATTTACATCTGCTAAGAAAGAAACGCATTTTTTTCTTTCCAATGTTTTAAAAGATTTTAATTTTACCATATACCATTTTTTAGATTTTTTTTTAAATGTATTAATAATACTAATGATAACTGAAACATTTCCATACAAAAAACAAAGGTTCATTAAAAGCGTAAATATCGCAGCGTATGGCACTTCTGCATAAATAGAGATTATAAACATGAAAAAAAATATGACTAAGATAAGTTTTTTTGGTCTCAACTCTTCCATAAGAGTAAAGATCAATGTTCTGTAGAAATTCACCCTAGCCGGACCTGGCCAATATTTCTTTCGTTCGGGCCGGGCCTGGAAATTTCGGCCCGTGCAGACCTCTAGTATGCATATCCACGATGGTTAAGTATTACGGTGTCCCCCCAACGACTAGTTTCATAATGTTGGAATATTGGCGTTTCTTATATGCAAAATTCACTGCTTATGATTGAGAAGTTGCGTGTTGCATACAGAACTGCATTATATAGAATTTATATACGCGTTATATAGGTCTTCTACTGTAATAATAATAATGCCATATTCAATTATTTTTCTCCAAATAGATTCATAACTTTAAATTTAAATGAAAAAAAAAAAAAAAGATGTAACTATGATACGACATACATTTCCAGTGATTTATCGCAAATCGAAAGATAAAACATTCAAAACGATTTTTGAAATCTTTCCCCGTCATTAACCGCTGGTCCATCCTCGGACATCCATCCTTTTTGCGTCCTAGTTTTCGGAAATGTTCCGCCTATGTCTGACAGGAGTTGGCCATTAGTTGATTCGTTTGCGTGAGGGATAAGCGGGAGGAATAAAACACAAAGAAATCGATAATCGTATTGTCTTCTGATCCATTTTGTCGGAATCGATTCATATCGGTATGCTCTTTAACCTCACTCTGCTCGTTAGACGATGCTTTTATATTCGGCGTGGTTCGTGACCATTAAACTAGGGGGTTAAATGGTTTTGAGAGAAAATGTTTTGTCAAGTCATTGATTTGGAAGTCTTTTTTTTTTATTTTTTATAGGAAATAAACAGTTTTCAGATAATGGGATTTCCTCCATGCATTAATATGATTAATGGCGAAAGGTAACAAAATAGTTCAGGATTGGAAAGGAGAAAATATCAGATTTTAAATACAAATTGACTTTATTTAAACGCACATCAGTTTAAAAATCTATATCCCTTTCTCTCATATCATCATTTTATACATGCATTTTGTTATATGCAGAAGTACGGGCGTACCAGACAACGAGTATGAGTTCTACATAGTTATATAATTATACAAATGCACCTAAAAACAAATATGGAGTAATAAGTTGGAAATTGGACGTCAAGCGTAGCAAATAAAGTGCGTTCGTACTGTAAGTCTATGTCTATCAGGACCGCAGCGAACAACGGACAACTGAGGTATTTGCTCAGGATCTCGCGCAATTTAAGTCTTCTTAGAGGCCCCAACCCTCTCTATACAATACGAAAAACATTTCCTCTGTATCAAATATAACATTTTTAGATGTGTACATAATTATGTAAATACGTAGCACCTATATTCCTCATTCAGTCTGTTCGTTCGACCGTCTGTCCGCATATAACAGAGAAAAGCTACCCAACCGAATCATTTGAAATTTAAAATATATAATTGTTGCATAGTTTTTCAAGTCATTTCAAATAATATGAAAATCAGATGCATAGTTGCAGGTACAATCAAAAGTATTCAGTTAAATTACAGCCAATGGGAAAAAATAGTTTTAAGTGCATTTTAATGGTGTTACATTCTTACGAACATAATAAAATGGATGTGCATCTATGAAGTTTATACTAAAATATACATGCTGTACAATCTGTGGTGCAAAGAATATTTGTTATTAATTTACAGGGTTACACAAAAGTATTCCATTACAAAAAGATATGGGGAGAAACTTTGTTTGGGGCGCGTTTTAATACAATTAAATTGTTTTACATTTTATGATATTGATGTACGTTGCTGAAGTTTACTGCAAGTCACTTTCTGTATAGTAGAAAGTAGATAGTATTTACAGTGATACACAAAAGATTTTGGACACTTTTCTGTATATGAAGTACTGTATTCTATTGCACCAAGATCTGAATATTTTTAAAACTTCCTTACAGTACGAACGCACATTATTTGCTACGCTTGACGTCCAATTTCCAAATTATTACTCCATATTTGTTTTTAGGTTCATTTGTACAATTATATAACTATGTAGAATTCATACTCGTTGTCTGATACGCTCGTACTTCTGCCTATAACACCGCTAAAATTACCAAACCGAATGGTTTCAATTTGTTGCATAATTTTATCAAGTCGTTTTGAATTTTATGAAAATCGAATAAAAATCTTAAAAAGACATATTAATAAAAGTTTTCTTCATTCTATTATATCCTGTCATACGTCATTAATTCAGTGTCATACCTCATGACAAGTAATGATTCTAGGTTGCTATGCGATCACATCCTACTTAAGATGGAGTTCTGTTATTTCCTTGGTATTGAATTTAATATATATAATCGTAATAAATTTTGTAAACCTGCATTTTTGCATAAGAATGCAGCATCTATTGCATCAAAATCTAATTATTTATAAAACTAATTCTAGTACGAACGCTCCTCATTTCGCGCATATGACACGCAATTTCTGACTTGTTAAATGATTTATTTCTCAGAAAAAAATGAGTATCTATATTATAAAGGCCAAACGTATCTGTGCGTAACGCATACATCATTTTGCAAATGGCAACACTTTCACATGCAATTTCGCTACTGCAAATTTTATCCATCTAAACACCGCACATTTTACATTTTTATACCGTCGTATAGAGAAAAAATTGTACTTTTAAATGCAATTTGTTTGAAAGCTGTATCTCAATTTGTTTTTGATATATTAATTTTTTTATAGTTTTTAGTATCAATTTTGTGACTGTGGCAACAGAATCACTCCATTTTCTCTTCAAATTGAAAATAATAATAAAATGCGTATAGTATGTCAAATATATCATCTGTGATCGTGTCAATTTGGAATAAATATTTTTTTTTCGCAATTATACCAAACATAAGAGCCTCGATAACTTCATCATAATAACTGTTCTTTATTATAATTTACCGATTACATATGCAATTAAAGTTTAATTTTAATAATTTGGACAACTGAGTTTTATAGAAATAGTGTTTTTTTTAATTTTACTTAAAATAATATTTGTTTAAGAGTTAGACTGACCAATATAAGATGCATTTTTTATTGTGACAAATTTTGTAGATTTATTAAAAATCAATGAAACAGTTCCTTCTTAAACATTTTCTTTCGTCGAATTTCGACGGGTTCAACCTCGTTAACTTAATTTCTACGAGACAAAGTTGATATAATTGTAGGGCAATTTATAAAATTGGTAATCATGAAAGTAACCTATTTTTAAAGATTTACATTTTTTTTTTTTTTTTTTTTTTTTGTACAGTTTACAGATTAAATTTTAGTAAGCATATAGATTTTTCTAATTTTACAACTGTAGAATTAGAGATTTTGTTTTTAGATTGTATATATATTATTGATAGTTCCTTGACGTTAAACAATATACTGATAGATGCTGAATTTATAATACTGTGTATTAGTGATGGGCGATTCTGGAAATTTTGAGAATCGATTAAAATCGATATCGTATAAAATAACATCGATCATAATAAGAATCGATTTCTCATTTCTAGAATCGATACTAGAATCGATATTTCGATATTCAGGTTCACACAGAGAAGATCCAAATTACTAATTCCAAAACTTAGACAATCAGCAGAACCGTAATTACCGCCTCTAACCCCCCATCCCCATTTAGGGAGGCATAGAATAAAGCTATTGCAGATTTTAGAGTCGGATAATAAGAATTCTAAATTTTAAAATGATTATCACTTGCGGTTGTCACTTACACAAAAACTTTGAAAAATTCGAGAGACATAACTCAACTAATAACAACACTGAGTAACTTGGCATTAAACCGAGTATAAAAAGTGCCAAGAGCGTGTAACTAGGATGGGGAACAAGGAGTATAGAAAAATACAACTTTTTTTTTTCTAATGCCAACCAAATGTTACACGAGATAGTTTGGAAGAACTAAAAATATGAACCATTCCCAAGGGGGCAGGTAAACCCCACTCTTGACGGAAAGGCGACCATAGCTCAAATGTATCTTTTGTCGAAGTTTCAAAATGAGGATTTACAATAAAATAGAATGAGAATTGGACATTTTAAAAATTGCATGCATACTTTGAACGGCCCATTTAGTAAAGATTGGCGAAGAAGGGGGGGGGGGGGAGATTAAAACTGACAAACTTGGAAAAAAAAACATAATAAACTAATAACCCAAATAACTGAGCTTCTAAACAAAAATATAGAGTTTAACTTACTTTAGTTAGTGTTGAATTCACGGAGTGGCCCGCGGGGAACATGCACTCTTTGAAACTATAAAAAGTGTCAAGAGCATGTAACTAGGTGGAGAGAGGGGTAGTAACAGAAAAAAACGAGGAGTTAAAAGCTTTATAACGATATTTTACATGAGATGGTGTGGAAGAAACAAAAAATATGTCCCCCACCCAGGGGGGCAAGGTAAATCCAAAACGGACAGAAGGGCGACTTCGGCCCAAATGTATCTTTTGTTGAGGTTTCAAAATATGGATTTATAACAAAATAGAACGAGGATTAGACTTTTTTAAAATCGCAGTCATAATTTGAACGAACCTGTAAGTTAAGATTGGTGAGGAAGGGAAGGGGGCGGTAGGACGGGCGAACATGAAAAACAAAATAGTGGCACTCTGAGAGTGCCGATAGAAGTGAAACCTTGAACAATTACGTGTGTATTTTTTGAATCGTTAGGATATATAATTTTGAATCGCCAGGAAATACTTTTAAATGAATAAAAAAAAGGTTTTATAATATTAAAGAATATATTAATATCTATTAAAAAAAACCGCGCGAAACCATATGTCCAGCTATTGTAGGTAACTCACTTACTTTCTTACATTTTAAAACGCGATAAATACACCAACCAAAATTAGACCATACTATCGATACCTTAATCATCCAAATAAATCATTTTGTATTAATGCCTGTTACAATATCTGTAAATTACTTTTTGAATTATTCAAATCGGACATTCCATTCAAAAGATATTACGAATTTAAAGATGACAATCTAAAGAAATAATAGCGCTGTTGAGTACTCGGTGGCCAAAGCTTAGGGATTACGTGTGCAATCAAACGATTGCGGGCTCGAACCCCAGTTTCGCTGATATGTATCAATGTTTTTTTTTTTTGTTGTTGTTGTTTGTTTGTTTTCGAAGAAGTTTGAAAAATTAAAATTTTAACACATTATGGGTCCGTAACGTGACCTGAAATGATGGGAGAAATTTTCTTATGCTAGATTTGTAATGTATGAAGCATAAACTTTCAATAGACATATTGTATCAAGAAATGAGAAAACCCCCCTCTGCCCCCCCAAAAAAGGTCCTATAGGGAAAACAGGGAAACTGGAATAGCAAAAAGAACGGCGAGAAATGGTTAGCTATACTAGAATTTTTCTCATCACTGTAACTCCTATAGAAGCAAAGTTATAGCCTTTTAAAGATTGAAATGAAGTGAAGAAATAAGCAAAATTAGGTGAATGATCGACAGGGGGGGGGGGGTCCACAGCTCTGGGAGTGCCATGTAGCTTAAACTTTTAAGTTAAAAATGGTAGAGATTTAAATGAGAGAAATTTTAAGGTGTATATTGGGGGAGGGTGCAAACCCCCCCTTTCAAAATTTTTTTTGTTCCTTTGAAGAAACAAAAAAATATGCCCCCCCCCCCCGGCGGGGCGCAGATAAACCCCAAACGGACGGAAGGGCGACCCTTTATTTATCTTTTGTCAAGGATTTAAAATGTGGATCTAAAATAAAATAGACCGAGAATTGGATATTTTAAAAACTGTATGCATATTTCGAACGGCCTCACAGTGGGGCAAAATCCGGAAAAGCTGGCCAAAATATGAAAATGTTATTCGAATTGCACGAAAATTCGTATACAGGTGTTTTTGAGGATGCTAAGTAAGAATACAAAATTAAAATTAAAAAAATGGCGGATAAAATATGGTTGAACAAAAACTACAATGTCTCGAAAGTTATTCCATTTGTATAAATTTCGTAAACTTTTCAGGATGCTAATTAGGATTCAGAAGTTAAACTTTAAAAATAAATAAATAAATAAAATGACAGATTAAAAGTAAAAACAATTTGATTTAAATAAAATTTAAAATTTCGAGGCTAAACTTAAAAAGGAATTTTCAAGGAACCAAGAGACATTTAATCGAAATTTAAGTACATTAAAGGTAGATAAAATACTAGACTATTTATTTTTTTTATTATTAAAATAAAAAGAAAATATATTCCAGAAATTCACCTTTAAAATCAATTGTAGTATAATAAAAAGATTCTTCAGACGTCAAGGTGTCGAAATAGTTAGCAGAGCTTGTTCGCAGTATTAGAAGATCATGTGACTCTTAGGATCAATTATTTTTAATTTCTTCTACAATAATTTACCTAAACTTGAAATGAAATAATCTGATGACATTAAAAGACATAAAAATACCTTTCGTTTTCTTGCGCTACTGCATGTTTGCGATAAATCTTCTCGATGCCTTTTGATCAGTTTGTTGCATGAATCTTGAGTATCTTATGGCATTTGGCAAATTGGCAGTAAATGTTATTTCTTTGTCATTAATAAATAGTTTGTGCACTGAAGTAGGCATATAGAACCAGGATGTAGTTTAAATCTACGAGCTGTTTGTTAGGAAAAATCTTCGAAATTGATCAAATAAATGACATGGATACAAGAAATTACTTATGACATAGAATCGTTTTATCAAATCTTCGTATACGCTCGTTATAGAAGCACAAATAGTTGTGTTTTCAAAGAACCGTTGAATTGTATTGCCATCATTTGTGCTTCCAAATCTGAGATTTGGTTTCTTGACAAGAAGTCTTAATTGTAAACGAAATATTTTTTGCATATTTTATTTTGCAATTTCAGTGTTCTTCTTTTCATGCAGAGTACGAGCTTTCCATTTTTTCTATCCATTTTTTCTGCGAGGTGTAAGCCCTCTCTAATTATCTTAGCATGTAACGTAGATATTCTGAATTCTAAATTATCTCTATCCTTTTCTGATTAAAATGTCATATCGGTAAGAAGCTGTTTTGATGTTGTCTGACATAGGTAGCAACGCCGAGTATTACACTAATTCGTTATTAACGACTATTTCTTCTGTATCAATGATTGTATTAAAAGAAATAAGTTAATTCTTCTGTGTTTAATACAATACCATTCATTGACAGTAGCTCCCGTATTTCTTGAAAAAAAATGGATCTTGATTGGCCCGATAGTGAAATGAAGATCTCGGAATTTTCAAATTAACGATTCACGAATTATTCGCAACATTTATGTATTTTAGTAGCACGGGAGAAGTGAAAAATATATTAGAACCTCCTACCATCTCCATAGCTAAATATTTGTTTAAATGTACTTAGAATAGATGTGTCATCACATCCTCACTTGTAAACCAAATCCAAATTGCTAATGTAGGCGAAAGTCATATTCATAAAGATTTTCACTCGCATTAATGAAATACGCTCAGTAGTTTTTATCAGCAAATATAGCCAATGGCAAAATAATTCTTCTAATTATAATAGAACAAACAAAATTACTACTTATAAAGATAAGAAAATGTTATTCAACCGGATCAGTAATAGAGAATTATTTTCATTTTTTCACTACTAAGCTTACTTATCAAATTAATGTAATCTTATGATTATAGTATTTATTTACAATATAATAGGAAATAAACTATTATAAAATTGAATAATTCAAAAAATTGAAAAATATTTATCAGCTAAATTATGTGAAAAGTAGTCAATTTCAAAAATTTTGAGGCGGCCGAAAAAGTGGCATTTTTACTTGCGGTTACTAAAATACGCGTGAAATGCAGAAAGGCAGTTTTAGGCAGCTGGTTTTTTATGAATCACTAGACAATAGCCCAAGTTATTATTTCCATTAAATTTCGTTGCGGAACACTGTGGAACATTTAAACTTTTTGATGTTTAAAAGCAAAAAAAATAAAAAAAATTCTAAAATTTTTTATCAAAAATGACAATGAATTTATTAATTTTTACGTGCTTAATATAAATTTTGTAATACATGCAAACAAAGTACATACTATCATAGTGTGCATCCATTTCAAATCATTAAAATCGGATAATATTATAAAATATAGCACGCGTTTAGAGGAACTGTTGTTTTGCTGTTTTTGTTCGCTCTAAATGATATTCCTTCAAGCATCATTTTTGAAATGATGCTGCTTGTAAGGGCAAAGCAAAAATCTTTTTTTAAATGCAAATTCTAACTCTCCAAACATTATTCTAGCCAACTGTACAATCGAAATTCCCTAAATCGTAACTTCATTTTTCGACTTTTGGCCAGCTTTTTGGGTTTTTGCCCCACTGTGGGCCTGTAAGTTAAAACTGACGCGGAAGGGGGGGGGGGGATTAGAAGAGACGAGCGTGAAAAATAAAACATAATAAACTAATACTTCAAATAACTGGACTTCTAAACAAAAATATAAAGATTTAACCTAGTGTCGAATTAATGGAGTGACCCGCAGGGGATTAACCTCTCCCCCCCCCCCCCAGAAGTTATGAGATGCTTTTTAATGCACCAATTGCGATTCCCCGTCTCTTACAGAGCTGTAAACATGATGCCTTCCTGCGGAGTCGCCGAAAAATACCTGCATTCAACACTGATTTAGCCTAGAAAAAAAAAAAAAAAAAAAAAAAAAAATCGAAATCGAATCTAAAGATCGACATCGAATCTAAAGATCGACATCGAATCTAAAGATCGACATCGAATCTGAAGATCGAAATCGAATCTAAAGATCGAAATCGAATCTAAAGATCGAATCGAATCCAAAAATCGACATCGAATCTAAAGATCGAAATCGAATCTAAAGATCGAAATCGAATCTAAAGATCGACATCGAATCTAAAGACCGATCTTACGGGCAGAATCGATTTTACATTTTTACTTTCTTTTGTAACTTTACAAGAAGAGAGTATTAGGTTTGTGAAAAATTTTGACTTCCCGTTTTTGATGGATTTATATATTTTAGAAGGTCTTTAACACGATTTCATGGTTTTTAAGAAATATCTGTCTATGTGTGTGCTTGTCACTTTGTGTGTCTGTATACGACAAAAATTTCTGACCGTTCTATCTCACGAACAAATGCACGGAATTCCTCAAAACTTTAGATTTAGTTTGACCTCGATATAAACTGAATCTAATTAATTTTTGGTGCATATAGCCTAACAGGTGGCGCTGCTATGCTGCATTTTTTGCGATTTGCGCAACAGCTATATCTAAATAAAGAATGAACGGATTTTCATCACATTTTAGATCTAGCTAGTCCTTGATGACATGAATTGATGTTTTTTGCATTTTGATGTATATAGCTTCTCAGATGGCGCTGCTATACTGAATTTTTCACAATTTCCACTCAGCGCCATGTGAAAGGGGGGGGGGGGTCGAAAGGAAGCGGTCGTTCGGAGCACGGAAATTTAGGGAGCGCCAAATTTTTACTACTAACATCACTTCTTGCCTATCACAAGAAAAAGTTAATTGGGGGGGGGGGGGGCTAAATTGTAACTTTGAACCGGGCGCAGTTCTCTTTTCGCACGCCCCTGTTTCCATTTTAGCTTTATCTCAAGAACTAATGCACGGATTTTCATAAAAATTTAGATTCAATTAGTCCTTGATATTATTTGATGCTAATTACACTTTAGTGGAAATCGCTTAAGAGATGGCTATACTGCATTATTCATGATTAATGCAATAGCACTATCTCAAGAATGAATTTTTATCAAAATTCAGATTCAGTAAATCTCTGACATAGATTAGTGTTATTTAGTTCTTGGTGTAAATTGCCCTACAGGTGGCGCTGATTTGCTGCATTTTTTATGATTTCGCAATAGCTGTATCTCGGCTTTCATGGATTTTCATCAAGATTCAGATTCAGCTGGTACTTAATAAAAATTGATCCTGATCAATTTTTGGTGTACATCACTCAATAAAAAACGCTATTTTGCAGGGTGTGTGTGTGTGGGCGGGGGGGTGGGGGGGGGGGGGGTTCTGAGGTTTCTTTAATTCTTCCATCTTAGAAACTAATACACTGAAATTTTGGAATTGCACATCCGTCTATTTTATCTTCGACTTTTAAAGGAAAACGAAAATTATATTACCTTCAGAGAAATCGATTAAAAATTTTAAAGTATCGATTAAATCGAGTTGGCCGTAGTATCGATTAAATCGATTTAAAAAATCGAAATCGCCCATCACTACTGTGTATATGTTAATTGCCTAGTTAGTCTCTGGATCTCACGTATGGTGGTAGCATACAATTTCACTTTTGGATGCAGCGATCATCCATCACTGACCAACATGGGAGGGTCTGTCACTAAACTGATGTAGGGGAGGGAATTACTCCATCACACTGGCCATGGCATAGTGGCCCTTGTGTGATTTCAGAATATATTCAGAGAGTCATCCCGCCGTAACAATTCTATTTGTCGCTGCACGCCCAACATTAATGCAGTATAAATTGATCTGAATATTGCAAGGTGATCGTAGCACTAGAATAGGTATTTGTATATAATAATTGTTTTGATTTTTTATAAATTTTAAGAGCAATACGGTACTTTTGAAACATTTTTTTTTCAAATTTTAATAATACTATAACATATATCTCATGGTAGAATGTTTAATACTAAAATTTAAAGAAAAATAATCTTGTAGAACAGCCTGTTTTATTAAAATTTAAATGTTATTAAAATATAACTTTTTTTTTTAAATTTCTACTTTTACAAATAGGAATATTTTTACTTCGATTTTTTTTTCTACATTCATTAGAATATATTACATAAAACTGTGCATGGATTTTTATGCTTTTTTCTTCTGTATATCAAAGTATGAAGGAAACTCAACAAACTCAATTAAATTTTTTTTAAACAATAACTATAAATACTTGAATATTAAATTCATACACAAAAATATTAAATAACTCATGGAGAACAAGAAAAAAAAATCGCAATTAAATTTAAAAATATTCAATCATAGTTTCAAAATATTCACAATTAAAGAAGCTTTCAATTAATATTTTAAAAAAATGATATTTTGACTAATTTCAAGATACTGAATGGGTACTCATAAGTTTAAAATGGGAAATTGTTATTAAAAAGTCAGAAAAATGTGACATAAGCATACAAAAAAGGAATTTTTTTTTTTTTAATTTTTGCATTTAAAAATATAGTATGAAGCACATAGAAAAATTTCTATTTTTTAAAAACTATTTAAATTTAAATATATTTTATAAATTCCATAATTATTGTAATAATTAGGGATTGACCGAAAATTCGGTTTCGGCCCAAAATCTGAGTTTTGCCGAGAATTCGCTTTTGGACGTGGGTGAAATTAAAAAGTAAAAAATGCATACAGTACTAAAATTGGAAAGCGCTTTTCCCGTGCTCATAGAAAGCTGCACACTTAACCCATTAGTGCCTAGCGTTCCATTTTTGGAACAGTTTTAAAAAATTCAAGTAATCGTATTTCACACCAGACTTTTTTCTCGAGACAAAGTCCTCGATAAATTAAGATAAAAGTTATTCTTGTTTTAAAGTGGTGGGGAAATGCAAAACTTGAATTTTAAGGAAGAAAATAATTCAGGCACTAATGGGTTAAGTGTAATTGAAATTTGTTTGTTTGATACCGCAGAAATGTTCGAAAAATTGCTATTTTCTTGGAACTATTTAAATTTAAATGCATTTTATGAATTCTATAGTTATTGTAATGATTAGAGATTGACCAAAAATTCGGTTTCTGTGTCGTTTTCGGCCCATAATCTGAGTTTCGCTGAAAATTCGTTTTCGGACGGGAGTGAAATTATACAGCAACAAATGCATACAAGACTAAAATTTGAAGGCGCTTTTCCCGTGCTCATAAAAAACTGCAGACTTAACTGTAATTGAAATTTGTTTGTTTGAAATCGCAAAAATGTTCGAATAACTCTTTTAGAAAATTCTAGTATAACAGATGGCAATTTATAAAAACCATTATAAAAGATTAATCGAGATATGCATACTTAAAACATTTTTCAATTAGCTCAAATTCTTATAATTAGAAAAGCTTTTTGTGTCTTTGATAATTTAATTACATTTTACTTTATATGAAAACGAAAAAAAATATTTAGAGTAATAGAGAGCCAACTTGGCTCACACGAATAATTACACCTATGGATTAATTAATACTGTTGTATATTCATGTATGTATTAATTACTTTGGTATGTATTAATTACTTGAGAACTAAACACCGAGGGTCTCGTTTCAGGCTGACCATTTGGCTGGGACATATGCTGCATAGGTCCAGGGTCTAGTAAACAGCGATGGGCACTGGGGGCGCTGATCCTCCATGGATTATAATGCCTCTCAGTTTTTAGGTGCGTTCGTAATTATGTAAATACGTAGCACCTATAGCCGTCATTCAGTCCGCCCGTCTCTCCGTCTGTCCGTCCGCATATAGCACAAAAATTACCAAACCGAATCGTTTGAAATTTAAAACATATAATTATTACATAATTTTGTTGAGTCATTTCAAATTTTATGAAAATTGGATGAATAGATCAATTACAGTGGCAATCAAAAGTATTCCGTTACATTATGGTCAATGGGAAAAAAAGCTTCAACTGCATTTTAATCGTTTGAAATTTAAAATATGTAATTATTACATAATTTTTTCGAGTCATTTCAAATTTTATGAAAATCGGATGCATAGATCAACTACAGGGACAATCAAAAGTATTCCGTTACACTACTGTCAACGGGGAAAAAAGTTTCAAATGCATTTTAATGGGGTTACACTCATTCGAACATTATAAAATTGATATGAATCTATTAAGTACATATTATAATATACATTTTGCACAAAATGTGGTGCAAAGAACATTTGTTACTGAATTACAAGGCCATACAAAAGTATTCCATTACATAATGGTATATATAGTAAGAACATTGTTTGGCGTGCGTTTACTATTTCACATTTTATGAATAATATATACGTTGCTGAGGTGTAAAAAGAGTTACTATTCTTGTATATTTACAGTAAAACAAAAAAGATTTTGACCACTACACTGTATCCGAAGTACTGTCTATTATAACAGCAAGATCTGAATATTTTTAAAATTTCGTTATCCTACGAACGCACCTCATTTTCTACGCTACGTGCAATTTCCAACTTGTTTTTCTTTTATTAGTTACTTTTATTATTTTTGGGTTCATTTCGATTTCGTTTTCGGCCAAAAATAGGAAGAGTACCGAAGTTCGGTTTCGGTTTCTGCTTCAATCGATCCTTAATAATAATATTATACGGACCTATACTATTTTTTTGACAGTAGCATAAATATTTTTAAAATTGTAAGTATAAAAAGACAAACTGCGCTGAAAATTTCTGAAAAGCGTTAATAATTCATTGATTAAATTAATCATAAACGATAAAAAGATCATAAATTAAAATTGTGTAACTCATAAACTTTTTAATAAAACGGCAAAAGAATACTCAAATTCTTGTGAATATATAATTAAAACATAATTTAAAAATTTAGTGGTAATTGAACTATTATTCATTGAGTTAGGACAATCTTTCCAACGCAATTTTATAAGGAAAAAAAGAACTTTAGAGAAAGATCAAAAGACAAATTTTGTTAATTTTTTAAACATTTGTAAGGAATATAAAAACAAAATTTCAAAGAAAATCAAAAGAAAATATTAAAATTTTATATTAATTTGATAAACGGAAAATTGCAATTTTGATCAAAATTGATATTTTAAGGAATCCTTAATACTTTAAGTAAATACAGAAATCTTCTAGTTTTATTAAATAAAATTTTAACCCTTTAAGCGCCCTGCAAAATTTTCATTTATGTTTAACGATTCATAACGATAGTAGCTATGAAAAGTATTGGCATGAGAATTTTTATTTGGTAATTTTACATAATTATTTATCTCTTGCACTTCAAAAAATTAGCTTTAATATTGATTTTGTTTAAATAAACCTTTGACTCCAAAAGTTACACGACGGAAAAACCCGGTCAGGACGCTTAAAGGGTTTTTAATTACATTTCTAAGTGAAGGAGTTGCTTATTTCTTTCAGTCACTTGAGAAACGACCTATCATTTATGATAAATGACTAATTATGGAAAACTCACAATGGAAGTAAATTACTGCTGTAGCAGTTGTTGTATTGCGGATTAGGATTATGAAAGATTTCTCAATAGTAGCTGTTACTTTCATTTGTAGAAAAAAGTGCTTTGTCGTATTTTATCGAAAATGAGGTCGAATCAGAAAATAAGGCCTAGCATGGTTTTCCAAGATGATAATAATATAAGCCTTAATCTCAAAATAAACCTTGTCGGAAAAATGAACTTTACTCATACAATAAGCTTGCTCACCTTTTTATATTATTGTTTAGAATCTAAGAAATCACTCTGATTCAAAAGCCGATCTAGAAATAAATAAATAAATAAGTAAATAAATAAAATAAAATAAATAAATACGCACTTTCTCAACAACAAGATACTTTTTGACGCATTTTATAACTCATTTATAAACATAAAAGCAGAATACTTGCAGGCTTGATTACCGATGCAATTAATACACTGTAAAAAAATGTACAGTTACTAAAAGTTTTTTAGGAAACTGGGATTCCTAGATTTTTTTATGTAACAGCAGCAGCAAAAATTCATGTAACAGATACATATTTATACTCAAAATCCAAAAAATCTATAAGGCTACTAAATTTTTTCTAGGAAACTGGGATTCCTAGAATATATTATGTAACTACAACCCAGGTTACAGGTAAAATTTTAGTAAGATAACTATAACTTTAGTAGTTTTCGTTTGTAAAGTTACAGATTTCTGTAGCTTTGCAAAAATTAGTTTTGTAGATTTACATCGTTTCCTGTACAGTGCACAGATAAAATGTTTGTAAGCATAAAGATTTCGGCAACTTTACATCTGTATGATTATAGTTTTTTTTTTTTTTTTTTTTTTTTTTCAGTGTAATTGAGCAGTTTTCTCCGTTTTCAGATAAATGAATTATGCTTTGAATTATAAGCGATTATTGTCTCAGGACGACAGTTTTTTTCTTTTATGCACTATAGTATTTAAAAATTAGGTTGAAAACGTTGAGTTTGTTTTCATATTTGAACAATATTTTCAGAGAAATCTTCTGTCATATACCGGAATTGGAAATAACAATTCATTCACATAGTTTCTGAATGAATGCAACCTCCTGTTTAAAACTTTTGCTTACACATATGAATCGATGTTTATGTATTTAATCAGGAGCCTGAAAAAAGAGACAACTTATACTGAAAGGATTTCCAAGAAATTTGAATTGTTAGAAAATCTTGCGAGTAAAGTTATAGTAAGTCGAGCATTTTATTATTGTGTTTGCTTACGGATTTTGTTGTATACAGATATTTGTGAAACAAATACACATCTAACCTGAAAGCAAATAACAATGTCTCTCAACCAGGGTTCTCGCTGGCTTTTGACCAGCATTAGCGATTTGGCGAATAAGAACCAGAAAACAATAGCCAAATGAAAAATAAATAAATAAATAAATAAAATAGCAAAATAGAATCGGCGTGAAACACTCAAAACCTTTAACCTCTTATTGTACCTTTTTTCGCCCAATGTGTTGTAAAGTAACATAATTATATAATTTTTTGTCATTGTTTAGAAAATAGAAATTCTCCTATATATAAACTATTAAAAACAAGTACATTCTAAATGTCTCTTTTACATGTAAGTGATTCAAACATTCTTTTAGCGGTAAATTGCTATTTAAGTTTGAACTATAAACCATAGTAAAAAATTGATGTTTGGCCAATGATATTTTGCATATAGCTGATAATCTGTACGGTAAATGGCAAATTCAACGCCCCATTTCAGAAAAACGTTTCTCGATTTGGCGATTGATTCGAGTAATTTTGTTTGTGAATTTACTGGAGCATAGATATAAACTGACAACAGGGAAATACTTATCACACAGTCCTTTTTGTGTTTGGCACGGTGTGATTGAAGATGAAAAGCGACATCAATGGTACAGTAACATGGATAAGAAACTAAACTGTAATCACACACACATACACACAAAAGAGCAGAAATTGAGCACTCGCAATTTGGGGAGTTTGATTGTTCATTTTGAAAGCATTTTGTCGCGATTTGGCTCAATGGCGAGCATCAGCGAGATTCCTGCTCTCGACCACACATTAATTCCCAGCCTTGTTCCTGAATTAGGAAATTCGAAGGACAGATATATCTTGTAACGAAGGCATTCACACACACAAAAAAAGGACAATAAAGTAAAAAGAAAATGAAAAAAAAAATATTGGTAATCGTTAGTTAATCCAGTTGATAGGAAAAAAGTACTTAATATGTAATGAACTATAACTATAACTACAATTACTTTATCGAAAATGTAGTTAATTACTACTCCAACTATTTGTTTTAAAATATAGTTCCATGATGTTTCACAGTGCGTTACTAAACTCTGCAGCTGAATTTCTGATATTCGCTAACTGTTGCATAGAAATATTTTGCTCAAAAAAGCTATATACTATGATCCTGTGTGACTAGAATAACTACACATTTTTTTACTCTGAAGTAGCGTTGTACCATGCATGCCAACATCTCTTAATTATTCCGAAGTGTGATTCAAGACAACAATTGTTTGGAAAGTGTTTATAAGAAATAGTGTCTATATTCAACGTGGAACTTATTAGATTTCATTTTAAAACCGTTTACTATACATGTTTGTATTAAATCAGACTCCAGAATAATTAAAAGACGTTGGCATCTATGGTTAAATGTAGCACCAGCACTCGTTATTAACTATTATTTCTACAGAACAACTTACTGCATTCCTTTTTTTCAAAATACAGCTCGCAATTTTATAGACTATCGCTAAAAGTAGCTAGCAAGTATACTTTCGTAACTTGTATCGCGTTGTTTCTTACGACTGATTCATCCTATTCGCGATTCCTGCGCCCTACTACACTATTTGGAAGCAAATGTTCTAAATATTTGTTTTAGTTACGTTGATTTAATCACAGTTCATCAAGCGAAGGTAAACAAACTTTTCAGTTAATCACAGTAAGGTAAATACGAGGAGGAGTCCGGAAATAAGTTTACACTGTCGATTGTGGTTAAAGTTGTGTATGAAAGTTAAAAAAAAAAATGGGACATTAAAGATAAGACGTATCTTTATTTTCTCACATAATTACCAAGTATATTGAGACAATTGTCATACCGCTTTATAAGCTGCAAAAAGCCATCCAGGAGAACATCAGAGCTTTGCATACAGACAAGCCGTTAAACACTTCTTCCGGAGGCAAAGGTTTCAGTTTTTCCTGGAGAGTTTTTGAAGCTTATCAAGCGGTATGACAAATATCTCAATATACTTGGTAATTAAATGGAAAAATAAAGATATGTCTTATCCTTAATGTGTTATTCCATTTTTTATTTCCATACATAACTCTAACCGCAGTCGACAGGGGAAATTTATTTTCAGTCTTCCCCTCGTATATAGAATTATTCTCCATTATTATTGATTTCAGTGCCATCTGCAGGAGATTTAAAACGCGAATTAGAGTTTTTCAGAAATAAACATTCATTAAATTTTGGTACAAGTAAAGATTACTGATTGACACTTAGTTGTGCCGTTGCACTTGATAGATGTGAAACGTACGGTACTCTGTGAAACGTAAGTTAATTTCCCATTGAGTGCTTAGCCGTAGCTCCCACGTTTGTCGCAGCGTACAATTTCGATGCTGGATATAAGGATCATCCATCACTGACCAGCAGAGGTGGGTCTGTCGCTAAACTGATGTTGGGGAGGGATTATTGCATTTCGGTGGCCATGGAATGGTGACCCTGGCTGGAGTGATTTCGGAATGTATTCAGAGGGACATGCCGATGCAACAATTCTATTTGTTGCTGAATATCGGAAGCTAATGTAGGATAAATTGTACTACAAGAATCAGTGCGGCGCTGCATTGCATTCTGAAATTCAAAGATGCGATAAAAAAGAAAGAAGAAAATAATGGGTCAAGCATATATTATGAAGTATTTTCTAACGCATTTATAATAATATAACAAAACTTCACAGATTAATACGTTGATGGTTTGGTTTGGTTTATTTTTGTCGTCCGATTATCTACGCTAGGGATATAGGACCAGGGGGGGGGGAGTGCCTTTCGTGGGGGTCTTTTTAAGGGAACCTAACCCGTATTTATGCACGGTTCGAAGAAAACCACGAAAACTCCGAACGATTAGGCCGACAGCCGCGATTGGGTTCGAACCTATGACTATAGGCCGTCAATAGGCCGTCTACCAGTTGAGAGGTCTGAACCTCTCGGCCTCTGGTGGGGCCTTAATACGTTGAACTAGCATGTCTAAATGAACTATTTGAAAACGCATAAGACATTTTAAAGTGTTCCGGGACACCAAAATTCTTCGAATTTTCTAAACAAATTCCTCCCATTAAAATTGTTACTATTGTCTGTTAAAATTTACGTTTATATCATGTTTCTATCATAATTAGAGCGATAAATATAATTTTTCTTTCAAAATCTAGCTTTCAAGCAATGGTTGGTTATGAAAGTGATGTCTTGTGAAAATGTATTTTTCTTCATGGTGACATTTTTCATAATTTCTCCTATTTAAATTATTATAAGTCAAGAACCGCTAAAGATAGATGATTCAAACTTGGAACGAGTCTTTTTCAATTGTTTTACTTTAATTTTAATTCAGCAAAAAAAAAAAAAAAAAAAAAAAAAAAAAAAAAAAAAACTTTTACAAATATTTTTTTAAAAGTTACATCATTTTTTTTCAAATTTTTATTTTAAATATTTTTTTTTAATTTAAATTAATATTTTTTGAAATGCTGAATAAAAATACAGCCTGTATGTATTTTTTATTTAAATGAAAAAAAAAAAAAAGTGAAATTCTACAAATAATGCTTCGAATTATAACGATTTTTAACTACCCTATTTTTTAAATAATTTTTAAACTATAAAAAATGAGAAGTTTTATCAGGTGATTTTGTTTACAAATGATATGTTTAACCATCACAAAACAATTCAAAATTTTAACTCAATAAGTAAAAGTTATAAAATGTGTCACAGACCCCCTTTAAAACATAATTTTAGCAATTTCCACCTGCATTAGAAAAATTATCCGAATTTTTTGAGCATCCCTGAATAGGTTATGTTGATTTATATATATAAATTATGCATGCAAAAATTTAGATCAGTTAGAAAATACATATTACAGTTTAGTGAAAAAACACCGTAAACACTGGCGATAATTAATAATTAAAGTAATACATTTTGTAAAATCACCATAAAATGAAAAATAAAGTAGGATGCATTTCGAGCTACAACAATAGCAACTCGTCATCAGCTAAACTAACATGTGTCCGTAAGGACACAGAGCCAGAGCTCGAAACGCGTCCTACTTTATTTTTCAATTTAGGTGATTTTACGGAGTGTATTACTTTAATTATATTACAGTTTAAATTACCTTTCATCAATTTTCGCTAATAAGGGAAAAAAATACATGAATTCTTTTGTGCAGTCCTGTATATGAAATATAGAATTTATACACAATCCGATTTATTTTGTGTGTCCCTGTAAATAAGCGATAAACGCCCTATTCTATATTAATCATCGTGTAATGAAATTTAGTGATTTATATCAATTTCAATGTATTTGAAATTACATTATGTTATTAAAATACGTTGCAAACAATTTCTCCCCATTGACCTTTATGTGAATTCCTTTAAGTGTCCCTGTAAATGAACTATTAATTCTACACACTTAATATTCAATACTGAACATGCATGCTAAACATAATTAGCATACATTAATTGCATGAAAATGTCAGCATATTTATATGAGTTAAAGGGCGTACAGACAAACATGCATCTATATTTACTAATATGTAAACGAAATTCCACAATAATTATTTGGCAAATAAGGTATCATTGGATTCATCTCCACACTGAAACTAGCGTAGAATATGTGACTAATGCACTAATTTAAATTAAAGGCAATTGAGCATAATAATGTAGAATAATGAATGCCTTTTGTTGACTGAAAACGGTTATGAAACAATTGATAACGAGAATATTACTCCTCCCCCTCCCCCCCCCCCCCGAAATAAATAAAAGTCGCAATTTTTATAAAATAAGGTTAAAAAAAGGGATTATGGGAATTAACACTAGATACCAGATCTTTTTCTACTAGCAAGTTAAAAATGCAAATTAACAAATCATGTGAAAAAAAAAGTTTTATGTAAATTTTATTAAATATACATCATTTTGTGCTCATATCGGATTCATATATAGATGTTATTAATTATAAAAGTGTTAATTCAAATCGACTTTTTAAAGTTTTTTTTTTTTTTTTCAAAACTCTTATTTGATGTAATTCGATTTTATAGCGCTTCGAGCTTTATTAATTTATGTGTAATAAGAATATTGAATTTTTTTTTCTATAATAATCTTATGACTATTTTATTTTACTTAGTAATTTTTTGCTTTTTTAAGTATCGACGAAATTCAAGATTTTTAAGAACAGCTATAAAATCTTCAGTTTTATATTCCCAATTCCTAAAATTTCAATTTTGAAACACCCCAAATACTCAAAATAATACTTTTATGCTCAAAGGATTTCAATTTATTGCAAATCGCATTTTCTAACCGATTTTAATCAGTGTGAATAAAAATGTAACGCATATCACTGAGTAAAAATGGATGGGTTGTTCTAATGTTCTCATTCAACCGTGACCGTATCTAATCACAGTTGAAACTTGTACATTAAATGCAAATTAATACTTGTTACATTGTCAAAGCTGTCTCTTACAGACTGTAAATTGATCCTTTGACAGTTTTAACAAGAATGAATCGGCTATTTAGCAAGAACCACGTATAAACAACCTTAATTTGCATTAGCGGAACAATTTATCGTGCTAGTAAATTTAATAAAAAGAGCCCTGCTTTTTTTCTCGGTTCAAGGGGAGCAGTTTAATTAAATAATGAGTGCATAAAGTAACTGTAAAAAAAATTTTAGAGCTTATATTATAATAAAAGTACGGAGGGCAATCACGCATATTTTTATAAAGATTTAAAAAAAAGAAATACATATAATCAAAGATAAAAAATTTGTTTTCTAATACAGAGAAATTTCGATATATTGGTCTCATTGTTATACTTAAACAGTTCGTTATGAATTTTTTTTTAAAAAATAGAAATCAACTGAAATTCATAAAATTTATGTAATAAAATACACACTCATAAAAAGGAAAATACATATAAATAGGTGGTTATTGCTGATAATGCATTTTCAACTACATGATATATATTTTCTAACTTATTTATTTAGTTATCTTCTTTCACCGAATGAAAAAAAGAGTATTCGTAGAAATATTTTGATAGTACTAAGTATTTTACAATTTAATGCATGAATTTTCTTTTTAGTTTTAAATAATTACAAGTTTTTCAAAAAAAACATTTTTTTTTTTTTTTTTTTTTTTTTTTTTTTTTTTTTTTTTTTGCCTATATAGTTATTTTTTTATTCCTCACGTCCTCACATATCCCCTTAAAATTGATTCAAATATAAGTGATAATTGCTGATAATGCATTTTCAAATGTAGTATATATTTTCTTACTTGTTTACATTGTTAATTGTTAATACATTTTACATTGTTGATTGTTAATATCGTCTTTCATCATATGAAAAAATGGGTATTCGTAGGAATATTTTGATAACACTCGAAAGTGTTTTGTAATTTAATGCATGAATTTTCATTTTAGTTTTAAATAATTAATAAAATTCTCAAAAATAACTTTTATTTGCTCATATAGCTATTTTATTCCTCACATATTACCTTAAAATTGATTCATATGTAATTGCTAATTGCTAATAAAGCATTTTTAACTATATTGCATGTTTTCTCACTTGTTTACTTATATAAGTCCTTTCCTCGTATGAAAAAATATATATTCGTTGGAATATTCTAATATCAATGGGAAGTGTTTTATAACTTATGAATAATACATTACTTTTCATCTTAGTTTCAAAATAATTAACAAAATCCTCAAAAATAACTTTTTTTTTGCACGTAGTTATTTTATTCTTAATATATCACCTTTTAGTAGATTTCAATTGACGCGAATAATATTCTAACTAATAAATATTGCTACGATAAAACAAATAAATTGTTCAAAAGTTCTCTTTTAACTGTAATCGTATTTACAGATAAATGCTATTTGTCGAATTCAAAGATTGTTTAATTCTAATTGGCAGCTGTTTTATTATCAAAACTATTTCTTACTTGCTGTAAATCGGTGCTTCGCCAGTTTTAACAAGAATAAATTGGCGATTAAGCAGACACTGCGTCTAAACAACATAATTTACACCAGCACTATTATTTGTTGTACTACTAAATTTAATAAAAGCAACGCTGTTCTTTTCACAGTTGAAGAAGCAATTTAATTAAGTAATAGAGGTAAAAATATCTTACAAAGAGATTAGCCTAATGTTCCTATTTAACTCTAACCGTATCAATAAATGTTGTCTATTTAGTGCAAATAAATGACAAAGCTATTAACGACAAAGGCTGTAATTCGGTGATCTGGTAATTTTAACCAGAATAAATTTAACACGTTGAGTGCCACATCAGTCACCGATGACTGACACTGAACTTTCCTTTTGGGATGCATCAGTTACCGATGACTGACAGTCTAAAATATGATGTAAAACTAAAACTATTATAATGTTTTAAGTAATTACTGAAAATTTATTTAAAATTTACTTAACTTTTACTTAGTACAGGATTACACTTTCTGAATTAATTACTTAAATAATGTATATTTTTTTAGTTTTATATCATATTTTACGCTGTCAATCACCGGTGACTGTCGCGGCCTAAACGGAAATTTCAGTGTCAGTTACCGTGGCACTCAAAGTGTTAAGCAATTTTTAGCGTGTTAAATAGTTTAATTTTCCTCAGTTATAAAATTTATTCTGTCTATATTACACTTACAAGTTGGAAAATTACGAAATATCCAAGAGCTTATACGTCATCCTTATTTACAGTCCTAATTCCTTATTTAGTTTTAAAATGATGCACGAAGACTTATTCAAGAATAATATTTTTTAATGCATGCACGGATTATTTTTATTATTCATCATCACACTGCAAAAGAGACATATATTTTTTTCATTTAGATAAATTCTATTCAACACAATAACTGTAATTTTCGTAATGCCCGTATATTACTTATATGTTAACTATACCTTTTTTTCAGGCATTATTTTTACAATACAAAACAAGCACATCGTAAAGATTTTCTTTTTTTTTCTTATATACTAAAATATATTACTTAATTTCTCTTTCATAATAAAAAATTCTAAAACAGAAATTAAATAGAATTTTTTAATATATAAGAAAAAAAAAAGAAAACCTTTGCAGTGTGGTTGTTCTGTATAGTAAAATTATTGCCTGAAAATAAATAACATATGAGACAAATGTTTGTATACGAAAATATAATACACCGATATACGAAAATACACAGTAATCTTCTCTGAGTTGCGAAAAAATTTTTGGAAACATCCAAAACTAAAGATTTAACAAAAAGGTTTCTTTTTTTGTTAATGATTTTCATAAACGTATGCGAATAGTTTTTATAGTGAATCAATCAGTTTTTTCAAATCGAAATATCCAGATTTTAGCGTTCTATTAATTTACAATTATGCATTTTCTGCTGTGTAATTGAATTTACACATGCAAGAATAACAGAATAATATCGCATATTTTCGTGTATAAGCCGAGGATACGAACTTTTTAGTGAAAATTTGTCCAAAATCGGAAACCCGTATACAAGCCGATGTTAAAAAATGGCGATGAAGAACAACGATTCAGCGGACAAAAACTCAACATTTTTTAAATCGATACAAAAATAAAATAAAATAAAATAAAATAAAATAAAATAAAATAAATAAATAAATAAATATATATGTATAAGTACAAAACATACATATAAATATACATACAAACATACATCCAAAAAATATCTCTCCGAAATTACTGATCTCTCTTACGCTACCAATCTGTTTAATTGGATTCAGCTCATTCTGTTATGACTTGCTTTTTTTTTTTTATAAAAATTTAAATTTTTTTTTTTGGATTGAATTACTACAAAAAACAATCGTTTGATCTTTCAAAAAATTTTACATCAATAATGCGATGGATGGAACTGGAGATTCTGCGCTTTTTGAAGAAATCGGCGATTGTGAAGATGGTGAATTAGTTTGATGGTTATTTGTACTGTTGTATCAATGAAAGAAAGCGATTATAACGAATTGTTTGAAAATTCTGATAAAGGTTTGGATAATGAATAAGGATTGGTAATGTTTTCATCGTAAAAGAATGCAGTATTAAAGTATTTATAGAAATTTATAAGTATCGTTGAAGTTTAAAAAAAAAAAAAATAAATAAATAAAATACAGTATTTTTCTTCTCATTTTAGAATATCAATATTTGACATTTTCTTATACTCGTGTTTAAGCCAAGGTTACTATAGAGTAAAAAAAAAAAAAAAAGTCCAAAAAGTTTTGGTTTATTTACGGAAATATACGGTAATAATTTTGATGCTAATATTAATACTATAATACATTTATCATTATGTCTGTAAATATTTTACTGAAAATGAAAATATTTATTTGAGAATGGACAACATTTGAAAAACCTAAATCCTGGGACGATAAAACTGATTAATATATTATTATAAAGAGCTCGGAAGCGTTTGCAACAGGCTCGGACTGGCCCGCCGGCCCACCGGCCCGTGGGCCGGTGCGCCCTCGGTCAAGTAAATCTGCGCCCTCATCTATGTGAAGTTAATAGTTTAAAAAAGACAATAAATAAATAAAATAAAACAAGAAATTAAAATATGACAAATACTAGAATAACTATAACATGGTTAAAAATATTGTTTATGTATCTTTTTTAAAAAACAATAATTTTTTAAACATTAAAAAACAATAAAAAGAATTTAATCCTTTGCAAAGGAAAATAATTATATTGTTTATTCTTGACTGTTTCTTTGTTCAGGGCAACATCCAATCAAATTCTTTTAAAATCTGAAGTATATTTTATATGTTACCAATAACGGCATCGAATGCGAGTACAAACATGCAGACTGTCTGGCGGCAAAGATCGTCTCTTTTGCTTCGATTTGATTTATTGTTATTTAGTTTGCAGTGAAATCACTCATTTCAAAGACGTAAGCTTTGTGTGTCCGTAAAGTTTAGTGTTTTGATTTTAATTTATAAACCATAAGTGTTTTTATTAAAAGTATTTTTGTTATTAAATATATATCTAAACAATTTTAGAAAGAATATTCCCATCAGAAAAAGGTAATTCACTTTTTTTTTTTTTTTTTTTTTTTTTTTTTGTTAAAAATTTTATTGTAGTATGGAAACAGAACTGTTTTAATACTGTATATTAAATGTAACAATCAAAACGTTGCGTCTGTCACGAATTTTGTATATATGGTCATGGGCGTGCGAAGAGCTGCGCCCGGTTCAATTTGGCGCCCTCCTCCAACCTTTTCTTGTGGCAGGCCAAAAAATGACGTTGTAAGTATAAATTTGGCGCTCGACTAAATTACCGCGCCCGCGGCAACCGCCCTTTAGCCCCCTCCCCTTTCACACGGCACTATATATGGTAAAAATTGGGCTCCTCAACACCGCACCACACCCAGGGTACTATGGCGACCTTTGAAAGTTCACTTTATATCCCTTCCATGTTCTATTCTATCCTGTTTATAAGTTTTTTTTTTTAATCGGTATTTTCTATTTTGCATAAGACGGAAATAAATCTAACATAAAAATGATTTTCAAGTTCCCCGCTATGATTTTTAGTATACAATAAACTCTGTATACGGCGGAATACTGTCTACAGCAGAATATTTGATTCTGTCCTAATAGTTTTTACGTATAAAAATCTATTCCAAAGGTTTTTAAAGTTATTTTGTTCGTTATATAATTTACTTAGTTTTTCCGACGATTGTTTTTTGTAATTTACATGCCTTCCCCTTCTAATCAGAAATTTATTCTTTCATTTGATCGAACTAAATTCATATATTTTCGGATCAATCCTAATTTATAAAGTAATTAAGCTGTTATCACCTGTATTTTCTGTAAAAATCGCAGTTCCCAATGTTTTATTATTTGTCAATAGATCGTATATACGAGGCTTTCGCATTGCAATCTTTGAGATTATTTGCTGTTATTTTAACTATTTCACTGTCAATTAAACAAAATGTTGAAGCGAAATATAAGTATACTATGTGGAAAACCTTTCATATGATATCTCATTTATCGTTGCGGTTTTGTATGGGTAATAAAAAGAGGATCTTAATATCAAAAGTAATATGATTCAATTGTATATTCATTTAGAAAATTTATGCTTTGTATAGTTACAGTGGCGTAGCAAGCGAGGGACGGTTCGCCCTGTGTGTCACCCTTTAAGGGGTGATACACAATCTTTATTTGCAAATAAATTCTTATACGATTTTGGAAAAGAAGTCTGATGTAAAATGAAATTTCTAGAGCACGACGCAACGGAATTAATTTTATTTTCTTAGAGAATGTGAAATGTTATATAGAATGGTGTATATAAATAACATTTGCCCCTGGGAACAAAAACCAACCCATCCAACGAGTAGTTAGCAAATGCAAACTTTAAAAGAAGGAATTCTCTTCTACATACAGACACGACACTGACTTATGCGGACTATGGATTAAGTGAGGAGTCGCTCCTGTGGTTTTCTTTTTATACAGGAGGATAAGTAAATAAGGAATTGGTATGGGAATTTGTTGTAATAACGTAGAATTGTGATTGACGAATTGGGGGGGAGGGTGACACCCTTTACATCTGCCCTGGGTGTCAGCCATTCTAGCTACGCCACTGGTATAGTACTAGCCATTCTAGCTACGCCACTGGTATAGTACTGTCACTTTGATATATTTTTTAAATGGGTATTTCACCCGTTATTCCTTTTTTTCTTTTTTTTTTAAGGCTGTACGTGTACGAAAAGTTAAAATTTGAGCGATTTTTATTAATGTGATAAAGACAAACTTTTATTTAAGTATTATATGTTGTTGAGTATCTAAGTCGATATATCTATATTTAACCTTTTCGGGACGGATGATACGGGGTTAAACATAGATGATACATGTGCATCGTTAAAAGATAACTGTGAAACGTGTTTTTGGCACCATTAATAAATAAACATAATATTTGTCTTTTCAACCAAATAAAATTTATGTAAGAGACGCCGTTTCGAAAGGGTGAAAAAACCAATAGCATATAGTTACATAAATTCAATTTCAATATTTACTTTATTTACCAACTTTTAATTTCACTACGAGTGTAGTGTACATTAATTGAAAATTATATCATAATTTTAGAAAAAAATTAGCTTTAAGAAAGAAAGAGACACTACTTTCTGTAGGATATGAAGTCATTTTCACAAGTGGAAACGTTTTAACTTTGAAAAATTAGGATTATGTTTTTATTTATTTTTATATTACTAGTCATATCCATGTTTCTCAACCTGTGTCCCGCGGCACATCAGTGTTCCATCAGAGATTGTCAAATGTACCGCAATGTTTTTGACAAATAATTAAAATTGCATAACAGCAAATTTATAAATTTACGGTGCGTGGTTTTTTGGTGGAAGGAGAGGAGAAAAGGGGGCCAATTTTCTTTCTCTCTCTCTCTTTTCAGATATGTTGTTTATTGCGTTTTTTTTTTTCACTGAGCGCTCAGATAAATGTTATTTTTTAACTGTTCACACGCCGGATTAATATCACAATGTAATTATAATTTTGTTTTTCCTTTATTACAGCTTCAAATGTTTTAATTTATGCATACAAATTTTAAAAATAACAAAAAAAATATTTCTGCAGTGTGTTTTGGCTATTCTCATTTCACTGTTCGCAATTTGGAATATGATTATTGATTGACAACTTATGCAAATATAACAAATTATTTTGTTGAAAATAAACGAACTATTAAATGCTATTGTCTATTGCTCTTGAGTGTTTTCTAACTTTCACAAACATTTAGATTCCTAGTGATAAAATGTAAGTAACAGAGAGAAGATAAAAACAAATACCGTATTTACTCGTGTATAAGGCGCACTTTTTTTCCAAAAAATTAGGGCAAAACTCCTAGGTGCGCCTTATACACGGAATAATTTTTTACTGTTGGATGCAGTCGAACGATATACATATGAAACACGAAATTATTCAAGATTAATTATTCAAAGAAGATATTAAAACTCGGAAAATGTTACTTAATTGAGGTAATACTGCATATTTATTTCATTCCTTGCAGTTTTTTATACAACAGAGCTAATGACATTACCTAAACGCTAATTAGCAATTCTCTTTACCGTCACTCATTCCTATTTCCCGTCATTCTCTTACAACCCGAAGTCTAAAAATGCATTTTTCGTCTTGTTTTCTGGTCTGGTGTGATGTTTGTTTCGACCTTTTTTTTTTTGCTGAAATTCATTTGATCAATTCTTCATTAGCGTATGAAAGTTAGGGTGCGCGTTATATACGAGATTTTAAGAAATCGCCATTTTTACTTGTAAAGTAGAGGTGCGCCTTATACACGCGTGCGCCCTATACACGAGTAAATACGGTAATACATTTTTATGCAAATTAATGAATTTGCATATTCCTTATACCTGTGATAAATGCTTGAACATAAATATAATTTTATTTCAAAAGTTGAAATCAACCTTATATTTTATGGGGAAAATAGGGACATCGTTATTATGTTGGAAAATATATGTTTTCTATTACAAATAATGCAATGTTCCCATTTGAGAACATTGGCGTTTAAACGGTTAACATTAAATAATTTATAAAGTGGTAAATTCAGGGCAAAGTGGGTTCGTCCGGGAAGGAGCAATTTTCTAACTTTTGAATACTCCCCTCATGAGACATTTATTCATTCATATTATTCATATTATATTCATCCGGTTCCTTCGTACTATTTCCACCCTGGGAAATGCACTTTTTCTTTTATTTATTTATTTATTTATTTTTGGTAAGAATTTGTACGTTGCATGTATTGCTATACGCTGCCGCAAAAAGCGAACGCGTTTCGAGATTTTTTTCAGTTATCAATTTTGTTTTTTAACGTTAAGCAGAGTGTGCGTCATAACACATGATATAAATTTATATAAAAAATGCCGCGTCAAATACCATTATTTTCGAATAGTATTTTTTGTAAAAATTTTAAATTCTTGCTTGAGTTGTTTGAAACTAATTTAGTTTACAACAAATGATATAAATTGATAAAAAAGTATGCCACGTCAAATACCACTATTTTCGAGCTGTAATTTTTCCAAAAATATTAAATTCTTAAATTAATTCAGATTAATTCATCAATTAATTCAGATTAGCGAAGCTTTATTATATATTCTTACAGTTTGTTTGTTATTAGTGAATACTATTGGCTTCCTATACGATGATAAAATAATGAGTTTCGTTAAAAAAGTTGCGCCCTCCAAAAATTCAAGGTCTGCGCCCTTTACAGTGACCCAGTCCGACCCTGGTTTGCAAAAAGCACTGGGATCAAAATAAACTTCTGTTTTTATAAATGATACTTTAAAACTAAAAAAGAAAGTAGTTTCTCATATTACTAAAGATAAAGGAATACTTTTCGAAATCGTGAATAATTAGGAACAAGTCATGGTGCATTATTTTTCGTAGACTGTAAACGATTGCTGCAGTAATTTTACTAAAGCAGAGATTCCAAGCAATGTCCATAAAAAAGTGGACTTTGTTTTAAAATCAACTAAAATATGATACATTACATTAAAAAAAGGTATCTTATTTTTCACAAACCATACATTTTGGTGAATTGCAATAAATGCAAATAAAATTCTAATACGTGTCACTATTCAAAAACTGACAGATTGTTCTAAAGTTCTCAAATAACCGTAACTGTATCTAAACATAATCCAAGCTTGTCTGATAATGAAAATGAATACTTGTTATGCTATCACAGCTATCTTTTACTGGCAGTAAAGCGATACTTTAGCAGCTTTAACAAGAATAAATTGGCGATTAAACAGACACCGCGTCTAAATATCTTCATTTGCATAAGGAATACGATTTATTGCGTTACTAAATTTAATAACAGCAGAGCTATTTTTATCTCTGTTGAAAAAGCAATTTAATTATATGATGGTTAAATGAACTGGGTGTAAAAAGTTCTCAGAATTGGTGTTGGAATAAAAATATGCTAAGTTGGAGAAGACGTTAATTGAATTGATAATTTAATTTGGCTGATTTTTTTTTTTTTTTTTTACTGTTATAGATTGTACGTAGACGCTTTGTAATTTTTTTATCATGACATTTTTAAACATATTTATAAAACATTTCAACAAGAAAATAAAATGCATTGAATTATAAAAGTTTTTGATCGCTTTCTAATTTTTAAAGTAGTATATGTTCTGTGTACGGAATTTTCAGATAAAACACAAAAAAAAAATCAATTTATTCATCAAAATTTGTTTTGTCGCCTTGAAACTAGCTCCACTTACTTCAATACAACTATGACATGCATGAGCAACCCTCCATATTTTTTTGTAAGCTGATTGAACTTTGAGCTCTTTCAGCCAATTTCCTTTTATGGCCCCAGTTGACATAAGCCGTGTACGGTGCTTGGTAAACGACATTCGTCGCGTTTTTTGTGCGAAACTCTTTCACAATCATTGCTTTCTGCGACGGTCGCGCATTATCGTGGTGCAAAATACACGCAAAACTACCGAGGTTTTCAAAATGTTCAACATACATAAATTCGTTTGAAGCACAAAATTTAAAGCAAACTCCTTGTTCAACTCCTTTTTCATTTGTCAAAAATCACAAAGCAGTGAAAAATATATGCATAAAATAATAATAATAATGAAAAGAAACAGCTGCTAACAACCTACAAAATTACTATTAGGTATACTATGTATTTTTTGTATACTATATGGAATATTTTAAAAAGCTTTGTTCCTTATACTGTTTAGAATATCCAGAAACGAGCTATGCAATGAAATTATTCGTTTTAAATTTTACTGCTAGATGGCGTTTAAGCGTTAGAGATGTTTTATTAGCAAATACGACAACAATAACTCATTTTCAATTAATAGCTGTTGAGATGACAGCATTCTTTCATAGCAGTGCTATAATTATTATCATTTTTATAAAACATTTTATTATGTGAAATTTTTCATGCAATTTTTCAAATTTATATTATAGAAAATACTTTATTTTACTTTTATCTACAGTGTAATCTGTCTTAAAATTTTGTAATTATTATTATTATTTTGCATCAAAACTTACTTCCGAGTGCTCTAAACTGTATAAAATATCAAATCTTTTTGAAATATTTTTTTTCAATAATTTAGATTTTACAGCCTTCCAAACACATACATTTTAAAAATGGCCTCCTTGTACTTTAGTTTTCATATATATATATATATATATATATATATATATATATATATATATATATATATATATATATATATATATATATGCAAAAGATATATATATATATGTATATCTTAAGATATATATATATATATATTTAAAAAATGCTTATTTTGAGTGGGACATTTAGAATAAAATCTAACCAAGAAGGCGTTAAAGCACAAATTGCTCGTTTAACCGTGTTAGTAGCGTTCGTATTAACCTTTGCAAAGGCAAGCCATTTCTGAACCAAAATTATTCAAATAATGATATTATTCAAATAAATGATTTGCACCGCAATTTATGAACAAATTTATTTGAAAATAATTAAAAGCTTTTCTTCACATATATATTATGATTTCGAAAACCTACTAAAATTACTGGTGTCATTTGGTAAGTCTGATATCAAAATTAACCGTTTACACACTGCAGACAACTGTCCTGAAAGTGTTAAACCAGTTCGCCTGCACTTCTTGTGGAATTAATTCAAATCAATTCGTATCATATTATCAAAGCTATTTTTTATATGCTCTTCGGCCCCTGGGTCCCCATTTGATTTGTCCCCCATTAAATTTTGTATTATTTAACCCTCTCACTGACAAGCCCGTCTATAGATGTTCCCTAAGCTCCAGGTTTCACTGCAATGCAAGCAATAATTAAAATGATATAACTCAGTTGATTTAATGGATTTTTAATACATTGTGCAATGATTAACACACTCAAGGATAACATTCATATTCGTAAATAAGATTTTTCTATAATTTTGAAAGAATCATATTTTTTTATTTTTTTAGCAATTAAAACAAAATGCTGAGAAAACAACATTACAATTTTGCCCTTTTGCAAGACTGTCAGAGGGTTTCTGAGCATTCTTCTGATTCAACCGAGCAAAAATTACCGTTTTAATAAACCGGTGATAAAATATTAAAAATTCTCTAAAAGTTTTTAAAGATTAATAAATTGATTAGAGAAGTGGTTAAAGCTCTTAAATTTGAGATTGCATTAATTTAGGTTAATGGCTATTAAATTTATGTTCTAAGGGGGTTTGTAGTTTTTGATCCATATATTTGAACCTAAACTTCTAAACGCTTAAAGCACAAGTTTCAGAAAAGATATTTTTTCTCACATTTATAGTGACATTTTGTTTGGAAAAATCCAATGAATAAGTATTTGCATTATTATTTTAGCTTCAAAAACTAGAGATGATATTCTATAAATTGATGCTTTTTGCAGCTTTAACAAAACTAAACAGACGCGATGCCTGCTTAGTCTTGTTAAAGCTGCAAAAGCATCTTAACAACCCAATTTGCATCAGTAATTCAATTAATTTTTCTTGCTACTAAATTTAATGAACACCTCGCTGTTTTTTCCCCAGTTGACTAATCAATTTAATTGAATAATGATTGCATAAAACGGTTGTAAAAAGGGCGTAGAATTAATGTTAAAATAAAAACATGCTAAGTTAAGAAAGTATTAATTAATTTAACAATATTTTTCGGATAATTCTGTTAACCTGTTAAAAAGTTATACATAAATATGTTTATTTTTTTATTTAGTATGTCGCTTCATTATTCATAAAAAATAGGCAATTAAAAATAAAATGTATCGAATTAATTTTATATCCGCATATTTACCAATTATATCAGGTATTATCGTAAGTTCAAAATGGGGGAGTTTTCCACGTCCAACTACTAAAAAATTCAAAATCCTTTTTCAAAAAATAGTATATAAATATATACACATATAAGCACATACTCTATGTATATTTCAACATGTTTATTTATATTATATCAGTTATTAATATAGTATTCTGTACAATTTATTACATACAATAAATCCAATTCACAATTCCTTTTTAAAAAAGTAAATATATTGCATCGAGTCTCTTAAAATGTTTAAAAATGATGATAATGATAGTTCGAAGTTCAAGTTAAAAACATAGATTTGTCCACAAAAATTGGTTCAGAGAGTCCCAGTATTTAAATACATAAGTTCATATAAGATTCATTACCTTTTTAATTTTTATTCATAGTTCAACGTAATTCATTTCCTCCATTTTTTTCACTTGAAAACGCTTTCGCCTATTTCTAAGGCATCTTCAGTCAAGAATAAACAACTCATTCATTTTTTCGGCAGAGATTTTCGAAATTTCCCTCCTTTTTCCTAAAATGGAGGAAATGAATTACGTTGAACTATGAATGAAAATTAAAAAGGTAATGAATCTTATATGAACTTATGTATTTAAATACTGGGACTCTCTGGACCAATTTTTGTGGACAAATCTATGTTTTTAACTTGAACTTCGAACTATCATTATCATCATTTTTAAACATTTTAAAAGACTCGATGCAATATACTTACTTTTTTAAAAAGGAATTGTGAATTGGATTTATTGTATGTAATAAATTGTACAGAATACTATATTAATAACTGATATAATATAAATAAACATGTTGAAATATACATAGAGTATGTGCTTATATGTGTATATATTTATATACTATTTTTTGAAAAAGAATTTTGAATTTTTTAGTAGTTGGACGTGGAAAACTCCCCCATTTTGAACTTACGATAATACCTGATATAATTGGTAAATATGCGGATATAAAGTTGTTAATACAGGTATTAAAGAAATGATAAAAAACGTTGGTTTTTTTCTTAATCCATTTTGAATGTATCGAATTATACAACTATTACAATTAATGTAATTGAATAATGCAATTTTTTCCTTCGTTTTGAATTTCGACTATATTTAAAAACAATGTATTATATTTATTTTTCTTGAATTTAATTTCAAGAGAAAACATTAAAACTATTTCACGTGTTTGCAAAACATTGAAAAGCATTTAAATTTTTTTGAAAATATATAATAAATGTATATATATATATATATATATATATATATATATATATATGTGTGTGTGTGTGTGTGTGTGTGTGTGTGCGTGTGTGTGTGTGTGTGCATGTGTTTATAAATTTTTTATAAAATTAAACACTCAAACAGATGAAATTGATCAAGTTTTATGAAATTACCATTTATAAGGAACGGAAACAAAGTACCAGTTAAATAGCGTAGAACTATGAAATGAATTATGGAAACTACAAATGAAAAATCAAGATATGGATTTAAAAGAAAACTTATAATGTAAATCACTTCGTCAGGGATACCAAATTTAGAAATATAAGCAATTAACAATGAATTTCTGTTGAGAATCAAGCTATAAGCTGAAAATTGATTTTCACTACACCCTGTGGACTGTGAAACTGGAATACTAAAAGTAAACAGAAAAAACTAAATAAAAAAACCAATATGAAATGAAAGACAAAATAGAATATTTTTTAAAAATAATTTAATTGAATGAAACTTACCCTATAAAAATCACTTAATTTTGTATTAATCTTCAGAATAAATCACATTTTTTTTTTTTTTTTTTTTTTTTTTTTTTTTGCCGCATATACATATATTTTATATCAAGTGATTAAGGCTAATACAGGATTTCCAGCAAATGAGACCCTGATTTTAAAATTAAATTTATCAAAAACAAAGATTGGTAGAATCATGCGCTAAACGGTTTTTTATAAGGTAAGCTGTAAAAATGTAATAAAGTTTCGAACGGAGAATATATTGAAAAGATTGTGTTCTAATTGCAAAGAATGCTTGACTTCACATTTTTCTGGTTTTAGATTGCTTGCAAAGAATGAGTTTTTCGGCGTACAGTGTTATATTTTAACGATTTTTGGAATTTCTGATACAAACAAACCATTTACCGCATAATTCTATCGATTTTTGTTTTTGAGAAATTTAATTTTGAAATCAAGTTCTTATTCGCTGGACACCCTGTATAATCGTTTTACATGAAAAATGCATCATCCTTTTAAGAGGCTACTTCAGTCAAATGAAAGGATTCATTTTCTAAGGCTAATTCAATGGAAGAAATTTACAAAAATATCTCGGTTGCATTTAGATATTTTTAAACGATTTACTTTGCATTAGGCAGTTACGATCGATCTATATGCAGGCCGTTTTTCTTTTTCGATTTTGATTGCATATATTTTTTGTGATGATGCTTTTACTTTCCAAACCGGTTCTGTAAATGTAAGTGTCCAGTTTTGAAAATATCTGTAAACAAAATAAAAAAAGTTAAAAACGGTTCTTGTGCAGATTGATCTCAGTTATCTAATGCGAAAAGAAAAAAAAAATGTAAAAAATTTCTAAGTGCAACCGAGATTTGTTTATAATTTTTTCCCAATAGAATAAGTATTAGCGAACAGATCTTTTCATTTGACTAAAGTTAGCCTCTTAGCTATACATTTAAGTTTTTGCTTCTAAGTCGTATGTAATAAAAACTCGAATCGAACAATCGTTCTGATTCACAGGGAGAATAAAGTATAACCTTTTATCAACAGATAGCGTTTGCAGTACATGTTTTACTTTCAGCCGGCATGAAAACTATACAAGGGATACATCTCATTCAGGTCTTAAAGGAATATTGCTAATGGCTCGTAGTTAATATAGATAAGACACTTATTTTTAAATTATATATATATATATACATAAATACTACCTCTGACAATAAAGTTTGGTGAATAGTCCTGTAACATTAATTTAGATGAAATATTAACGAAAGTTACCATACCATCCTTCGAAATAGTCACCCCCCATAACTATGCACCGCTGAGATCTGCTATACATGCCCTGGAAAATTCGCAAGAAGTGTTCTTTTCGGATGGAATTCAAAAGCTTCGTCACGTTTCGTTGGATGTCACCAATAGGGTCAAATCTCTTTCAATCGTAGAAATAGGAAGAAGTCTGAAGGATTGAGATCTGGCGAGTATGGTGGATGTTTAATTTGCAGCGCTTCTCATGAATTTCTTTCGGTATCTTGCAAATCTTAAAACCAAACTTTAAACTGATCTTTTGTTTTTTCATTTTCCTGTTCTCAGTTAAGAGCCAACACACTGAACAAGCACTTTGTAAAACACGTCTTACGCAGAACATAAGCGACGCTCAATTGAACAACGGTGGGAAAAGATGATCAACACTTGCCTCTATGCAGGTGCAGCGTTTTGTTTCCCCAATGTTGCTAGATCGGCCGTTCTGAATTCATTCACCGAACTTTATTGTCAGTGGTAGCGTAGTATATATATTTAAATCCTTTTCGAGCTACATTGTACCGATTCTTAGGGAAAATCAACAACGGAATGAGTTGAGCGGCGTCTAAATGATAAATATTGCGCCGATGCAATCAAGCATTAATGGTGCAATGTTGAAATGGTAACCTTATTACTTCCAAAATAATAAGTGCAGAGTTCGAATCCAGTCGATTACATTGTGCGAAAAATTTTTAAAATTTATTTTTGGTCATTTGCGACAGAATCCAGAAAGTGGAGGAGATTAGAGCAGACTGCATTTGTATTATTATTGTTGTTGTTATTATTATTATTATTATTATTATTATTATTATTATTATTATTATTATTATTATTATTATTATTATTATTATTATTATTATTATTACTTTAAGTAGCAGAATACAATTTAAAATGTTGAAAATGTTGAAAATATGGAAAACAATAGAATGCACTTTGAAAATACAACAAGAGCTAGTATAATTAATCTATATATTCTAATATTCATTAATATCTTTAAGTACAGCCCACTTCCCCTTTGCAAAAATGCTCAATTTCTAGGAATAAGCTACTAAAATTATTTATTTATTTAAATTAGATTTAATGAAATACATAAATTTATAAGAATAAATGTTACGCAGCTTTTATATTTTACATGCTTGAAAAATAAATCAATATTTGATTTTCAACCCTATTTCCCAAAGACAAATTTCCGGACTGCATAATTGGATTCCAAATAAGTTTCTTGAATGTCTTATAAATGCATGAATATATATAATTAAATTATTCTAACATAAAGTAACGTATTTCTATGCAAGCATTCTTTACGAAGCATTTCGCCTACGGCATTTCTTCCCACACGCGCAGGCACAAAACAATACAGCAAAATATAAATGAAATATTTTCAGTAAGCTCTATGTTTACATTCATGTGGGTAAGGAGCAAACAAGACATACAAAGAAAACTGTAGGCGTGAAACACAAACTATAATTTTAAATTACTATTTTTCTCTATTCTAAAGATTGCTACCTGACGTTGTCACCTCCGTAAATGAATTTTTTTGTGACGGGAGATTTAAGGAAACTATGGCATAAAAAAAAATGAAAATTTGTAGCTTTACAGAACGATAAACGATCTGAAATCGATAGTTTTTAAATCGAAGAATTATTTTAAGCGTTATTTAACCTTTAAAAATAAAGTTTTTTCAAAAACTTATTGTGAAAAATTTTTCAGCTTTTATTTCTTAAATAAATAATGAAAAAAAACAGTTGGAAATTACGCGTCAAGCGCGGAAAATGAGGTGCGTTCGTACTATAAGGGAGTTTTAAAAGTATTCAGATCAAGGTGTATTAGTATACCCTACTTGGGATACAGTAGAGCAGTGGTTCCCAAACTTTTGGGCTCGCGGAGCCCATTTAGGAAAGAATTTCTAAGACGGAGCCTTGAACGAAAGTCTGAACTGAAGTTGGGAAGCGTAGCTCGTTGAAATAGAGTCCACTAATAAAAAAAAATTAGAAAAAACCCTTAAATTTGTGACATAAATGAACTAATTTTTTTATATATACATTTTTGATAAAATAACTGAATTAGCATAAAAATAATTATAACTATTTAAATGATTTAAACTTAATTGATGAAGATCCGCTGCTGTTCTGTGCACGTGACATTGTGGCCAATAGCTGACGGTATTTCCATTCGCCAGAATGCCAATACAGCCAATATATACCATTCTCAAATACATGCATAAAATTAAATCGAAATTATGTGAATTTAAGAAATGTTTTTGGATATAGAACGATATTTTAAATTTATATTAAATAGAGTTTTATCTGCCACAACATTGAGTTTCTTGTCAATATTTTTAACAAATATATATTAATAAAACTAATATAGTGTTAATCAAATATTCAAATGTAGATACATCTCATGCATAAAACTCATTAGTCTAAAGAACAAGAATAAAAAAAAAAAAAAACATCTGTCCAGCATGGATTATGAAACACTTTCCAATACATTCAGAAAACTAACAAAACTTTGCAATTTATTAATTCGAAAAATGTCTAAATAAGCAATTTAGAAAATGCATAGCACATTTGAAAACCTGATTTCTGAAATTATCATGAATAGTACGGAAAATATCTGAATTTTTTTTGCAGCCTTGTATATTTGATCTATAGATTCACATGTATACAACGTAGTAAAAAGTTAATTCAATTAAGCGCACAGTACAGTTGAAATTTTCCATTCAGCAGTTTTTATCAATAAATGGGAATGCACTTCAGATTTTTTGTGTAGCCCTGTGTACGATCTATTGAGTTTATATACACCAAGTAATATGCAAAAGCGTAACTAAATTTTAAAAAGCATATTATAACTGAAAACCGATTTCTAGAAACTGTTCTTCACAGGCAGTAATGCAGCCAAATACATTAGTGTGTCCCTGTAAATGAACTATAAATTACCACAGCAGTTTCTACAGTAAGTGTTTTGTAGTACATCTCAGTTATACATAAAATTTTCAATACATTTAAAACAGTGTAATAACATTCAGATACGCCGCAAACGTTTTTCTCAATAGGCCGCCATGTAGTGGAATCATTTTCGGTGTCCCTCTAAATGAATCGTTAAGAGACCACTTGAGTCAAGCGTTCGCTAATGCTTTTCCAATGGAAGAAATTTATAAAGCTATCTTGGTGGCATTTCTATGTTCTTATTTTATTTATTTATTAGCCTCCGATGCTATTTCTTTCAGACAAGCTAAAAAGTGTCGTGTCAAAAATTGTGGCCCACTTTTACTTACCCATCATACGTAGTATAAGGTAAATCTAGCAATCTTTTTGAAAATCGAAAAAAAAAAAACTTTTTGACGGATGTACACGTTTCAGATACTGGAGATTCCGAAAAACATATTTTTAGAAAAAAAAAAAATGCCGTCCGTCTGTCTGTCTGTAAACGCTCTATCTCACGAACAAATGGAGATAGAGACTTAAAATTTTGTTTGTACTTAGTAAGTAAGAATAGGACGAAGCTTACTTAATATCAGTAACCTCGATTATCCGGAACTATTTTTTTGGACTCTCAAAAAGTTCGTTCTGATGAAATGTATATAAAAATTTTCAATTTTTTTTTATTTTAAGGAAAGGACGTAAAAGGCAATAAAATAACACAAATTTTGCATCAAGAGCGAAGTTGGTCTGATTAATAGTTGCCGAGATATTTGTAATCCTGTTTTCCACATTCTTCGATTTTTCATGACCCTGTATTTTCTTCAAATTTCAATTCAAAGATATGTTTTAATTGGAAATGTGACGCTTAATCTGACGCAGTAAACTGTTAGTTAATATGATTATTGTTTTTGGAGTTATAAGGATGTGTTTTTTTTTTTTTTTTTTTTTTTTTTTTTTTTTTTTTTTTTTTTTTTACACAATCCAGTATTGGTATTTTACATAATTTGTCGAAATGGGTTCATCAGAAATTCATTAATGGAACATTATGTATATTAAGAATATTTGAATATACATTAAAATTTTGTTTTGGAATTGCAATGCATTTTATAAATAGTTTTAACATATTTTATTTTCACATATTATGTAATGCATATCCATGATGGGTAAGTATTACGGTGGCCCCCAACGACTAGTTTCGTAATCTGGCCGTTAAAACGAGACATTCATACAATTTTATTGTTAAAGTGCATTTCCTTTTTCTCAGAGTCTATAAAAAAGCGTTTAAACTAAAGAAAAAATCCGTTTTTGATGAATCTAGTCCATAGGTTCCCAACCTTTTATGGACCACCGCCCCCCTTAGAAGAAATAAAATTTTCCAACGCCCCCCCCTCTACCATAATAGTTAATTACACCAATTAAAATATTGTTGCATATTATCTAAACCTTTTTTGTCTATTTATAAGCTTTCTGAGTGGTTTCCTCATATATTTCCATTTCCCAAAAATAACTTTAATTTGTTTTAGAGACAAAAATATTTTAAACAAAACAGTATTTCACGATGTATATAAAATAAAGGGGAAAGAAGTGTATTTTAGAAACAAACAGTGAAAAAACATTTTGATTAAGATTATTTTTATAAGCAATTTTATGAAAATGCAGGAAATCCCTCAAGACGCTTGGATTATTAAGAAACACAAAGTAAAATTTAGAATTAAAACGACTATCAAATGTAATGAAGAGTTTTTCAGTTTAAAAATAAACGCAAAATAAAATTAAATAAACTTTCTAAAAAGGTGCATTTAATACGTTGAAGAAGTCATAGATCTAAAAGATGTTATTACCTATAAAAACACAGTTTTAAAAGCTGAAAATTTCAAATATCATACCCGAGCGTTTTCGATCAGAACTTCATCATCCTCAGGGCAGTTTTGTTTATGTACTGAAATGTCTATTTGTACTCTAATGTAACTCGAATGTAAACAAACTGCTCCTAGAATTATCTAGTTTTGATTAAGAGCACCCGGCGTATAATATTTGAAGCTTTAAGTTTTTAAATTGTGCTTTTATATGTAATATAATTTAGATTTGTGAGATCTTTAACGTATTAAATTTTTCACAAATAATAATGTGAATTAACAGAAAATAAATAAGGAATTTAAAAAATAATAACGTAAACATAAAATCGATAAGAAATAAAAAACATTAATGAGATGGTTTAAGCTGATGTAATTTTGACAATTTGTTGATGTCGGGTTCCAATTTTTCTAACAGCAGTCGTAAATCGCCACGTTCAGTGACGTGCAGTCTATTTCTTTTCTTAGCCAATAAATTACATACTGCACTGAACCCACGCTCAGCCAAATAAGATGACGGAAAAAAATTAAAAAATTTTATACTTTTGCCCACAACTCAGAGTAGAGAGCTGGTATAGACTTCTGAAGCCAGACCTCTTGGTCTTGACTTCCAAATTTTACTTTTAGTTCTTCATTAGTTGTGAGGTTTAGGAGTTTTTCTTCTAAATTTGATGATTCTGCTGTATCTGCATTTTTCAAAGTTTGTAAAACCCAACTCGGTTATATTCATGTTTAAAATGTCAATAAAATAATCGCTCAATAATTGCTTATATAATCGCTTAATAAAATCAGTATGGAAGAGCATTCAAATGTCGGCAGTAAATTAGTAAATCTTCCTGATTTGCAGAGACCGCTGCTAATGTAGAAAAATGACTGTATTAATCGCTATCTGGATTTCGCTGGAACATAACAAGTTTTATCACAAAAGCAACTATGACATTTTTCGCTTTAATTAAAATTAGTTCATTATCTTGCAATTACAAATTGATTTCATTGAATATTTTAAATAGGTCTATCAAATAAACAATGTCATTTTTGAGTGTTATCAGGTTTTCTCGCAATTTTTTATCTCTGTTTTCAAGAAAGTCCAGTATTGAGTCAAATAAATTAAAAAAAAAAAAAAATGATTCAGACAAGTACCTTTAGTGAGCCAACGAACTTCTGTGTGCAAGCGATTGTAATCTTCATCATTTTCACTACAAAGTTTACCAAATAATCTGTCATGCAAAAAATTGCTTCTAATCTTATTCACTGCTATAATAACGTAATAAATAGACGTATGTATACTTTCATTTAGTTTTTTGGCAACCAAATGTTGACAATGAATAACACAATGTGTAGCAAGTACATTTGATACAATTTCTTTCAAATGCGCTATAAAACAGCTATGATGCCCCGTCACTGCTGGAGCTCCTCCCGTTGCTGCTAACAAACTATTATGAACAGGAACTTCTTTCTCTTGATGAAACATGTTCATGTTGTTAAATATGTATCAATTCTCCCTTTGTATCGATTTCCAAATTTTTAGCAAATAATAAATCTTAACATTTTTTTCTTCTTTTATAAATCGAACATTATTATAAGATAAGTACTTCGTTATTTGGTAGTGAAGATTCATCAAAGTGAATGGAAAATTAGCAAATCTTTAAGTAATTGCATAATGACATTTCAACATCTTTGCCCATTTAATCTATTCTTTTTTTTTACCTAAATATTACTCAGAGTAATTTTTTTAATGATATATGTCGGTGTTTTGTGATGAAGGACAGATATTATTACCTCTTTGACTGCCGACAAGATTAATTACTCGTCAATTATGTATGGTTTTCTTGCTTTTGCGATTAACAATGCAATGTTATATGAAGCTCGTAGTCCATCATCTTCTTGTTCAGAAGACAACTCAAAAAATATTGATACAGTTCGCTGTTTTAAATATCTCTTTCCAGGCCTTGGAAACAAGATAAATACTTGCCCTTTTTTATCAGCATACATTTTATTCAAATGCTCTTGTAATCTAGAAAGCTTCATGGTTTCATTTGAAAAAAAACTTTTTGCAAATTAAACACACGGGTAATGATTGGTTTGTTGGAGAATGCGTTAATCCATATTTCAAATATTCAATGCTATACTGCTGGCATTTCTTCTTTGATTCAGACATTTTGAAATACAAAATTTGCCACAGTTTAAGTTTAAATAGATTAACTTTGCAACATATTTATAGTTAAGTATAAAAAAAATAATGGCTATTATATCTTTTGTAGCTTTCACCCAGAATAAACGAATTTCTTGAGTAGGTTCAAACTGTAGGCATTTCGAAATTTCTGTCCAGGTATAAGTCGACATATTCTTATTTTTTTTTTTCGAAATATCGGTTTTTAAAAAATAACTCTAGTTATTAAATTTTAATGTAGCTTAATGAACTTAATGTAGCAAATTCTGCATTAATGACAGTGATAAAATTTTGATCAATGCATTTATATTGTTACTAAATTAGAATGTTAAATTACATTTTTATTTAATCAAACGCGGCAAAATCAAATTATTCGTCGCTGCAAAAATAAAGAAATACGGCTTGCAGAGTATAAGCTTCCGCGATCCTAATAGCATCCAACTGATCACAAGAGGGGAAAAGAAAGAATCGCCATCATTGTTTCGTATGGAAAGTTCTCCTGCATCCTGGGACAGGTGAAAGCAGATCACAGCTCTATGCTCGTTTTCATAGATTTTCATGTAAAGCTATATTTAAGATTTTTATCATGTGCCCGGGCAACACAGGGTAGACGGGGCAACTAGTTTCATTATATTGATTTCTTAAATAGGTAAGGTACGTCATGACCGCCCCCTTAGACTGTCTCACCGCCCCCCATTTTCCTCTAGATTCGTCACCGCCCCCCTGGAAGGCTCCAGCGCCCACTGGGGGGCGGTACCGCCCCCGTTGGGAACCTATGATCTAGTCAATGAAGAAGTAGCACGTCAAATTGCATCTCTTTACTACTCCGCAATTCCAATGTCTCGGAGAGAACTTGCTAATCAATTGGGTATTTCACGCCGTTCTGTTTGCTATTATGTTGATAAACACAAGAAAAATGAAGTTAGTTCATTGCCTTCTAAAAGACCTCTATCGATTTTTTTTTTTTTTTTTTTTTTTTTTTTTTTTTTTTTTTTTTTTTTTATCGGCGGCGAAATTGAATTCTGCAATTGCAGAATCTACATTCAACTTGTTTATTTATTTATTTTGCATTGGATAGCTGAGATCAATTAGTGCGAAGGACATTTTATACTTTTGCGACTATGATTGCATAGATAACTTTAGTGAGGAGGCTTTCATTTTCAGTTCTGGTTTCAAAAATATAACATCCTCGTTAAAAAAAAAAAAAAAAAAAAAAAAAAAAAAATGCATTCAAAATTGGGGCGGGACGGTCTGTACACAGATCGATCTTAACTATCCAATAGAAAAAAAAAAAAAAATATTGGAAAGCAACCGAGATATCTTTCTACTTTTTTTTCATAGTATTAGCATTAACGAACAGGTCTTTTCGCTTGACTGAAGAAGCTTTTTAACGGTTCATTTACAGCAATATTAAAAATAATTCCTTTACATTGCGGCCTATGAAAAAAAAAAAAAAAAAAAAACGTTTGCGGCATATCTGAATTATATTATACTATTGTAAATATGTTGTTTGCCTAATGTAGCCTCTTAAATTAATGCTTACACACTTCATTTTAAATACTGAATATGCCATCGTGAACACCAACAACATATATAAGTTTCATGACAATCTGACTATATTTACGTGAGTTAGAGCACGAACGGACAGAAAAACGAACAAACTGAATTTATAAAGACTTTTCAGTTATGTTGAGAAGTGTTAAAAAGACAAAGTTGCGTTGTAAAAAATGAGATATCTTATTAAAAATAAATGGTAGATAACAACATATTTCATATCTGAAGAAATGGGTGTATGGCAAAAACTATTTTGAAAAATCATTTTTTTATATGAAATATCTAAAATTAGCTTTAAAATTTTTTTAAATGTATTATAATAACTAAAAATATAATTTTTTAATGAGTAAATACTAGACATGTGGAAATTTCTGCTTTGATGTGGATTTATGGTATAATATGCCTTTTTCTTTTTTCTTTTTTTCCCCTTTTCCTTTTCCATTTCCATTTATATCTTAATATCAATACTTATTAAAATTTTGTCTTTATAAAAATAAAAGAATTCAGACAAACACAACAAAAAGAAAATTGAAATTACGAATATTTTATGGTTTGTGTTTTTCTATCAACTTTATTTGATTCGTTTGATTATCGATAGATTTTAACATATATCATTTTTATTTATCTTAAAAGGAAAAAAAAAATTCCCATTTTCATTTATAACATTACATTAATATTTATTAAAAGTTTGTGTTTATAAAAATAAAAGAATTGAGACAAACACGAGAAAAATAATTAAAAATTTTTTTTGTTAAGTTTATTCGATTACCTTGATTATCGACTGATTATAATATATTCCATTTGTATTTATTATTTTTTAATTTTTTCCGTTATTTTAATTTCTATCATTATATCGATATTTATTAAAAAAAAATGTCTTAATCAAAATAAGAGAATTCAGACAAATACTAGGGAAAAAAGTTGAGTTAAGGAATATACTAAGTTTTTTTTTTTTTTCAACTTTATTAGATTTGCTTGATTATTGATAAATTGCAACATGTATAATTAAAAAAAAATTTTTTTTACATTTTCATTTATAACATTACATCAATATTTATTAAAATTTTGTCTTTCTCAAAATAACAGAAAAAAAGATAAACACGAGAAAAAGAAAACTAAAATTACGAATATTTTGTGTTTTTTTTTCCTTTTTTTTTTGTTTATTTTATCTGATTTGCTTGATTATTGATATATATACATATCCCATTTATATAATTTTTGTTCCCATTTTAATTTGTATCATTATATCAATATTTATTAAAACTTCGTCTTAATCAAAATAAAAGAATTCAGACAAACATTGGGGAAGGATGTTAAATTAAGGAATACTTTACGTTTTTTTTCCTTTAATTTTATTTGATTTACTTGATTATCAATCGATTAATTTAACATACATCATTTTTATTTACCTTTATTTTTTTTCCATTTTGCTTTATAACATTATATCAATATTTATTAAAATTTTGACTTTATAAAAATAAAAGAATACAGATAAACAAGATAAAGAAAATTGAAATTACGAATACATTTTTTTTTTGTCAACTTTATCTGATTTGCTTGATTATCTATATATTGTAACATGTTCTCTTTTAACTTATCTCATTTTCTATTTTTATTGAAATGTCTCAATCGACATTATATTAAGATTTCGTTTCGATCGAAGAACCTTTATCGAAATCAAAGATCTCAGACAAACAGTCGAAAAATTTTAAATTGTAAATATATATATATATTTGTCAACTTTATCTTATTTTCTTGTTTATTGATTTTAATTTTCAACAAAAACTGATAATATAACCCATTTCCTCAGTGTCGCATCAAAGTCCAAAGAAAATATTTCAATAAAATCGAAACGATTACTGAAAAAAGTCACTTGCTAAGCTACTTTAGTAAGATAGAAAAATCCAGTCATGCGAAAGTATTTCATATTCCTAGATGTTATTTTGAAACTGTTAAAATGTCACGAACTAGCATGTTCATTATGTAATCATATTAGATTTTTACCATTAAAAGTGAGTGAATTATTCATGAGTAAATAAGTGAATTCTCGAGTTGAAAATTCAGTTTCTTTTGATTCCGAATTAAGCGAAGATTAGTTTAAATGATATATTTTCTTCTTCCTATTAATTCTGTTGGAACTCAAAAATGGAAGCTCTTTGAAGAATCTTTCAATAATTTGAAATGGGGATAAAGTAATTAAAGTTAATGAACAAAGAAATGAAACACCTTATTATGGAAGCAGGACGTTTCGGTCCCGCCATTTCGGTCCTGTCATTTCGGTCCCGCCGTTTCGGTCCCGAGACATTTCGGTCCCGCCGTTTCGGTCCCGAGACATTTCGGTCTCGAGACACTTCGGTCCCTTGCCATTTCGGTCCCAAGACATTTCGGTCCCTAGCCATTTCGGTCCCAAGACATTTCGGTCCCAAGACATTTCGATCCCTTCTCCTGCAAACTGAAATTTTGTTAAATAAGATATAATTTTATAGGGAACATTGCAGAGTTTTTAACACATTCGCTGCCGATCATGCGCCAGCGCGTGATATGGCACCAACGTTAAGGAGCCACTCACGCGCCAGCGCGTGATGTGGGGTGATGTCCAATAGCCAGTCGCGCTCTTGCGCGGGAAAATCTTTCATTAATTCTTTGTTATAAAAAATAAATCGACTTCTGGGAAAAGCCCACTTTTACAGTGCGGCATTAACTATCATCACATCTTCACGTAAGCGGCAGCGAACGTGTTAAACTAAAGGCCATAAAATTTTAGTATAATGCGATTATAAGTGCCCGAAAACCGCACACACTTATAACTCTTATACAAAATATTATGATACACACAAATTTTGTAAGGTAATCCTAATTCCCAAAAACAGTTAGTAATTTTAATATAAAAATCCAATTAATATTTTATTAAATATATTTATTATTAATAGCATGATTAATTTACCATAATGAATTTTATTTTAAAATAAACTCAATACATAATCCATTTTATATTCAATACAGCATTATTTTTCCTATTAGTTCTAAACTGAAATTTATTTTTTACTGGTTTATTTATTGTATATTTAAAACTACAGAAATTTAAAACAATTAGTATAGTTAAAAATAAAACTAAAATAAGAAATTTTTTTTTTCTGGGAAAGTAAGAGCGAAAAGGTAGTACAAATAAATAAATAAATAAAAGCTTTGTTTTGTCGCTTAAAAATTGAAAATAAAATTATTTAAAATGTTATTATATTGCATTTTAATATATTTTATTATATTATATCTTATATATAATATTTATATTATTATATTTTGAAATATTGTGATATAAATTTTATGTAAATGAAAATAAAAAATAATCATCTTATTAGAATGAAATAGGCCCAGTTTCAATAAAATTAACTCACAAAAATTGTCTTCATGGCATGAGAAGACTGTTCAAAAATGCAATCAATAAATACTATTATTATTATTATTATTATTATTATTATTATTATTATTATTATTATTATTATTATTATTATTATTATTATTATTATTATTATTATTATTATTATTATTAAAAAAAGTGGCGGAGACAAATTTCTAATTTTTTTTTTCTCCATGAATGCCCAATTACGAAATCACTATTGTTTTCGCAATGTTAATTATGGAAAGTAACTTATGAAAACAAATTTATAAGATGCAACTTTGTATTATAAAAATAATAATAATAATAAAAAAATTTGTTCTTCAATAAATATATCTCATTTCTGAATTATCAAAGGAGAGGTTGTACACTGTAAAAAAAATCTGTAACCTTAGTAATCTAAATTAACCGAAATCTCTTATGCTTACTAAAATTTTATGTGTACACTGTACAAGAAAATGATGTCAATCTACAAAACTTGTAAGCAAAAGTAAAACCATCTGTAACTTTACAAAAGAATTTACTAAAATTTTGGTAACTTTACTAAAATTTTATCTATAATGCTCGTTATCGTCACTTAAAAAGTTCTTGGAATACTATTTCCCAAAAAAATTCTTAGTAACCTTGAAATTTGTTTGATTCAAAGTGCAAATTGTATCTGTTACATGAATTTTTATTGTTGCCGTTACATAAAAAGTTCTTGGAATACAATTCTACTAGAAAAAATTTTGTAACTTTCCCAATTTTTTTTTACAGTGTAGATAGGTGATTTGAGGAAATATGTATATATTATAACTTATAACTGTGTAACTGAATTATTAAAGACATTTATTATGAAACAAATTGGAAGGGAAAAAATAAGAACTGTTTTTTTTATTATTTAATTAATGCTCATTTAAAAATTCAAAAAAGTGCACGTAAACAGTTAAAAAATATTTATGGCAGTTTATATAAAATACTTTTTAGTTTATATAGTTTATAGAAGTTTATATGAAATACTGATACTAATAATTAATAATAAAATTTAAAATATTTATTCTGATTAATAATAATAATACTAAAAGCAAAAGACAATATCCCCTAAATTTGTATCACATTGTTTAACCAAACAAAATTTTCAGCCCGCTGTGATTTCATTGTCACGAGTTATAAAAGTTTAAATTTATCGGACTCTTATATTCAACTTTTTTATAAAACTTGGGGGGAGGAGGGGGAGAATTAAAAAAATTAAATAAAGGCCCCAGTAATGTTGAACTTATACCATTTGGCAGGCCCAAAAAAATGAGAATCCGACTTGTAAGATAGCGAGCAAAGAAATAACAAGGGACTGAAATGACTACGGGCCGAAATAGCAAGTGACCAAAGTTTCTGGGGACCGAATTGTCTCGGGACTGAATTGTCTCGGGACCGAAATGTCTTGGGGCCGAATTGTCTCGGGACCGAAATGGCCAGGGATCGAAATGTCTCGGGACCGATACGTAGAGGTCTGCACGGGCCGGAATTTTCAGGCTCGAGCTCGGCCCGGCCCGTAGGAAATTTTTTCGGCCCGGCCCGGCCCGTTGTAAAACTCAAAAGTTCGGCCCGAGTCCGGCCTGGCCAGTTCAAATTTTTACATTTTAGGCCCTGCCCGGCCCGGCCCGTAGAGAAATCAGGGAAAACAGGCCCGGCCCAGCCCGTTTTGGCCCGTTACAGTTTCTACGATTTCTAAAAAATTCAGATTTTTATCATTATAATTAAGATTTTTTTTAAAGAGTACTGCATACATATCTATGGAATGATTTTATAGTATATTTTACTGGAAATACACATTAGTAACATTAATGATTACTAAGATTCTTAGGCTTTCAACATTCAAATAAAGATTCATTAATAAATTAATATGGCTTAGAATAAAAGAAAAAAAAAAGAAATTTAAAAACATCGTAACTTTTGAAGCTCTTTAATAAAGGAAGATTTATAAAAATATTTCTATATCATTTTATTAAAGATTTTAAATCCAAATTCATACGTTAATTCAAAGAAGCTCTTTTCTGATCCATTTTCTAATTCATTTTTTTCTCAGAAATGCATAAGATTAGCAAGTGACTTTATTCAGAAATTATATAATCGAATGGCGTTATCCATTTTTTGATACAAGCAATTTAAGAACACTGCAAGCAAATAAAATATTGTCATAGATAGCGTTTTGAATAGAATTTCCGGAAGCGATAGCATGGGAAGTGAGAAAAACCTGCAACCATTTGAGAAACTATTGTATCTCAACAAGGTTTTACAAGTATTTTATTTACCAAAAATGAAAAACGCTATTCGATTCCAAATACCTTCAATAGTCAGGCTTATCACTTTTATATTTTTACAATTAAAAATTAATGTAAAAATGTGTCAAACTTTCGCGTTATTGAAAAATTAATTTAAAAACCATCAGGAAGTATATATCCAAAGATTAAGCTAACATAAGTTCTTTATCGCTGTTCATAATTTTACCAATTATGTTGTCTGCTCTACAGATCTTGAGAACAATTAAGTCTTCTTTCGGTCCGGCAAGTCTATATGTAGAAAAATAATGCCTTGATCTCCAATTTTGATCTTAGCCCTGCACGAGTCAGTTTAAAAAATATTAAAACGGGTTACGCACAATGTAACTAACTGTCCGGTGCCGATCTCTACACTGCACAAGTTACATTTTTATATTGATGCTGTCAAACTAGTATGGCTCGTGACGCACATTTATATTTATTCTCGTTAAAACCATTTTCGTTGAAAATAGGTTTATATTTTATCGTTTATGTTTAAATCTTCAAAACGGGCCGGTAGGCCCGAAAATTTTTATATCGGCCCGGCCCGTGCGGCCCGTTTAATTTTTTTGCCGGCCCGGCTCGTTAGCAAATTCGAAACGATTCCGCCGGCCCGGCCCGCGGCCCGGGCCCGTGCAGACCTCTACCGAAACGGCGGGACCGAAATGTCTTGTACCCCCTTATTATGTTTATTTTTAATGCACAGATTTTGTTAAAAATTTAAAATACAATTGTAGCGCAACGAACAATACTGAATGGTAAGGGAAGAGTTCCATATTCTATTCTAATTGGTGCGATTGACAAAAGAATACAAAATGGCTCCAAAAAACCTTTTTTACCCTTTTTTCAATTTTTTCAAGATAACGAAATATTTATAGACATATACAATGCTGTCAAGTCTGCAGCTTTTTGCACACCATTAATATTTTAGAGAAGGTGTTATTCTTTTAAATTGCTGAAATGTTCCAATTAAATAAAATAACATTTTCAGTATTAAAATACTTGTATCCAAAAAGCTGGACACTTGGCAACTCTGCATATCTGATTTGCTTGATTTTCTATAAGATTGTAACACATTCTCTTTTAACATATCATATTTATAATCAATATGACATCAAAATTTCATCTCGATCAGAGAATTTTTATCAAAATCAAAGATCGCAGACAAACAGTCGAAAAAATTGAAATTGTAAATATTTCTCTCCCATCAACTTTATCTTATTTTACTTGTTTATCGCTTTTAATTTTTCAACAAGAAATCAATAATATAGCGCATTCCCATAAGTGTCGTATGAGCGTACAAAGTCCAAAGCAAATATTTCAATGAAATCGAAACGATTACTGAAAAAAGTCACTTACTAAGCGAACTTTAGTAAGACAGAAAAATCCAGTCATGCGAAAGTATTTCATATTTCTAGATGTTATTTTGAACTGTTAAAATGTCACGAACTAGTATGTTGATTATGTAATCATATAAAATTTTTATCATTAAAAGTGAGTGAATTATTCATAAATAAGTGAAATAAGTAAAGTAAGTGAGTAAATAAGTGAATTCTCGAGTTGAAAATTCAGTTTCTTTTGATTCCGAATTAAGCGAAGTTTAGTTTAAATGATATATTTTCTTCTTCCTGTTAATTCTGATGGAACTCAAAAAATGGAAGCTCTTTGAAGAATCTTTTAATAATTTGAAATGGGGATAAAGTAATTAAAGTTTTGGTATGACATAAATTTCCTTTTGTGACACTGCTTTCATTTCCTGCTTCTTTTTAGAGAAAACAAACAAACAAATGAAACTTCTTACTATATTTATTTTTAATGCACATATTTTATAAAAAATTTTAAAATAATTCTAGCGTAACGAATAATACTGAATGGCAAGGGAAGAGATCCATATCCCGTTCTGATTGCGCGATTGACGAAGGAATCCAAAATTTCATCAAAAAACCTTTTTTAGACTTTTTTTTTTTTTTTTTTTTTTTTTTCAAGATGGCGAAATAATATAGTTTTAAATATTTATCGACATATACAGAGTTGATAAAGCTGCAGCTTTTTGCACACCACTAATATTTTAGAGAAAATGTTATTCTTTTAAATTGCTGAAATGTTCAATTAAATAAAATAACATTTTCGGTATTAAAATACTTGAATTCAAAAAGCCAGAGACTTGGTAACTCTGCATATGTGTTTTATTAAACCTTATTATATATAACCATTAGGCATACTACTATTTAAAATTTACAACGAATAAACAAAAACCAAATAAATAACAAACTTAATCAAGACAAGAGGAGTTATCAATATTGAGACAATACAAATTATTGGAAACTGTGGCACTTAGCTCGTTTTTAAGGATATTCCAAGTAGACACAGCAATTACGATTAATTTCTGATTAGAAATCAGAAAAATTCTAATATGTCTTTATTCTAATTGTACAATGGTTTTATATATATTTATCTATCTATCTATATATATATGTTTAAAACCATTATACAATACTACTATTCAACATCTACAATGAATATATAACAACCCAATAAATAACATACTTAAACAAGACAAGATGAGTTAGCAATATTGGAACAATAACAAATTATTGGAAATTGTGGTACTTAATTCATTCTCAAGGGTAATACCAAGTAGACACATCAATTACGATTAGTTTCTGATTAGAAATCAGGAAAATCCTAAAAGTGATTTCTAAATAACTCGATTAATCGTAAAACCAAAATTTAAGTCAATGAAAAAAACAAGACATATATTAGACCAATAATGAAAATTGAGAAAAGAGAAAAACAACATATTGCACAATCGCCAACTTATATTGCACAATCGCCAACATGTAGAAAAAAAGAATTCAAATTTGCAATCTCATCTCACAGCTAATATATATATATATATATATATATATATATATAGCTTTTGCAAAAAGCTTATGGATAAAGTCCGTTCTAGTAATAAAAAAAGCAATCCTAAAGGCTAAAGATTGTAACCACATAGTTTTATCTAATGCAAAAGAAAGCAAAAGAGTATATCTTTTAGAAAGATTATTTATGAATTTTAAATAAAGATAATTTAATTAAGTTATTTTATAGCATAGAAATGTTTTTAGTTGATTTTATAAACTGACGTTATTTCAAAATATATTTCGTATATTTTTATACATAATAAGATTTTTTATAAGACACAAGCATTATAAAATATAATTTTTGATTCAGTACCAATTTCAAAAAGTACTGTTTATTCTTTTACGTGCGGGACACAAATTTACGGCAACTTTAATCTGTAATAACATAAATGGCATTGCTGCAAAGATCTCAAAATAATGCATAAAATGGAAAAGGTAATTACCTATAACAAATGCAACAGCAAAAATCTCAAAGTAAAAGATAAAACAAAAATAGATTCTTTTGAAATCAATGCATTTTAGGTACAAGGAATTCAACTGATGGCGGCTATCTTTGAAGCACTGTTGCCACTCTTTAAAAGTAAAATATTGAAAAATTATTCCTATATATGTATTATTTGGACTTTAAAAAATAACTTCAGTAATTTACGTAATTATTTTTACAATAATTTTCTCTGTCGAAACAGTCTTGTTTTTCATGGAATGCCCCTAAATTATCTGGAAGTGTTTTTTTTTTTCTGAACTTATAATACATTGTAAAAAATGATAGATGTTTCTTAAGCTACAAAATTATACTATAATCAAAACCAAAAATATACAATAAGGTCTTTCGGATAACAGTTCCTTTACCTTTAAAAACCTCGAAAAATATTTATTTTCGTAATTCAAAGAAGAATTTATAGAAATAAATTCTTATTAGCTGCCGTAATTTTTGAAAACGATTCTGAGTAACTTTTACAGTGCTATAATAATTTTTCTCAAATCGGAATATTACTTTTTCGGATGCTCTCTATTCTCAGGTAAACATTCGGATATTCAGAAAACATGTTTAACAGATAAGCATTCCATATCAACAACATCAACATTCATATGAAAATTAACATTATTTTGTTGCAATTTCACGCATAAATTCAGTTATGTACACTGAAAAAAATGGGTTCTCAAAATCAAGTAAAAAGTACTCAATTTTTTAAGTACTTCACATACTCAAATTAGCTCAGATCCAAATGTACTCAAAACTGACAGAACACATGTACTCATTTTTGATTTTACGGTTGTATTCAAATATAAATTATTATGAATTGCCACCTGAACTTACAAATTAAAGTAAAAATATACCGGCATTTATTTTTTGCTCAAAATTATTAACAATAAAATTTAATTGATTATTTATTAAGAAAAATAGCAAAATTATTAGCAAAATTCCCAAATTGAACATTTTTATGACAAGACCATTATTTGAAAACACTATTAAATAATTTTAAAATACTTGGCATAACTTTGTATTTACATTAATAAGCGTCTTTTATGCCGCCATAAATGAAATAAACAAATACAGGATACAAAATTATCGATTGTTTGGATTTGATAACGTGTGGTGTTTCAAAATTGAGAAAGCAATGTGCTCATTTTTGATTCAAATATTCAATTCGATATGAGTACATCGATGTATTCATTTTTCAGTACTTCATTTTTCTCAGTGTAGTTGAAATGTTTACTCCAGAATTGATAACATCCGAAAACCCGATTTTCTGGGTACAAAGAATTGATTAATGCATTGTAAAAATTACTGGGAAACGTTTAAGAAAATTACGTGCAGCTAATAAAAATTATTTTTGTAAATTTTTCTTAAAACTTTAAGAATTATTTTTTTCCTGAGGTTTCTAAAGATAAACGAATATTTTTTGGAATCTTTGATGACTTGGAATAGAATTATTATAGTAAGGTGCGGTAATTACGACCTGGGGGTACTAGTGACCACCGCTCTAATGGAGAAAACTGTATACAGTAAAATTTTGATTCAGGCTCAGATATTAATCTCATAATGAATTTTTCATTTAAGATATTCTTTTTCACTAGTTTGAAGCATTTTTGAGGTTCAAATATCAATTTGAACAAAGTCTATAAAAATGTTTGATAAACGGACTTGTCAGTTTGGTATTCTAATGGTCCTAATAACCCCAAACGCCAGGGCATTTTTGTAGGCAAGTATAAAGAAGAAATATAGTGGTCATAATTTCTCCACTAGTGGTCTTAATTACCCCAAAATTTTGTGATTGTGAGATTTTGATGGGGTAATTATAACCGTCCTTTTAATTTAATAAAAAAGGGGACTTTCAGAATTAAAACTTTTAACAGGTGTTTTTAAAGGCTCAAAGTTAGTGTCTACGTAATAAAAACTCTACTTTTTCAAATAGAAAAAGCGTAAATATATATATATATATACAGTGCGTGTGCCAAAAGTTTAAGCACAACAGAAAATTTCAATTAAATTTCAAAATTTCAAAATAAAATTTTATTAATGAGTGAAAGTTAATTTCCTTTTTCACATAATGTATAAATTGTAGTTTTAAAAAGATAGTTAACAGATTTATGTTATAAAATTTATCTTAAATAATAAAATTTATCAAAACAACAAAAATGAGTGTGTCAAAAGTTTAAGCACAGTAGTTTTTAGTCTTTAGCAGAACAAGAAAAAAAAAATTAATACTTGATTATTGCTTCTTTCTGTTGAATTACCTTAAATATACGGTATTCCATCGATAAAATGAGATTTTGTATTGTTTCTGGTTCAATTTTAAACCAAGCGTTCTCAATGGCATCTTTCAAATCTTTAACTGAAGAATACTGCTTTCCATTTGGATAAACTGCATGAGTGAGAATACCCCACATATTTTCTATAGGGTTTAAATCAGGACTAATTACCGGCCATTTCAAAACAGTCACTTTTTTCGACTTAAGCCACGATGAAATTGAGTTTGAGGTATAGATAAAAGCATTGTCATGTTGAAATAACCATTTTTTTACCCCAAAACCTCGGCAACAGGAAGCAAATGATTGACAAGGGTCTCTTGATAGTTTTCAGAGTTTTCACGACCACTGATGAATGCTAGAGATGTCTGACCATTGAAAGAAATAGCCCCCCATACCATTACAGAACCACCATTATGTTGTCGGCTAAATACACTCCTAGGTTCTTTGCGGAGATCATGCCAATAGTACTTAAACCCATCAGAGCCATCGAGGTTCCATTTTTTTCATCACTGAATATGACATTCAGCTACTTTTCGCCAAATGACATATGCTCTTTGGCCTATTGTAATCTAGCTTCTTTATGGTGTCGTTTGAGACACGGTAATCGACCCATTTTACGGTATTTGATGTATTTGAATTCCAAAACTCTTCTATGAACAGTTTTTTTTTAATATTTGTCCTCCAACTGCATGTTTTATTTGCGAAAGAGAGTAATTACCAGTTGAAGCCAAATTTCTGATTCGGCTATCTTCGTGCAAACTAGTCACTCGCGGCCTCCCTGAACATAATTTTCGTTTGAAATGATTACTACGAGCCAAAATTTGATAAATACCTCGTTTTGATCTTTATAATGTACTTGCAATTTCAGAAACAGACTTAGATTTTGCTCTCATACTCCATATTTTTATTACCTCCTCCTCTGAAAATTCTTTCGACTGAGTCATTTTGTACTAACTCATAAACAACACCTAACTGCTTCTTATACACCCAGAAATTGTTTGCGTACTCAACCGCTTACGTCAGATTGTAAAATTTGCATAAAAACGATTTTGTGCTTAAACTTCTGACACGGTTATTTTTGTTCTAATGTTAAAGTCCATGGTTTGAAATAAAATTTAAAAGCTAATTTCAATGAATACGGTGTTAAAATAGATATTATTAACAGAAACAAGACAGATATTGAAATAAAGTGAATATTTAAAGTTTTATTTGAAAATTGCTATTGTGCTTAAACTTTTGACACGCACTGTGTATATATATATATATATAACAATGTTGAAAATGTATAAAGTGATCATAATTACCCCTCCTGATCCTATACCAGAACTGATAAATCTCAGGCCTTTTGGATACCAGTATTTTAATAGGGAAAATGTTGTTTTATTTAATCGTAACATTTTGGCGAACCTTCGTATAAAATTAAAGTGGTATGCAAAAAGCTGGAGACTTTTGCAACACTGCTATATATTTGCGTTTCTGTTTGTTGTACACTTTTGTACATTAAGAAACATTTGACATTTTTAAAAGTGTACAGTACATCTGATATAAAAAAGCAGTTTTTACTATTTTAAAGTTTTAAGCATTTAACTTTTGTCTCTTTACCTTTATGTAGCCGAACATTATTTTCACTGTATTTTTATGCAACTTTTGATAACTGCATGCTTTAAAAATTATAAATATTTCATTTCACGATTCAATCTTTAATTAAGGTAAAAAAAAAGTCTAGTCGCATCAAACTAATCGATAATTCTAGACGCTGTTTGAAATTATTAAAATGTCACGAATTAGCATGCTGAATATGTAATGGTATAAGATGTTTACCAATAAGAAATGGGAGTAAAGTAAATAATGCATGAATGACTTTATGAATTTATAATTCAGTTATTTTAGGTCTTGAATTTAAAAGATTTTTTTTATCTGTTTAATTAAATATTTTATAACTTCTTTATATTCGAAAGTAAAAGTTTGTTTCTTAAAAAAAAAAAAAAAAAAAAAAAAAAAAAACATTTAGCAATTTTATATGAAAATAATTCAGTTATTTATTTTATATTATGAAAATATTTTCCATTGATTGTATAAATTGACATAATTTAAAAATATATTTCTTAAATGTTTATACAGAATAACGTTTTTTATAAGTCACAACCACTGTAAAGTATAATTTTTGGTTCAGTACCAATTTCAAAAACTACTGTTTATTCTGTCAACAGGACATAATTTTACAGTAACTTTAATTGGTAATAACAAAACTGGTATTGCCATAAAATTCTCAAAACAATGCATAAAATGGAAAAAGTGTTTAGATATAATAAACTATTAAAGCTAAAATCTCAAAATCGAAAAGAAAACAAAATTAGGGTCTTTAGAAATCAATACATTTTAGTCGCTTTAATTGATAGCAACTATCTTTGAAGCACTGTTGCCACTCTTTAAAAGTGAAATATTCCAATATATGTATTGTTTGGACTTTAACTTCAATAACTTACGTAGTGATTTTTTACAATATTTTTCTCTGTTGAAAAATGGCTTGTTCTTTTACTGAATGAAGACCGAAAATATACAGTAACACCTTTAAAGTCACCGAAGATTCCGAAAAGGTTTACTTTTTCTTTAAAATGCCCAGAAATTATTTATTTTCGAAATTTAAAGAAGCATTTATAAAAATAAATTTTTATTATAGCTGCCCTACATTTTCGGAAACGTTTCCGGGTAACTTTTCGGAATATCACTTTTTCAAATCAGAATATCACTTTTTCTTCTATCTATCTCGAGTAAATATTTTGATATTCGGAAAACATATTTCACTGAAACACATACCGTATTAGCAACATTAACATTAACATTAATGTGAAAATTAACATTATTTTTTATTTCAAATTCATGCACAATTTTAGATATGCAGTTATAAATGTTTACTTCAAAATTGATAGCATGAGAAAAAAAAAAAAAAAAAAAAAAAAAAAAAAAAAAAAAAAAAACATTTTTCGGGTGCAATGAGTTAATTAATGCATTGTAAAAACTACAGTAAAACCCCGGTTATCCGAAAAGCATGGGACCGATGCATTTTCTGTTAATCGGGGTTCCGTATTAGTTTTCAAATAACCGGGAGACATTTTCAGAAAGAATCACGTTTTGAGCACCTTATCGCAAGAACAACGATTGGCGCGGAGATGAAGTCACCCTTTCTTGTTTGTGACGTCAAACGCCTAGCGAATAGCAACGCTTCTTCTGCAAAGAGATCGTGCTTATTGTTCATTTGTTTTTCCGTAAATATTATCAAGCAAAGACTAATATGAGGAAATGTTATTCACAGTTGTTAAAACAACGGTTGTTGATTAAAACATAGTTGAAAACAAAGAGCTTTTTCAGATTAAAATGTTTTAAATTTCACAGAACATATAAACATAGTTTTTTTTCCCTCTCAATTTAAAAATATTATTTCCTTAACTCGCTATGTTCGAGGAAATTGAGAAGTTAATTAAAAACAGTAGTAAAGATTCGCTTGTAATAAATATAATTCTTCTAATCATGTTTTATGACACATTTAAACTTATGTTTATTTTGTGTTTGGCCATGCAGCTAGCTGAACGTTCTTACATTCGCCAACTCGCCAAGGCTGGTGCTCAAAACGTGATTCTTTCTAAAAATGCAACCGGGAGGATCACAGTGAACATTTGTTTGATGAAAAGTTGTGATCGTAATGTAGAACAACGTTGTAATAAATATGTGTTGGTACGATGCAAAGGTGAAAAACAAAATAAAATCACAATATATATTTTGTACAAAAAAAAGTGTCGTACGAAATTAGCTAATAAAGAACCCGAAAATGCGCAATAAACCAAATCAGTAAGTTGACTCTGTTTATTTATTTCATAAAGAACATGTTTTTTTAATACTGTTTCTACAAGTATCCAATAACACCTTTCAAAGTTTTGATTTTTACGTATTTTGCTTCTAATCTTTAAAGCTAATAAGCATCAAAACAACTCTTCAATGCATTAAAAATGATTCGAAATCGTTTTGATCTAAAATTTACAGATAAAATAGTAATCATAAATCAAAATATGTTGGAAGGTGTCGTTTGACGTCCATAAAAATAATGTTGACAGTAAAAATTTTTCAAATTTAAAAAAAGACTTTAAGGAATTTTAAGGTATTTCGGTTTAGCCAATTTTCGGATAACTGGGATTCGGATAATGGGGTTTTACTGTACTAGGAAAATTTTACGAAAATTACTTGCAGCTAGCAAAAAATTATTTTAGTAAATTTGTTTTTAAATTTCAAAAACAAACCTTTTTCTAAGGTTTCTAAAGATAAAGGAATATCATTTGTTATCTTGGAAGACTTGTATCAAGTTATTATATATTTGCGTTCATGTTTGTTTTCACTTTCGTAGTTAAAAACTTTTCTGTCATTTTTTACACTGTATTGTACATTTGAGACAAAAAAGCAGTTTTTTATTATTTCAAATTTTTAAGCACTTAACTTTTGGTTCTTTTCCTTTATGTAACAGAACAATATTTTCACTGTATTGTTATGTGAACAACAAGACATCTAAGATGAATTACCTGTAAAAATCGAACATGCAGTCACAGCTAGAAAGGTAAATACGGACAATACAAAAAAGAAGGTGAACGAAATAAAATTATCTAAACTATCTCTACCATCTTTCAGTGGACATATCCATGAATGGTTAAGTTTTAAGGATTTGTTTACTGCAAGTATATATGAAAATGCAAATTTATCGGCTGCTCAGAAACTGCAATATTTGAAATTATCGTGTCATGGAAACGCCTTAAAAATAATAAAATTAACACCTATTGAAGAATCAAAATATATCTACAGAACATTTGATAAAATCCGCTTCGGGAGACACGTGGCGTTGTAAGATTGTGTTGTGTTCCCTCAGCGGATTTTATCAAATGTTCTGCAGATATATTTTGAAGAAAGCAGTAGACTGTATGCTTTGTTTTTACCACAACTTAATTACACATTTCACAAATAAAATCCGCTGAGGACAGTGGCGCAGCCAAGGGGATGGTTTTGGGGTTAAAACCCCTCCCTGAACTAAGAAAGTTCGCTACAATTGCCGCTTATATGAATTCAAAACCAAACTTAATATTTAAACATTTTTGGCGTACTTCAGATTCCGCCACTTTATTGAACCAGATTTCATTTAATAAAGGGATTCAATTAAATGGCAAAAATTTTACTTAAAACTGTGAAAGTGCATATTACATGGATTAGTTAAGTAAAAATTGGTTATTTGGACTAAATCACTTTTCTGAGCCGTATTATGCTGAAAGAATGGAGATTTTCTGCCACACAGATGTATTATACAATGAATATTCTAATTAGTACTGATTCTATCAACCGGCGATTCAAATAACCAGCATACATCTTTATCAGAAACTCACCCCCCCCCCCCTAGAACCGAATTCTGGCTGCGCCACTGGGACCACAACACAATATCGTCGAGATTCACAGACTCAACGGGTAAAAGTAAACATAAGAGAACAATAATATCCCTGTACAGAGGGAAAAACAGATATTATCTCTACGCAGAGGGAAAAGCACTGGAATAAAAATATGCAGACGATTTAAAACTAAACATCATGCAACATTTGAAACCTGTATGCTTTAAAAATCATAAATATTTTTATTTCGCAATTCAGTCTTTAAATAACATGAGAGAAATCTACTCGTATAAAACCAATCGATATCTGTAGATGTTGTTCGAAACTATTAAAATGTCACGAATTAGCGTGCTGAATATGTAATGGTATAAGGTGTTTACCGTTAAGAAATCGCAGTAAAGTGAATAATTCATGAATGATTAAATGTGTTAGTAGTTAAGTCACTTTAGATTCTGAAAACCAATTTAAAAGGTTTTTTTTTCTGTTTAATGAAATATTTTATAACTTCTTTTCATTAGAAAGCAAAAGTGTGTCTCTCTTGAAGAATTCATAAATGAAGATAATTTAGTTAAGTTATTTTACATTACAAAAATATATTCTCTTAAAATGAATGTTTATTGAATGAATTTTTAAAGGAAATTTCAAAGGAAGTGGTGTTTCAAACAAGATTTAAAAAAAAATAATAATTTTATTGATGCTCATGTTTTTGTTGATTTAAGCATGAATGAAATGAAATGGAAATTTTTATTTTAGATTTTTAAGTAATTGAATAATAAAAAGTCTGAAAAAGTATTTTGTTTTTAAAAATAATATTATATGTGTACCATTTAAGAGCTTACACTAGTTAATCGGAGAAATTCGAATGCTAATGTTAAACCTATTTGAGAAATCTTCACAAATTTCTTTCTTTCTTTCTTTTTTCTGTTTTATGAATATTTTTTTTTCTTGGTATACCTTAAGTCAATATTTATTGCTGTGCGCTTGTACTTTGTCTATTTTGGTTATAGGTTTTTCATATAAGGACAATTTAATTTTAAGAATCGGTTCTAATAGATTTGAAAAATGAAAGTATCTGCATATTAAAAAAAATGTAACTAAAAAGAAAAAAAGTACAAATGCACAACAACAGATATCAATATCAGGTATCCTATGGAAAAAAAATGAAAATTTTAAAATACGAGAAAGAAATTAGTAAAGAGCACTCTCATAAGATTAACATTAGCTCGAACGTTTCTCCCGTGATTAGTGCAAACTCTTAAAGGCTATGCTATTTTCTGTGATTTTCTAATTACTTTCGTTATCGATTTTCAGGTTTTGCGTTTACTTTCGTTCTTACGTTTGGTGTAAAAAGGATTAATAAAATGAAGTTTGCGAAGATTTAATAGCAATAATAATAATAATTGTAATGATAGTAATAATTATAATAATGACAAGAAAGAAAATTAATGCATCAATGCATAGATTAGGTGACTCTTTTGAATACTAATCAATACTACTAATCGGAATATTGCCAAAAAGTTTTATTTTTCTGTATGCAAAGAAATTTCTTCATCTCTTTCAAATACATTGATGAATGCAGGCCACTTCGCGTCTGACGGATACGATATTTTTTCTACGCTCAAAGTAACTAATCGTCCGTATTTTTACATTAATTTTTTAAAGTATCTCAATAGATCAGATTTACACCACCTACAAAGATTTATAATGTTCAAATGAATGATAAAATTTTCTGTACAAAATAAAATGTGTGAAATTGTTGACGAAATCAGTAAAAACCTGTTTGTTTCGTCGCGATTTCCCTCGCTTTTGGTACGCATAGGCTCCAAAAATCGATTACGCAGAAAATAAAATACCCAATCGTATATACTTTCAACTGAAGATTTTTTCGCGATTCTTTTCATTAAGAAAAATAAATTCAGAAAAAAATGAAGTTAAAAATATAAAATAATAAAAACCTGAGGTTCATTTAAGGGCAATTTATCACTGACCTAGGCAAAGTTGGACAGGTCAGCTAGAATAAAACAACGAATAATTAAACTATGGCATTGAACGATTTTTTATTTAATCCATGAATTTCATCCAATTAAAAAATGTTTTCGTGTAAATATTCGTACTTTACCTTTTATAATGATTTTTGTAAACTTTTCCCTTGTGCTGTTTCAAACTAAATTTTTTCTATTGCTGTTAAAGAGACAATTTACCACAGAATTGGTCATTTTTTAAAAATATATTAAATAGAAATTTGTTTAATTGTGAATATTTGACACCTCATTTTTACCTATACGGCCATTATATCGCGAGATATTGTAAATTTTGTTAATATACCTATCGTAATGACCTACACAAATTATAACTTTAAATGGCTTTTTCTCCATGTTCCTATTTAACCCTTTGAGCTCTGGGGTGTAAATTTCTTCAAAATTCCAAATGTCACATTGGCACCAGTATTTTGCAAAGAAAAAAAACCTGTTAACGATAAACACGAAAAAAAAAAATGCATTAAACCCTTTTAAAATAAATTTGGTCAGATTTTCTGGTGCCATTGTGACATTTCTGAATTAAAATTATGTGGTACAAAATTCTACCATCAGAGCTCAAGGGTTTAAGCCATTTTCCTGTTTTAAAAATGCTAAGGATTTTTTTTTACTTATTATTTTTTTTTTTTTTTTGTACATGAGGTATAAGATAGAGATTTGAACTTTTTGTATTTGTTCTCTTTATATATGTAATTAATCATGGAATTATCCTTCAGATTTTTGTTATTTTTGTGTACGAAGATGTGTTAGATTTCATCGTTGTTCGCTGTTCATATCAGTAGAAAAATTATATTAAACGAAATATTAGATGTAATTAGGAATAAAAGAAAACACATTGGGAATAAATATCGATATTTAAAAAAAAGTAGTTAGGACTTTAAAAAGTTTTTTAAATCTTTAATTAAATATGCGGTTAATTTTTTTAAAATTCATTTTTAGTTAAACATCGAAAATCAGTGAGTCTACTATTTTAACAATATTTTCAAAAATGAACAAAATTGTTGAAAAAGTAAATTGTCTTCTTAAGTTTGAAGCTTAACGTAGAAAACAGTCCATTGTAATAATGTTATGATATTTAAAAAATAAGAAAATTAAAACTTATCATTGAAGTACTATAACGTGTTTTCTTATAGACTAAGGACCACGCACCATTTATTCTTTACTTAAAAAAAAAAAAAAAAAAAATACTTACAGGATTAACTATACGCCAATTAGTGCAAGGGCAAACACCGGTGTGGTATGCTTTTTAAAATAGTCAGAGTATGAGATTTTTTTTTTTTTTTTTTTTTTTTTGTGTTGTGTGTATGTACATTTTATAAATAATACACATGTGGACACGAACAAATTCACATGCATTACCGGGTAAGAACAATACTTTCTGAAAATGGATTTTTTCCCCTAGTTATGAGTTTTTTAAATTTTCTTATTTAGATATCGTCATCCGTTATATGAAAAAAAAAATTAATACCATTTTATTAGAGTTGGAAAGCATTTCATAAATTATGCCTGATGCATGATTTTCCGTTCTTGTTTTTTATTCTTTGTCCAAATTATGCTTTAAATTCAGAAGTAACTATAATAATAAGATATGTTGCTTTACCTAACTTTCCGTTTTATCTAAAATAAAAAAGTATATTTTACCCATTTCAATATTTTTTATGTATTTACATTTTGATTCTTTATCTTCCTAACAGACAATATACCTTTCTTCACATTGTTTATTTTTATTTTCACATTCTTTTAATTATGTTTTAAAATAGATGCTAAGTTAATGAACTTGTGTAGTCTATAATAGCTTCAAAATATGAATTATTTATGAAGGCCGCTTGAATATATAAATAAACTTAGGAAGGAAAAAAAAAGAACCTTCACTAGGCAAATTATACACATGCTTAAAATATTTATATTAATATAAAGCTGTACTGCATGATAGTTTTACAAATAGCTCTTTAACATATTATTTCTAATTGCTTAAAAGGGATTATAAATATTTAAAAACAGAAAAATAGTTTTATTTTGTTGACATGTTTCAACTCATCACAGAGTTATTTTCAAAGCGAATTAAAAATTATATTCCAAAGTTGCATGGTCTAAGACGCGTTGAGCTGAAACGGCTTTATTCAGGTTTTCGTGTGCCGCAGGTTAATTTTTTTTTTTTTTTCATTTTACTTGGATTTTATTTTTACTTACCCATCATACGTAGTAAAGGGTAAGTCTTGCAATCGTTTTGAAAATCGAAAAATTTTTTTTGACGGATTTACACGTTTTAGATAGTGGAGATTCCGAAAAACATATTTTTAGAAAAAAAATTTTTGCCGTCTGTCTGTCTGTCTGTCTGTCTGTAAACGCTCTATCTTCCGAACAAATTGAGATAGAGACTTGAAATTTTGTATGTGCTTAGTATGTAAGAATGGGGCGAACCCTATTTAATATCAACAACCTCGATTACCCGAAACTATTTTTTTCGGACTCTCGAAAAATTCTTTCTGATGAAAGGTATATAAAAATTTTCGAATTTTTTTGTTCTAAGGAATGGACATAAAAGGCAATAAAATAACACACATTTTGCATATAGAACGAAGTCGATCGGATAATTAATTGCCGAGATATTTGTAATCTTGTTTTCCACATTCTTCGATTTTTCATGACCCTGTATTTCATTCAAATTTCAATTCAAAGGTATATTTTAATTGGAAATGAGACGCTTAATCCGACGCAATTAATTGTTAGTTAATATAATTATTATTTTTGGAGTTATGAGGATGTTTCTTTTACGCAGTTCGGTACTACTTAAATAGTTTGGCGTTTTATATAATTTGTCGAAATTGGCACATCAGCAATTCTTTAATATAGCATTACTATGCATATTAACAATATTTAAATTTTGTTTATAAATTGCAATGCATTGTATAAATAGTTTCACATGTTTTATTTTCATATACATATCCATGATGGGTAAGTATTACGGTGGCCCCCAACGACTAGTTTTTCTTAAACTATTGATCAACTCGTGCCACAGTTTTGGTAGGTTGAATGATTTTGTATTGTTTTATATGGAATTTTTAAGTATTAGAATCGCTATTTTTCCTCTTATAAGGGATGGATAATATTGTTTGGAGGGGAAAATGCAAATAAACTTCAACAAAAGTAAAAAAACTTTCCCCTCCAAACATTATAAGAGAAACAATAGAGATTCTAACACGCAAAAATTTCATATGTAACAATACAAAATCATTCAAATTTCCAATACTGTGGCAGGAATTGTTCAATAGTTTAAGAAATACATATATAGAAATTTAAAATCAAAGTAAAATAAAAATAACGTGCGTCACATGGTGACATTTCAGTTTAATGCAAATCAAAGTACAAAATCAAAATAAATGTACCGGAACTGAATGAACCGGCACGAGTAGTTCAATCATTAAAAAAAAACAAAAACAAAAACAAAAAAACAAAAAACAAAAACAACAACAACAACAACAACAAAGAAAAAACAGATATTAAAATCCAAGTAAAATAATAATAATAATAAAATAAAAATGACGTGAGGCACATGAAAAACTGAATGATGGTGTTTCAGTTTAATGTTCCTTTGACCGTGTAACTTTGGAATATCATTTTTAATTTGTTTTGAAAATGACATGGTAATGAGTTGAAACATGTCAACAAAATAAAACTATTTTTCTGTTTTAAAAATTTTTATTACACCTTTTAAATAAATAGAAATAATATATTAATACAAGGTGTCATTCAATGTCAGTCTCTTTTCATTCCGTCATACATTCTGTGCAATCATCGGTGCAAAGAATATTTATAATTAATTTCGCAAAAGTATTCCATCATATAATAGTATAAGGGGGAATAACGTTAGCATAGCGTTTTAATTATATTAAACTAATTTCAGATTTTATGAAATTGATGTACGTCTGTGAGGTGCAAGCAAGTGACTGCAAGTGACATTCTGTATAACAGAAAAAAATAGTTAGAGCGTTCTATTTAACAATTTTATTTTAAGTTAATATCAAATACCATTTTTATTTTATAAAATCTTTGCTTTCCAGAACTGTTGACTTTTTAAAATGAAAGTGCATAAAACATGGTTATGAGTTATAAACGCTTTCCTCCTTGAAAAAAACTATTACATTAACAAGTATTGAAATTCTTTTTTGAGAAATATAAAATAGAAATGCTGAAAAATTCTTTCATCAAAAATCATCTCTCTTAATATCATGTCGTCACGAATTGAGTAGACTGGTACCTATAAGGTATATCCCTTACTCAGTAACATGGGATGCTGTTAGGAGCATTTCGAGAACTTACCATTGGGAAAATTATACTAATAATAGAGCGTAAGTATTGAGCCAAAGGTCAACCCAGCTACTCTAAGTTGTTAAATCGCATTTGACTGATTGAAGAAGATGAGATCTCTTTCAAAAGTTTAAAGTTTCAAACTCGAAATGTTGAATTTATTTGTAAACAGATCGGAGAGAATTTTTATCGGTTCTCTAACTTTTATGTATACGGCTACAAAATCCACCAGATCTCAATGGTAGGTGCGGTCAACACCAAAAAAAGGTGTTGTGTAAAATTGTATGAAAAATGAGTAGGTTTACTAAATAATTTTTTACTGCGCTTGCGCCAAAGATATCAAAATTTCATTTGCATATTATGTTAGCTATATGTATAGAGCAACTTTTGTAAAAGTCTCAAAATCATAGCTTGAAAATTCTGAAAGTAATCGTCTATAGAAAAAGGACAAAATCCGTTGTTTCCAAAATGAAGCAAAAAAATGAGGGATTTTATACAAATGCAGTAGTACATCCCATATTGTGTATTCTATATTGACACTAATCAATGAATATATGGATACAATCCCTCTTGTTTTTGCTTCTCTTTGAGAATAACGGATTTTCAACTTATTCAATTGACGATTATTGTCAGAATTTTCAAGTTATGATTTTGTGACTTTCACAAAAGTTGCTCTATACATTTAGCTAACATAATATGCAAATGAAATTTTGATATCATTGACGCATGCGCAGTAAAAAGTTATTTAGTAAACCAATTCATTTTTTATACAATTTTCATTATTTTTTAATTCTGATTACAGGGTACTGTGTGCAATGTTGTTTGTCATATTTTCTGAAAAAAATAATATTTTATATTAAGAACTCTGAAAATTATAAGGAAAAAACTTGGAAAAATTTGGGATCATTTTTATAAAAACCTTAATTAGTCTGAGAGTATGCATGCTATTTGCATAAAAATGAACAAGGCTTATGACAATAAGGCATTCAATCACAATGTAGAGTTTGAGCGCTTTTGCTACATTAGTTTATACAGGGTTATTCAAAAGATATTCATTCTTTTTTAATTTGTTGACGGTCCCCTTTGGAGTTTCGGGAAAAAATTTTCATGGAGATGTATGACTTATACTATTATATTTATACACTAAAAGTTTCGAGATGATTCCTCATGTATTTTTCTAGATATTTAGTAAAATGTCTAAAATCGCAAGTGTCCCATAATCAATGGCAATATAGTGTATAGATACATCCGCTCATCTTTTTGCGTGTTTTTGGTAACAACGGATTTTAAGCTTAACATATCAACGAACACTTTTCGAATTTTCAAGCTGTGTTTTTGAGATTTTCACAAAAGTTTCTCTATGCATTTAGCTAATACAGTATGCACATGAAAATTTCATAGCTTTTATACACGCGCAATGAAAAATTATTTAATAAACCTATTCATTTTTCCTAGAAATTTTATAATTTTTTAATTCTGATGGTAGGGTATTGTGTACGATGTTAATTGTCATATTATCTGAAAAAAAACATTATTTTGTATTAAAAAAAAAAAAAAAAATTGGGACTGTTTTTATAAAAACTTTAATTTCTGTATGAGTATACATGCTATACGCATAGAAATGAACACAGCATATTACAATAAGCCATTTAATCATAATCAACAATTTGAACGCTTCTTCTAAATTATTTTTGACAGGGTTATCCAAAAGATAAACTGTATTTTTCAATTCATTAACTGCTCCTTCTGGAGTTTCGGGAAAAAAATCTCCACGGAAATGTATGACCTGTACTATCGTTTACACACTTAGAGTTTCATTATGGATTCAGAGATTCCATATTGAAATAATTCCATTCAGTCATTAGAGTTTCATTAGACATGAGGACCTGAGGATGATTCCTCAAGTCCTCATGTCTAAAATTACAAGTGGCCGGTCACTTTTGGCCATATAGTGTATATACGGTAATCGTACAAACGGATCCTATTACATTATGTACGATTTGCTATTATATTATATACTAGTATTTACAAAGTTTTTTTTTTTTTTTTTTTTTTTTTTTTTTTTTTTTTTTTTTCAGGTTAACAACATGGCAATTTTATGTTTTTAAAAATTAAATTTCATTATTATTATTGAAAATTATTTATAAATTACAATTATTAATTAAAGTAATATTGTTTTAAATACATTAGTTTAACCCTAATATTTGTATGTTGACTAAATTTGTTAATTTAAACGGCTCTGAAATGCAGTTCGTTAAACAAGATGTCGTTTAGAAATAGAAACATACTTTTCAACGTAATAAATATTTATAAATATTATCAAGAACTTTTATTAAAAATATTCTTTAAAAGTATTAAACAAAGGTTGAAAGAAAAATGAAAAAATATATATTAGAGCAATAATTGTTTTGCATTTATTTTTCTTTTAATTTATTTTGTTAAAATATATGAATTTCAAAAATACTTAAAGCCTTTATGTAGAAACAAACTTAAGCTCTTTTGAAGTTTTTTTTTTATTTAACCAAATACTTACACGCTTAATTAAAATAGCTACATTCATTTCAAAATCTAGTTTAATTAAACATAAAACTGAAATCAAGCGTTGGAAAATATTTACGAATCAGTAAAATTAAAGGTTGACAGTGAAGCGAATGCATCTTTATTAGGTTGATCTTTTATTTAATTGAAACTGCTGTTAATTAGTGAATTCTGAACAAAGAAAATAATGCTATGTAATTTTTATTTTAACATATATCAACTGTGAATTCTACTAAAGACTGATGATGTTCTGTGTTTAAAAAGAAAGAAACTTTACTATATAAAGATTATATTAACTTATTTTCATTCAAAGCGTGTATTTCAGGATATTTTTCCTTTTAGAAATTCTAAATTTATATTAGTAGTCCAGAAAAATATTTTTTACTTTATTTAATCGTAGACATTTCTTGATTACATTTGGTTTCTGTATTCGAAATTTACGGTGCGGATTCGAAATTTCCGAATAAAAAAGAAATTGCTATGAAAGGTGCAGATATATACGGTAATGGTACAAATGAGTAAAGGGGGTTTGGAATATGGGTTGTTTAAAAAATTGTAAAGAATGAACTTAAATTTAAACAAACTTTACCTTCAAAAAAGTAAGAAAAATCATGTGTTAAACATAGATTATGGAACATTTTCCAACACTTCTCGAAATCTTTAACAAAACTTCGTTATTTAGGAAAATAAGGTCTTACTTCCATTGCAAAATATGTATTCCAATACTTTTGAACATTGATCCGTCGGTTGATATATAATGGAGAAATTTAGTTTAGAAAGAAGTTTCTTTTGGGTTCTTTATGGAAAGAAATTTATTTCGGTTTGAAAATTCTTCTTCAACAATTTATACTAATAGACGAAAACATACTTGAATACTTTTGTTCTGCCCTGTAGTATACTTAATAACTTTATTACATGCCAGCATTTAGCTAAAATTTAGTTTAAACTATAATGTTTTTAAAACTACTAAAATCACATTTCCAGAAATAATATAACATAGGCGACCATGTATCCAATCTCTTGAGGGCACTATATATCATTTTATCTAAATTCTACAAACAGTAAACTAAATGCAGTTTAGGTGAAAATGTATATCTTATTTAAAAACCATCTTTAAGTAAATTACGCTCACAGTAACATTTAGGAGCTCTTTTGTGTAACCCTGTATATCAAGTCTACCATTTATACACACCATATAATACGCATAATTTTTGTAGAAACTTTAAAGCGCATGTCATAACTAAAATTTAATTTTATCCATCTATTGGCCATCATCGATAATATACAGTACTTCGAACAGAATATACTATTTGGAATCTTTTGTGTGTCCCTGTAAATACTATGGCTTTCATATTTTGCGTGAAATAATTTAAATGAAAGCTCAGCGACGTTTAAAACCTTTTTTATACATAAAATAGTTCGGGTAAGACACTGTTTAGGCAAGTATATTTTGCTTGTTTCATTACTGAAAGTTTTTGGATACTACTAATTTTTAATTCTATTTCTTGCTTTATTAATTGCACCCATATTTAAATTAACAATTAAAATAATACGCTTTGTAAAAATCACCATAAAAAGAAAATCAAAGCAGGACTCTGACATTGTCCCCCTACAAACACGAGTTGGTTCAGCTGATAACGAGTTGTTGTTGATTTAGCTAAAAACAAATCCTGTTTTATTTTTCATTTCATGGTGATTTTTACAAAGTGTATTATTTTAACTATAAGTATTCTATGTTTCACGACTTATAGTTTTTAAATGCTTGAGCTAATGATGTCATTTCCATTAACGTTCCCAGTAATTGGCTGTTTACTATAAAGATAGCATTTTAGATGGAATTAGTTAGATTAAACATGTGATAAATTGCCCCGTAGAAGTATTTTTTAAATAAATAGGACAATAAAATATATTTTGGCAGAAATGCAATACTATTCTGTAACGTAAGATTGGTCTTGTCATGAAAGTTTAGGTTTTTAATTTTCACAAAGCATTTACTGGATTGTTTTAATCAGATATCAGTGCACATTTCAGAAATAGGAATATGTGTAACAACAGTCAATAACACTTTATATTTTATAACTAATTAAATATTGGTAGTGACTTCTACTGCCTGTAAAAATTTCGATTCGCTTTCGCTGAAGCGATGTTTTGTATCCAGTAAAAGCAATATATTTTGACATCTAAAGTTTGATTATAAATGGAGCACTAGAAATATCCCCATTTCCTGTATTTATTTCACTACTTTAATAATCTATGGGTTGAAAAAGTCATGCCGTTTTCTCCGAAATCTCGGCTGTGCAAAATGGTGTCGTAATAAAAAATAGAAATATTTTACTGGATTTGCTCATTAGAAGAAAGCAAAATTTAAAAATTCGCACTCAAACAGTATTCGAAATAGAAGGGGAATTTTAATTAAATTCATTTGATTTGTTTCCCTATAAGTATTATGAATTCCATGTCTTATAATTTTTAAATGCTTAGGCTAATGATGTCATTTCCATTAACGTTACCAGTAATTGGCTGTTTACTTTAAAGATAGCATTTTGGATGGAATAAATTAGATTAAACATGTGATGAATTGCCCTGTAGAAGTATTTTTAAATGAATTGGACAATAAACAGATTTTGGCAGAAATGCAACATTATTCTGTACCGTTTGGTTTCTCTTCTTCTGAAAGTTTAGGTTTTTTATTTTCACTCTGCGTTCATAGATTGCATTGTTTTAATCAGATATCAACGTACATTTTGGAAATAGAAATATAAGCGTATTAACAGTCGATAATAATGACAATTATCATTGTGGGGTCTCAAGACTTTTAAAATTGGACAAATGAAAAACAAATGAAAAATTTTAACTTTTATTAACTTAAAATGCGTACGACTTTAAAAAGAATTTTTTGGAAAGATGAAAGAAATAAGAATGCTCTTTTATTTAATATATTAAAATTACTAGACGCAGATTTATTGTTTATAGTGGACTTCAAACTGTCAGACATTTTCTGATCAGAAAATCGGCATTGCAATTTACTCGCAGATTAAAAAAATATTAAAAATAAATTTTAGAAATTAAATTTTGCATCTAGAATAAAAATATTATTTGCTAATTAGCCTTCAGATTATTCTTCAGAAAGCTGAAGAAATGCAAATGAAAAAGAAATTACACTTTTAAAAATATTTTTTGTTTTGTGCAACCAATATTGCTTTTCGAACATGATAGAATAAAGTATCTGTAAAGCATTCTAAACTGTATAATTACAAATCTATATATTAAATGAATTTCGTAACAAGCTCTTTTAATGGTATTAAGTTATTGTGCTATAAATGTTTAAAGAAATTTTTTTATGGCTATTATGGAAAAGTAGAACTGATGTGAAAATTGTGACGACAATGTTGTATCGATATAATATTCCTCTTCATATTATACAATCTTATCGGTTTGTTAACAATTTTTCAAATGCATCCAATGTTGCGTGACCTGCCATTGTTTATCTTATAGACGAAACAAAAAACGACACTGCAAACGACACTGACCGATTGACCATGGATACAAACATCGTGAAAAATACATCCTACATCAAATTGAGCAGTGATTCACTTATTGATACTGTTTTTGCCATTTTCGGAATGACTGACTTCCGAATTTTCGAGCCACGCGACGTTTTTGCGTGCAATCTCCCCCCCCCCCTCTTTTATTCCCTGTCCTTCCATTACGCCCCCGATCTGAAATATTAGCCTTTCCACTAATGTCCGGAAGTGGGGAGGGGTTGATTCGCTGCGGGGTACCCCTATTAGATTACGCAAAACTGGCGCAGCGTGACTAAATGCTGTTCGCCAAACGTTTGCGAGTACTCAGACAGTAATTTAGAGTGTCATCCAGATCGTCTTGTTTTTCGTGTTCTCAATTGCGGCCATGTTTGATTTGATTGACGTCACCTTTTTATCACAGGATATTATTTAATTTACTGAGATATCTTTTTTAAAAGGTTTTAATTTTTTTCTTTTCTTGTTTATTGTCTCCCCCGCCCTCTCTTTTTTAAAGAAATGTGGCAGATATAAAATAATAATCGTTGCCTTTAAAAGTTGATATCTTATGCTGTTGAAGAAATAAAGTACATTTTGATATTAGTTGAGACAAATGATCTACATTTACATTCAAGTAAAGTTTTCAGTTGTATAATTTACAAATTTCATCATAGGATATTATTTAACACCTTAACTGTGTTGCTTGAACTGGATTCGGACATGAACACTTTGATATTAGATTAGAATACACCTATTAGATTACGCAAAACTGGCGCAGCGTGACTAAATGCTGTTCGCCAAACGTTTGCGAGTACTCAGACAGTAATTTAGAGTGTCATCCAGATCGTCTTGTTTTTCGTGTTCTCAATTGCGGCCATGTTTGATTTGATTGACGTCACCTTTTTATCACAGGATATTATTTAATTTGCTGAGAGATAATTTTTAAAAGGTTTTAATTTTTTTCTTTTCTTGTTTACTGTCTTCTCCCCCGACCCCTCTCTCTTTTTTAAAGAAATGTGGCAGATATAAAGTAATAATCGTTGCCGAGTGTATTTCGATTATTTTCCGATTTATTTTTAAATTCAACTTTGCTCTCTAATGTATCAAACTAGCAAATTGTCTTATTTAGAAAGTAAACAAGGTGCCGTGATTGTTGATTCTTTGATAAAAACAGAAAATATTGCAAAAAATGCAATCAAAAACGGAATTTTAAACCGATTTGTCCGAAGTGGAAGTTCTGTGAACGAAAAAAGGGTCATACTGAGAAGATAATTGTTTCTAAATGAAATTCTAATGAATTGAGCATAAAATGACATCACATGGCACATTATACGTCTCTTCAAAAATCCTCTCAGCAAGTGTCATGTTTCTACTTTTAAAAATATGTCTGAAATTGTATCAGAAAATTTCGATCTGTTGAAGGTGGAAAAGTGATTTTTTTTAATACACCCTTAAAAGTTGATATCTTATATTGTTGAAGAAATAAAGCGATTTTGATATTAGTTGAGACAAATGATCTACATTTACACTCAATTAAAGTTTTCAGTTGTATAATTTTCAAAATATATAAACATTTGTAAAATTCGAATATATGTTTGATTTTACTGATGTCATTTTTCATCATAGGATATTATTTAACACTTTAACTGTGTTGCCTGAACTGGATTCGGATATGAACATCTTGATATTAGATTAGAATCAATACGCCTATTAGATTACGCAAAACTAGCGCAGCGTGACTAAATGATGTTCTCCGAACGTTTGCCAGTACTCAGACAGTAATTTAGAGTGTCATCTAGATCGTCTTTTTTTCACGTTCTCAATTGCTGCCATGTTTGATTTGATTGACGACACCTTTTTATCATAAGATATTATTTAATTTATTAAAAGAAGAAAGAAAGATTAGAGATACAAAAAAGTAATCGTTGCTTTTAAAACTAGGTATCTTATATTGTTGAAGAAATAAAGTACTGTTTGATGATGGGTGCGAAAAATGATCCACATTTACACTCAAGTAAATTTTTCAGTTGTATAATTTACAGAAAATATAAAATCTGCAAAATTCGATACATGTTAAATTTAATTGACGTCATCTTTTATTATAGGACATTATTTGAGGGATCGTTCAAGTATTACGTAACCATATTTTTAGTCATTTTGTTCCCCTCTCCCTTGTAAAGAAAAATAAGCAAATGCTAGACCTCCAGAACCCCCTCTTCTTTGCTTACTCAAGATTTCATGATAGTCTAACATCAGCGCTATTTGATATTAAAAATACAGTTTTACTATTAACCGAGAAAATTTACATAAATAAACATATAGTGGATGTGATATCGAAGGAAAACAGAATCGGTTTAATATATTATTACTTGTTGCGTTTATCAATTCATAGGATACAAAATACTTTGTATTATATTTTTATTTGTCGCATTAAACAACAACAAGAACAACAAACTTTAAGAAATACAACAAGTTTCTAACTTATTTAGGCACATAACTAAAAATTTTAACCAGAATCATAGAAGTATTGTATGCTTGGCATTCACACTTTTAGTCTGGTTCTGGTATCCAAGATCTTTGAGTTAATTTTTCTGCATTGTATGTTATTACGTTTTAAATGTAGTGGTGGGTCCGAATATTCCTCGCTTCCAGGCCTTGTTTACTCCATACCTGAATTCGTTCTATATCCGCAGACCAAATCATACTCTTTTGCTTTTTATTATTAAACTATATTTGATTCGTTGTCTGATGCTTACGTAAACATTCTAATGACACTCCTCTCCCTCTTGTTAGCAAAAATAAGAACACACTGGACGCCCCCTTCTCCTACTTACTGCTTACGTAATACTTGAACAACCCTTTTGCCGTGAGATCATTTTAAAATTATTATAAGATATCAACCTTTAAGTGCAACGATGGTTGTTTTATAAATCACCGCTACATTTAAAAGCAGATATCGTATACTTTTGAAGAAATAAAGCACTTTCTGATGTTGATTGAGGAAAAACCTCTACATTTACTCTAAAGTAAATTTTTCGATATGTATAACATAATAGAATCACCGTAAAAAAAAAAAAAAAAAAAAAAAAAAAAAAAAAAAAAAAACGGACGATTTAACAAAAGTATTACTGGTAATCTAGACGCCAGTACTATTTACTGTTTTTTGACGGTAAAATTCCCAAAAATATTCCGTTTTTTTTTTTGTCGAGTTTTTCCCGGAATTTACGGAAAGTTTTGCGTTAAAAAACAGTAAATAGTACTGGCGTGTAGATTACCGGTAATACTTCCGTTAAATCATCCGTTTTTTTTTTTTTTTTTTTTTTTTTTTTTTTTTTTTTTTTTTTTTTACAATAAAATATCAGTAAAAAAATGAATACATGTTTGATTTGATTGAAGTCACCTTTTTATCATAGAATATTTTTGAATTGCTGATGAGAGATCATTTTTAAATATTGTTAATTTCTTCCTTTTCTTGTTTATTCTTAAAAAATAAAAATAAAAACGAAGATGGGGGGTATAAAATAAACATTGTTGCATTAAAAAGTTGATATCTTATACCTGATATCTTATATCTGAAGAAAGAAAGCAGTTTGATGTCGAGGTAAAAAAATGACCTACATTTACACTCAAATAACATTTTCAATTGTGTAGTTTGTAGAATATGTAATATATCTGTAAAAAATGCCGTATATTTTTAACTTAGATAGACAGTAAATAAAATAAAAAAAATCACAGTATGGAGAAATATTCATTGCAATTTAAAATATTTATAACAATCAGCAGTGCTGATTATCCATTTTCTTTAATTTTATCAAAGATAAAAATTAATATAAAGTATTTTCTTTATTTACCAAATTGAACATTTATTATGAATTACAAAAAATTAAAGTATTGAAAGCAATATTAAGGATTCCAACTCCTTTTTATACGATTTACACGCCCTAGTTACACTTCATATACATCGTGTGTATATGAAGATACGTATGAAAAAATGAATAATATGAAAATAATTTAAGCCTCGTTTTTTTTTTTTTTTTTTTTTTTTTTTTTCCTTATAATTTTCTATCAAAAAAATTATATCTCTTTTATTAATTTTAAAATGATTTTGGTAAGAGTCTATTTTAAATTTGTAAGATTTCTCGTTTTATATTACAGTTTAATAAATAATTATGAAAAAATGTGTTGTAAAATTTTTTAGACGTGCTTAATAATTTTGTCTTGTTAAAAAAAAGATACATGAAAATAACAACTAAACTAAAAGGGAAACAGAACATGAAGAAAAAAAAGAGAGATTACTTTAAATTTCTTTTTTAAAAATAAAATTGAAGATATAAGTTACTTATTTTCTTGCTGCATTGGTTATTATTTCTTAAGCTACATAAGCTTGTTCCGATAAAATAACAACCATTGATTTTTTATTATTTTAAAAGCTTTGATTTTGGTCTTTTCGTAAATGTTGAAAGAAGAATTTTATTCTTATTTAAAAAAAAGGATTAAGAGTTGTTTTAGTGTCATGTTCAAAATTAAAAACACAAATAATGATAAGTAAAAGGATAGAAAATAACATCTCGAATTTTAAATCACGGTTTTATTTCGGACGAATCAAAAAACACATTTCCTGTCGAATAATTTCCAGAAAAAAAAAAAAAAAAAAAAAAAAAAAAAAAAACCTTTTATTTTTTTGCATATTTTAAAATTATTTTATTTCAAATTAAAAATATCATACCATTTTATTTTAACTTAGTTAGTTATTTTTCTTTTTAAATTATAGTTTATATTTATAAATGTTTCGCTTTTGTTTAAAAATGTTTATTACCTTATTTATTTGTGTGTAATGCGCTTTCATGTATAATGCGTACAGAGTTTTTAATAGGCTAAAATTAGGGGATAAAATAACCCATTAATAATGGGCATTAAGTTTTGATACGGTTAAACTAAGGGGAAAAAAATCTTTTCTTGTTTATTCTTTATAGAAGGAAAATAAAGATGGGAGGCATAATATAATCATCAGTGTATTTAAAAGTTGATATCTTATACCATTGAAGAAAAAAACACTGTTTGATGTTGAGGTAAAAAGTGACCTACATTTTCACTTAACACTAGAACCGCGGAGACGGGTCATTTTGACCCGGACTCCGCAAAAAATTTCCGATTCAACCCAGATAAGTCTTCTTAAAATAAGTTACATGTAAGCTCTGCAAAAGCTATTTAAATAAGTTAAGTTAAATAGTTTTCAATAAAAATTCTGATGTGAATTATTTGTATAAAACTGGAGTAAAATTTCCCGCGGTTCTAGTGTTAAATAAAATTTTCAATATTATAATTTATAGAATATGTAACATATCTGTGAAAAATCAAATATTTTTTTAACATACATAGACAATAAAAAATAACACAATAAAGAACACAAACAACACATATAGTTCAATTTAAAACATAGACAGCAATAAGCAGTGCTGTATAACTATCCATTTTTTTAAATTTCATCATGGATAAAAAGAAAAATAAAATATTTTTTCTATTTGCCAGTTTGAACCTTTATTATGAGTTACAAAATTAAAAGATTGGAATCAATATTAAGAATTCCCACTCCCATTAATATTGTTTACTTGCCACATATACACTAGTTACACTTCATATATACCGTGTGTGTATGAAGATACATATGAAGGAATGTATAAAATTAAAATAATTTAAGCTTCAGTTTTATCTCAGAATTTTAAACCTACTTTTTTCTTGTATAATTTTCTATCAAAAAAGCTACATCGCTTCCATTAAATAAAAAATTATTTTGCTAAAAGCCTACTTTAAATTTGTAAGATTTCTCGTTTTAAATTACAGTTTAATGAATAACAATAAAAAAATATATTGTAAAATTCCTTAAACGTGCCTAATATTTTTGTCTTGTTAAAAAAAGATGCATGAAAACAACAACTAAACTAAAAGTAAAACAAAACGCAAAGTAAAAAAATAAAATAAATAAATAAATAAAAAAAAATAAAAAAAAAGAGAGAGAGAGAGAGATTACTTTAAATTTCTTTTTAAAAAATAAAAATTGAAGATATAAGTTACTTGTTTTTTGCTTCATTGGTTATTATTTCTTAAGCTACATAAGCTTGTTTCGATAGAATAACAACCATTGATTTTTTTATATTTTAAAAGCCTTAATTTTGTTCTTTTCGTAAATGTTGGAAGAAGTATTTTATTGTTTTTTAAAATAAGGATTAGGAGTTGTTTCAGTATCATGTTCAAAATTAAAAACACAAATAATGATAAGTAAAATGATGAAAAATAACATGTCGAATTTTAAACCACGGTTTTGTTTCAGAAGAATCAAAAATTATATTTGCTGTCGTAAAATTTCATGGGAAAAGACTTTTTACTTTTTTTTTTTTTTTTTTTTTTTTTTGTATATTTTAAAACTATTATATTTAAAACTAAAAATACCATACCATTCTATTTTAATTTCGTTAGTTATTTTTTCTTTTTAAATTATAGTTTATATTTAGCATTTTTTCGCTTTTATTTAAAAATGTCTATTATCATGTTTACAAATGTATAATATCGTCTCAAAGCGTTTTCGATAGGATAAGATTAAGGAAAAAAAAAATACTTTTCATTTACATTACGCACCGAGTTTTTGATCGGTTGAATCTAAGATGAAAATTGTGTTTCAGATATAATCAGGGTTCTCGCTGTCGCTCGCCATTGCGCCAAATTGCGACTAAATTCTTCGTTTGGCGAGTAAATAAGCGATTAGATTCGCCAAATTGCTAGTGCTCAATTTTTGCTTTTTCTTTCTCGTTTGTCATACAAATGCATATACACATATTTTTAATATATACATTTTTTAATATATTTGTAGCGGACAATTGAAATTAGCTCAATAAAAATCTTTGTCGCATTTATAAAAACTTAGGTTCTTTTGGAACATATTGAAAAAAAGGGGGGTACATTAAAGGAATAAAGATTATTATTATTATTATTATTATTATTATTATTATTATTATTATTATTATTTTGCGCTACACGGTGAATCTATTTTGCTAATACTTTTTTCATTTGGCGAATGTTTTTTTTATTTTTAATTAGCCAAATTACTAATGTTTGTCAAATGTCAGCGAGAACATTGGGTATTATGCGCACTTTGTTTTTTGTAGGATAAAACAAGGAAAAAAAAATATATCTCATGCACTCCGAGACACTTTGGTAAGGTAAAATTAAGAAAAGAATGTATCATGTATAACGCGCGCGGATTTTTTGATACGGTAAAACTAAGAAGAAAAAAAAAACCATGTGTAATGTTCCCTAATTGTTTGATAGAATGAAACTAATAACAAATTATATCTCATTTGTCATTAGCACTATGTTTTTTAACGGCAAAAAAGGCAGGAAAAAAAATATGTATAAAAACTCTGACTCACTATGTATTTTCTTCTTGAATATTATATTTTTAATGTTCCAGAAATTTAAGCTGTCCCGAATCTGTATTTTTTTCTAATTTTCATGCTTTGTTTTAATGTATTTACTGACATCGGAAAATTATACCATAAAATTGTTCATAATTTCGCGATCTACAATATGGAAAATTAAATTAGTTCACTTATTTTACTATTATTTCTACATTCGTAGATTTTTATAACAATATGTACGTATTATATTCGGTTGCGATTACATTCGTACTACACTTCGGCTTTGTGAATCGTGCTTGCTTTTATAAAGATGTCGGAAATATTAATTTATAATGCTCAACTATCTTTGAGGCCTAAAATCTTGAAAAAAAAATTTGCATTATAAATGAGTAAAAACTACGCTATACAGTTTTATAAAACAGAAAATAAATATCTTAAGGTATACGAACTCCTTTAAAATGTAATGTTTGGTTAAAATATCGATTTTTCATTTTTGCATTAATATTAAAATTGAATCTTTTAACTATCGAAATCTGATTAAATTTTGTTTGTATCTAAAATAGAACCCGAATTACAGCCGTTTAAAACTATATCTATTATAGCTTTTGAATTGTGTTTTGAAGTTATTTTTAGCTTTTTCTCAAAATGAAGGATTTTAGATTTTTACATACGCAAAACATCTTAAAATGAAGAATTATACTTGAAGTGCCACGAAATTTTCTGTACTTCTTTTACAAATGTCTTTTGAGGGAATAGACTACACTTGTGATAATATATTAAATAGTTTTATATTTACACTGGTTTACATGACAAACTTGAGTCAGATTTTGAGAATTTTTCATTATATTAGTACTTTAGATGCCATATCATCTGAAATAGTGATGCAATTATAATGTGTGCAGTCTAAGTCCTAGAGAAAGTTACTCTGTTTATTGTGAAAGTTATACAAAATGTCAGTACATTGTTTCATTTTTGAGGTATCACATATTGCGGAAATATCAATTTTTGACTATTTTTATCTTTAAAAAATTATTTCCAGGTAATTACTAAAATTTTTATATATTTTTTAATGTTTTAAAGAAAATGTCATTACAAAAAATGAATAACAAGAGAAAATTTCAAAAATTTCAAAAAATCACTCCGAAGGTGTGCGAATACCCTAAGCGTTTATTTATTTATTTTTTCAAGCGATGTTCAGTTTTATATTTTATTTTATTTCATTTTTTACTCAAGAAGTTGCTTTTGATAAACAGAGTGTTTGCATGAAAACCTCTCTAATTGCAAATGTTAATCGTATGGAAACTATGAGCCCTAGAGACTTCGTTTTGCGGTATCATGAATAGAAACACAACAAGTTTATTTTGTTGCATTTTCTTTCTCTTTCTGAGGTTAGTTTTTGTTGTATGCACTATTGATACGTCACGACAACAGGTTTTTTTGCTGAAAATGTTTATTGGTCTGAAAAAATCATATTTTTGTCTATGTATGTACTTCGATATGGGCTTAGTTCATAGCTCTCAGAATGTCCAGTCGAGGTTCAATCTCAATCTGCGTGTTGTGTAGTACGAATGACAATTACCTGATATATCAGTAATGTATACAACAAAAGTTCACTGTTTCAAAAAGAAAGAAAAGTATTAAAATAAACTTGCTGTGTTGCTATTCATAATACCACAAACCGCAATCGGTAGGACTCATAATTTTCATAGAATTAGCATTTGAAATCTGAGAAGTTTTATGTGGGCACCCTGTAAAATTTTAGCTTTTGGGGGAAGAAATTATAATCATAATCATATTTTCTCTTGGTTAAATAAGCTAAAATACTATAGTATTTCTACTTTAAAATTTTAAAGTTTTGTTTTTCATTTTAGGCTACAGTTTATAATTACTGATGCTATAATTTTATTTAAAAGTATTTATTAAATAGTTTATTAAAATACAAAATAAATATTAATGAAACTCAAGTTTTTCAACTCATTTTCTTTAAGGCATGTTTTTTCAATTTTTTTTTTTTTTCAAAGGAGTGACAATTGATATTACTTCTACGTAGATATATTTTTTTGTTAGATGATTTTATTTTATAATAATAGAAATTAAAAAGAAAAAAAATGTATGATAAAAGAAGATTATTATTTTAATCTTTATGTAGTTAAAGACGCAAGTTATTTATATATTTTATGTATTTTTCTGCAAATTATAGGGACTTAATAAATTAGGAAAATAGAAGTTACTAATTTCATTATTATTTTAACGCTTTTTTTTTTTTACCTCACCAAGTGAAAAATCAACTGAAAGAATTTTAATGCTACTTAAAAAAATACGAGTTGTTCCACAATAAAGCATAAAAGAAAAAATGACACGTAAATTGAAAGAAAGAAAAAATCAGATCAAAGGATGCTATTTCAAAACTTTTAAAAACAATTTCAATACGTTGATTTCCTGTCGGAAAAAAGAGAACATCAATTAAGAATAAAAACAAGGAAAAAGAGAAACTGTTACATTTGTTTTATTCAATTTAAAACTATTTTGTTTAAAGCTAAAATATTTCTTTCTTTTAAATTTTTTTAGACTATGGTTTATAATAAGTAATGGTACTTTATTATTTATAAATGCTTATTAAATAATTTTGTCAAGTGAAAAATCAAACTAAAAATGATTAACTTTTTTTACGCTTTACTATGCATTTATTTTTCGTACTTTTCTACTTTTAAAAGTCACATTTTTATTTGTAAATTAATTATATTTGATACATAATTAAAAATAAACAAATAATAATTAAGATCGTATCCAGGTTGTTATTAACTTTTCACTGTATAGATTCTCAAAAACTAAAGAAACAAACAACAACATACATTTTAAAAATGTTTTTCTTAAAATTTAAAACATCATACCACATTACCTGTAAATTTGTAAGTTTTTTTTCCTATTTAAGTTTAAATTTATAATTAGCAATGTATTACTTATAAAAAAAAAAAAAAAAAAAAAAAAAAAAAAAATTCTTCCTAAACAATTTTATAAAGTAGTGAAAAAAATATATTATAAAAAAAAATTTATTATTATTATTATTATTTTTTTCTTTTTTTGGGGGGGGGGGGGAATGTTTAGTTTTCTAATAATCTAAGGATTTGAAAAGTTCGTAATATGACTTTTCAAACTTTTAACATTAACATTTTAACAAAAGAAAAATCGACCAGAAAAGTTAAATCATTTATGATACCATAAATTTTATGATCCAAAATTACACACATTAAAATGCGGAATTATTAAAATTGTAACAGGAAATTAAAAATGGAATAGGAATGTATTCAAACGTGTAAAGGTAATTTAACGCAAGGAAATAGATCAGAAACGACATGCAACATTAAGCGAATAGCGAATAATGGAAAAATGAATGTTCAAAAGCAACAGAAGTTCTACAAAATTAATAATAATAATAATAATAAAAGACTAAAAAATCTTAGCTCAAAACCCCCGGAGCCTTTTGATACATTTAAAAATGCATGCATGGTTATTGAAGTGATTTGCAAACATACAATTTTTCATTTTTTGATAAATAAATTAGAACTTAAATTATATGCGATGGTTGTCTCAAGATAGGGTTTTTTTTTCTTTCCCGCGCTATCCACTTCAGAAATTTGGTTTAAAACATTCACTTTGACGGCATTTACTGAAATATTATTACATAACGTTGCCTTTATTAAAAAAATGCTAAAAAGTCTTCGATTAAACAGTTTTTAAAAAGACCATCAGCCAGTTTCATGCATTTCAGAACAAAAGTTAATACAAATATGTCAGAAGGTAAGAAATTTGGATTTGAAAACAACCTTGAAAACACAAAGCATTTAGCCAATTAAGAGCCTGCACTACTGATTGAAAAAGACCCGGATGATAATGTAAAGTCTATGGGGGGGGGGGAGTGCGTTCTTTTCAAATATCTCGATCAAAGTTTAATATTTTGACTTGATTCTTTTGCATAGGATAGCTGAGGACCATCCACAACCGGTCCAGTTTTTATTTTTTTTTATTTTAGCTATAATTTTTTTTATATTAGGATAGTTTCAGTTTCAGAATTAGTTCAAACCGGTTTCAAAAATCAAAGTATTTAAAAAAGAAAAAACAAATCTGACACCAAAGTCAAAAAGTAAAAACTAGACCGATTGTGGATCGTCCTCAACTATCCTATGCAAAAAAAGTACGTCAAAATATTAAAATGGCTGTCATGAAAAAGACTTCCTGTGAAAATGCGCTTATCTTCATGATGGGGGTTTTCACAATTTCTTACACTTAAAGTGTTATAAGTCAAAAACCATAAAAGATAAGTGGTTGAAACTTGAAACATGTCTCTTTTGATTGTTCTACTTTAATTTTGATTCAGCAAATTTGAATTTTTTTTAATATGATTTAAAAAAAATTATTTTAAATATTTTAAATTTTTATTTAAATTAATATTTTTAAAACCGTTGAATCAAAATTAAAATTTATACATTTGTACTTATTTACATGAAAAAAAATTTAAATCTTAATATAATAAAATGCAGTGTAACGATTTCGGTGCGAACTTATGTGTTCAATCATGCCTCTTGGTTTTTAAACATTAGTTAAAGGTACATTAAAGAGACAACGTATCTTGGCATTTAAAGATTAATTAAAGGGGCATTAAAGAGACATTTTCCCTATACCGAATCTATCTAGATATAATAAAATGCAAACATTTCCGACGCGAACTCATCTGTTCAATCACATCTCTTGGCGTTTAAATACTTGTTGGTTCAAGCACTCGAATTTCATTTTTTTTTTCATAATCCCCCCCCTTTCCGCTAGTGAGTGGGATATTCGGGACGTGGCTAGGGACATGTCCACCTGACTTCCGCTAGAGAGTCGGAATGACAGAAAAAAATGCAAAGAGCCGCGAACGGAAAGAGGCCGGTCATCGCGGCGGTCGGAACATCTGGTGGAGGAAAAATGTAATTTTTTCCTTCAGGAAAAAATCATGCAAGTACACTGCATTACATACTTTTTGATTTGTTCAGAATGATAATTATTTTCGCACAATTTCAGATTTCGTGTAATATTTTGTTCCGAATTAAATGGCAAATAAAAATTTATTCTAATTTGAATATGTAATGCTTTTAACTTAATTTGCAATAAAGAATTATTTCAATGGCACTTTAGCATTAGTTAAAGGGACATTAAATAGACAAATTTCCTGTATCGAAGACTGCGATCAAAACATCTATAGGACGTTTTAAATCCCATTTGCACGGGATATGCTAGAGATTCTCTATCCAAAATGACGCACTAAAACATCGCGTCAACATGTGCTAACATTTTTATCAGTTATTTCAAATTTTAATATTGCTAAATTTTAGTTAATTTAGGCATTTATATTTGCCTAAAAATAAAAAAAAATTTATTTGCAATTTTTTATTTCAAAATGAATTTTTTCATTACAACATGAAACGCAACAATCACTGTATTTGAATACGCTGAACTTATTACAAATAATAATACAGTTTGTGTGTTTGCTCTGTACAATTTGTATATTTTTCAAGAAAATAGATTTTTGTTGGTTACAAGAGTTCACTTTTTAGAATCTATCACAAAAGCCATTTTTTTATTGGATACAATATTCCAGGAGAAAACAACAACAACAAAAAAAAACTACTTCTGTCGATAAATCGTCAACATACTGTTTTATTTGGTTTGTTGTTTTGCAGTCTTATTTAAAGAAAATATTTACAGAGCTTATATGAAAGAAACGATATCCAATAAATAACTTTTTACAGTGCTCCTGTATCTATAGCTCAGTTAATATATGCGCTACTTTCTTCTTACATTTGCTTGTATATTTTCCAATGAAAAAGATTTTTGTTGGTTACCAGAGTTCACTTTTTAAAATCAGCCACAAAAGCCATTTTTTTTCTTTATTGGTTACAATATTCCAAATAAAAACACTACTTTTGTCGATAAATCCACAACTTACTGTTTTATTTGGTTTGTTGTTTTGCAGTCTTGTTTAAAGAAAATATTTATAAAGCTTATATTAAAGAAACAATATTCAATAAATAATTTTTTACAGTGCTCCTATATCTATTAAATAGTTAATATTTACGATATTTTCATTTTACATTTGCTTGTATATTCCCAAGCAAATGGGCTTTGGTGCTTTCAAAGTGGTTTTTTTTTCTTTTGGAATCCCCTGTAAAACCTGTTTTTCTGATTGAATAGAACATTACCGGAGAAAACGAAACTTTTGATAAATCATCTGCGAAATATTTTGTTTAGTTTATTGTTTTGTAGTTTTGATGACAGGAAATATTTACAGAGCTTGTATTAATGAAATAATCTTCAATAATAAGTAACTTTTTAGAGTACTCCTGTATGTATTTATTGCACAGTTAATATACAGGGTGTTTCTAAACTCATGGTCCAAACTTTAAGGGGTGATAGTACACATCAAGACAAACAATATTTAAATAGGAAACCAAGGGTACCAAAGTCTTCCGAAGGAGATAGGCGCCATTAAAGTTTAGGGTCCAAAAATTCAAGTGATTATGAAAAACAGAAAAATTGGTCGATTCGTTTGCGGTTTTCACTAAAATTATTCTTTATGTCAGTATTGTCTTGAAAATAAATTATAAAGATAAATTTCCAAAAATGACGATAGAGGGCACTTTAGACTTTAGAGTAACGAACAACTGTTTTTTACCGTTATTTTTTGCATCTCATTAAAGGTTTCGTAAGCTTAGACTTAAACTTAAATTTTGAGCTCAAAATCTGAATAGTTGGAAGCAGTTAAGTAGCACAAACTTAACTGTGTTCAGAGGGTTTTAAATTTCAAATGATTATAAAAAACGGAAAAATTGGTCGATTGATTTGCGGTTTTCACTAAAACTATTCTTTATGTCGGTATTTTATTGAAAATGAATTATAAAGATAAATTTCAAAAAATGCCGATTGAGGGCGCTTTAGACTTTGGAGTAACGTACAACTATATTTTACCGTTATTTTTCGCATCTCATAAAATTTTCTTAGAAGCTTAGACATAAACTTAAATTTTGAGATGAAAATCTGAATCGTTGGGAGTGGTTAAGTAGAGCAAACTGAACTGTGTTCAATGGGGGTGGGGAGGTTCAAATTTCAAATTATTTTAAAAAACGGAAAAATTGGTAGATTCGTCTGCCGTTTTCGCTAAAACTATTCTTTATGTCAATATTTCCTTGAAAATAAATTTTAAAGATTAATTTAAAAAAATACCGATAGAGGGCGCCTTAAACTTTAGAGTAACCAACAACTATTTTTAAGCGTTATTTTTTGTATCTAATTAAATGATTGCAAATGCTTAGATTTAAATTTTGAGCTCAAATTCTAAATCGATGGAGGGGTTAAGAAGCGGAAACTGAACAGTGTTCAGGAGTTAAAATGTTACCCTCCCCACCCCTCGAACACATTTCAAATTTCCGCACTTAATTACTCAAAACGATGCAGATTTTGAGCTCAAAATTTAAGTTTGAACTTTTACAAGCATTTAATTAGATACAAAAAATAACGGTTAAAAATAGTTGTTGGTTACTCCAAAGTTTAAGGCGCCCTCTAACGGTATTTTTAAAAATTAATCTTTAAAATTTATTTTCAAGGAAATATTGACATAAAGAATAGTTTTAGCGAAAACGGCAAACGAATCGAACAATTTTTCCGTTTTTTATAATCATTTGAAATTTGAACCTCCCCACCCCCATTGAACACAGTTCAGTTTGCGCTACTTAACCACTCCCAACGATTCAGATTTTCATCTCGAAATTTAAGTTTATGTCTAAGCTTCTAAAAAAATTTGATGAGATGCGAAAAATAATGGTAAAATATAGTTGTACGTTACTCCAAAGTCTAAAGCGCCCTGTATCGGCATTTTTTGAAATTTATCTTTATAATTCATTTTCAATAAAATACCGACATAAAGAATAGTTTTAGTGAAAACCGCAAATCAATCGACCAATTTTTCCGTTTTTTATAATCATTTGAATTTAAAACCCTCTGAACACAGTTAAGTTTGTGCTACTTAACTGCTTCCAACTATTCAGATTTTGAGCTCAAAATTTAAGTTTAAGTCTAAGCTTACGAAACCTTTAATGAGATGCAAAAAATAACGGTAAAAAATAGTTGTTCGTTACTCTAAAGTCTAAAGCGCCCTCTATCGTCATTTGTTGAAATTTATCTTTATAATTTATTTTCAAGACAATACTGACATAAAGAATAATTTTAGTGAAAACCGCAAACGAATCGATCAATTTTTCTGTTTTTCATAATCATTTGAATTTTTGGACCCTAAACTTTAATGGCGCCTATCTCCTTCGGAAGACTTTGGGACCCTATGTTTCCTATTTAAATATTGTTTGTCTTGATGTGTACTATCACCCCTTAAAGTTTGGACCATGAATTTAGAAACACCCTGTATAAGTCACTTTCTTGTTACGTTGCTTACATCTGCTTGCACATTTTCCTGCAAATAGATTTTTGCGTTTTCAATAGTTTTCTAGCTAGAATAACCCGTAAATACTGTTTTTCTGATTGGATTATGATATCACTGCAGAAAAGGAGAAAGTGATCGCCTTTGATGAATCCCCAATGGAATATTTTATGTGGTATATTGCTTTTCAATTCTGTTGGCGGAAAATAATTGTCGATAGATGGCGGCACAAAAGTCAATGTATGAAAGCTGTTGATAACGGGTTATTCGTTATTCATAATTTAGAACTTAAAATATGTAGCCGGGTACTTTTTAAAGGTTTTAAGGAAATGTAGAAGTACAGATGTGATACAAAGCAGATTATGCGTATATTTCCAAAGTTTCTTAATCGGTATATTTATTTACGCCTAACATGGCCGCAATATGTTTGTTTCTTTGGAGGTAGAAAGGCCCGAAATCGTCAAATTAGCGTATTATATAAATAGATTTCCTGAACTTGGGTTGATATCTATCTAATGAATTTTCATCAAAACGAAATGTTTAGGTGTAGCGATAAGATTTCGTTTTACAGTAGCTCCTTTGTATTTCAAAATTTATTATTAATAATTTTCTTGAGAAAATATAGTAATCATCTGTTAATATATTAAACATATGTACCAAAAATAAAATAAATAAAATTTATAATAAAGAATTATCTCTTTAATTTTAGTCGAAATTTGATCTTCGTTACATAACATCTTCTTCTAACAAACTCTTCAATTAGGTGTTAATAAAGATAATTTAAAATTTCGTTACAATTTATATATGTAGTCAGTAAAAAAAAAAAAAAAAAAAAAAAAACAAGAAAGCTTGTAAATAGATTTTATCTTTTGCTTAAAAATACTCGTTTGGAAATATTTCATAACAACTTAATAAGTGTTAAGTATTCTAATATTTTAGTGGTAAAATATTCCATTTTCTTAATATTTTCCCTTTTTCTTTACAGGTAAGACATAATCGGTCATCTTTTATAATCGGTTGTAACTTGGAATAATGATAGAGCTTTTGATGCAGTTTTACGCTATTTGTAGTGAAGTTTGATACCGGAAACATCAGAAAATGGTGAGATATTTTTTTTTCTGATACAGAAACAGAAAAATTTTACAACAGCAATAATAATAATAATAATAATAATAATAAAATGAAAATCAATTTTTATATTTAAAATGTTCTACATTATTAAAAAAGAAGAAAAAACGATTGAAAAATTGTACTTTGAAGATAAACTTTTACAAATAATACTGCCATTCTCCATGCAATTAATTTATAGATGATTGTTTTTAATCATTTATAAATTACTTTCAAGAAAATTATTTCTGGATCACATATTACTTTAAATGTCTTATGTAGAAACTAAATTTTTATTTTCCTTTAAATAGAAATAATCATAACTTCTTACTTATTTTTTTTTTCGTTTATAAACAAATAATAAAATTTTAGAAATTTGTGTTTAATTTTCCTTTTCTTCATGATACACATCTCATGTACTTGCATAATTACATGGAATGTTTTATACACTACAAAAACCGCAAATTTCATTGAAAAAATATCAACTGAAATGGCATTATTATTATTTTTTTAATTTTACGGAAAAACTCTTTTTTCTATAACAGTAGTATTTGACTGATAAAATACTATTCTTAAATAGCAAGAATTAAAACAGGAAAATTCCGAAATAATTTTCTTTTTGTTTGAGAAGTAACCGAAATATATAAATATTCATCAAAATTTCCCGGTTTCCTGTTTGTCAGTCCGTATTGTCAAAGTTTTCTAATTATATTTACATTTAAATCTTTCGGGACCAGGGTTCCATACACGTATTTTATTATATCTGCAAAATTTTTTCTTTAAAAATGTTTGCCTTTATTTATTTAATCATAGAAATTCCGTAATTAAATATGGCATGCATTATTTTCTTTATTACTGTAACCAAAACAATCGCCGTATGCAACTTAATATATGTACCCATGGTCTCAAAGGTGTAAAATATTTTAATCATCTTTTTTTACAAAGAAATTTCAGTACCGGGGAACTTTCTGTGATTAGTGGAATCGCACTATAGTTTTGCTCAAGTTGGACATAACCCAATCTGAATCTGAAAATTCTATTTAAAGTCACAAATATAATCCAAATTGAAAATACTTAAACCCTAACTTGAAATAGAAGAAACTTAAAGCATATTTTATTAACATGCTAATAATGTTACCATATATTATTTATTACAATATTGTCTGCATTTATCCATGTTCCGAAAAAAAGTCTACAGTTGTTTTTCTAATGTAAGTTATATTTTAAAAAATGAACATTGTATATACTCATTGTTGTTAAAATAAAATAGTTTCTTCATCTAAAAAAAATCCTAGACTTTTTGAACAATCGGATAAACCCCAAACCAATCTCTGTCCAAAACAATTATAGTCAAATCAGACCAAATCCGTAAATCAATCAATAAATAAATGAAATAAAATACCAGTTTTAATCGATGCAACACTGCAACCTACTGAATCCTACATGTTTCCGACTAAGTTGCTTTATGCGAAAAAAAAAAAAAAAAAAAAAAAAAAAAAAAAAAAAAATAACACGAATTAACCATTTGCAAATATAGTCTCAAGATGATGAATGTCTGTATATGTGATTGTGTTTATCACATATCAAGCAAATCGTGTGTGTGCCTACAAATTTTATCTAGAAACAGCAATAAAAATTTTGACTAAATTTTGTACTCTCCCGTTTTTGAATAAGAGAAGACCATTGGGCTGGATCGCAAACTTGAGAAAATTCGGTTAGTGGGTCATTTTAGGGTCTCTGCTGGTCAACGCATTTCAATGAGAATGAATGTTGTCACGGTTATTAAATTATTGAAACGTTGGCTATAAACGAAGTCGAAAAGTTGGAAACATTTCATCACATTTGGAAATATTTGGCGAAATACTGGAGATATTTGGGCGGAACGTAATTTTCAAGAATTTCAATGCCAAAGCATGTGTTTGCCGCCAAATTTGATAATATTTTGAAAAACAAAAAAAAAAAAAAAAAACAAAAACAAACAACAACAAAAAAAAAAAACTATTAGAATGTTGTAGAATTTAACAGTTGGGGTGGAGATACCTGATTCCAATATTCAGAGGCCCCACCAGTGGCCGAGAGGTTCTGCCCTCGAAGCTGGTGACGGGAGGTGCTGAGTTCCAATGGCGCCCGTCGCTCCGAGTTTTACCTGGCTTTCTTCGAATCTTGGATTTACTTGCGTAAATAGGAGTTAGTTTCCCTTTGAAATACCCCCAAGGAGGGCACTCCCTCACCTTTAGGGCCTATATCCAATGTGTTGGTAACTGGCCATTCTAAACACAACCAACCAAACAATCAGAGTCTATAGTACAATGTAGAAAATAGAATCCAAACCTAATTTTTAACCGAGTGTACATTGGTTCTTCAGTAAATGGTTTAAGAAGAAAACCATTCTATTTACTAGAATGTATGCGCACACATCTATTAATGAAATTACAGCATATTTTGTCCCAAAAAAATTTACATTAAAAAAAAAAAAAAAAAAAAAAAAACATATTTTTTAGGGTGCGTAAATTTTTACCGCAATTTTTAAGACAATTTTCTGCTTTTTTGTACAATGCAGGAAAATATTACAAAACCTAATATTGAAACAGGTAAAAACAAAGACTGCGATTTAAATATCAAAAAGAAATTTTCTAATGGTTAATAAATCTGGAGGACTTTTTCTAAATTTCATGGTATTAATAAATTGGTGTAATCAATTTAATTATATAATTTAAAGTGGATTAAAAAATTGACAATAAATTTAATGTTATAAAAAGTAAGCTTCACTTTACATAATATAATTAATGGAATCCATTTCCTAAAATAAAACTTAGTATGATTAGTTGCAATACTTTTAAAAATATTGTATTTAAATTCTATGTGTAAAAATTAGATAAGTAAAAAATACGTGATGGAGAAAGTAAGCTCGTAAATGTAATGTATATACATATACAGGGTGTTTCGCTACCAGACCGACAAACTTTGAGGGATGATAGTAGACACGAAGACAAACATTATTAAATAGGAAACCATGGGGCGCAAACGTCTTCTGTAGGAGTTAGGGGCCATTAAAATTTAAAGTCCAAAATTTCAAACGATGATAAAAAACGGAAAAAAGGGTCGATTCGTTTGCGGTTTTCACTAAAATTATTCTTTAAATCACGATTTTTTTAGACAATTTTTTTAAAAGTTACGTTCAAATATGTCGATAGAGGGCGCTTTAGACTTTAGAGTAACGAACAACTACTTTTTACCGTTATTTTGTGCATGTGGTTGAAATTATTCTAAAGTTTAGACTTTAATTTAAATTTTAAGCCCATAATCGGAAACATTGGGATCGGTTAACTAGCGAAAATTTAACTGTGAACAGAGGGGGAAATTTTAAATGCTGATAAATATTGGACAAACAAATCGATTTTGTTGCGGTTTGCGTGTAAGTCATTCCCTTGCTAATTATTTTATTCAAAATGACGTACAGCATTGGTGTCTCTATTTTTTGATAGAGGGCGCTTTCGACACATCTCCGAAATTTCAATGCCATTACTCCTGTATGTTTTACTACCAGACCAAGATACTTCCAGGAAGTGTTAGGGATGCAAAGATGACTCGGAATCATATTATAATGTAACGTCGAAAATGCCTTTTTACGAGTTAGGGTTAAAAGAAGCAGACAAAAAAGCAACTTGATAATTCTACAACACGTTCTGTCGGAACTTCTGGTAAAAGCACATGTTCCTCTTTCGTTGCACCACTCTATAGCACGATGGAGCATGATGGACATTTTACCAATGATGTTCGCAGACACCCCAACATAACATATGGACAGCGGTGGATAGGTAGTGGTGGCCCAGTTCGTTGGCCTGCCAGATCGTCGCACCTACTTCATTATACCAATTACTTTTTTTTTTACCTATCTTTATTTTATTAGTGTATAATTTTTCTGTATTTTTTTAAATGAACGTTGCTGGGTGGGGCTAGTTGAGCTCAAACCAATTAGTAGTCCCTGCCCACCTGGCTCAATCTGAATCTGAATCTGTATGGATTTCTTCTGCTGGGGTCAAATGAAAAGTTGAATGTATGAGAATCCCGTACCGTCAGTGGAAGACATCTCTTCAGCTCGAATTTCTGTAGCTGCCAGAAAGCTGTCCGAGATGCCAGGAATTTTTCAAAGTGAGAGGAATTGCACGCATCGCTGCTGTCAAGCATGCCCGACTACTTCTAGTCGTAATTTCGGGCACCTTTTGTAGTAAAACCTTTAACTAAATTGTTTTCTTCCACTTTAACGTGTTGCTGTTTCACTACCTGTTTCTGTTGATTTTTTTTTCTCTGCTTCTTTTAACCACAACTCGCTAAAAAGGCATTTTCAACGTTACATTCCTATGTGATTCCAAGTCGCTTTGCATCCCTAACACTTCCTGTTAGTATGTTGGTCTGGTAGTTAAACAGCTAGGAGTAATGCCATTGAAATTTAGATGTGTCGAAAGCGCCCACTATCAAAAAATGGGGACACCAATGCTGTACGTCATTTTGAATAAAATAATTACCAAGGGAATGACTTACACGCAAACCGCAACAAAATCGATTTGTTTGTCCAATATTTATGAGCGTTTAAATTTTCCCCCTCTGTTCACAGTTAAATTTTTGCTAGTTAACCGATCCCAATGTTTCCGATTATGGGTTTAAAATTTAAGTTAAAGTCTAAACTTTAGAATAATTTCAACCACATGCACAAAATAACGGTAAAAAGTAGTTGTTCGTCTCTCTCTTCGTGCCCTCTATCGACAATTTTTGAACGTAACTTTTTAAAAAAAATTCTAAAAAAATCGGGATTTAAAGAATAATTTTAGTGAAAACCGCAAACGAATCGACCCTTTTTTCCGTTTTTTTTCATCGTTTGAAATTTTGGACCTTAAATTTTAATGGCCCCTAACCCCTACAGAAGACATTTGCGCCCCATGGTTTCCTATTTAATAATGTTTGTCTTCGTGTCTACTATCATCCCTCAAAGTTTGTCGGTCTGGTAACGAAACACCCTGTATATAAGTCTGATAGTTTAACATTTTACATAGCAGCTTATTTGCTTTCCTCTCTATCTGTTCATCTAGATATAGGTGTGGCTATATTTTATAGTCTTTTGTAATGTCAAGTGTTATGATTTTTACTGCTAATTTTAAGTAAAGCGATATTTTTATCGATAGAATCTTGATATTTTCGGTATAACCTTTAATAAAGAAAGGGGGAAGGCTTGAAAAAATATTCATTTTTATTTCTAGTTACATTAAAAATGTAAGAAAAAATAAGTATGATAAATTTGATATTCGCACGAAAGCATCGTTCAGTTAGATTGGTAAAATAAAATTTATTGATTATAAAATAAAGTACAATAAAATAAACTACATGAGGTATTTTTTATGTAATCAGAAAAAATACCAGACCCGAACTACCCATTTTAAAAGTTCTCAATATACTGTCGAATGTACAAGACGAAAAACTTTTTAAATTATAGATTTTTTACATTTAATACATTGAAAAAAAAAAAAAAGACGATTATCTTTTTAATAAATATGATATAATTACAGTAGGAAATTTATTATAACTTCTTCTGAATTACTCACTATTTTGAAAAGTGTTTAGTTTTTTTAAAAAAATCACAGGGACCAATAGATTTTCGAAATTTAAAGAAGCATTTATAAAAATAAATTTTCTTTTGTTGCCCATAAATTTGGGAAACGTTTCCGAATAGCTTTTACAATACAGGGTTATTCTTAATGAGTCATCGAGTTTCAAAAGACTGTTTATTTAGAAGTATACGACTTACAAAGACGGGTGATGCAGGAAAATATACAAACACTCACCAAGTTTCTGGTACATACTAAAACTATTTAACCTGTGCGCTGTTAGTCACCCGGAACATAATAACATCGGTAATCCAGTTTTGTCCATACTTTAATTGCATGTTTCTATAAATGCCCGTTATAGCAGCAGTGCCGTGTTCCTGCGCGCGAACCATAATACAGGCTTTTATACTTGGTAAGTGTATATACCTCGTCATGTATCACCCTTCTTTGTATGTGGTATGCCTCTCAATAGACAGTGTTTCGAAATCCGATGAATCATTTAGGCTGAATCTGTACCAATACCCTGTTTTTTCAAACTTTAATATTACTTTTACGGATGCTATCCATTCTCGTGTAAAATTTTCACCTTCGTAACTCAATTTATATAAATAAAAATTTTCTATTGGACGGTGTAAACAGTGAATTTGTATGATGCTCAGAAATAAAAAAAATTGCAATGAAACGGAATTGATTATTAATATCGTTGCCACAAATATCACATTGATACATTTTGCTGTATAACATAGTTATTTCAAAAAGAAACTTACAGGTACCGGAATAAATAGCTAAATCAAATTACTATTTGAATTATAACCCCCCATATTTCAAAATAAAGGAATTATTATAACACAAGTATATATTTTATTTAATCATTTACTAATGAATATTTTACAGAAAAGTAGTTTCGAATTATTTGTAAATGACTTCTACAAAATTTTTGTTCTGCTTACTTTGAGATTTCACGAGGAAAAAAAAGGATCTTTCCATGCTAATACTTTCCTTTCATCGGAATTATTTGAGTTTCAGAAAAAAATTCTAATGCCTAAAATCCTATAACTGTGAAGAGCTCAATATAATAGTTATTTTTCTAAGAAATGCCATCTATTTCTTCATTTTAAAAGAATGCGTTATTTTTATATATTTCTATAAGTTTGTTGCTTTCACTAAAATTTATTATTATTTTTTTAGAATTTTAACTTTCTTAATTCAGATAGTTTCTTTGATCCCATTCAATTGTGTGTGAGTGTTATTTAATGTCTGAATCTGTCAGTTTTTGAGAGAGCTATTTTCGGTCCTTTTAGAAATTACTTTCTTCAAGCAATATATAATAACATTAAATCATTCCTTTATTAGATAGAAGTAATTTTTGAATTAGTCTTCAATTATATCTATCACAAACGTTTTCCTGACTATTTTGATAAGTTATAACAAAAAAGCAATATTTACGTTATTATTTTTTTTTTTCATTAAAAATATATGGCCCCCAGAAAGAAACTCTAATGTCTACAAACATATTGCTATGAAAGAGCTCAATAGAATAGATGTTTTTCCAAGAAATATTATCCATTTCTCCAGGTTAGAAAATTTCGTTATTTTTGTATCTTTTATACGTTTTTTTTTGTTTGTTGCTTTCAGTAGGATTTATTTTTTTAGGCGTCTACCCTTTTTCAATTCTGATACTTTCATGTTTTCAGTTCCTTTTATCCTATTCATTTGTGAGTAACTTTTATCTAATGTCGGAATATGTCATTTTTCTGAGAGCTATTTTTATTAAATGCTAGAATCTGTCATTTTTCTAAGAGCGATTTCTAACTATCCTTTAGAAATAACTTTCTTCAAGCAATAAATAATAACAGTAAAGCATATCTTTATTAGATATAAATAGTTTTTCAATTTTTCTTTAATTATATCTGCCTCTTTTTTTCCCTGCTTACTTTAATAATTTATAAAAGAAAAATGATTTTTCCTGTTGTTACATTTTTTACATTTGAGCTTCAGAGAGGAACTCTAATGTTTAAAAAACTTATAATTATGCAAATCATATAATAGAATAACCTTTTTTCAAGAAATTCTATCCATTTCTCCAGTTTACAAGAATGAATTATTTATATATATATATTTATAAGTTTGTTTCTTTCATTAAAATTTGTCTTTTTAAGATTCTACCTTTTTCAGTACGCCCGTAAAGCATAGTGACGTCACTGCAACGTCGTTGTGAAGTCACATTGTGACTTTGTGACCATCGATTGTCGATGTGACGTCACGTGACGTCGATGTGAAGTCACAGTGACTAAAATGTGAAGTCGTTATGGCCGTTTTAGAGCTCTTTTGTGACGTTTCACAAAGTGGTCCCAATGTGACAAATTTGTGAAAAATATGTCATTTGTGACTAATTTGACATTAACATTGTGACGAAACTGTGACAAAAGCGACGATATTTAAATTGTCAGAAACATGTTTTTTAAAGTAAATAACATGTTTTGAAGGATATTTATAAATTTCTAAAGATTTTTAAGAAAGTCACATCTCAGTCACAATGTGACGTCACTGAGTGGAGGCATTTTGGTCACAGATGTGATGTGATCAAAGTTACTCACAGTGACGTCACTGTGACCATCCATACTATTAGGGCGGATTACTCTCACGTTTTCAGTTTTTTTGACCATATTCAATTCTGAATGGATGTTATTTAATGTCGGAATGTGTCATTTTTCTGAGAGCTATTTTTAACTGTCCTTTTATAAATAACTTTCTTCAAGCAATAAATAAAAATAGTACAACAACCTTTTATAAGATAGAAATAACTTTTGAATTATTCTTTAGTCATATCTACCGCAATTTTTGTTCTGCTTACTTTGACGATTTATAACAGTAAAGCGACCTTTCCACGTTATCGTTCTCTTTTCATCGAGAATATTTGAGCTTCAGAAAGAAATTCCAATGTCTACAAACCCATAACTATGAAGAATTCAATAGAATAGTTGTTTTTCTAAGCTTAGAAGAATGCATTATTTTTATATTTTGATAAAATTATTGCTTTCACTAAAATGTATCTTTTTAGAATTCTACATTTCCTAATTCAGGTACTCTTATGTTTCCAGTTTCTTTGATCCTATTCAATTTCCACCGTATTACCTTTTTTTTAATCATCGCAAGTATTTGAATTTTAAGAGAAAATCTATTGTCTATAAATTTTTAAAGTATGAAGAGCTCAGCAAAGTGGTTGTTTAATCAGAAATTGCATTGATTTCTTCAATTTGGACAAATATGTCATTTTTATACCTTTCATATAATAATTGTTTTCATTAATTTTTATTTTTTCAGGTCTTATTTTTCTCTTTTCAGATGCTTTCTAGTTTTCAACTTCATTTATCTTTTTCAATTGTGCGAAAGGCTTTTGTTTATTTTTTGAAATCGTCATTTTTTTGGAGAATTATTTTTTTTTTGACCTTGTACAAAAAACAAATTCCTTTGTACAAAAAAGAAATAAAATGTATAAACGTCTTTTTTTTAAGAAATCAGAGAAGAATTTCATGGTTTTGTTTTTCCTTTTATTCAACATATTAGGAAGAACTTTAAACATTATTTTAAAAAGTATTATGTTTAAAGTGTTTTAAAATTTTTTTATAGTGTTAAATTTTTTTTAAAACTCATTTTTCTCCTTTAGTATTTAATATGTACCCTAAAAACATTTTAATGAAGTTTTATCACTAAAAACTTTTTCCCCTAAATTTCGTAACTGACAATGGAAGCCTCATAAAATTTTGCTGTTATAATTTTTTTTAAATCATTTTTCTCCTCTAGTATTTAATATGTACCCTAAGAACATCCTGATGAAATTTTATAATGAAAACCTTCCTCCTACAAATTACCTCATTGATAATGGAAACTCCTTTAAAATATGTATGCTATAAAAAATAGAAATGTATTTCCCTTTTACATTTTATATATATAGTAGGAGAAGCCAATTTTCCGCCGTATTATTTTCCTATCATCGCAAATATTCGAACTTCAAGAGAAACGCTATTGTCTAAAAACGTTTAAAGTATGAAGAGCTCCACAGAATGGTTGTTTTACAAGAAATTGCATCAATTTCATCAATTTAGACAAATATGTCATTTTTATACCTTCCATATAATAGTCGTTTTCAGTAAAATTTTATCTTTCTCGGATATTATTTTTCTTTTTTCAGATGCTTTCCTGATTTCAGTTTCATTTATCTTTTTCAATCGTGTGACTGGCTTTTATTTATTTATTTATTGAATCCGTTTTTATTCTGACTTTGTAAAAGTAACTTTCTAAAAAGAAAAAAAAACAAACAAACTTGTAAATGTTTTTTTTTTATTGAAATCAGAGAAGAATTTCAGGGTTTTTTTCCTTTTATTTAACATATTAAAAAGAAGTTCAAACATTATTTTAAAAAGTTTTATGTTTAAAGTGTTTTAAAATTTTTTGTTATAGTGTTAAATTTTTTTAAATCATTTTTCTCCTTTAGTATTTAATATGTAAGCTAAAAACATCCTAATGAACCTACTGATTGTACAGGGCAGGAGGGGAAGGGTCTAGAACCTCTTTGAACCGGTGAAAATACTTTTTAAAAATATAAATGTACAAATATATATATATATATATATATCTTGCATAGGAAAGTACGTGAGGTAGTTCCCCACCTCTTACGAAAGTCTTTATTGATAATTATTTTAATTCCAGTAAGGATAAATTTTAGTATTTTTAAAAATCTGTAATAGTAATGAAAATTTACTTAAACAAATTTCAAAATATAGGGGGGAGGGTGGCAATGACTCTTCTTTGCTGTTCTCCCTTTGCTTGGACCCATGAAAAATTCCCGGCTGATTCTAACTTAAAGGATTTTTTTTTTCACAATGCATTAAAATTTTCTTTTATTTTAAAGTATTGGCATCATCACACCTCCTTAAATTTAAATTACGAAATAAGTTATAGATATAATTAAATTTTCACTCAATATGACTTCTAATATTTTACCGATTTTAATCAATTTCCAACTTTCCACTGTATTATTTTTTATCTTCGCAAATATTTCAACTTCTGTAGAAACTCTAATGACTATAAACGTTTAAGAATGAAGAGCTCAACAGAAGGGTTGTTTTATCAGAAACTACACCAATTTCTCCAATATAAGCAAATATGTCATTTTTATATCTTCCATATAATAGTTGTTTTCAGTAAATTTTATCTTTTTGAGATCTTATTTTTCTTCTTTCAGATGCTTCCATGTCTTCAATTTCATTTATCTTTTTCAATTGTGTGAATAGCTTTTATTTATTTTTTTTGATCCGTCCTTTTTTTTGGAGAGTTTTTTTTTCTGACCTTGTAGAAATAGCTTTCTGCAAAAAGAAGAAATAAAACCTATAAACGTCTTTTTTATGAAATCAAAGAAGAATTTCATGGCTTTGTTTTTCCTTTTATTCAATATATTAGGAATAACTTCAAACAATATTTTTAAAAGTTTTATGCTTAAAATGTTTTAAGAATTTCTGTTATCGAATATTTTTTAATTATTTTTCTTCTTTAGTATTTAATAAAAACATTAAAAACATGTTAATGAACCTATCGACTGTGTAGGGGAAGGGGGGTTGTTTAGAACTCCCTGAGGCATTCCGGTTCAAGTGCTTTTTAAGAAAAACAAGTTGGAAATTGCACGTGAAGCTTAGCAAACGAGGGGCTTTCGTACGTTAATGAAGTTTTAAAAATATTAAGATCTTGCTGTTATAGTAGACTGTACTTCGAATACAGTATAGTGGTCGAAATCTTTTTTGTGTTCTTGAAAATATACAGGAAGTAACGTTTATTACACCTCAGCAACGTATATCCTATTCATAAAATGTGAAATAGTTTAATATAATTAAAACACGCCTCAAACAATGTTTCTCCGCATAGCATTATGTAGTGGAGTACATTTGTGTTTACTTTAAGTAGTTAAATACAATTAAAACGCTCATCAAACAATGTTCTCTTTCTACCATTATGTAACGGAATACTTTTGTGTGGCCTTGTAAATCAATAACAAATGTTATTTGCATCATAGATGTGCAAAATGTATATTATAATATGTACTTCATAGATGCCTATCAGTTTTATTATGTTCGAATGAGTATAACACCATTAAAATGCATTTAAAACTTTTTACCCCATTGACCGTATTGTAACGGAGTATATTTGATTGTCCCTGTAATTGATTTATGCATACGATTTTCATAAAATTTGAAATGACTCGACAAAATTATGTAATAATTATATATTTTAAATTTCAAACGATACAATGCATTTGAATTTTTTCGTGTACAGCGCCCGTAATATTTAAGAATGTATACCTATGCATGTTTAACTATGAAGAGTTCATTAGAATGTGTTTTCATGCATAAAATGCACTTATTTTGTTTTTTCAGTTTGAAAAAATGTGACAGTTTTATATTTTTATACGTTTGTTGCTTTCTGATGGATTTTATTTTTTAGATCGTATCTTTTCCTTTTCAATACTTTCATGTATTAAATTTCTTTGATACTTTTGCGTAGCTTTCTTTTATAGGCCTGAATATATCATTTTTCTTTTGTCCTTGTGGAAAAAGTTTTCTTCAGATATAAAAGAAGTGAAATTTCTTTTTTCTGAAACAAATAAAGATTTTCCACATTTTTGGTTTTTCACTAAGTTTTATATTTTACAAGGAATTTTGAAAGAAGAGATTTTAAAATATAAATTATATTAAAATTGGCAGAAATTGGTATTATAAAAGTTTTATCTTAAATATTTTTCTCATCCAATACTTTACTTTTATGCTGAGATTTTTAATTCGCAATACCGCGGAAAAGTTGCGAATATGAGAGACTAAAAATTGGGTAAAAAAAGAAATAAAATTGGTTTATATCATCCTATCGCGAATGTGCTTTTAAGTTTGCCGAAATGTCGAAAAATTCACATTATTACATAAAAAAAAAAAAAAAAATTAGCCTTTTTACGAATGTATTAGATGAAATTCTTAAGTGTTATAGAAACAAAACATATTACGGAAAAAATATTTAAATCGATCAACTTCTTCCGGTCGCACACGTGCTTTTGAGTTTGTCGAAATGTCGAAAAATTCACATTATTACAATTTTTTTTTTTAAATTAGCCTTTTTACGAATAGCTGAAATTCTTTTGTATTATAATAAAAAAAACAATGCTGAAAAAATATTTAAATCGATTAGCATCTTCTGGTTTGCTCTAGAAGTTGGCAAGAATAACATTTTTACGCTAATTCTTTACCTTCGCGTGTATTTAAGTGTAATATAGCTCTAAACAATTGTGTAATATAGCTCTTTTATGCAGTATTACGAATTGAAAATCAACGTTTGCATTTTATCGGCCCGCTCTATTGTGCATGCAGTTTTGTAACTGAAAAATGTTAATTTTAATTTTAGTGTAAAAGCTTGAATTCTATATTTTTTCAGTTAAACAGTTTTGCTGAACATGAAGATCTCCTTGTGAAAATGACGTCATAGCATCCGAAAAACAGATTTTTTTTTTAGTAGAGCGAGCTGATTATTGCACTGTAAAAGCTACTCGGAAACGTTTTTAAAAAATCACAGACATCTGATAAAAATTTATTTTTTTTTAATAAATTCTTCTTTAAATTTCAACGATAAATTTCCTTGTAAGATTTCCAAAGATAAAAGAACGCGCTTTGAAATGTTTGGTGACTCGGAACAGGTTATTGTATGTTTTTGTTCGTGATTATAAGCCCATTATCTCCGCTCTTTTGAAATATTACCACTAGTATGATTTATTTACCAAATAGAATAATTGTATTAAATTTAATATAGTGTAATTACGTCCCTAAGGTTTCTGAGAGTTCCATTACTTGCTATTTATTATCTTGATCTGATTCAGTTATCAGACTCGATATGAAAATACAAATTCAAAGATGTTATTTGAATGTTTTTTTTTTAATTGCAAATAAGTTTAAACCAAAGAAGTGATAAATATGCAAATTAATCGCTTCTTAATCTTTTGATTACGAAGGTGGGACCCCGTGCGTCCCAGCGAGTATTTTTTATTTCTATTCCTATGACTTTCTGAAAAATAATCTTTGCGATACACTCACACGATTGGGATATTTTCAAGAAAAGGGAAGTTTTTTCTAAATTATGGTGCAATTAAATAATAGAAAAAGCTGCTAATCCTGCCTGTAATCAAAACATAAATCCTATTGTATTATCCCTAAACAAGAATGATGACAATGGAATATTAAAATAAAGTTTACTTTGCCATTAAATGGTAATACATTTAGGGAAAAAAAATATTTAGCAGTCAAGCGTTAATGTTTTACTATTTTACATTTTCTGGGGTAAAAAGCTTTAAAATATCCAGTCAATATCTATTTCTTTATTTTGGTTGCATTCTCCACAGTAAAAAATTTCTAAGCTTTCACAATCTACGCGATGGCCGAAAAGCAATTATATTATTGTCTGACGCGTCCCAGTCTTCCGAATTCTTATGCTTATTTTCAGAAATATTAAACTAAATACCGATTTCATTTTTTTATAATCTTTCGTGATGGCTTTATCACATGGTAGTGAAGGGTGATAGTCCTTCATCACTTTTAAGTCACGAATGATTTCAACAATTCATGTATGTTTTCTTAGTTTTTTTTTTCTTTTTTTAAGATTGCAATTGTTTGTCACGTTTCCTTTGCACAAAGGACAGTAAAAATACAGTTAGGACAAACAGCTAGTAAAGACAAGACTTTTTTTTTTTTTTTTTAATTATTAGCTTTGAGTTTTCTATTGAATCAATTTTGATAATTATTTTCTTAAAGGAAAATTATTTATTTGTAGATCTGTCCCCAATAGATATTTTTTAAAATATTTCATTTTTGTTTTTCATTTTATAATTTATAATTTTTTATGACATTTATTTAAAAGAAGGCAATTGGTTACTTATGATATGTTTCAGTGAAATGAGAAATGATGCAGTTTATTTAATTTTATTGATAATATCATCATTGATACAATTTTTACACTACAACTTCTGAACAGAAAAAGACACCAGTATTTAAAAAATACACGCATTCTCCCATATATATATATATATATATATATATATATATTAATTTCAGTATTTTCCCATTAAGCTAATACTGAGTTTTAGACGCTAGGCAAAATAATTCAGTTAGTGGCAATGACGTCACATTTAAAACAAAACGATCATTTTTTTTTAATCTAAAGATTTGTCCATGAATACGTCTATAAGACAAATTTCTGAATTTTTTATTCGCATTTTTTGAGATTAGAACCTCAAGTGAAATAAGGCGAATGTTCATATGAAAAGCTTTATCGGACAAATGGACTTTAAAATTGGCAATATATTCATTAATAACCTATTGCGCGCAAAAATACTTATAAATAGTGAATTTGAATTTGACTAGTACGCATTCAATTTTGAGAACGTTAAAATGAGTCAAGGTTTGGATTTTCTGCGGAAAAAATTCTATGATTTTTTACTGATCTTTCATCTTTTAATACTAAACTTAAGAGCTTCGATCGATAACTACATTATAATTACTCATCTTTAATATGTAATCTAATCCAGTTTCAATAATGTAAACTGATGAAATTTGGGGAAATAGTATTTTAGTAACTTTAGGTTATAAATATTATTTATTTTAACTCTTTCAGCGACAAAGCAATTGGCAATTCATTGCTAACGTGTTGAAATCAATGAATGACACCGGAATTTGAAAACAAATTCATTTATAAATTAGAAAAATCTATATTTCACATACATAACAAACCTTTTTTTTCATCATTTGCATATTAAAATTAAATGGTTTCATAAAAATACCACCGTCCCTCAAGGGGTTAAGAGTTAGAGAACCAATTTAAGAAATTTTTTATTCTAAATATTTTTGTAGGGTAGTTATAAATTCGATTTAAGAGTTTCTTTCTAAATATTTTCGTCAAACGAATTTTATTGGGTTCTGACTCGTTTCCTATTAATTGAATAGCAAAATTCTATACTGTGCAAAAACAATAAAAAATTTTATAACAATAAGCTGTAGAAATAAGCCATATTATCAAACCACGCGTTTAAACATACAACAGTCTTTTTATTTTATTGTGTATGCCTTGAGACAAGAAATCCCGATACATCCAAAAATATGTTGTAATTGAAAGAATTAAAAGCCCAAGGATGATACTAACCTAAATAAACGTTTTATTTTTATTCTAAAAGATCAATTAATATGCACATTACAATTTTCATTATCTTCTTTTCCAGTGGGTATTAATGTGACATTATTAATTAATATCGGCTTATTTCTTCTCCAATTTGATTTCAGAGCAAGAGTTTTAATCGATATGCATTATTTCGAATCATACGCATCGAAGCATATCATACTATGATCTGAATAACAATTATGTACCGGTTTCATTAATAAAACGCGAAAGAACGAAAGTCGCTATTTGCGAACCAAAGGAATAAAATTTATGACAAGGAATAATATTTTTAGTGAGTGACATTTAAAAATAATTTGCTTAAAAATATCGGCTAAGACAAAGCTTATTATTCTTTTGAAGACAAGCAATAAGAGTCACATGCCTTCATGAACAATGTAAAAAGATGTCAAATAATAATATACTATATTATTTGATGCATGCCAGCGCATGATAAGAATTTTTATTAATACATTCCTTATTTTTCAATATGTAAGGTGGTCAGGTGTAATAACGCCAGGCGGGGTAATAACGCCAAGTGCTAGTATTTTGCATAATTATGAAATAATCTGGTAAATGACACCCATGTACTCTGCGCAGAAGGATTTTGAGTCATATAAATCGCAAAAAACAGCTTCAAATTTATTTGTTTCATTTTTAGGTCTTATTGTTTTTACAAGCAACTAAAATTAACGCTTGATCTAAAATTTGCGAGATAAGGTTTTGTGATATGAAGACTATTGTTTTTATCCAGAAATACTTTGATAATTACATAAATTTGTAGTGCATTTCATGTAATTTCAAAATGTTGTTGAAGATTTTGGCTATCTTCTCGAGATAATTTGTAATTTAAAATGTACAGCGCAATAACTATAACGGGGTAATAACGCCAATCCTTGGCATTAATAGCCCGGTTGATTCCCTATAGTGGCCGAGCTACATCCTAAATACTGATTAAAATAAACACAGTTAAAACTGTGCAATGTTTCTAATAATTCTATTTAAGCAGTCCTTTTTAAGCAAAAAGAAGCTCACGGTCTGATATTCTTTTGCCTCATCCTCCCCCCCCCCCACACACACACACACCACACCTTTATTTTTCTTACACTTTCACAAAAAATTTAACATTTTCAATGGCTTAGAATGCAATTTGTCAATTTCTAAGATTGTAGAGTTTGTATTTTTAGAACAGGGCGGGCAATCTACATGCAATTATTCCATCTTATTTCATAGTTTTGTTTGCATGGCGTTATTACCCATAGAGGTGGGTAATAACGCCAAATAGCATTGGTCAAGAAATCACGCCATTACATTTTATGAATACATATCTGTTAAATTATTTTTTTTATATAGGTAGTCAATGAGTTGCTGTATCAAATCATATATTTATTTGAAAAATACAAACTAAAACTGAGCCGTGAAAATTGGTAGAACCTTAACGTGGCGTTATTACCCCAGGGTACCTTATATCTCTTGCGAGTGAAGATCCCTTTCTGATAAAAGAAAAATGGTGCTGCCATTTGAAATTTCAAAATTTTGTCACTTTAACCGTAATTTTGAGAACTCGATTGTTGTTAGTCACTTCACTTTTGAACCAATGCCATAAAATATCCATGTCCCAAACATCATATCATTTCTACAAACGGTGCGACCGCCAGAGAAGTATATACTAACAAAGTGTATATTTTTTATAACTATACCCTGCATTACCTGCGAACAAATTAAGCGGCAGTCGGTATATCTCACTTTAACCATTTATTAATGGCAGTCTTTTGAAGATAAATTAGTATTTGTTATTCTTGCTGTAACTTTTTCTTGATTTTTTTAGGATTATGTTCATCTGACGAAACCCTATTCGTGTCACTCAATTGTCTGTCAGTGGGTCCGTACACAAAAATTGTATAAGTCAGAGACTCAAATTTTGTGTACTTACTGCTGAATACCTTTTTTTACATGAAAAATAATAAAATTTTCAAAATTTTACGTGTAGACATCATAGCTTGGAAGTAAAGCATCTAGCTTGTAAACAGAAGGTTCGTAGTTCAAACCTCGGTGCTGGAAGTTAAAATTTTCATATTAAGATGGATTTCATTAAAGAAATATCATATTTTTTTTTTTTTTTTTTTGCAAATTTAATGGTTTACATTATTTTTATTCGTATTATTATGCTGTAATACATAATCACTGACATTCATAATGTTTTTTGCAATTCAATTTTCTTTCTATTTTAAAATTTATTGCAATTTATTAATAATTCAGCATTTAATTTTTTTTTTTCATTTTTAGAAATTAAAAATTTATTAATATCTCCGGTAATTTTTTTCAATTTTGGGTTTTCAAAAAATGTGGAATTTTGGATTTTATTTAAATAAATTGATTTGAAATTTTTTTATTTGATTGGAATAAATGATTTCCTTTTATCATTATTTTAAAATTAAATTTATTGATTCTATCATCTATGCAAAAATTTAATAATTATAAATTAACAATTTGGATTCATTAATTAATACATAAATTGTTTTGAAATAAATATTAAACAAAAACCTCTGTGCGATCTGCTATCATACTTACCTACTTTTATTTTTATTTGAAGAAATAAACGCAATTTTCAGTATAGTTTGTTCCTTTACATAATTTTTCTTGTCTCCGAATATATCCTTTTCATTTCAGCTATATTTTGATATATTTTTTTTTATACTTCTCAATTGCAAGTAGCTTTTAAAAAAAATCTGAAAGTATAATTACAGTAGAACCCCGCTAGTTCGGAACCCGTTAATCCGGATCGGTTTGGCCATTTTTTTTCAAGTTTGAGAAGCGATTGGCTTGAATAATATTAACTTATTTCATTGTCGTATTCAGAATTTTTTTTAAAAAAAAAAAAAAACTTTTTCTGAAATTTTTTCGGAAGAATTAAGCAAAGTAAACATTTTTACTGCCTGCGAATATTCAATAAATTTAACATAAAGGTGATGTTCTGTAAGTATGTCTTATTTTATTTCATTTTTCTTCTAACTCTCCGAGTAATCCGGATTTTTGATAATCCGGATTGGGTCCGGTCCCAATTAATCCGAATTACAGAGGTTTTACTGTACTTTTTGTGATTTTTTTTTCAGTACTTGCCGGAGTAGTTTTCTCTAGAAAATAAATGAAAAATAATGAAAATTCTTGCTTCATAAATCGGAAAATGTTTATTTAATTTCATTTTCCCCCTTTCAACATATTATGAGAAATTTTTAAATTAAGAATTAGCTTTAAACTAAAGCTATACGTGCTAAAATGAAAACCGGCTAGCATAAAAGCACCAGTTTTATTTACTGGGATTGTATCCTTTTCCAAGATATTTTCATATTTTTCATTTCTTTAGTATTATTCAACTGTCAATAATTTTCCTTTAATATTTAAGTTTTTATTTTTTTTGAAGGATTTTTTTCTTTCATTTTAGATATCTAGTATTCTTAAAGAAATTATAGAAAACAGTAAAATCCCCCTTTTCCTTAAATTGGAAAATATTTCTCTTGTTTCGATTTTCTTTCCCTTCGACGTATTAAAAGAAAATTTTCAACTAGGAATTCTTGAAATATTACTTGTTGTAGAATTTTAAGAATTCGCTATTATAAGGGGCTATTATTTATTATAAATAGAAAAGTATTTTTAGTACTAATACTTAAGTTCCATTGCAAATATTAGTTCATGTTCTTATTCTTTTTTGAAGAATCAAAAAAGAATCTCTACTGTTTACCAGAGTATTTTTATGAAGATCTCAAGACATCAGATTTTCATATGTTTTTAAACATTGTTTTGTGTTGTTTATAACATTTTTTTTTCTCTTTGAAAATATAGGATAACATCCCCAGTAATTGGCACATTAAGGATTTGTCTTTAAACATACTTCTATTTTCATTACCAAGAAATAAAATATTTACTTGTAAATATTTTTAAATCAAAGAGTGCATATCTGTGCATCTATTTTGCCCACTAAAAGCAAAAATATTTGAAAAAGTATTTTTATAAAAATATGTTTATAAAAAGTTGCTGTAATCACCAGTATTTGGCACTTAGATTTTACACAAAGTAAGCCTTTTCAACTAAACAAAACAGTTGTCAATTAAAATTTAAAATATACTATAAATCAGATAATAATAACTTGAAGTCTATGCCTTTCTTAAGCCAGAGAAGAAGCATTTGCAACAAAAATGGCTAATTTGGTACAAGCCATACTTGTTTCTTTTTCCTAGGCACTATTGTCATTTAGTAGCATGAATCAAAGTTCTAATTTGTAAAGTAAATGATCACATAATTGGTATATAGACTTGCTTTTTTAAAAGTCTGGATATAAATCTTATTTTAGGACATTTTTGTAGGATGTGCCAATCACTGGTGAATGCCAATTACTGGAGATGTTCCCCTACCACTTGTTTCGAAATTTAATTTTTTCCGACATTTTACTAGAATTTTTTTTAGCTAACAATTCTGGAAATTTTTAAACTAAGACTTCTTGTATATTGATTGCATTTTTATTGTAGTATTTTAAGAATTCGCTACTATAAAATATTTTTTGTGACTGCTTTCAAATATTTAACCACTTAAGTGATCAATATTTTTGAAAAACTTTCAAATAATGCCTATTTTTTTCATGTCTTTTGCAGATTTTTTTAACCTTTTATCACCGGTTTTTCAAACGAGAAATTTTTGCCTAGACGAATCAGAAAAATGCTCGGATTAAATAATACAAAATTTACAATAAAATTTTACTGGTGAGAGCAATAAATTATGATTGATGTATGGATGCCCGTACGCGGTACGGGCAAATCATGATTGGCAAAGGCACGTTGCCTCTACGACGTACGGGCAGCATTTTCAGAAAGAATCACGTTTTGAGCACCTTATCGCCAGAACAACCATTGACGCGGAGATGAAGTCAATGTTACGCACCCTTTCTTGTTTGTGACGTCAAACGCCTAGCGAATAGCAACCCTTCCTTCTGCAAAGAGATCGCGCTTATTTTTCATTTGTTTTTCCGTAAATGTCATCAAGCAAATACTATAGTATGAGGAAATGTTATTCACCGTTGTTTACGATTAAAACATAGTTTAAAACAAAGAGCTTTTTCAGATTAAAATGCTTTAAATTTCACAAAACATCTAAACATAGTTTTTTTTTTTTTTTTTTCTCAATTCAAAAATATTATTTTTTTAACTTGCTATGTTCGAAGAAGTTGAGAAGTTAATTAGAAACAGTAGTAAAGATTCGCTTGTAATAAATATAATTCTATTAATCATATGTTTTATGACACATTTGATCTTAGTTTATTTTGTGTTTGGCGATGCAGCTAGCTGAATGTTCTCGCTTTCGCCAACTCGCCAAGGCTGGTGCTCAAAACGTGATTCTTTCTGAAAATGCGTACGGGCAAAACAGGGAAGCAGTTAATTGTGTCTTTAAAATTTCATCATTAAATGAACATTCTGAAACAAAACGGAATAATAATTAAAAATTCGTTTTAAATTATTAAATTATTAAAATGTTGCATTTATTTTTAAGCAGTAAACTTAAAACCTTAAATTTCACTATACAACAATAAAAATTCAAGAAAGGAATCTTGTCATTTCCGGCATTAGTTTTTTACCGATCGAATATATAACTCAGAACGGGAGTGAAAGATATTTATTGACCAAAACATTTTCTTATCAACTGCTTTATATAGGTATTTTTTCAACCTGAAAACTGAAATATGTATTCCATTTTGAAACGCATGCAATTTCTTTCTAGCCAATGCTTTACAAATATATATATATATATATATATATATTTTTTTTTTTTTTTTTTTTGAAAAGAAAACAAATAAATATGACGGCGAAAATATATATTTACATGTTGAAACCTCAGTTGAACGGAAATTGCCTGTGTGACCATTACGGACTGGAAATTTCTATTAAATGTCCGATTTTCCGTTTTACGTTAGACTGTATTGTTGGGTTTTTGTATTTCAGATAATGTTTTAAAAAGAAAGGTATTTTTTTTATTTGTTTTGTTATAGTGCTTTTGTCTTTGAAGAATCATTTGCCAGCAGCGGGTTATTATTATTTAATTTGCCTTTAAAATATTTACTTGCAAGGGAAAATTCGTTTTCTGATGAAGATTAAGGGCAGACGATTCTAGAAAAATCGAGTGTTGATGAACATCGACACTGGATAAAATAGCATCGATCACAATAAGAATCGATAGGATGTTCTGGAATCGACACTCACGCAGATCAGCTTAAAAAAAGTACAGTGCAATTTCAGTTATTCGAACAAATTGGGACCTTTGTATCTCGATTATCGGAAATCTCGGTTTATCGAAATTGTATATGAAAACTTGTCGTGCTCGCGAATTTCACATCTCTTGGAAAACAAGACAATAAAACGTTTTTTAAATGATAAAAATAGAGATATATAAAGTTATGTTCCACAGTTCAACAAATTTAAAAAGGAAATCAACTACTAACAGTAAGAAGCAAAATAATTTTTTTTAAACTATACTAAGTTAAATATCGAAAGACGCATTTTCAAAATAAAACAAATATCAAGATTTTTTTTTATTTAATTAAATTAATTTGTTAAATTCTTTTGTAAAAAAAAGTCTATTATTTTTTATTGAAAATGGTCTAAATTTTCTACGAGTAACTGTCCAATCACTCAAATTTCTGAATAACATAAGGTCTACCAGAGTAACATTGCTTCTTTGTTCCAAATATATTTTGTTGTTATTGCTTGATCAACTTCAATATGACTTATAGTTCTTGAATCCACAAGAGCCGGTAGCGTGGATAGTGAACTAAAAAGTGTGGTCTAAGCTCATTCACTCACACACACATAAACAAACAAACAAACAAAAAGAAAATCAGGTTTTATTATGGATTTGGTTAACAGAAATCTCGTACACCAATTTTCGTTTAATCAAAGTTCTATTGTAATTGCAAAACTTTGCGATCAATTATCATAAAACTTGATCGTTAATCCTGATAACGGGGAAAGATCAATAGTACTAATTTTAAAGTAATATATATTTATTCTTTCGATTTTACAAGTATAGCGGAAGAGCTGCTCTCAAATTTCGTATAAGGGTATTTTTTATCGACCCCAATGGCAATTCGAAAGAAATAAAAATAAACTGAATACTAACCGTAGGCACACGTAAACAACAACAAAAAGTTATATCGATAAGATTGAGTTCCCATGCTACTGATAAGTCGATAAAAAATATTGATATCGCTCACACTAATTGAAGTTATCCGTTCATAATTATTTGTGTTTTTATTTCTATAACTGTATTAGAATAAGATTTCCAGAATAATAATGTTTGTATGTATCCGCATTTATGTGGCAAGTCTAGATTTTTAGGATTTCTTAAACCGTTCCTACAGAACAATTGAGTGGGTCTGAAAAAAGTCACAATTTTTCATGAAACACAAGTTATTTTAAATTTTTGTAGCACTCTGTTATTCCTTAATCTGCTTCGAAGGAAACTTAGTTCAGTAAAACCAATGAAAACAACAACAACAGCAAAAACCTGTCTATAACAGAATATTTTAATGGTGTCACAGAAATGGAAATAAATACCATATTACCTGCTATTTTCCACGTTCATAGTTATTCTGTTTTTATAATTGTTAATGTATTTTGTTTAGTAAAAGATGTAAAAACGAAACTTGTATGCGACAGAATTCTGCCTTAATATCTTGAAGAGCCATAGTTCATCTTTTCGACCCTTAATTTCAAAGAAAATGTATTAGTAACGTGAAGAAAAGCTTTTACTTATTTTCAAATAAATTGTTTTGCATCAGGTGTCGTTCAATCATTAAAAAAACCCGTAAAAATTTACAGTTTCTGCTGGAGAAATGCCATACAATTAAGATTGCTTACATTAATTAAAAACCTTTCCAAAACGGAAGCTTCTTTTGGTCACTAGCAATCACATTTTCTAAGATTTAACGGTATAATAGCATTCTGTTTAACACGGTAAAATCTGCTAAAAATAAAAATAAAATGACAGGGAAAAGGTTCTGTTCTAGAAAGGCTTTTTTATTAAGATGTATAGTTATATGGTATTACTTCTGTAGTAACCACGAATTTTTTACATTTATGGCAGAATTCCATTTTCATATGATGTCACAAAAACCGCTGCCTCCTTTTTTTTTTTTTTTTTTTTTTTTTTTTTTTGTTTGTTTATTGTAAAAGTAGACCTGGTAACACTATCCGGTATTATAATAGTAACTCTAAAACAGACTCCTTTAATAATCTTTAGAATCTCTTCTTTCTCTCTTTTTTTAGACATAAAAATACTCTATTAAGTAAATAACTTGTTAAGCATATTTTTACAAATATATTGTAAAATTAACGGTAATATTTACAGTTACTTAAAAAAAATAATCTTGTGCACTCGTATTGAAATACCAATAAACTAAAGAACATGACAGACATTTTTTTAAAATCAGTTTTCTGAAGATTTTAGATTTTGGGATAATGTTAAAATTCTTCCATGATTTTCAACTTTCTGTTCTTTACAAACACTTGCTTCTACCATATTTTTAAATAAATATTCGATTCAAAATTATGGATTATTTGTTATTTATAAAAATTAAGTTGAAAATATTTAATTAAGTTGAAAATATTTAAGTAGCAGATTTAAATTCTTAAGAATACTGTAATAAGAACACGTATTTTCAACTTACAGAATTTTTTCTTCATGCACGATTTCTGATATTAAATTTTGACTGAACGAATATCTAAAATTCAGTAAGAAAGCAAAAAATATTTATTGATCAAAAATATTCTTATCATTTCTACACATATTTTTCCAGTCTAGAGCTTGAAATATGTATTCCATTTGGAAGCACATGCAACATCTTTCTAGTCAATGTTTTATATTTATTTTTGTTGTTTTAAAACGAAAACAAATATATGCGATGGCGAAAATATATATTTACATGTCAAAGCCTCCGTTCAACGGAAATTGCCTGTGTGACCATTACCGAATGGAAATTGCTATCTGATGTCCGACATCCAGTTTCCCAATAGACTTTATTGTTTTAGTTGTTTTTGTTTCTTTACTTAATGATTCACAGGAAAGACGTTTATTTAAAAAGTATATATATAACATTATGGGCTTTTTGTTTTTGAAATAACATTTTCAATTCGAAATATTTTTTTTTTAACATTTCTTAAATAATTATTAATATATTATAAAATACTAGGAGATCAATCCTCAGAGAACCTCTTCTTTATTTTTTTTAATATAAAAATACTCTCTTAAGTAATTATCTCGTTAAGAATATGTTTTCAAATATATTGTAAAATTCTCGATAATACTTACTATTACTTTTTTAGCTCACAGGCTATCATAGCCTGAGAGCTTATGTGCCCGTCCGTTCTGTATGTATGTTCGTATGTACGTAACGCGATAACTCATGATAAAAATATCCGATCCACTTGAAATTTTGTATGTAGGTATATCCTGACAAGGCGCTTCCCTGATTAGTTTTTGGAGTTCATTCGATATGTATAAGAGGGGGAACGGGGGGCTCATGCCCCCCGTTAGTTGATATAGATGGGATTTTCATGCAGAATTAAGTTTTCAAAATTTAGATTAGGATCATTCTGATGAGGCGATTCCGTGACTGTTATTAGGTGTTCATTGATTAAGTATAAATAGGGGGAACAGGGGTTCTAATGCCCCCCCCGTTAGTTGATATAAATGGGATTTTAATGCAGAATTAAGTTTTCGTTCAAAATTTAGATTAGGATCATTCTGATGAGGCGATTCCGTGACTGTTATTAGGTGTTCATTGAATAAGTATAAATAGGGGGAACAGGGGTTCTAATGCCCCCCCCCCCGTTAGTTGATATAAATGGGATTTTCATGCAGAATTAAGTTTTCGTTCAAAATTTAGATTAGGATCATTCTGATGAGGCGATTCCGTGACTGTTATTAGGTGTTCATTGAATAAGTATAAATAGGGGGAACAGGGGCTTTAATGCCCCCCCCCCCGTTAGTTGATATAAATGGGATTTTCATGCAGAATAAATTTTCGTTCAAAATTTAGATTAGGATCATTCTGATGAGTCGATTCCGTGACTGTCATTAGGTGTTCATTGAATAAGTATAAATAAGGGGAACAGGGGTTCTAATGTCCCCCCCCCCTTAATTTATACAAATGGTTTTTTCAAGCAGAATTTTCAGATTTCGTTCAAATCTCTGAATAGTTTTGGAAGTTTGATGGTTAAGTATAAAAGAGGGGGATAACTCTTTTTAAATTATATAAATGCTAAATGGGTTTTTATTAAGAATTATCTCATTTGCTCTGAATTTTGGATATAGATTTTTTATATGATAAAGCATGTCTTTGATAGTATAGGAGGTTCAATGATTAAGTATAAAAAAAGAGAAAAGGGGAGAGCTGTTTCCCCTTCTTAATTTTTTTTTTCGAACGGAATTAACCCTTGAAAATATAAAGCTTTAATGTGCAATTAGTATTTGTAGCCTGTGAGCTCAATGCCTTCAGTTTAACTGGGCAGTATTCTTTTTTATTCTTTTCTTTCTTTCTTTTTAATAACCTTGCATTCTCGCATTGAAATATCGATCACTAAAAGAACATGACAGACCATTTTTTTAAAATCATTTTTTTGAAAGATTTTATACTATAGATTACTATTTATAAATTCTTTAATGATTTTCAATTTCCGGTTGTTCACAAACAAACAATCGTATGTACTAAAATATTGCTCCTTCCATATTTTTATATAAATACTCTATTCAAAATTATGGATCATATGTTATTTATGCAAATTAAGTTAAAAATATTTAAGTAGTTTTAAAATCTCTAGTATACCGTAATAAGAATACGTGTTTCTAATTTACTGAATTATTTCTGGTTGCATGATTTACATTATTAGTTTTTGAATCACCGAATATGTAACTTTAGTAAGAAAGCGAAAAACATTTCTTATTTCATTTAAATAGATATTTTTTCTAGTCTAGAGCTTGAAATATGTATTCCATTTCGAAGCACACGCAACTTCTTTCTAGTCAATGTTTTATATTTATTTTTGTTGTTTTTAAACGAAAACAAATATATGCGATGGCGAAAATATATATTTACATGTCAAAGCCTCCGTTCAACGGAAATTGTCTGTGTGACCATTACCGAATGGAAATTGCTATCTGATGTCCGACATCCAGTTTCCCAATAGACTTTATTGTCGTGGTTGTTTTCGCTCTTTACTTAATGCTTCACAGGAAAAACGTTTATTTTAGAATGGTTTTTATGACAATGTTTTCGAAATAACATTTTCAATTATTAATACTTGGATTTTCTTTCCAGAGAAAGAAAAAAGGATGCATAATATATATAACATTTTCAAATCGAAATGATTTTTCCACTTCTGTTAAATAATTATAAATTTATTGTCAAATTTTAATTATTGTATAATTTGTATTGTATAATTTGTGCATTATTGTATAATTTTATTATATTGTCAAATTATAATTGTCAAATTTTATTACATTATCAATTTATTTATTATTCATAAAACAACGTAAAAATTCGCAGTCTCTTAACCGAAAGCCTTAGTTAAAACGGAATTTTCATTCAGTCACTAGCAATTACCCTTTCCAAGATTTAAAGATGTAATATTATTGTATTTATTTAGTACAATAAATACAAAATAATTCTAGGAGATCGATTATTATTATTATTATTATTATTATTATTATTATTATTATTATTATTATTATTATAAACAATTGAAAACTCAGTTTTATATTAAAAGGTTTTTATTTTTAATATTTTTTTTTCGATTGCCCACTAACAATAACAATAATCTTTTTTTTACCATCTTGAGATACAGTTTTCGAACAAATTGATTTACAGTTTTAAAGGAATTTGGAAATACATTTTTTCACTATTCGGTTACGTAAAATTTGAAAATGTACGATGTTTAGAAGTTAAAAAAATTACAACAAAAGCGATACTTTCGTAGAATATAAGTCAGAAACAAATACTGAACTACTCAAGTGGAAACGGTTTTATCTTCCACAATCGTCTGAACGCAATAAAGATAGATTAAAAAAAATTCTTAAAAATTATTTTAAAACCCATAAAAAATGAGTAAATTGGAATACAGTTTCTTTTTCTTTCTCTTTCTCTCTCTCTTTTCTTTTCTTTTTAAGCTATTGCATAGCTTTTATCGCAGGCTTTGAGCGCGACGACCGAATGTAGAAATTCCGTAACGAGAAAAATGTAGAAATTCCGTAACGAAAAAAAAAACTAACACTCGGCTAACGTCGTTTCAGTTCGGCAGCCTTCGGCATGGTATCCTTCGGTAGACTTCGACAGACATTGACGCGGTATTTTTCAGATATTTAGAGGATATCCAGTCTCAAACTTATATTTCTTATTTCAGTTACTATAAATCTATAGTTTCAATAATAAAAATTCCTGATAGAATGTGTATAGAAAAGAATCGGCTTAAGATAAAACAAGGTAGGATAATGTAGCTTTTGGTGATTGGAGACCCGCCCAATGGTGGGGATCGAAAAATTTAAAATGCTTATAACTCGCGATCTAATTTTCGTAGGACGGCCAAATTTTGTTTGGTAATTTATTATGAGACAGTGTTAATTTCTGGTGACAGGAGACCCCCACGGTGAGGGTCTAAAAAGTTAAAATGCTTATAACTCGCGGTCTAATTTTCGTAGCGCGGCCAAATTTTGTTTGGTAATTTATTATGAGACAGTGTTAATTTTTGGTGACAGGAGGTAAGAGTCGAAAAATTTAAAATGCTTATAATTCGCGATCTAATTTTCGTAGCGTGGCCAAATTTTGTTTGGTAATTTATTATGAGACAGTGTTAACAGGGTGTGACAGGAGACCCCCCCCCACATGGAAAGGGTCGAACAATTTAAAATGCTTATAATTCGCGATCTGATTTTCGTAGCGCGGCCAAATTTTGTTTGGTACTTTATTATGTGACAGTGTTAATTTTTGGTGACAGGAGATCCCCATGGTGACGGTCGAAAAATTTAAAGTGCTTATAACTCGCGATCTAATTTTCGTAGCGCGGCCAAATTTTGTTTGGTAATTTATTATGAGACAGTGTTACTTTTGGTGACAGATGACCCCCCCCCCCCACGTTGAGGATCGAAAAATTTAAAATGCTTATAACTCGCGATCTAATTTTCGTAGCGCGGCCAAATTTTGTTTGGTGATTTATTACGAAACAGTGTTAATTTTTGGTGACAGGAGACCCCCCACGGTGAGGGTAGAAAAATTTATAATGCTTATAACTCGCGATCTGCTTTTCGTATCGCGGCCAAATTTTGTTTGGTAATTTCTTATGAGAGAGTGTTAATTTTTGGTGACAAGAGACCCCCCCACGGTGAGGGTTGAAAAATTTAAAATGCTTATAACTCGCGATCAATTTTCGTAGCGCGACCAAATTTTGTTTGGTAATTTATTATAAGACAGTGTTAATTTTTGGTGACAGGAGATCCCCCATGATGAGGGTCGAAAAATTTAAAATGCTTATAACTCGCGATCTAATTTTCGTAGTGCGGCCAAATTTTGTTTGGTAATTTATTATGAGACAGTGTTAATTTTTCTTGACAGGAGACCCCCCACGGTGAGGTTCGGAAAATTTAAAATGCTTATAACTCGCGATCTAATTTTCGTAGCGCGGCCAAATTTTGTTTGGTAATTTATTAAGGTATTGCATAGCTTTTATCGCGGGCTTTGAGCGCGGCGAAAGAATCTAGAAATTCCGTAACGAGAAAAAAACCTAACACTCCGACTAACGTCGCTTCAGTTTGGCAGACTTTGGCACGGTATCCTTCGGTAGACTTCGGCAGACATTGACGCGGTATTTTTCAGATATTTTGAGAATATCAAGTCTCAAACTTATGTTTTTTTATTTCAGCTACCATAAACGTATAGTTTCAATGATAAAAATTCCTGATTAACCTATATGCATTGTAAGATAATAAAAATATTTTAAACGATATTAACTTCTCATTTATTCAATAAAAGAAAAAAAATTGTTATCGGTCATCACGCTCAAAAAGTGTAACTTGAATTAATATCAAAGACAAGAAAAAACTGCATAAATAAAAAATAAATAAATAATTGTAATTGCATAAGTTCATAAAAAATGCAATGCAATAGCTTTACCGCGGCAGTCCCCGAGTGCCACACGTATTTTATTTTTCTTTCTTTCTTTTTTCTTTTCTTTCTATTTTTTTTTTTTTTTAAATGAGGTATAGTTTTAAAACAATTTTTTTTGAAGAAATATTTTTTCCTTAATTATAATAATGGACTTTGTAAAAATCGCCATAAAAAAAAAAAAAAAAAGCAGGACGCGTTTCAGCTAAACCAATATAGCTCGTCATCAGCTGAAGGAGACACATGTCAGTAAAAGCATAAGGTCAACGATGAACATTCATCAGTTAATCTTTGATCTTGTGCTTTTACGGACACATATCTTCTTCAGCTTATGACAAGTTGTATAGTTTTAGCTGGAAACGCGTCTTGCTTTGTTTTTTATTTTATGGCGATTTTCACAAAGTCTATTATAATTATTAATTATTGCCAGTGTATTCGGTGTTTTTTCGCTGACATTTTTTCTTTATTCCGCAGCGTAAAGCTTGGAAATGTGCGATGTTTAAAAGTTCAATAAATTACAGTAAAATCGAAATTGAATCGTCTGGTGCTGCTTACGTCAAAATGACGTCAGTGTTGCGCATGAGGTGTTTTGCCATTAAAATGTAAACATATTAGAAGCATCGTAATATACGGTAGTTAAATAAAAGCATTAACAAGAAATTTAGAATATATTCAAGTTACATAAGGGTAATTTCATGAGCACATGTCGTGTAAGTCACATACTACGATCTTGGATACCAGTATTTTAGAAAGGAAAAATGTGACTTATTTTATCAGAAATATTTCCTTAATTGAATAAGGCCATGCAAATTTTTCGAAAATAACGGTGGCCAACAATTTTGCAGTTACTAGAAATGTGACTTACACGACAAGTGCTCATGGAAATACCCATAATCAAGTCTTATCACAGAGAAATACCACCGAAGAACAAATTCGTTACAGCGACATTTTCAGTTATCTTCTGAGAGATCACAATTAACGAAGCATTAAATATATTATAACAAAACTTCCTTATATTAGTCTCTTAATGGTCACTTTTAATTCTTTTAACTCAAAATAACATCATTTCATTATCAAACACTACACTGTAAAAAAGACAAATATTATTCGATACATCGATTCTCTTTATTCCGAAAACCGGTTTATAGGATGCTATGAGGTTTCGTAAATATTTATGTTCAGCAAACATGTTTAACTGAAAAACATACAGAATAAACAGCGTAACATCAAGGCTGTTTTTAAAAAGAAACAAGTAAGAAAAATCATGCGTTAAGCATAGATTATGAAACACTTTCCAACGCTACATGAAATCTTTAACAAAATTTTATTATTTAGGGAAATAAGATGCTACTGTCCATAGCCAAATATGTATTGAAATACTTTTGAACAGCCCTGTATTTGATCCGTCGGTTGATATATATATACAATGCAATGGGGAAATTTAGTTTAGCAAGAAAATGCCTAACTGGCTGAAATTTCTCTTGCAGCACTTTATTCTAGATGGAAAAACTTCAATACTTTAGCTCAGTCCTGTAATTTATCCAGTATCTTTACTACAAGCCAGTATTTAGTTAAAATTTAGTTCAAACAAGCACATTCTTAAAGCTACTTAAATCACATTTCCAGAAATTATCACATATGGATGATCATGTTGTTAATTCTTTGCGTGACCCTGTATATCATTTTATCTATATTCTACAAACATTTCTTAGTAAACTGAAAGCAATTCAACGTAAAAATGCGTAACTACACCTTTAAGTTAATTACTGTCATATTCAGTAACCTTTATGAGCTCTTTTGTGTAATCCTGTATACCAACTAGAACATTTATATACACCATATAATTTGCAGACATTTTGTAAAACTTAAAAGCTCATATCGTAATTGAAAAAGCATTTCAACCATCCATCAGCTATCATCGATAATACACAATATTTCAGATAGAAATATAAGGTTTGAAATATTTTGTGTGTCCCTGTAAAAGCAATGCACTTCATATTATGCGTTAAATATTAAGTCTCAACGGCGTATATCAATTTTATGATACTTGAAACCATTTAACATTATTCAAATATGTCGCAAACTATTCCCTCCTTTATTATTGTGTAATGGAATTCTTTTGAGTGGTCCTGTAAATAAATAATAATTATTACTTTGGCAGCATATTTTACAGAATGCGTAATTTAGTGCACTTTCCGAATCCATGTAAATTTGAATAAGTTTAACAGGGTTTAACACCTTTAAAATTCATTTGAGACGAATTTTTCCCATTGGCCGTAATGTATCGGAAAACTTTTGACTATCCCTGTAAATACACTAATCACAGTAGAAACTTCATTTTCAATAGGGTTCGTATTAGGGTACACATCAATAACATGTAAAAATTTCAGAGCAATCCGAGTATATTTACGGGAGTTAGAGCGCGGACAGACGGCCATCCGGCCAGACAAACCGAATGCATAAACACTTTTCAACTTTGTTGGAAAGTGTTAATAAAAAGGCAATTTTATGACATAAGTTTTAATTTATTTTTGTTCTGAAATGCATGAAACTATCAAGTATTGTTTTTCAGAAACCATCTAATCGCACTTAGTCCCCCCCCTCTTTTTTTCTGTAAACACAATTGATTTACTAGAATACAGTGTCAAAGTGAGTGTTTTGAACTGAATTTTTGCAAGAGAGAAGAAAAACTAGTTCAAAAAGGTGAAAAACATCTTGTTACGTGATTAAAAAAGATTTTAACTCATTGGGTAATTTATCGATAAAAAAATAGAAAACTGAGTTCGATTGCAAATTGCTTTTCATGCTCAGGCTTTGCAATTTTATATCTTTCCGTTGAAAAATGAATTTGTAAATGTGTCGAAACTTTTTCCACTTGTTGAGCAGAACAGTTGACAACAGCCTTAATATTAATATTACATTCTTTTAATACGATTGAATGCACCCATTTAATTATGCAGTTAAAAATATCTGACAGAATTAAAAAAAAGAAAAAAAAAAGGATTTTCCGGGTAAAGAGAACTTATTAATGGATTGTAGGAGCTACTCGAATATGAAGAAAATTTGGCGAATCTAATCGCTTGTTTACTCGCCAAATGAAGAATTTAGTCGCAATTTGGCACAATAGCGTGCGACAGCGAGGTCTCTGATTGTAAGAGCTATTTGAAAATGAAAAAAATTTGCAACTTCTCTCGACAAAATATCTGTATGGGTCATTTAATATTTAAAAACAGGAATAGGTTTTTTTTTTGATAAATTTTGAGGCAAACTGTCCTGTTAACGGGATATCTTTTCGTCGACTTGTCGCATACCACTGCATTTGTAAATCACCACAGACTATTTAAAACTATTAAACGAAAACTACCAAACAGCTGTTGAATTACAAGTTTTTGTATTTGTAATGTTATATTACATTATAATTTTTATTGTAATTTTCTGTTATGATAAAAATTTATCATTTTGTTTACATTATAATTTTTATCTAATTTTGTATTATGATTAACATTATTTTATAATTTTTATTATTTTGTTTATATTATAATTTTGTTTTCGAAAATTCGCGTACTCTTCATATTTTGATGCTTTATCTCCGATAGCAATAAAGATATCCCCGATACATGTTCTATCTACTTCTGTTCTTTCATTCTTTTCGTATTTTTATTCTTTCAAAAAAAGTGGCGTAGTCTTGAATATAAAGCTATAAAGGAGAGGAAAATAGCTTATTTTACCTTTCTCGAAAATAGGCAATATCGCAGGTGATAACATGAAGCGATGAGTAATTTCAACGCCAGTCTGTTGTTGAAGTCTAAATGGGGAAACAATATTGTTGAAGTAAGGCCCATTTTGTATTGAATGGAATAAAGGAAATGGAGGCGATTTATTTTTCAATGGTTTTATTGAAAACTTTTAAGGGAACGCAAAAATGGAATATAAAAGAAAATATGATCACAATATATGGTTTTGGACAGTGTTTATATTTCCATTTTTTTTTCATTCTTTTTAACACTTAAGGGTGTATTCCAATTTAGACTGCTTAATTTTCTGATTTATTGTAAAATTCATTTTTGTTGTCAAGCACATCGAACTAGCAAATTCTCTTACTTAGAAACTACATAATGTGCCGCCCTTGTAAATTTTTTGATAAATGAAGAAAATACCGCAAACAATGTTGTCAAAGTTGGCGTTTTGAACCGAATTTTACTAAACGGAAGGTCTGGGAACGAATAAAATGGTCACACTAAAAAAATAATTATTTATAAATCAAATTCTAATTAATTGAGCGAAAATTAAAATCACATGGCCGCTTGTACACCTTTTCAAAAATGATCTTAGCAAATTTCATGTTTTCACTTTTAAAAAATGAGTCTGAAAATATATCGGAAAATTTAGAGCTGTTGAGGATGGAAAAATATTTTTTCGAATACACCCTTAATGTTCCAAATTACGAATTCATGAAAATATCATCTTTTAAATCATTTTTACTGATTTTTTGAAATTACATCAGAAGATTTGTATGATCATTTGATAAGTTTTAGAATCATTTTGCCAATTAAAATTAGTTAATTAAATTTGAATTTACAGGTGCTTTGTGCAATATTTATAAATCCACTCAAATATTTTATTTAAAATATATTTTGTAGTATTTTATAGAATTAGGAAATGTGCAAATATAATGCCCCTATAATAGAAATATAAGAAAAATTCCAAACTGAATTTCACCCCCCCCCCAATCTTTTAACGACAAGAAAACTGGACAGATGCATCCCTCCCCCCCCCCCCACACACAAAAAAAAATCACCCGTTTAAAAATATTTTTTCACATGTATTAAATGAATTTTATGAAAATTTATTTCAATGGTATTTTACTGTACTACGTCGTCGGAGCAACAATTAAGACTTAACTCGGGTTAACACTTTTCAACATAAGTGAGACGCATTTATAAGTTCCGTTTATTTGTCCCCTGCCTGTCGATCCGCGCTCTAACTCTCACAAATGTACTCGGATTGCCATGTAATAGATATATGTTATTGATGTTTAGCATAGAATTTTCAATATTGAAAATGGTGTGTGATTTAGTATTAATATTTCCATTAGAGGGGAACTAAAAATAGTTTTTCAATAGTATTCTCAAGTATGTGTGTGAGGAAATCAAATACTTTAGCCCCCAAAGTTCTGAAGGTGATCATAAATGAATATTTGAAATTTACAGAGCTATTAAAAGAAGAAAAAAAATACAATCTTAATCGAGAAAAAAAAAGTTTAAAGTTTAAATTCAACTTATAAATTTTCAGTGTGAGCTCTTCCAGAAGGACGAACGCAATCGAGGTGATGCGGTAACTCATCCCGCATTTGTGTCAACGTGATTTTTAAAAATTTTTGTTTACTTATTTGCTTATTTTGCGGTGTTTTATTAAAAGTTATGTGTTTGAATGACTGCTATCAACTGCCGTTGACTAGCTTAGGACACGATTAAATGGTACAAGCAGCAATTATCATGTGATTTTACCATCTTCATGCTAAAGTATAATTTTATATTATACACTGTAAAAAATATCCGTTAATATACAGAAATTGTTCCCTAAAATTCTACGGAATAGTTCCGTTTTTCCGAAAAAACAGCAGAAATTCCGTTATTGATATTTTGAGATTATAAAAACAGCAACTTTTCCGTAAAAATTTCTGAAAACAGAGGAGTTCCGTATTAAAACAACATAAATTCCATAAATAACACCAGTGTCGCCATCTATATCTGGGATACAAAAACATTATAAAGTTGTTTCATGAACAACTTTGTATAATAATGTTCTTTATTTCTTTCTGTTTTAATAATATAAAGCTAACATATTTTTACAATATTAAAAAAGTAATAAAAATTATAAAATTTTATTAATCTCTTTTAAGTTTGAGATTAGTTAGTTAGTTTATTTTCAGTTAGTTTATTTCCATTATCATTTTTAAATAATGTTTACAACATTTATAGCCTATTTTTTAAAATATGCGTAGGATCGTGGAAAAACGTTCGACCTTTAAATTTAATAAATTTTAATAAAAGTAGTAATAAAATAATAATAAAATAATTTTAATTTTAATATTACTTTAAGAATATCCTTTCAAAAATAAATAAGTAAATAAATATGAATAATATTACAATAAACTTTTAAAAATCTCCTTAAAATGAAAAAAAAAAAAAAAACTTTTTAATGCATTTAACTCTTAATACATGTAATATTTTAAAGTCTAAAATTTATTTTTTATAGAGCTGAAATTAAAAACTAAATATTCGAAATTATGGAAATAAAATCTGGAATCTGGATAATGGAAAAACGTTAGACTTTTAATTTTAATATATTTTAATAAAAGTAATAATAAAATATTAATAAAATAACTTTAATTTTAACATAATTTAATATTACTTTAAGAATATCCTTTCAAAAATAAATAAGTAAATAAATATGAATAATATTACAATAAACTTAAAATCTCCTCAAAATGAAAAAAAAAAAACTTTTTAATGCATTCAACTCTTAATACATGTAATATTTTAAAATCTAAAATTTATTTTGTATAGAACTGAAATTAAAAACTAAATATTTGAAATTATGGAAATAAAATCTGGAATCTGGATAATGGAAAAACGTTCGACTTTTAATTTTAATATATTTTAATAAAAGTAATAATAAAATATTAATAAAATAACTTTAATTTTAACATATTTTAATATTACTTTAAGAATATCCTTTCAAAAATAAATAAGTAAATAAATATGAATAATATTACAATAAACTTTTAAAAATCTCCTTAAAAAAAAAAAAAAAAAAAAAAAAAAAACTTTTTAATGCATTTAACTCGTAATACATGTAATATTTTAAAGTCTAAAATTTGTTTTGTATAGAACTGAAATTAAAAACTAAATATTCGAAATTATGGAAATAAAATCTGTTAAACATTTAGAACTATACACTCATATAGAAAATAATTCTCAATAAAAATGCCGCGTTCAACATAAGGGTTTGCTTTATAAAATCATTCGAAATAAGTAAAGGTATTTGCAAGCACTGTATGCGTAACTAATGGCGTAATGGTATTACACTACTACAAGCTGCCATGGGACAGGTGCTTGGTTCGATCCCCATCGAGGGTAAGTGACATTTATTCAAAGTTGTTTAAATTAAATGTATGTGTTCTAATCTGATGTGTCCTTGTCTAAAGAATAAAAAAGCCAGTTTGTCCTTGAAAATTCTTTTTTGGCTTTCAAGCGAAAATTTTTATATAAAAAAATATGAAAACGGAAACATTTTGTAAAAAAAACCGGAAATATTGCTGGAAAAAACGGAAAATTTTTTCCGTTAAATAACGGAAATAGTACTGGCGTCTAGATTACCAGAACTATTTCCGTTATTTAACGGGAAAATTTTTTACAGTGTAGTTACAAAAAACCAATACATTATAAACTATCAAAACGTATTTTATATTTTAAGATTTTACTAAAAAACCATGCTTTGAAATACTATCCAATTTATGGTACAAACAATTATCATATGATTTTACCATACATCATGCAATGAAACATCATAGAATTTATGGCAAATTTCATTTCCCTATAATTTACTATACACGATGCTCTGGAATACCATAGAGAGATGGTACATACCGTTATCCTTTAACTTTACCATACACTTTGCTCTGGAATACCATAGAGAGATGAATGTTTACCATATGAATACAATATGTTTACATATAATGACATAAAATTTTTATGATTTTCCATATAAAACCTCATGTTTCCATAAAAATCCTATGCTAATTTTTTCTAAGGGCGCAAATCTCAAGCAGACACACCGGACATGTTTAAATAAAAGTGTGGGGTGAGTTATCGTACCGCCTTGATACCGTTTGTGTTTCTGGGGGGGGGGGGGGCGGCTCACATTGAACGGTTAGTATAATTGTGTTGAATCTAAATTTTGAACTGCGATTTTTCATTTTCAACTACCAACGGGCATTTTCTTTTTTTCTTTTATTTTCTTTTAGTAGCCCTGTAAAATTAGGATATTCATATATCTGTGGTTTTCGGTAATAACCAGATAAGGCATATTTTTGAAAAAATTGTGATAATTTGGGAAAATGTAGCTTTAAAAGAGTACTTTCTTCTGACATAATACTGAAAAATGAAAATCAAATACTTCCCGTCATAAGGCGACTATAAATTTTCATTAAAAATTGAAAAAACAGTAATAATCGGGTAAGTGCGTAAAGTAACGGTAATAACCAGATAAGATATCTATTTATTTCTTTAAATCGTCTATAATTATAAAAATAAAATAAAAATATAATAACATAAAAAAGTAAAAAATTGACAATGTATTTAATTGTTGTGAAATTAAGGTTTAAAATGTAAATAAACATTTAATTTTATTTACATTTATTAAAAATAAATGTAAAACGCTAATAACCAGATAAAAGTTACATTTTTAATTGGTTCTCAATTATTAAAAACCATTTTTATATAACTATTTTGGCAAAAAAAAAGGGTTCTTATATCCTAATTGAATGTAGTGGAAAATATTAAGTTCTAATCTATTTTATAAAAGTAATAATAAAAAGACATTTTTGAAAACTTTAAATGTTAATTACTCAAAATATTAAAAATGTGCCACAGATATAATCAGCTCTATTTTTGATTGAGCTCAAATCTACTGACTATGTTACAAGACGACGATTCGAAGAAATGTAAAACAAGGTTCTTACTGTAGAGCATGATACGCGTAGAAATTATCATTCAGTTACAAGGGCACACAAAAGAATTTGTCTACAGAAGAAAATGAACAATAATTTGGTATTAAAGCCTGCGAAGAATGTCTGGAAGTGGGAGTTTTCAACTCCGGTATGCGTTTGTACTCTTAATTATTTTTTAAGTGTTACTTGGTGTGTATGAATTCTGTAGATAATATATAGGGCCGCACAAAAGTTTTTAACAACATTCATTTATTGAGTGAAATTGCTCAGTGGAAATTTTCTACCGTTCTACCTTTAAAGAGCGAAATATCTTCATACTAGTAATGCACGCATATATCAAGAGATCACATACAGGGATGCACAAAAAATTGTATCTTTATCCGACTATTCATGATAATAGCAAGAATTCTGTTTCCAAATGCATTATGCATATTCCTAGCACCTCCTTTTAATTTTCTCTTGGCGGGGAGCAGGAGGGTGCTATATATATATATATAGGATGAACGAGACCTTACTCGAAATAAAAACTAATCTCTGTGACGGACACATACATTTATTATATAACCAACAGACGAAACAAACAAATAAAAAATAAAACACCAACTCGTTCTTCGTAATTATTCACAACAATCTTTATCAAACATCTATCCGTCGTAAATATTTTATAGTTTTTTAAAAGTCTCATCTTAAAATCGTCACTTTTAAATCGTCGATATCACCGTTTCTGCTTTTTCTAAAACATCCGCCGCCGTCGTTGCAAAAACATTCTATTTTCTTCCTTTTTCTCTTCGTCACACAGCTTCGCTATTTTTCGTTTCTTTATTAATCTCGACGCAGAGTTCCGGTAAATGAGTGGCGTAGGGAAAATACAGTCCAATTCAGGTGCATCAGAGAGTATATACCACACACACACACACACACACACACATATATATATATATATATATATATAATTCGAATTGGTATATTAACTTTAACCACACACCATAACTATTTAACTGAAAACATTAATACATAAACTATAAATTTAATCCTTAAAACAATAGCTCATAACTAGCTAAATCGTGAAACAGAATAGAAAAACTAATACATAAACTATAAAACTATTCCTTAAAAATAATTGATAAACAGCTAAACTGTGAAACAGAATAGAAAAATTAAACAAAGAGACGTGCAACATGGCTCCTAATGACATGCTCTGAAGGGTTAAATGAGATTTTACGCATACAACATCCCTATGAAAGATGCGTTTGGTAACTAAAATTATTCTACAATCAATATTTTAATGATCGGGTAAGTTTTAAAATAATTAAAAGACATTCCGTATCTCATTTTAAAATATTTACTGCAAACTAATTTTTATTAATTATTTCATAACCATCCTTTCTTTATCCTTAATTATTTGAATTTATTTTGAATAAAAAAATGTGTAGTACGAGACATACATGAAAATGTCTTAAAACAATTTATGTGTTTGTAAACTATTAAAGTGAAAAATAAAGAAATGCAAGATCGTATGTGTCATTTATAATGTAAACCTTTGATTTAAAGAAAATTTATGTATTATTGCTTATTTTAAACGCATTCTAAACTTTACGAATAGAACTTTTGAAGAATGAGAAGACAAACAATCTCAACAATTTCTGTTTTATGTTTCGGAGATTAATGGACTTTCAATGTCTTTATTGCACTCACAGTCTGTTGAAAGATGTTTCGTTTGCAGGAAGTAATTCAAGATGTCAGTTAGGGTAGAGAAAAGGTTTATAGGCGTTACTTATTGGAATTGATTAATACTGCAATTTTTGTTGCATGAAACAGAATACAATTTATAATGTAATTTTTGTTTAGAAACTTTAACTCATTTGTGCTGAATTTTTGTTTTCTCAAATTTTTTGGTAAAATCACTTTAAGATGTTGTAAAATGAACTGAAAAAGTATCTAAAAAATTACGATAAAATATTTTAAATTTATTTGATAGAAATAAACGTACTAAATATATGAACATAGATAATATTTGCAATATTATAATACTTGTAATTAAATGTTTTGTCTAAACTTAAGCAAATAAGCTTTTAAATTGTATATTACAGGGGACTCTCTCTATTCCGAACACTCATGGGACCGTCCAAAAATGTTCAGATTATGGGGGTGTTCAGTATAGAGGGAGAATCAGAAATGAATTACCACTACTACTGCTATGTATTGAATTTACAGTCGGTATAAAATATTTAGCATGATTAGTCATATCATTGTGCAATGTCAAACTAAATTTAGTCAATTTTGTACTGTACCATCTCATTTTTTTAATTAAAATTTTTTTGCAAAACTTACATTACAATACACCTCTTGAAAACATAATCAGTATATTACTTAAACGAATAATTTTAGTCTGTTTTAGCATTGTATATGCTCGTGCAATGTACATGTTATCTGGCTGTTTAAGAAGTGGAAAAGCTTTGAGGTGATGTTCAAACACATAGATCAACAGGTCTTGAATGAGTTTCTTAGTCATATTGCTTTAATGTAATCATTGTTCGTCTTATTTCGTCAATCTCTTTTGGTTCTGCTTTTCCTCCACTTTCCTCTTCCTCTTCATTGATCCCAAGTCACTCACAGCTGTTGCTTCTTGGTCCTCTATTCTTGTTTGCCCATTCTCACATAAGAATACAACTTTATAGAAGCATCTTTGGATGGTGTAGGAGGTTATTTCATTTTATGCTGTTGATATCCAATAGACAGCATCCATGACGTTGACCTTCGGCCAAATTTGCCGCCTCCATCACCAGAGATATTTTCTTCAGAAAATGGATTTGATAGTAAATTTTAATGGTCTTGACTATTCTTTTATTCAGTATGTTATATTATAGATGTACAGTTTGGTAGCAGGAACTTCAAGGTTATGTTGCTCCAGCTGCATGTTATTAAGTGATCTCGTATTAACAACAATTTTTTTCTTCCTTTCTCTCTTCATTATCTCGTTAATTCTCTCGAACTGCTATGAGAAAATTGTGAATATCATCTACACTTTCGAATTTGGTTTATAGTGTGAAGACAATGATGTGATCTTCACATTTTTTAAACGTTTTTCCGATCACAACTGATTAGAGCTTCTCATCTATAAAACTGATACAGAGCATAATAGCAAATCATTCTTTTGACATTCTCCCAACTATGCAATTTTCACTTCTTTATGCTTGAGTTTTGTTTGGAAGAGCTGTGAAAAACAAGTCGGCTTGCTCAGCATTGAAAATATTTGCTGTATCGAAATATTTCGTTATGTTCAGAAGTTTTATTTTCTATTCTTGCACAGTGTCGATATTTACATCTGCAGCTTTACCATTGATTATTTTGAATTCGATGTTATGTTAAATTTTGAAATGAATCAACAATCCTTTCGATGCCTTTAACTCTGTAATTTTCTGCTTTTTTCTAAAAAAGTAGCAAGAATGAGTCCAGTGACGGATGATTCTTTGTTCGCATTTGGCAAAAAATCTTCTGAACATTAATGTTTATGTTCTTGTTTCCCGTTTTCTATTTTCTAATTCTGTACTTATTTGAGTTCGTTAAACTTTTTTATTCTTCAGCAACAAGTTTCGCTGAATTTCTATGATGTGGGAATTTCCTGAATTCTGATTCCAAACACATGTTCAGTTTACAGAGAGTTGAGGTAAAAATGGGGATCGAAAGTAGCGTTTATAATAGCGGGGTGTTCAGATTAGAGGGTATTTATAATGCAGAGAGTTTATCTTATGTTAAGTCTATGGAGTTTCGCCGGGACCATTGAAATGCATTCATAATACCGGGTATTCAGATTAGAGAGTGTTCTGATAAAGAGAGTCCACTGTATAAACATTTAAAATACAACTTAAAATTAATATTTTCTATCAATTACTACAAAAATATATTTATTTATTTACGCAGACCAATAACATTATAAGTATTAGTAATAATAAACAAAGAATAGTCTTATTTGAGGCTTAAGAACAATTTATTTCACAATCATTTTGCAAAAGACTTAACATAAATAAATGTTTCCTAAATGTCTAGCAAAAATATGTACCCATTCGAGCATGGCATCTTATATTTTGTACGTTACAAAAATTCATAAAAAGTAGCCTTGAATATATAATTTCACAATTAAAAAAATATATATTTCAAAGAAATCAACGAGCTAAGATTGTGACTTACTTATTTGGATCTTTGACAGAAAAAATATAAGTAAAACTATTTTTTTTTTTTTTTTAACATTTCGCCTTTTGGAAAATTGAAAACTAATTCAAAAATAGACTAATCCAAAACTAATCCAAATAAAATCCAAAAATAGCCTTTATTCAATCCCTTCGGGACGAGCGTCTTAGAACTTTTAATCTTTTATCATCAGTTTTTCAAAACAGAATTTTTTTCAAAATTATATCTGGAAAATGCTCTGATTAAGGCAAAATTTGCAATAAAATTTTACTGGTGAGAATAATCGAGGATTCTAGTACCTGATGCGGACGTATACCGGTCGCTCGTCCCGAAGGGGTTAAGAAAATAACGAATCATCGTATGCTCTCAAATTTGATAGATCGGAAGGCAGCAGCACAGAGAATCACTTCAAAATGAAAAATAAAATAATGAAAAGACCTCATAAAATGACCTGATAAATATCTGGCCATTTATCAGGCATTTAATCATCATTGATTAATAATTATTATGATAAATGAATCATGATTAATCATCATTATGATAAATGAATCATCATGATTGATCATCATAATGAATCATTATGACTAATCATCATTAATCAGGCATTTTATAAATACCTGATAAATAGATCTGATAAAATGACCTCAAGATGAAAATCTAGGGTTAGTTAAATCTCGATTCGCATATTTAAACGCAATCGGTCATCCAAGTCGTTACTTGGTTGAAAACACCCAAAAATCCAATTTTAGCGGTTGACTCGTAAGTTTACCATTACATCATCCTGTTTCCAATAGTCCATGTTGCCATACTTTTGGGTGCAGGAAAGCACAATGGTAAACATACGAGTCAACCGCTAAAATCGACTTTTTAGGTGTTTTCCCACCAAGATAGTACTTGGCAGACCGATTGCGTTTAAATATGCGAATCGAGATTTAACTAATCTTAGATTTTCATCCGTGAACTCAATGAGGTGATTGTCTGTGCTGCCGTCTCACGGTCTGTCAGTAACAAATAAAGCCTTTTATATACACTGTAAAAAAAATTCGTCAATATACACTATTTTTTCACAAATAATTTCCGTACTCACAGAAAACGTATTTGATCTGTGAATTCATTCCGAACGTCGAAAAATGAGGAAGAGATTCCGTTTATTTCTAGCACGCATGCGTATTGGGTCTGTTAGTAATAAATTCTAATTTATTTTTAAAATGAAAAACAAAATATTCTATAGATTAAAATGTCTAATTTAGTTTAAAGAGACAAAAATGTTTTCGAATTTAAAAATAAATAACAATTACTTTCTTCATTCATTCAAAAATTCTCACAATTTGTTATTCAAAGTTGGATAAGTTGAATTTACTAAGATATTTATATAATAAATATTCGCATTTAAAATACACTTTAAGTGAACACATTTAAAAGAGATTTCAATAAAAAAAAAAAAAAAAAATGAAAAAAAAATGATATTATTCAAAAAATTTTATCGAATAAAAATAAAATATCCATATTTTTCCCTCTAGCAATCTACGTAAATATATTTAAAAATCGCATTTTTATACTATATTAATACAAACGTATAAAAACCCCAGCCACAGTTTCATTAAAGATGAAATCTTCCCGAAATTAATTTCAAAATTAAAAGCTTTTTAACAAAATAGACCATACTCAATAGACCACACTCAATAGACCACACTCATATGAAATGAACACTTCTACTTTAAAGCGCTTTCTTCCTGTACAACTGTGTCGCTGAGGCAGAGCGCTCGCCTTCTAATGAGTTCGATCCTCACATTTGACGCATTTACTATTTCCTAACTTTTTTCAAATGACGGATATTATACGTTATTGGAAAAAAAATAAACGGGTATTCGTCAATGTACAGACAATTACTGGCAGCAGTGCTGCCAGTACTTCTAATGTGTTTATTGTAATGAATCTTACAATAAACCTTCGAATTATTTTTTGATTGGAATTCTTCAAAAAATAATTTATAATGTAATTTTAAAAGTTTTGAGTAAAATTTATTTTACTGGAATTAAACTTTAAATATTACTTACGTGTAGAGAATGTTCTCCTACAAGGATAGATATATAATTAGATTTGATTAATAGTTAAAATATTTTTTTAGTATGTAAAAGAGAAAAAATAATGTTTCAGAAATTTTACTCTGTTTGTAAAACTAATTTTTTATACCCGTAAAATTATAAAAAAGGTATTAATCGCACCATAGAAAATACTTTTAATACCCACTTTTATTTGTATTTGTATGAAGAATAAATTTTAAATGTCTTATAATCCCTTTCTTTAGAGCTTTGAAATTCCCTTGTTTACAAGACACTATTCTCAACATAACTTGCTCTTAGAGAAAATGTTTGTAAATCTTTATTATTCAATTGATTAATACACAGAACATCTTTTGTATGGAAAAAATAATACTGAATATTTTTATTTTTATTCAATATTTTAAGTTAGTACATATTTAAGGCTAAACTTACTTTTAAAAATACAAAATAGTAAAGATCCTTCCCTCTACTAAGGGACTGCTGCAGTAATACTTTCCGATTGCAAAATTTCATATTAGCCTATGAAAAACCTTTGAAGCGCGACGACTCCTTACCTAATATAATAATTAAGATACAATTTTCCCCATTAGAAAGTAGACACCAGATGCTGATGATGTACGTTTTTAAAAATTGTTTCCGTAAATTTTAAGTATATAAAAAAATCCCTATAAACTTTGAAATTTCAATTTGATTAAATTTTATCATCCTCTTAAAAATACTTAAAATTTGCATAAACAACAACAACAACAACAACAACAACAAAAAAAAAAGTAGCGCACATCAGTGGCATCTGACGTCTACTTTCGGATGGTGAAAACGGTGTTTTAATAATTAAATTAGGTGATGAATCATCGTGCTTCAATTTTTTCCTATTGGGTAACATGGGAATTTGCGATCGGCGAGTTTCACTGCAGCGGCCTCTTAAGAGATCAAATACGCACTTCTCGTTTTCATCAAAAAGGAGAAAAAAAATTATGAAAAATTCCAAATTCGCCGTATGATTTTCGGATAAAATTCAAAAGATGGCAAAATTTACTGTATCAGGCAAAACGATAGAATTTGAATTGCTTTTATGAGTGGCTCAAAATTACCGTCTAACTTAAAAAAAACAGGAACACACGTAAATTCTCTTAAAGGAAAAAAAAAATAATAATAAAACTAAAATGTGAGCCTCAAGTGCATTCGAATTTGTATTCGTGTATCCAGAACCGAATATGCAGCACCTCTACATGTGATGGGCGCCATTAGCCCTTCCCTTAGGACTTCATTGAATACAGACACACAAACAGACAAAAATCTTTATTTTACTAATTTAGATAAACTAAAAATGACATTTTAAGAAGTGTATATTGTAATAAGCAAAATAAATAAATAAATAAATAAATAAATAAATAAAATAAATAATACAATAATAATAATAATAATAAAATAAACAACTTACACTTAAAAGTAAACCCTTGTATTTAAATAAGTATATTAAAAATGCTTTTAAAGATAGCTAATAACAAATATTTATTTATATATTTTTTTATTATTATTTTAGATAAAGAAAATGAAGTAAGCTAGTTGGATGTGACATTCAAATTTTCTTCTATCTTATACATACATCTTAATATTTCAAACAATAGGCACACATGTTAATATTTTAATATTATTAATTAAATACTATAGCAACTATGATTTTCATCTTAAATTTCTGCTTTATTCAATTAATCGGAGTAAAAACGAGTTAATGTGGATCATGATATTTATTAAAATCAATAATTTTCTCTTATTCTGCTATTATCAGCTGTTTGCAAATAGCCGGCAGAGTAGGACGTGAGTTCCTCTCTCTCGATGGACAATAGAACGAAGAAGAATCGAGAAAATGGATACAAAAAACGCTATCACAATGCTCCTTTCCAATGGAATATTTCTAAATGCAAGGAAGATCTGCTGGTTATACACAAAAACATATGCAAAAAATTTGGTTCAATTCTAAGCATAATTTCATACACTTTTCGGTGGTACAATATTGAAAATGACACAAAAATCGATATTGCAGTGCACCCTTCAGGCGGATATTTTTTTTCTATTCAGGAAGGACCTGCTTGCCAAGGCAAAAACATACACAAAAAAATTTGGTTAAATTCTATGCATATCTTCATACACTTTTCCAATGTACAATGGCGATATACGGACACACACACAGAGACACGGACAGACAGACATCTGGTAAAAATATGTTTTTTGGAATCTCTTACCTCTAACACGTGTAAATCCGTCGAAAACCGGAAGTAAATAAATTGATTACAACACTTTCTTCCATTGAAGATAGAAGAAAGTAAAAATTGGTAATTAAAACTGATAAATTCCTGAACAATTTGAACGAAAAGAATATTTAATTTATATAATACGGATTAAGTTTTAGTTAAATATTAAATTTAAGTATTATTTAAACCGTAACAGTCTTAATATAGGTTTTATAGATTTGTTGAAAAATATCCTTTTTTTTAAAGCTGGCTATTTTGTCATACTAAGAAAATAAAAACATGTTTTGTTTATGTGAATATTTATACCCGTGTATCCTCATTGAAATTTATCAAAAATACCAACTATCACATGATTTCATGGAATCTTCTTTCTATCTCGCTATGTCCGTATATTTACCCATCTCTCTATCTTTAGAAAAAACGGATTTTGGCATCTTTATTCGACTTTTCTTCGAGGACTGCTCTTTTAAAAACGATAAATATCAATACTTTTCGTAAAGAGTTCATTCTATAGAAATTATTGCTTTATCTTGCAAACAATATATCATTTCTGTTTGCTTCATAAAATTGCGAGTATAGAGCAATAGAAAAGTCTTGGGTATTTCTTTATGTGAAATGTATTTCGTACCTAACAGTACCTTTTTGTGCTGTTTTCGACTATAAATACACACAACGGGAAATGAATGTCACCTCCATTCAAAACAAATATCGATCGCCAGCCAGAGTTTTTTATTGATATCGTAACGTTCACCTCCGTCTAAAAGTGATGGGAAAATCCGTGTTTAAATTTCTTTGAAATAACATATTAGAGATATGCGATAATACTATAAATATTATTTTATATATTCGCGGAGATGGAGAGTGAGAGAATCATTGATAGTGTCAAGATTTAGTTTTGAAGTTAAAAAGAAGTGGCAAAAGTTTGGATAAGCATTATTTAAACCTCAACAATCTTAATTTAATTTTTTTATAGTTTTGTTGAGAAATATCCCTTTTTTTATGCTGGCTATTTCTTCATATTAAGAAAAAGAAACACATTTTGTTTATGTGAACAAAATTACTCACTGAAATTCATAAAAAATACCAACTATCAAATGACTCTATCGATTTTTCTATCTATATCGCTATATCCGTACATTTACCCAACTCTCTATCTTTATAGAAAGAATGGATTTAAATATTTTACATTTTTATACGACTTTCCTTCTAGGGATGCTCTTTTAAAGACGATAAATTTCGGTACTGTTCATTTCAGACTTCATTCTAAAGAAGTTACTACTGTATCTTGCAAGCAATATATCCACTGTGTTTGGGTTCATAAAATTGCGAGTATAGATCAATTGAAAAGTCTTTGGTACTACTTTATGTGAAATGTATTTTCTGTATAACAGTACATTTTTTGTGCTGTTTTCGACTATAAATAATAAATTAACTCCGCTCCGGAAAAAGTTAAACCACAACAGTCTTAATGTAAGTTTTATAGTTTTGTTGAGAAATATCCTTTTTTAAGCTAGCTATTTTGTCATACTTAAAAAAATGATTTGTTTATGTGAATATGTATATACGTGTAATGTATCAAAAATACCAACTATCAAATTATTTCATTTAATTTTCTACCTATCTCGCTATATCCATATTACCCATTTCTCTATCATTAAGAGAACGGATATAAGTATTTTTTTAAACGACTTCTTATAAAAGATATTGGTACTTTTCGTCCAGAGTTTATTCTATTGAAATTACTGCTGTATCTTAAAAGCAAAATTAACTCCGTGCCGGAAAGGGTTAAACCACAACAGTCTTAATGAAATTTTTATAATTTTGTTGAGAAATAACCTTTTTTAAAGCTAGCTATTTTGTCATACTGAAAAAAAAAAAGTTTTGTTTATGTGAATATGTATAATGCGTGTATCCTCACTGAAATGTATAAAAAATACAAACTACCTATAAAATCACTTCATCGAATCTTCTATCCATCTCGCTATATCAGTATATTTAACCATTTCGATATCATTAGAGAGAAAGAATTTAAGTAATTTGGCATTTTTATACAACTTTTCTCCCAAGACTGCACTTTTAAACTAGTCGTTGGAGGCCACCGTAATACTTACCCATCATATATGCATATGAAAATAAAATATGTGAAAACTATTTATACAATGTATTTCAATTCCAAAACTAAATTTAAATGTTGTTAATACACATAGAAATACTCTATTAATGAACTGCTGATGCACCAATTTCAACAAATTATATAAAACGCCAAACTACTCAAGAAGTACCAAACTACGTAAAAGAAACATCCTTATAACTCCAAAAATAATAATCATATTAACTAACAGTTTGTTGCGTCGGATTAAGCGTCTCATTTTCAATTAAAATATACCTCTGAATTGAAATTTGAATGAAATACAGGATCATGAAAAATCGGAGAATGTGGAAAACAGGATTACAAATATCTCGACAACTAATAATCCGATCGACTTCGTTCTTTATGCAAAATTTGTGTTTTTTTATTGCCTTTTACATACATTCCTTAAAATAAAAAAATTCGAAAAATTTTATATACCTTTCATCAGAACGAATTTTTCGAGAATCCGGAAAAAATAGTTCCGGATAATCGAGGTTGCTGATATTCAATAGGCTTCGTCCCATTCTTACATACTAAGTACATACAAAATTTGAAGTCTCTATCTCAATTTGTTCGTGAGATAGAGCGTTTACAGACAGACAGACAGACAGACAGACAGACGGACGGCAAATTTTTTTTCTAAAAATATGTTTTTCGAAATCGCCAGTGTCTAAAATGTGCAAATCCGTCAAAAAAAATTTTCGATTTTCAAAACGATTGCAAGACTTACCCTATACTACGTATGATGGGTAAGTAAAACTATAAATATTGTTACATTTTGTCCAGAGTTCATTCTATAGAAGTTGAAAGCAATATATCCAATTCGTTTGCGTTCATAAAATTGCGAGTATAGAGCAATAGAAAAGTCTTTGGTACTTCTTTATGTGAAATGCATTTCTTGCCTAACAGTATCTTTTTTGTGCTGTTTTCGACTATAAATAGACATAACGGGAAATGAATGTCACCTCCATTCAAAACAAAAATCGATCGCCAGTAAGACTTTTTCATTGATATCGTACCGCTGACCTCCGTTTAAAAGTGATAGGATAATCCGTGTTTAAATTTCTTTGAAATGCACGTTAGGGATAGCGATAATATTATTTTATATATCCGCGTAGATAAAGAGTAAGAGAATCATTGATATTGTCATGATTTTATTTTGAAGCTAATAAAAAGTGGCAAAAGTTTGGGCAATGAGAATCATTTAGCCCTTTAGGTTCTGGAGGGCATTTTTTTTCTCAAGCAAATAGAAAATGCATATTTTTAAACAAGCTACTTTGATATTGAAATGGACAACACTATTTAGAGATTTTACTTCTACTTTTCATACGTAATCTGCTTTCCTTCATAAAATTCTGAGTTCAGAGTAATATAAAATGTTTGGTGCTCTTTTAAATGAAATGCATTATGTGTCTACAACAGTACTTTTTTCTACTTTTTTCGCTTATAAATAGACATAATGGGACATGAATGTCACCTATATTCAAAACAGAAATCGATCGCCAGCCAGATTTTTTCATTGATATCGTATCGGTACCTCCTTCTTAAAGATATGGGACTGTCCGTGTTTCAATTTCTTTGAACTGATTGTAAGGGTTGTGATAATATTAGAAATATTTAGTACATTTGCTTAGATGTATAGAAAGATGATAATTAATATAGCCATTATTTTGTTTTGAAACAAGAAAGAAATAGCAAAAGTGTGGACAATGAAATCTTTTACCCCTTTAGGATGTGATGACCTGATTTTTTCCCACACAATAAAAAAATGCATGTTTATAATTAAATTCCTTTGATATTAAAATGGATAACACTGTTTTGTGGTATTTCATCTTCTTTTCATATTAATTTTAATATCCACTCCGTTTTCCTTTCATAAAGTTGAAGTACCGAGCAATTAAAATGTGTTTCGTATGCCTTTTATATGAAATGTATTATGTGTCTATAAGAATACGTTTTTTTGCTGTTTTTATTTATAAATAGACATAAATGGAAATGAATGTCACCTTCATTCAAAGCAAAAATCGATCTCCAGCCGCACTTGCATTTATGTTGTATCGTTGATCTTTGTCTAAGAGTGATGGGACAACCCGTGTTTCACTTTCTTTAAAATGGATGTTAAGGATGCGAGATAATACTACAAATGCTATTGTATATATTCTCGTAGATCAACATTAAGATTGTTATTGAAATTGCCATGATTATTTTTTGAAGCTAGAACGTAGTGGCAAAAGTTTGGACAATGAGAAATTTTTACCCTTTTAGATTCTGGCGGATGAATTTCTTCCAATAGAAATAAAAAATTTATACTTACGGTTAAATTACTTTGATATTAAAATAGATTGCACAGTTTAGAGGTTTTATTCCTGCTTTTCGTACCAATATTCATATTTACCTCGTTTGCCTTCATAAAAATGCAAGTGTAATATTATTGTATATACTCGCGTAGGTGAACATTAAGATGATAACTGATACAGCTATGATTTTGTTTTTTGGGCAAATGACAATCTATTTACAACTTATAAAATTGTTTCCCTATAGTTACAACCTATTCCTTTCTACTGACATTCATTTACAAGTAAAATAATTTTAGGTAAATGGTTATACTTTAAAAAATTCACTTATTGCGGTAGAGAGCAATTTCGTATAAACATATTGTTTGCATATTGCTTCAAATCTTCAAACAGCAAAATGACATCGTCCAGTCTTTACCCATTCCTTCTTTTCTATATATTTTTCGCACCACTATATCTTTCTAAAGAGCGGATTTAAGTGAGGTCCTTTGACATTTTTATATGACTTTTCTTTGAGGACTGTTCTTTTGGAAACGACAAATATCAGTACTTTTAGTACAAAGTTCATTCTATAGAAGTTACTACCGAAACTTGAAAGCAATAGATCCACTCCATTTGCCTCCATAAAATCGCGAGGATACAGAAATTTAGAAGTCTTTAATACTTCTTTATGTGAAATATATACTATGTCTAGAAATACTGTTTTGCACAATTTTCGACTATAAATAGACATAAGGGGGAAATGAATGCCACTTTCACATTCAAGGCAAAAATCGAGCGTTATTCTTCTTTTGATATCATAACATAGACCTCAGTCTTAGATGGGGCAATATGTTTGAATTTCTTTTGAATTCTTCTTTCTTGATCTCCATGTTAAGAATAAGAGGTAATATTCGAAATTATGTTGTATACTTTTTCAGAAGACTAACGGAAAGATAAGTGCTGGTATAGCATGGATTTTATTTGTGGAGAGTATGAGAGGGGGGAGGGTAGCTTAAACAAACAAAAACATGACTGTCAAAAATTATTGTTTACTATAAATAGAAATAAGAGGTAAATGAATGTCATTTTCATTCAAAGCAAAAATCGATCGCCATTCTTGTTTTGATATCATATCTTAGACCTCAGTCTGACATGGGACAATAATTTTAAATATTTTGAGTTGTTCTTTTTTGAATTCTGTGTAAGAATAAGAGATAATATTGGAAATTATATTTTTATACGACTTTTTTTCAAGGATTGCTCTTTTGGAAACGACAAATATCAGTGTTTTTTGTATAAAACTCATTCTATGGAAGTTACTACTGAGACTTGAAAGCAATAGATCCACTCCATTTGCCTCCATAAAATAGCAAGGATATAGAAATTTAGAAATCTTTAATACTTCTTTATGTGAAATATATTCTATGTTTGGAAATATTATTTTCATGTTTATACACATAGCCAAAATTTCATGTTTATAAATAAAAAGCTTTTAAAGATACACTAACCTTTGTTAAACTTTGAATGTTTTTTGTTAATTTTCGTCACACTTAAAAGGTGTTAGAACCTAAAATAGCATTATTCACACTATCGAAATATATATGCGTGTGTTTTCGTTGAGAAATATCGATTCAAAATTTTCAAATAACAAGTGACATCGTCCAATCTTTACTCATTCAGTCTTTTCTATATATTTTTTCCTCTCTATATCTTTTTAAAGAGCAGATGTAAGTGAAGCCCTTTGACATTTTTTCTTGAGGACTTTTCTTCGAGGACTGCTCTTTTGGAAACGACAAATATCACTACTTTTTGTATAAAATTCATTCTATGGAAGTTACTACCGAAACTTGAAAGCAATAGATCCACTCCATTTGCCTCCATAAAATCGCAAGGATACAGAAATTTAGAAATCTTTAATACTTCTTTTTGTGAAACATATTCTATGTTTAGAAATATTATTTTCATGTTTATACACATAGCCAAAATTTCATGTTTATAAATAAAAAGCTTTTAAAGATACACTAGCCTTTGTTAAACTTTGAATGTTTTTTGTTAATTTTCGTTACATTTAAAAGGTGGTAAAACCTAAAATAGCATTATTCACACTATCTAAATATATATGCGTATATTTTCGTTGAGAAATATCGCTTCAGATTTTCAAATAACAAGTAACATCGTCCAATCTTTACCCATTCAATCTTTTCTATATACATATTTTCATTTCTATATCTTTTTAAAGAGCAGATGTAAGTGAAGTCCTTTGACATTTTTATACGACTTTTCTTCGAAGACTGCTCTTTTGGAAACGACAAATATCAGTACTTTTTTTTTTATTAAGTTCATTCTATGGAAGCTACTATCGAAACTTAAAAGCAATAGATCCACTCCGTTTGCCTCCATAAAATCGCAAGAATGCAGAAATTTAGAAACCTTGAATACTTCTATGTGAAATATATTCTATGTCTAGATATACTGTTTTGCACAATTTTCGACTATAAACAGCCATAAGAGGGAAATGAATACCACTTCCATTTAAAGCAAAAAATGGATCGTCATTCTTGTTTTGATATCATTTCGTAAACCCCAGTCTGAGATGGGACAATTTGTTTGAATTCTTTCTTGAATTACATGCTAAGAATAACAAGCAATATTAGAAATTATATTGTATATTTTTTTCAGCAGACTAACGAAGAAATAAATAGAGGTATAGCGTTTATTTAATTTGTAGATAGTGGGAAGTTTCGCGGGGGGGGGGGGGGTAGCTTAAGCAAACAAGAATATGACAGTCAAGAATCATAGTTTACAAAAAAATAGACACAAGAGGAAAATGAATGCCACTTCCATTCAAAGCAAAAATGGATCGCCATTCTTGTTTTGATGTCATATAGTAGACTTCAGTGTGCGATGGGACAAAATGGCTCTATTTCTTAAAATTCCCCCCCCCCTTTTTTTTTCTTTTTTTTTTTTTTTTTTTTTAATTCTATGTTAAGAATAAGAGGTAATATTAGAAATTATGTTGTATATTTTTTCAGCAGACTAACAAAAAGATAAATACTGTCATAGCATGGATTTTATTTGTGGAAAGCGGGAGAGGGTGGAAGGTAGCTTGAGTAAACAAGAATATGACTGTCAAGAATTATTGTTTACTATAAATAGACATAGGATAGAAATGAGTGTCACTTCCATTCAAAGCAAAAATCGATCGGCTTTATTCTTTTGATATTATATCGTAGATTTCAGTTTGAGATGGGACAATCTTTTTGAATTTCTCCGATTTCCTTGTTAAGAATACGGGGTAATATTGTTTGTTGTTTAGTATAAATAGACGTAAGGCGGAAATGAATGCCACTTCCATTCAAAGCAAAAATCGATCGCCATTCTTGCTTTGATATCATATCATAGATCTCACTCTGAGATGGCACATATGTTTGAATTTTTTGAATTCTTCTTTCTTGAATTTCATCTTAAGAATAAGAGGTAATATTATAAATTGTGTTACATGTTTTTTCAACAAACTAACCACAAGATAAATATTGATCTAGCGTTTTTTTTTTTTTTTTTTTTTTTTTTTGTAGAGTATGGATTGAACAAATTAGAATATGTTTGTAAAGTTCTATTGTTTACTAATAGGCGAGAAATAGAGAAGAAATGAAGATTTCATGAAACTATTTGAGCTGTTTAAAAAATTAGAAAATGACCAAGTGTTTGACCAACACTTGGACATTTTTAGGTGCGTTCGTAATTAAGTAGCACCTATAGTTGTTATTCAGTCAATCCGTCCGTCGGTTGGTTTGTCCGCATATAAAAACCAAGAACTGTCCAGCCGAATCGTTTGAAATTTAAAATAAATAATTTTCGCATAATTCTGTGGAGTTATTTCAAATTTTATGAAAATCGGTTGTAAAATTTCATTATAGGGACACCCAGAAGTATTTCGTCCCATTACGGTCAATGAGAGAAAAAGTTTCAAAAGCATTTTAATGATGTTACACTCTTTCGAACATAATAAAATTGAGATGCATCTATGAATTATATACTAAAGTTGCATTCCATACAATCTGTGGTGCAAATTTTCATTTCTATTAATATTTATTATTAATTTACAGGGCCTTACAAAAGTTTTCCTTTATATAATGGTATAGGGGGAACATTGTTTGGGAACGTTTTAATTACGTTAAACTATTTCACATTTTATGAAATTGATATACGTTCCTGAGGTTTACTACAAGTTACTTCCTGTATAATAGAAAACAGATGGTATTTAGAGGGATACACAAAAGATTTCGGCCACTATACTGTATCCGAAGTACTGTGTACTATTACATGAATATGTGAATATTTTAAAAACTTCTTTAAAGTAAGAACACACATAATTTAATACGCTTAACTTACAATTTCTAACTTGTTTGATAACCTAAGATTACATGGATTTATTGCAATGGTGGGAAAATATCAAGCTGAATGGTGAATAATTTGTAATTTTGGAATTAGCCTAAAACTGTAAAAGGTTTATTGCAATAAGTCTTGAAACTGTCAGGCTGATGCGGAAAGGGTAAATAATTCCTCAATTTGCAAGGCTCTTTACAAAAAGCCGGATATCTCAATTAGACTATGATGAATGCTTAACCCTTTCGAGTCTGGTGTATTATTAATAGTACTTGTCTTTTCATCGAGTGCTATTTTCCTTTAATAATTACATTACATGGCCATTGATGACCGTCCACTTGCGATTTTAGACATTTTGTTAATTATCTAGAAAAATACATGAGGAATTATTCCGAAACACTTAGTGTATAAATATAATAGTACAAGTCATACATTTCCGTGAAGATTTTTTCCTGAAACTCCATAGGGGACCGTCAACAAATTAAACAAGTAAGAAAAATCATGCGTTAAGCATAGATTATGAAGCACTTTCCAACACTTAATGAAATCTTTAACAAAACTTTGTTATTTAAGGAAATAATAGTGTATAGCCAAATATACCCAAATATGTATTCCAGTACATTAGAACAGCCCTGTATTTCATATGTTAGTATATACATTAGCTTAGCAAGAAAATACCCAGTAGCTTGAAATTTCTTTTTCAGCAATTCATACTATTAGATGGAAACATACTTGACTACTTTTGTTCAGCCCTGTAGTTTACATTGTGCCTTTATTACACGTCAGCATTAGGCTAAAATTTATTGTAAACTGAAACACTTTTAAAACAACTGAAATCACATTCTCATAAATCATCATTCATAGGCGTCCATGTACCGAATTCTTTGCGTGGCCCTGTATATCCCTTTACCTATATTCTGCAAACATTTCTCAGTAAATTGAATGCAGCTCAGCGTAAAAATGCATAGCTTATTTAAGAACCACGTTTAAATAATTTACGCTCATATCCTGAATAAAATTTCATATAATTATTCAGGTGAGCTCTTTTGGGTAGCCCTGTATATCAACTATAACATTTATACACACCATATAATGTGCATATATTTAGCGAAATATAAACGCGTATATCATAATTAAAATGAATTTCATCCCTCCATCAGCCATATACGGTAGACATATACCATAGACAAATACGGTACTTCGGAAAGAATATACTATTTGAAATCTTTTGTATGGCCCTGTAAATGCTATGTACTTCATATTATGAAAGACAGTAGCGTATAATTTATACTAAGCTTCAGTGACATATATCAATTTTATTATACATGAAAAAGCTTAATATATTTAAAATATGTCACACATAATTCCCCCTTTTACCATTATCTAATGGAATTCTTTTGTGTGACCCTGTAAATGAATAATAGCTACATTTTCACCTTATATTTTATAGGATGCATATTTTAATATGTTTGGCAGGGTATAACATCTTTAAAATTCCTTTGAAATGATTTTTCCCCATAGGCTGTAATGTAATAGGAAACTTTTGATTCGCCCTGTAGATAAACTAATCATGGTAGAAACTTCATTTTCGATAGGACTTGTGCTAGGGTAAACGTCAATAACGTCCTAAAATTTCATGGCAATACGAGTATATTAACGATTTTTCCCCATGGGCCGTAATGTAATGGAAAACTTTTGATTCGCCCTGTAGATAAACTAATCATAATAGAAACTTCATTTTCAATAGGGTTCGTGCTAGGGTAAACGTCAATAACGTCCTAAAATTTCATGGCAATCCGAGTATATTAACGATTTTTCCCCATAGGCCGTAATGTAATGGGAAACTTTTGATTCGCCCTGTAGATAAACTAATCATGGTAGATACTTCATTTTCAGTAGGGTTCGTGCTAGGGTAAGCCTCAATAGCTTCCTAAAATTTCATGGCAATCTGAGTATATTAACGATTTTTCCCCATAGGCCGTAATGTAATGGGAAACTTTTGATTCGCCCTGTAGATAAACTAATCATGGTAGATACTTCATTTTCAATAGGGTTCGTGCTAGGGTAAACCTCAATAACGTATAAAAATTTCATAGAAATCCGAGTATATTTACGGGAGTTAGAGCGCGGACAGACGGACAGACGGCCAGACAAACCGAATGCATAAGCACTTTTCAACTTTGTTGGAAAGTGCTAAAAAGAATGAATATTTTTTGGATAATCCTATCAAAACCAATGTAGCAAAAGCGCTCAAATTGTAGATTATAATTAAGTGGCTTATTGTAATAAACTGTGTTCATTTTTATGCGACTAGCAGAAAGTTGTAATATCTGTTAAACCCTGTTGTAATATGATATTTTCCAAATGTCTCCAAAAACTCTTCCTTAACCTATTAGCATATCAATATGAATTGAATGGTACACAAAATAAGTGCATTCGTCAGATTTCAGACGATGAGATGTTTTTTAAACTTTAATAAGTCTATTGTCTATTGGGATAGCAATGATTGATTTCTTTCAGTAACAATAATTTTGTTTTCAAAATGGAAAAAAAAATCGAGTTTTAACCCAAAAGGTTTACAGTAAAATTTAATAATAGCACTGATTTAATACTTTAAGGGGGCTCAGGGGTTGATCGATATGGAAAAACATGAAAACAGCTCTCGCTTTGAGTCCATATAAAAACAGAAGTATTCAATGTAATTAATTTAAACTTTCTGATATTTTAAAGGTTCTTAGTAGGTAGGTTTAGTCTTATAAAATTATAAAATGAAGTACTTCAATGTAATATAATAAGAAATATAGCAAAATTTATGTAACCCATTTTTCGAAAAAAAAAAAAATTATGTGTTATATCACCAATACCAAGATATCTTAACGTTGAATTGACATAAGAACCTAATTTTTGCTTTAAAATGATCCGGAAACTTTACTCTATAGAATGAATTAAGGATATAACTATAACTCAAAAACAACATTATTTAAAAAACTCTCAAATTTGAAAATTTAAAAAACTCCTAAAAAATACAACTTTTTTTTTCATTAAAAATACTCAAAATATTAAGCTATCTAAACTATATTAATTCATTCTACAGATAATAATGTTATACGCATGCAAAAAAAGAAAAAAAAAATTAAGCCATTCCATCAAATAGTTTTTTTTTTTTTTTAAATCTTGGTGTTAATCATCAAAAATCAAGTTTTGAGAAAACGCGACTTAAAGTTGAAATTATATGGGTGCGGCTATGAAAGTGTTGATACACAAATGCTTATAACTCCGTTAAAAATGGCAAATATTTTTATACGGTTTTTTGCATTGAGTTCAGAATTAATTGAATAATAAAACTAGATCAGTAAAAAAATCGATTTTCCGAAAAGTTTTCAACCCCTGAGCTCCCTTAAGTTATGAGGGATATGATAAGACTGATGAGGTTTTATTTCCCAGAAAATGTATTTATAAATTATAATGCAAATCAAGAGAATATTAGCGGTAGTTTAGCAGAAAAAAAATTTGAGAGCCAGTATTATTATTTTTAATTATCACGAGGAACATAGTGAGTGATAATGTTTTATTCGTGTTATAGGGGTCATTGATATGAACGGCTGAAAGTAAAGTTCCCCTTAAAATATAACTCTAACTACTAACATTCAGTATTTTTGAAAGTCTACTCGGCCTTCACAGTGAGTTTCTCCCTCATGAAGGCGAAATAAGTTTCGCTTAAAAATGTTATGATTTTAAAAGAACATTAATGTTAAATGAATTTACATTACAATTTATGTACCTCTAACCAACGTATAGACATTTATTTTTATTTTACTATAAATTTTAATCATTAATCAAGGTCAGTTTTGTATTGAAATTTTAAATTTTTTATTGAAAGGATATATTATTAAGAAATTTAGACTCTGTGTAGGCGCTTAAAAATATGTTTAACATAATGAATAAGTTGTGGCATTGAACAACAGTATTAATTCAAAAGAAATTTTTGATTTTAAATATTAAATAATACTTTAGTCTGATTGAATATTTGTTTTTGTCGGAGGAGAATTTATATAGTTTGTCTTTTTTCTCTTGGTGGTTCTAGATGATGCTAATAATAACCAATGAATCCGAATACAAGGCCTTGAAATTGCCGAACGTCTAAAGAGAGTTATTTACGTGATAGGCATGATAGACCAAAACGGAACAGTGTGGGGGGAAGTCTCATGGGTGTGGTAATGATGCCATAGTTCTTCTGCCTGTCAACAGGACTATTGTCTATCTCATAACCTAGCGAGGTAACCTTTATAGCTAAGGCACAAATACGTTTCGTAAGAGGTACGGGGATGAATGGATACCATTAATTTCTGAACATTTTCTCTGTTACGAACAAAGAAATTTGTTGTTGTACCAAATATTTGTATATTAGGGGGGAAAAAAACAAAAAAAAAAAACCAGATGTTTATTTATAGTATTATATAGCTTCAATTAACCAAGCTTCAATTAATCGAAGTTTTTTTTTTTTTTTTTTTTTTTTTTTTTTTAATATATATATATATATTGCTTGAAACCCGTATGCGTTCCAGAAGAATTAGGACAATCTTTTCAATAGACCAGACCGAAATAACAATTAAGCGGACTTACTGGCCCGATATAAAAACATAAACGAAGGTTTATAAAACATGAATCATTGATAGATTTATTTATATATTATTACAGTCATTCATAGATTCCTTTCATTTATGTATAAATTGGAGATGCTTTAGAAGGAAAGGATCCTACAGCGCGTGCTCAGCACGCCTGCTGCACGATGTCGCACTCAGCGAAGATCCGGTTCAACAATGGTTCGGTTCAAGATTTGTGTATTAAGTAGATATTTTTTTTAAAAAAGGGGCCCAGCAGCATGTACGCAGCACGCCTCCTATACCGTGCCGTAGGCAGCGGGAACCCGGTTCGAGTTTCTTTTCGGCTCCATTTTGGCTCCATTCTTTTTTACACGAATTGAAGAAGTCCGATCTAAGGATTTGGAAGTGCATGCGCAGAACTCCTGCTATACAGTGCCGTAAGCAGCGGGGATCTGGTCAGAAATTCTTTCGGTTTCACAATTTGTCGGAACTACAATAAAAATTTCAGATTCATTTAAGAATGTTATTATGGGCCCGGGCAAGACAGGAAGAGGCAGCTAATAGTATGATATGGTGTAATTAAATTAGCTTTACACCTTTAAAAATAAATATTTTTATGTTAAATAGTTCCTGATTAAAACAATTTTACTATTTTTCAGCATATCCGAGTGATAAACTTTGGTAAACAAATTTGCCTATTTCATTTCTAATTATATTAATTATCTTCACAAAAGAACTTAATCTTCTTTAAAATTAATTTTACTATTTTTTTTTTTTTTTTTTACAAAGTCTACTCTTTATTTCATCCGTTTTTATTCAAACAAATGCAAATTGATTAAAAAAGCAAAACAAAACGGAAGAAAATAAAAACGTACATTGTTTCTTTCTCGTTACAATGATTCCGTTTACCCAAATTAACTCTCTCTGTGTTACTTTCATTCGACATAAAAATAAAATTCTTTTTTTTTACTAATAACAATTAATTTATTTCATTCTTTGCAAATGTCATTAAAACTTTCTCGTTGTTTAAATTAATAAAGTACATGTTTATGTTCAGTTAACACTTGTTTACATTTAATTGTGTTTTCAATAATGAAAAGTATATTACAAATGAAATCGATAGCTTAATTTATGAGCTTATTGTCATTAAGTATCTCAATTGTTTTTATTTATTACTGTAAATAAAAGTGATGATGGAAAAAAGGATATTTTTCATAGGGATATAGTTCAAGAGCAATTTTTAGGTGCGTTCGTAATTATGTAAAGACGAAGCACCTATAGTCATCATTCAGTCCGTCCGTCTGTCCGCATATAACAGAGCAAAAACTACCCAACTGAATCATTTGAAATTTAAAATATATAATTGTTGCATAATTTTGTCGAATTGTTTCAAATGTTATGAAAATTGGATTTATAGTTTAATTATAGGGACAATCAAAATTTTCCCGTTGCATTACGGCCAATGGGAAAAAGTAGTTTCAAATGCATGTAAGTAGTGTTCCACTCTTTCGACTATAATAAAATTGATATGCATCTATGAAGTATGTACTAAAATATACATTCTGTATAATCTGCGGTGCTAAGAATTTTTGTTATTAATTTATAGGGCCACACAAAAATATTCTATTACATAACGATATAGGGGGAGACATTGTTTGGGGCACGTTTTAATAATGTTAAATATTTCACAATTTATGAAATTGATATAAGTTGCTGAAATTTATTACAAGTCACTTCCTGCACATTAGAAAGCAGATATTATTTACAGGGATACACAAAAGATTTCCGATATTCTACGATATCTCAAGTACTGCATATTGTATATTATTACATCAAGCTCTGAATAACTTTAAAACTTCCTTATAGTATGAATGCACCTCATTTGCTACGCTTGACGTGCAATTTCCATCTTGTTTTATACATATCAGCAGTGGTTGTTTCGTTATGTATAATGAATTGGCGCCTGCCAAAGATGGGGGTCGTTATAATGAATGGTCGTTCTAGAGAAATTGAACAACAAAAACAAAATAAATCCTATCATTTGTATGATTATTATGGCTTCAAAAGAAATTTTATAATACAGTATTAGCGCTCAATTTGATTTACTTTCGTATTAAATAAACATTGACAATGAAAAATGATAAAAATCAATTTATGAGAATGCTTACGTGTTCCTAAAGTAAAATTTAAAGTAAGTGTTAAATCACACACAAAATATAGATACTTACGTATTACACTTTTATTTTCTGCAAAAGTAATTAGAAACATTTGTTTATTTTTTCTGTAATTACTATTTTTTATAGAATTTTCTATCTCAACTAGAGATAGCTTTATGCGTTTTTCTGTTTTTCTAAAAACAGTTGTTAAGTGTCATTTTAAGACGTTTTACAATAGGCATCGAAATGAGAAAAAAATGGTCATTTATTTTTATTTATTTTTTTTTTTTTGGAGAGGGGGGGGGGGAAACAATGGAGGAAATGACAATTCAGTCTCACCATTGGGAATAAAGCTCCGCGCTTGAGAATATATTAGATAATTTAAAAAAAAAGAAAAAAAAAAAAACAGAAAAAGCATATATTTTGGGACATTTTGCGTCCGTCGTTATAACGGAGTGGTCGCTATAATATGTGGTCTCTATAAAGAGTGTCTACTATGTAACATTTTGTATTTTTATACATAGTATCAATCTATTTTAATGATGTTACATCATTTCAATGACATAGGAATTGAAATATATAATTTACGTTTACAATAACATGTTTCTATAGAATGGAATGCGCATAGTATTTATTGTTCAATTAGGTTACAGTACTGTCTCTGAGCAAAATTTGTTGAAAAAGCGGTTTGTGTGCGTTTTAAAATTTAACAAATTTTTGCATGTCACTTAGAGTGTAAAAATTCTGTATAATACATACAGGAGTGCACAAAAGAATTCGAGTATATTTTCGTTTATAGAAGAAAATTGCTAAAATGGAATTTTACTTTTATGCGCTTTCTAATTAGATGCATATGTAAATACTCATATAATCCATATATACTCGTTTATATACAGCTATATATACAAATATATAGATCGCATACAGGAATATACAAAATAATTTGGGTATTTTTTCGATTATAGGTGGCAATTGCTGAAATTGGATTTTCAAATGTGTTATGTTTTATTTTAAATTATTTATATAGGCGTTACTTTCATCTTATTAAATTCTTGGTAAAGTGTTTTGCTATAGTATTCTAAATGTGCTGGAAAGTGTTCTTTAATCCATGCTTGTTTCATTTCCCAATAAAAACTGTATATCCTTACGTTTAGTTAGCCTTTATAAACAAATTACTAAGGAAAAAAAATGCAAAAGAAACCTCTTTGCTATTTGGATCCACATATGTGAATCCTATTCTTTTATTCATAAAAACTAAATTATTTGATTTTTCCTACATTTTGACTAAATTTCTTAACAGTTGAATATTTTTCGCTTTAAAAGCAAATCAATAAATTATAACACCGATACTGATTTTCCCATAAAATAGATGTTGTTTTCGTCTGAGTTTGCAAAATGCTTTCAAGTCATTGCGACCATGAAATTGAGGAAAATTCATAATTATTTAACTGAAATTCTGTAAAATAAAATGTTTTGAAGATTTGTATAACCGTTGACTTGTTTAAAGATCTCAAATTTGTGATGGTGTGAATTTAGTTTAGTGGTAATTAAATCAGTATTTTAAAGGTATTTATAATTTTAGGTCCCTATTTTTTAAACCTACATTACTGGTTCCCTAAAGTAACGGAAAGGTCTATTTTTGTCATCTATGATAAAACTTTGTGTATTTAAAATCAATGAATGACTAGTTGTTGTATTATTTTTGCTTCGGAAAACAAAGAGGATAATATACCGCACTTTTTACTTAACAACAATTTATTGACCGAAAAGACAGATTTTCATTTTATGTTGAATCGTGAAATATCGAGTATGTCTAGAATCTTCATTTACATAGACAATAATGATAATTTAAATGTTTATTATATGTTTTATTGGAGTCAATGAGTTCGAAAAAATTGAAAACTCACCGTAAAATTATTTTTTCAGACAGAATGGAAAAGACAAAGAAAGATTTTACGTTGAACCGTGAAATATCAAATATTTCTGGAATCTTCGGTTACATAAACCATAATGATAATTTAAATTTTTTTGGATGTTTTATTGGAGTCAATGACTTCGAAAAAATCGGAAACTCGCCGTAACTATATTTTTCTTTAGTACTAAAATAAATATATGAGTTTTGGAGGTTAAACATTCTTATATGTCCATCAGGATATGTATTTCTTACTTTGATTATCTGCTTTTCCGGTTCTACAAGACATCATACTTCCGCTGACACGTTCTTGGATTTCCTCCATCTGTGGTTTCCTTTTTTTTGCATTATCCAACTGTATGAAGAAACTATACAAGGCAGACTGCATATGATACACAAATGTAACTAAAATTCAGTAAATTATATAAAGTTTTATAATGCTCTGGAAATTGGTGAAAATTGGTGCGCCACAGGAAAGTGCGTAAAACCGCTTTTCTATTTTCCCCGTACGTAGTACGCACATCCTGTCTCTGTATGATTTGTCCGTACCATGTACGGACATCCATACTCCAATTATAATTTATTATTCTCACCAGTAAAATTTTACTATAAATTTTGTATTATTTTATCCAAGCATTTTTCCGATTCAATTAGGAAAAAAATTCTATCTTGAAAAACCGGTGATAAAATATTAAAAATTCTGTAAAAAGCATGTAAAAAATAGACACTATTTAAAAGTTTTTTTGGTACTTACGTATTAACGCCACTGCAGTTATCTTTTGGATTCCTTGTTGCCTTGTTTTTTGCTGATTTTTGACGCCATTTCTTAGTGTTTTAATGCTCTTTTAGGGCTTTTTAGTGCCTTTAAATGCATTTTTTGCTCATTTTTTGACGCCATTATTTTGCGCAAGTTCTGCTGCGATGGCGTTAATACGTAAGTACCATTTTTTTTTCAAAATATTAATCAGTTAAGTGATTAATACCCATCAAGATCACCATTTCATAATAGTAATTTGAAATAAAAATATATACTTATGTAAATTGCACTTTTATAAAATTATTCAGGCTTTTTTCGTTGCCAGGTTCTAAAACTATAAGTACTGGCTCTCGTATATATAAAATAATTTTGACCTTACCTCAAATGAATTGCGATGATATTCTATAAAAAAAAGAAAAAAATCAATATCATATGAATAATTCACATGCTTTAAAAAAGAATCATGTATTTTTGATTGACTCTAAATTTAACATCATAACTAGCAATGTTACATGTAAACTGATCTGGTGTTTCCTTTAAAGCATAATTAAAATAGAAAGGCGAGACATACACTCTACATCCTTTTTTATAAATTAAAGTTTAGACGTATTCATAAATTCCGGATTAAATATACGTCCTTTGCCTCTCTCCTATTCCTTTTCCCCCTAAAGTGATAATCCTCTCTACCTTTCTAGTGATAAAGTGTTCGATTTCAATAATTAACATTCTAAAGTTCTTCAAATAGAATTTTTTTTTTTTTTTTTTTAAGAGTATGAGAAAAAAAAAATGAAAATGTATATATATATATAAATATAAATAGGGAAACAAACCTGAAAAATTTTCATCATTTATTTCGCTTTTTCTTCAACGCATGTGACTTAATCTCGTTTCCAGATCATCACCTCAATCGTTAAACATAAAGCGATAGGATTATAAGAGGAAAAATTCTGATGATTAAAGATATATATATACATTTAAATATTCCCAGTTGAAAATCTTTTGAAACAATTTCACGTGTGTTCATAGTATAAACTTACTTGTCAATAAAAAATTAGCACTATGCATCAATTATAAAATACACGAGTACGGATTAAAATATGAATTCTACTGAGATTTTGTCAGGTCGCAGTAATGCCGTTGTAAGTTAAAGGAAGAAATATGCAGTAGAATCTCGTTTAACCGAGGTTTCTGTTGACCAAATCGATAACAAAATCTTTTTTTTTTTTTTTTTTTTGAATAAATTTTGAAAAAGACAACGCTTTTTTTGTTCACTTTCCGTGCTAAAATCTCTTTTAGAGATCTGCACGGTTCCCTGCCCTGCAAAATTAAGGTTTTTTAACAGACCAGGCCAATGAATAAAATAAATGCGTCAGATAACAATAGGAAAAAATAATATTCATTTTTACGGGCGGAAATTTACTTCGGCGGTAATAGTTCCGCCAATTGTGACAACCAACACAACCTACTGTTTGTGTCAGTAGCACTCTCACATTTGCAAAACGCTGGTTGAGCCATTCCTGAATCCCACAGTGTCAAGAGCATCAGAACTGCTCCGATCAACAAACGCAGAACGTTTTGACACATTTACAAATTCATTTTTCACCTGAAAGATATAAAATTGGAATGTCTGACTATAGAAGCGATTTCGAATAGAATTTAGTTTTCTATTTTAAGATAATTAAATTACCTATCCAGTTCTAAACTATTTAGATCACGTTATCATCCGTTTTTCCCCTGCTTTTCGACCGTTTTTTCTGCTTTCGTCAGGAAATGTGCTCAAAAACGTCAACTTTGAAGGCTTGTTACAAAATACCTATTGCGTTAAAAAAAAAAAAAAAAAAAAAAAAAAAAAAAAAAAAAAAAAAAAAAACAGAAAATTGAGTGCAATTAGACAGTTTCTGAATAACACCTTTCTGCTAATTTAATTAAAAAATAAATTTAAGCAAAAATAAATTAAAGCATATGTCACAAAGTTGCCCTATTTGATTTAAGAACACCCTTAACACTTCATACCCCACCACCAAGAAAGAAAGAAAAAAAAAAAAAACCTCTGCTTTGAGACCGTGCATTCACTTCACTCAGAATATGATAGAAAGAATAGCTTATAAGTTTATAAAGGAACCTAAAACTTTAAATTAAAGTTTTGAAATAAATATTATTGATGGATGAGTTTTAAATTAAGGGGAATAAAAATAAATAATAGATATCATTAAAAAGTCGGGAAATATTGAATGTGCCGAAAAAATAGAATAATTTAAGGAATATCACAAAATGATTTTTTATGTAACATATGTATATATGTAACCATTATAAACGAATACAAATTATCATCAACAAACGTGAATGTACAAATTATAAATGAATATATATAAAATGATAGTTAAATATATTAATGAAGAGAACAATGTTACGTTCTTTAATGCGAAATTTTATAGTAACATTTATTGTTACTTTACTGGTCTTATCTATGTGTGAAAATGCAACTGTACGAATCATAGACACTTAGTTGAAACTTATTAAAAATTGAGATGAAATTTCGTTTTGGGTTTTTATACTGTTAAATTAAATCTTTGAGGAGAGTCTAACACCATATTTTTATGTTAAAGAAAGTAAGCATACATTCATAAATCCTTGTTTAATCCTCCTATTCAAAACATAGATATCAGAGTAATAATCCTCTGTTTCCTTCTAGTGATAAAAAGTTCAATTTCACTAATAAACACTCTTAATTTCTTCAGGAAGAAAAATAGCATTTTTTAGAAGCTTTCAATAATGGATATATTTAGAGAGCCAAGAAGATACTGAAGAAATAAATAACCAAGCATATTTGAATAATTTTTATCATTTATTCATTGACTACCTCGCCGCATCTGGATTAAACTCAATTCCAGATTATCACCTACGATTTTTAAATAAAAAGCAACAGTATTGAAAAGAAGGAAAAGAAAATAGCTGTGATTAAAAAAAATATATTTAAGAAAATCCCTCCATTCAAAAATCTTTTAGAATGATCCTGTTTTCTCCCTTATTCTTGTGATAATCTTTTCGACTCTATTAATGCTTCCAAAGTGCTTATTATATGTGTAGCTAGGATCAATAATGTGTTTTAAAATAGAGTTAATATATCAATTTATCACTATAATAAATATATAAGCTCTGAAAATAATTCTTACAAGAAAAAAGAAAATAATAATTTATCAGATTGTATTTACTTGTCATTTTGGATAAGACTAATAAATACTTTTTTCTTTAGTTTTAAATCACATGCATACCTAAAATCCCATACTTAATATATTATCTCCTTAATTATGCATATATTTGTTCGTACATACACATATATTGTGCCAAAATCTTGCAGAAATTAAAAAAATTTTGTGTAAGATTTCTTACATGCATTCAAAGCTTTACACTTTCATTTAAAACTATCGATTTACAACATTTTGAAATTATTTCGAGTCAGATATAAGCAAAAACATTTATAAATGTATATTAATGTAGTAAATACATTTTTTATTGACAATTTTTATTCTAGTTTATTTTGTGAGTCTGCGCGAATGTGTAAAATGCAGTCATACAAAACACAGATTTCGAGTTGAAACTTCTAAAAATTTGATCAGAAGCTTTCCCCATATTAAATTTAAGTAACCACTATAACACCATTTTTTTTACTTTATGAAAATAACAGCGCAATCGCATAAACATAAATTTTCTTTTAATCCCCCCTACTCAAAAAAAAAAAAAAAAAGAAAAAAAAAAGTGATAATTTATCTTTTTTTAGTGATAAAATGTTCATTTTCACTAATAAATATTCTGAAAAGCTTTAAATAACTAATTTAAATAGCAAGACATGAAAAAAAAATAACTAAAGAAATACATCATGAAATATTATTTGAATAATTTTTATCATTTATTCATTGTCGATTTCATCGCATTTGGCTTAATCTCATTTCCAGATCATCACCTACGATCGTTAAATAAAAATCAACAGTACTGAAAAGGAGGGGGGGGGGGGAAGTAGCTGTGATCTAAAAAATATTTAAAAATTTCCCTCCATTCAAAAATCCTTTGGAATAATCGTCTTTCCTCCCCCACTCTTGTGATAATCTCCCTTCGACTCTATCAATGCTTCCACAGCGTTTTTTATAGGAGTAGTTGGGATGCATCTAGTAAAACTGTCTTTAAATAGAGTTAGTCTACCAGCTGAAGAAATGTGCTACGGCTGGAGAAAATTCTAAAACGAGAATGATAGAATATTGTTTCATATTATAAATATTTTCTTTTGAAACTAATCTTGTGAAATCGTAGTTGCTGTCAATGTTTGAGAATATGAAACAAATAACAAAAAGTTGATAAAAAAATAAATAATCAAACATATTTAAATAAATTTTATTGTTTATTCAATGTCTACCTCGCTTATTCTCATTTCCAGATCATCACCTACGATCGTTAAATAAAAAGCAACAATACTGAAAAGGAGGGAGGGGGGGGGGGGGGGGAGGAAGTAGCTTTGATCTAAAAAATATTTAAAAAATTCCCTCCATTCAAAAATCCTTTGGAATAATCGTCTTTCCTCCCCTACTCTTATGATAATCTCTCTTCGACTCTATCAATGCTTCCACAGCGTTTGTTATAGGAGTAGTTGGGATCCATCTAGAATACTGTCTTTAAATAGAGTTAGTCTACCAGTTTATCAATGCAGATAAAGAATATGCTACTATCGGAGAAAATTCTAAAAAGCGAATGAAAGGATAGATTCATACGTTTTTATATTGTTTCGTATTACAAATATTTTATTTTGATATTAATCTTGGGAAATCGTCGTTGCTTTTAATATTTGAGGATACGAAATGAGTAATAAGAAGTTGAAGATATAAAAAAAATTCTTATGCTCTGATTTCACTTACGCGAAGGATTAGTTAAGATAAGTAAACAGTTCTTAAGTTTTATACTGTTTTCATTTTAAATATTCTTCAAAATCCTTTCCTTGTGAGTACCTCTGTTAAAAGCAAACATGAAAGGCTCCAAAAAGTGAAATTCCGTATTTTTCAAAGTCCGTTAATGAAAAATCATTATAATTGGACAACTTTAAAAAACGGCTATGGAAATGTCTTTTAAGTAACTTCCTTTCACATTTTTTCCATTCTTAGGACTGACATATGTAATAGTATACATTTTAGTATATAAAAAAAAATGGTAAAACTTGACCCTTTTTTTTTTTTTTTTTTTTTTTTTTTAAGTTTTATATAAGAAGTTGAAAATTTTTTGTTTGTTAAAAGTTTATTTAAAAATTACATTTTTACTTTAAAAATTTTTATTTTTTGCAAAATCGGTTCAAAGTTATGCATAGAAGTACTCATAGAAACTATTACATACAAAACACTGTATGTACAAATGGAATCAGAGAAAAAGAAGAGGGGGGACGTCAGTCTTTTCGAGGAGAACAGAGAACAAAGTAAGCAATTTTTTTTTACCCCTTCAGAGAATCTGAAGATAAAGAGAGAATTTCATTTCGGAAATATATATTCGTGGAATTTTCGTATGATGGATGAAATCTTCTTAGGATCTAGAAACACTCGCTTTCCATTTGTTGGCGATTTTATTATTTTAAGATTAGTAAATAGTAATTTAACTGTTAACTTTCATAACATCAAGTCAAATTTATCCTACAGCCAATAGCGATATTTCACTTCAAACATTTTGGAGGAAAGAAAATATGGTCTTTGGTCGATCCGGTTAATTGGATAACCCAGTTAATTGGTTTCCGGATAACCGTTCCTCTACTGTATTTGGGAACTTTTCCGAAAATCAATGGCATCAAAAGAAATCTAGTTCGGAAGAGTTTATTATATATTTTCATTCCTGGTTATATTAAATAATTGTAAATTAAAAAAATATATATTCTTTTTACTCAGAAGTTTGAAAAAAAAAACATAAAAAAAATGTTTTCATATTTAAAAAAAAAAAAAATCTGTAATACATAAATATTTGAATAAGAAATTTCCGACTGAAAAATTGTCATGTGAAGGTGTTATGAAAAGATGCGAATCCATAAAATTACAATTCAAAGATCTATAAATAAAATTTAATCCGCTAAAAATCTATATATAAGTATTAAAGTATTTATAGTGATTCATGAGTATTAAATTATTTTGAGGTTTTAAAGTGCATTAAAAAGAAATAAAAATGAAAAATACTTACACTTTATAAGTGAATTTTTAAATGAAATAGAATTAATACCTAACATAAATGATAAAGAAACAAATTTAAAAACACATTCAATTGTGGATAATTTAACCTTTTGTGATTTAACAATTTCGACTTCAAAAATATTTATTAAGATATTAGAATACATCGTTTTAAACAAGTAAGAAACAATTGCAAAAAATTTATAATCTGAACTGAAAAAATACTGATAAAGAAAATGTCTTTTGTAAAAGATACTGAGTCATTAAAAAAAATACATTCATGAAATAAAAATTCCTAATTTTAATTTGATGATTTAAATATCTTAATCACCTTTCTTAATTTTCCTTGTATAAGTATTAAATATCTTGAGGTTTTAAAGCGCATTTAAAAGAAGGGGAGAAAAAGAAAATGCTTAACATCGCATAAGTGGATTTGTAAATTGAAAAAATGATTGCCTTACATAAATGTTCTAAGAACCAAATTAAAAAAACACATTTAATTATGGAAAACTTAATGAACATACCATTCTATAATTGGGATTAGGCTTAATTCTCTTTCTCGCTCAAAGCATCACTTTGTTCTTATAGCAATTGCAATTTAAGAGGGGAATCCGTTTAAATGTCGTACAATAAAGTAGATGATTTAGGATTTTTTTTATGTGTTTCAGATACAAACTGTTGAGGTTTTTTGAAGCCTATTAATTCATATTTGCAGAGTTAGTATGTTTAGTTATATTGTATTATATTAAAAAAAAAAAAAAAAAAGGAGTAGAATTTTGTATTTTGTTTTTGGTATTCATGTAAATGAGTGTATCTTAAAAATGCAGTTTCAACTCGTCTTACATAAACTATTCAAAACAGGAAAATGACAGGAAAAAATAAACAAATAAGTAAGTAAATAAATATAAAATAAGTAAAGAAATATAAAATAAGTATAGAAATATTTGTAACTTCACTTGCATTCCGACGAATATTCTCGATGCTTCTTCATGCGTGGCTGTAAGATGAACTCTGATTTTGAAATTAAAAGATAATGAAGCTAGAACACTTTAAAAAATACGACATAGTAAAAAAAAAAAAAAAAAAAAAAAAAAAAAAAAAAAAAAAATTAATCTGAAAAATATTTTATTTAAAAAACAATAATAAAAACAATTTCTGCTTTTTTTTATTCGTCATGTAAATAGTTAAACAAAAATATTCTTAATCTTTTTAACTGGGAAAAAAGGAAAACGAGAAGATTCACGCGGAATAAACACAGATTAGCGTTTTGGTGATTTGACACCTTACACTTACTGAATAATATGACTCCTTGAAGACATTCACTTAGGGATGAGATTTCCGCTTTTTTGCACACCAGTAAAATCTTAGAAAAAATGCTACATTATTTAATCGGAACATTTTTGTGATTTAAAATACCAACATTTTCTCTAAGATTTTACTGGTGTCCAAAAAAGCGGAAATCTCATCCCTGTTCACTAATGGATTTCTAGTTTGAGGTTGGATTTGGAGTAGTTATGTTTGTTTCAAAGAGAAACAAAATGGCCAGCTTGGTATTTTTTTTTTTTTTAAATCTTAAAGTAAGTCGAAAGCGATTTAGGACTTTTTCTAACGGAAATACTTAATTGATAGATACGGATGACAGGATGATTGATGGTTCGGTGAATCCGGAAAACATGGACTACAACAGCATCTTCTTTCGACTGTATAAAATAGATGATTTGACGAATAAAAGAATTTTATAGAATATTCGACGATGTATTGTGTATTAAAGCTCTATCAAAGATCACTGTTTGCGAAAACTATAAGCATAGAAGCAATTTCACTCTTTTTAAAAATGTTTCAATGTTAAAAAATTAATTCATTCTAAAAATAATCACAGAATATAAAATAAAAAGTGGTAATTAAAAAAAATGTCCGCTGTAAATTATACTGAGACATTAAAAAAACACGTTCATGAAGTAAAAATTCTAATTTTAATTTAATGATATAAATATCCTAATCACCTTTTTGAATTTTCTTTTTATAAGTATTAAATATCTTGAGGTTTTAAAGCGCATTTAAAAGAAGGGGAGAAAAAGAAAATGCTTAACATCGTATAAGTGGATTTGTAAATTGAAAAAAATGATTGCTTTACCAGGGGCGGATTTATGAAGTAAGGCGCCCCTCTCACCGGAACTTTTTGGGGCCCTGCCATCTTGAAAAATTATGCACTCTTCTTTTTTAAAAATAATACACACTCAAAACTAAATTACAATAATTACCGTATATCTCGGCGTATAACACGCCCTGCCGTATAACACGCACCACTAATTTGAGAGTACATATTTTTATTTCAAGCATATACTGGCGTAAAACATGCATCAATTTTTTCCCACGAAAAGAAACTAAAAAAAAAACTTTCTTCCCACTTCAGATAAATGCGTCTTTTCTTTGCGATCTGTAAAACCAATTGTTTAGACCCCCATCGAGTACCCGGGATTAAAAAATGAATAAAAGAATCCAATACAGATTTGGCAGTAATTCCAAATGGATTGATTTCGTTAGTTCAACCACTAGATGTTTCAATAAACAAACCTTTCAAAGAAAGTTTAAGACGGCAATGGAACACATGGATGCTAGAAGGAGAAAAATCCTTTATAAAAGGTGGTAATATGCTGCATGCGACTTTATCACAAATATGTGAATGGATTATAACATCATCGGATGAAATCCAACCGGAAATAACTGTCAAATCATTTTCAAAATGTGGAATTTCCAAAGCAAATGTCGGTACCGAGGATGACTATTTATGGCTAGATGAAAACGACACTGGTGATAAAATACATGAAAGTGAGAATGGGGAAGAATATGACATTCCCGAAAGTATAAATGAGGACGAGTACAATGAAGATTTCATGGGATCTCATAAGATTAAGTTTTTTAGAAAATATGTACTGTAAGTTATGCAAATATATAAATGCATTTATATAATTTTAAAAATTTGGAATGTTTTATTCTTATGATTTTACTTGAACCATTTTATATTCGGCGTATAACACGCACACGGAAAAATGAAGTGATTTTTCATAGTTAAAAGTGCATGTTATACGCCGGGATATACGGTATTTACAAATTAATTTAAATGTATTCAAATCGTTAAAGGTTAGATGCACAAATTCATTTGATGTTCAAATTACATCAGAATTTTACATGAACTTATATACTGTGGCGGATAAATGTGCTTTAATTATGTATCGTATTTTCCTCTCCATTTTTCAATAAAGTTGAAAAGTGATTATGCATTCGGTTTGTCCGTCCGTTCTGGCCGTCTGTCCAGGCTGTAATTTCCGTAAATATACTCGGATTTTCATGCAATTGATAGAGATTATTTAGAGTCACCAAAGCATGTTTGGTATTGCATATGAAATATGTAAATTAGTGGCTCATTTACAAGGGCACTCAAAAGAATTCGATTACATTATGGTACATAAGGAAGAATCGTTTGCAGAGAATTTTAATGATATTGCGCACTCTCAGAAATGGATACTCAGATTTCAGGAAATTTTCTTCGTTTTTGACGAAACCGTTTCCTGGGAAATGCTCCGAGCGAATATTTCGTCAGAAAGACGAAATGAGTTTCTTTGCTTATTTGACGATAGTAATTTCTTAAAAAGTTTCGTCAAAACAGCGCTGGTGATGCCATCTATCGAAAAATTTAGAAGCACCCGTAATTTTTGACAGTGGGGGAAAAAAAGCGTCATCGAGGGGATTCGAACTAACAACCTTCGGTATGACAGCGCGCTGTCTTATCCATTACGCCGTAGGGACCTTGAATAATTCTGTTTCGAAAGAGATATAATGGATTTGACTGCGTGTTTATATTTTTTAAAGTAGTTTGTAATTTTATCCATGTTGTTATATATCTTTTAAGTTTTAATAAATAAGGCTAATTTATTGTTATGGTTTTCTTCTGGTTAACGAATAATTATAATATGTCTTAATTAATATAATTTATTAGAGAAATTTTCTTTCCTCAATGAATGGTCAAAATATGGCCTGGTTAATTTATTGCTCTGAAATAACGAATTTTGATGTGCATATTGGGAAGTTTTTTATATGCTATAAGATAATTTATAAGATAAAGCTAAGATTTTAACACTACTCTTTATAAAAGGGTGAGGGATGAGTTATGTACGTTTTCATTTGATTTATTTCTTGGATGGATAGAAGAGATACTAGAATTTTGAAATGTAAGTGACCAAATTTTCTTTTAGAACGATTTTGCATAACACAACAAGTTAGTTCTTTCCGAATTAAACCATACCGAATATCAACAGCAACAATAAATAAACAAACATTTCTAAAAATGTTAACAGCTAAAAAATAACTATTTCAGAAACAATAACTTTCCATATTTCAGTATTTTTTGAAAAGCGCTAAGAAGTACTGTTTTAAAATAAATTATTACAAGACTGACATAAACAACCAAATATCTACTTGCTAAAATCGCAAGAATTGCGGAAATAAGTAGTGCGTCCTTTGACAAACAACTTACCACAACTGTTTCTTTAAAGTGCATTGAATCTGGCCATGATTGACACAACTGTTTCGTCAAATATTTGAGGGTTTATGTTTCGTTAAAAGTCATGTGATTTTGATACAAAATTATCGTCAAAAACGACGAAATATAGCCCAAGGATTCCTGTATCGTTAAAATTGAGAGTTTTATTTCTGAGAGTGCGCTATTTCAAATATACTGAAACTGGTATAAATTATTGAATTTCACTACGATCACATTAAAACAGAGCATTAATAGATTTTTTTATTCATTTACAAATACACACAAAAGAAATCGGTTACAGTACTACAATTAAGCATAGCTATGAAATAATCATAAGAATAAAACTTTGAAGAAATGTGCAAAAATTGGGAGAAATTACTTTAAACAGGGCAGGTTCCTCCTAGCAAAAATATGAGGGTGTTGGTCCAGAGAGAGGAGTCTAAGACTCAACTTTAATGTTTTGCACTAAAAGTGCAAGAAAATTAGGATGTGAAAAAGGCATGCCGCACAAAAAGTTGTGGAGAGGTCCCGGATCAGGCTCTATGTGATCCTAGGGTGTTCAGGATTTTAACTGAAATGTAAAAAAGGAAGAATAACTAACTGAAGAAGGATTCCAGAAATGAAGATAGGGAATGAAGAAGGGAGTCAAGAAGAAAAAAATGAAGAGGGAGCCAATTATTAACAATTTATGTGTAAAAAAATATCAAGGGTCGATACTGAGCTCCAAAGTGCCCATGTAGTTACGTTATAAAGATAATTTTTAGTAGTTTTTAAAGCAATCGGAGGACACTAGAACTATGATAAAGGCATTGCATGCAGTTTGGATCATTTTTAAAATCGTTGCACTATGTACCTCAAGAAAGCGATTAATATTTGAAACTGGTGGTAGCTAAAGTCTGAAAAATGTTTAGCTGGAGGACATATGAAGTTGTTAGTGAAATAAATAGTGCATCTGCCCATTTTTAAGGGAGCTATAAGAGAAAACCAAAGGGGGGGGGGGACTGATCGTTATGAGCAGGTTCCTAACATGAAAACTTGTTAAATAGTTTTAGTTCTTTTCACTTTAGGTCTTCAATTAGTCAAAATTAAGTACAGGTAAAAATTAATCATTAAAATCAAATATTGAAGAAATGGGCAATAAAAGGGAAATGCTTAAAATAGGCCTCTAGGGTACCAATAAAAATATGCGGGTGTTGGTCCAAAGAGAGGCGTCCAAGACAACTTTAAAATTTTGCAGTGAGAATGCGAGAAAATATGGAGGTGAAAAAGTCCCGCACATAAAGTTCAAGGTTCCTTTCATGATTCTAGGGTACCTGGATTTTAACTGGAATCTAGAAACGGGAGAATAGCTAAATGGTAAAGGATTTCGAAAATGAAGTTCGAAGAAGAAGTTTTAAAAAGAAGTTAAGAGGGAGTAATTTTTAACAATTTAGGATGCAACAACTGCAACGGGCTCAGTACCGGGCCCCAAGTTACCATAGGCTTAATTGGCACGTCGTTTGATATAAAAGTATTGTTATTGTAAATAGTCTTTAAATTAATCGGAGCATGCTAAAACTATGTTAAAGAAAATCGCATGCAATTTTGATCATTTTCTAAAAAGCTGCAGCAAAGGCCCCAATGAAGGCAAATAATATTCAAAATTGGTGCTAGCTAAAGTCTGAAAATGTTTTTGTTGTTCATAAAGTAGTTAAAGGACCTAATAAATTGGTTTTTAAAAAGCTCGTGAATTAGACCATTTTTAAGTAAGCTATAAAAAAGGGGATCAAAAGGGGCCAGTAAATAATCAAAAACAGGGTCCTAACATGAAAACATATTAAAAAGTCTTAGTACTTAATGCTTTAGATCTACAATTAGTCAAAATTATATTAATCGGAAAACGCTAGAACAATGTTAAAAAAAATGCATGCAATTTGAATCATTTTTAATGAAATTATAGCAAGGACCCCAAGAAAGCAAATAATATTAAAAATTGGTGATAGCTAAAGTCTGAGAAATTTTTTGTTGTTCATGTGTTAGGTGGAACACTTAAGAAGTCGTTAAGGAAAAACATACTATCGGATTATTTTAAAGAAAGTTATAATAGTGACCTGAAAAGGGACCAACTGATTATTAAAAATTAGAGACCTAATATGAAAATATGTTAAACAGTCTTAATACTTCGCGCATTAGATCTTTAATTAATCAAAGCTAATCCAGGGTATTAATCACACTAGTTTACGCAATTTATATACTTTTGTCGAAATGTGTATTTTTTCATAGATTATAGTGTACTGAGTACTGAAAAATTATTGTAAAAAAACTGTGACGTCTAGTTTAAATTAATGTTTATTAAATTCTTTAGAGAATAATAACATGAAATATAAAAATTAAAAATGAGAAATGATGGATTTTATTCATCTTTTTGTAGTTTTCTTGATTTGCTTTGCTTAAAATAAATCAGCAGTAGTTCCCCTAACATACTTTTGTACTAAAATCCTTTGTGTCTGTCTTCAAGAAGTTTAAGATCTTGGTGAAAACGCTCACCTTGCTGGTAACTCGCGGCGCCCAAAGTTTTCAGGAAAAAATCTGGTGTGAATGGAGAAAATGTATCTTCACAGACATGTTCACACTTATTGCATGATAGATTTTAATAATACAGCAATATATTTTCATAATTTTCATTTTTATGATTTCTAAAAATCCATGGACGACCATTGTTTGGCCATATAGATATTATGAGATAAAGGCTTTGTCCCAATCTGCTGCATATCCTAATGTGCTCCATTCTCTCCTTCCAAATTTTCGCTGTTTTTTTCTTTTTTAACTTTAAAATTTACGATTTACAAAAAATCTTTAAGTGTTAGTAAGAAATGAAGGTCAATATCGGATTCAGCGGTACAGAATACATAAAAGTAAATTATTAAAACCTAAAACACATCATAACCCAAGTTTTTTCAGACCAATGTTATCAAGTAACATTTTAAAATATGTATTATCTTGTAAAGAATTGAAGTTGCTAATTTTCATCATTTTATTTAACAAAAATTCTGTTTCTTTTTTCTTTTTATATGTTTATTACAAATTGTATATTTTGAATTAATATGTCAAAATGATTAAAGATTTCAAGTTTACATTGCAATATTTGTTTTACTCTCAACCATTTTTTTAATGTATCTGACAAAATTATTTTTCTGCTTAATTTATGAATGACCTCTAATTTGTAGCAAAAAACATGCTCCAACTTTAAACAACTATTATTCGGTTAATTTTAATCTATGAATAATGAGACTTTTTGTCTAGTCAGTGTGACGAGAAAATTTTACTAGGTACAACTTATAGGGCCGTGAGACCGTATAATAAATTTAAATTTTGTAATTTTTTAAGAAATGTTTTTATTCAATGTTTTTATCCAGATCACTTGTAAAATATTTCTTTATCTAGTTTAAAACATTTTTCTAACTGGAACTACATGTGTATGACTAAAGATTTAGGAGTTAGCCATTGGACACTGTTAAGAGTGGACAGACAATCTGTATAGAAAAAAGTAAAAAAAAATGTGACATGATAGTTTTTTTTTTCATATACCGCCTTAGCAAGAAGTAGTATAATACGAAAATAGGTGTTTCATCAAAAGTTTATAAGAAATGTTTAAATTTGTATTCTAGTGTTATTGGTACAAATAATATTTCAAACAAATACACAAAAAATGGGTAAATGTTTAAAAAAGGTCCTAGGGCCCTATTTAAAATATCAAGGTGTTGATCTCAGGAAAAGATTTCAAGAATCAACTTTAAAATTATGTACTGAGAAGGCGAGGAAATTAAGGGGTAAAAAACGTCAGGGAAACCTGGACCGGGCTCTTCGACACCATAGAGGGCCCCAGGATTTAAACTGGAATGTAGAAACATGAAAATAACTGAAATGGAAAAAGAATCCCAAAAATTAAGATCGGATTAAAAGAAAAGCAATTTATTAACAATTTATTTGCAGAAAAACTTCAAGAGGCCCAATATAGAGCCCCTAGGAGCCAGGATTTAACAGGGGGTTAAAAGACGAGAATAATTAAATGGAGAAAGGTCTCTGAAAACAACGAATACTGGATAGAAAGAGGCCAGTTATTAACAATTTTGTGCATAAAATCTTATATGGGCCCCAACCCTTAAAATATTAAAAATCTGAGCCTAGAGTGCATTAGGACCTGTCTTCGACTAGTCTCACCTAAATTCTCAGACTTCTATGTGTGGTATATTTTGCTAGCCATCGCACATAGATAAAACGAAACTTTGTTCTATTAGTACAGATTTAGGACACAAAAACTTCATTGGTAGTGTAGTGTACCCGGCCAAGAACTGAAATATACAAAGGGAGACAAAAAAAGGAAGAAAGGGCCCCCAAACCGAATAAGATCAGATACAAAGGGGGGAGTTATTAAAAGTTTAAGGCATAAGAACTTGAAAAGGTCTGAGGGGCCCGGGTCTAAAGAAATTAAAATGATCTCCAAGTGCACTAGGAACTGGCTTAGACTACACCCAAATTTTTAGACTTCAACGTGCGATACATTTTGCTAGCCATCGCACACAGAGTAAAAATACATTTAAAAAATCAGTTTTATGAAAACTCCATTCCAAATGTGGGGCCTCTTAAAGTCAAGGGCCCCCAAGTGATGGTCCATGATTTAATCAGCCCCTCAATCTGTATAATTAAATCGTTATAGAAGGTCTCTAACAGGCTTCTTTTTGGCTCAGACCCAAGTTTCCTTTGAATTCCACCCCTTGCCTCCATTGTTCTAATAATTCATAACGAAAAAAAAAAAAAAAAAAAAAAAAGATAAGGGAAAACTAAAATCCCTCCGGTAGTAGCAAATGACAGAAAAACAATATTTATTACATGAAAACGGTATAATATTAACTGAAAAATTAAAAAGGGAACATTAAGAAAATTCTTTTTATCAAAACTTCACATTTTTCTAAACTCAAAAGAAGATTTGGGGCCCTTTGGATGCGGGGCCCCTCGCGATTGCGACCATCGCGACCCCTTAAATCCGCCCCTGTGCTTTACATAAATATTTTAAACGCAATTTAAAAAGCACATTTAATTATGGAAAACTTAATGAACATACCATTCTATAATTATGATTAGGCTTAAATCTCTTTTCCGCTCGAAGCATCTCTTTGTACTTATTGCAATTGCAATTTAAGAGGAAGAATCCGTTTGAACGTCGTGTAATAAAGATCATGATTTAGGAATTTTTAATGGGCTTCTGAAACAAGCTGCTGGGGTTTTTTGAAGCCTATTAAGTTATATTTGCAGAGTTAGTACATTTAGTTACATTGTTTAACAACAACAACAACAACAGTAATAATAATAGGAGAGATATAGTAGAATTTTGTATTTCGTCTTTGGCGTCCACGTAATTGAGTGCGTCTTGAAAATGCAGTTTCAGCTTGCTTTACATCGGCTATTTTTAATAGAAAAAAATAAACAAATAAACAAGTAAATAAATAAATATTTATACTATTGTGGGAAATATTGGTAGCTTCACTAGTATTCTGACTGAATATTCTCGACGCTTCATCGCGCGTGGCTGTAAGAGGAACTCTGTTTTCGAGATCAAAAGGTAACGAAGCTATGTGAATAAAAATTGGAGAAAAAGAAAATTAGAACGTTTCAAATAATACAAAGGCAATTTGCGAATGCAATTTCAGCTCATTTTACATCGACTATTTCTAACAGAAAAAAAAATCAGCAAATAAATAAGTAAATAATTGAATGCTAATACTATTGTGAGAAATATTCGTAGCTCCACTTGCATTCCGACTGAATATTCTTGACATTTCATTGCACGTGGCTGTAAGAGGAATTCTGTTTTCAAGATTAAAAGGTAATGAAGCTGTGTGAAGAAAAAAAGGAAGAAAAAGTTAAAAGAGCGTTTAAAAAAATACGACAGCTAGTGTTGACAACACGGAATAATCTTTCGACGGTATAAAATAGAAGATTTGACAAATGTAAGACCTTTCTAGAATATTCGACAATGTATTGCGTATAAATTTAAAGATTCCTGTGTTTGTTAAACTTTGTAGAAGGAGATTTTAGTTGTATTTTCGTTTGTCTCTGTCTATTTGTCTTCAATAAATGTAGTGTTCGTCTTTACAAGTTCGAGTTATCATCTCAAATATGTAGTCTCGAACCTCATAAGATTATTCTGCAGCATAAGTGTACGTTGTAAATATATGATAAATATTTCTTAATCCATTAACCGGCCAAACTATAACATTGGAATTTTCAACTTTTTAGCTAAACGTCCTGGGCTACCACAAAATGTGAAAATTATTTTTCACTTTATATGATCTTAGAATTGTACGTCTTTAAGGGGATCTAGGACATAAAAATCTTCAAATTTTCTATAAAAAAATACTGCATAAAAAAAGTTCTAAGTTTTTTAAAGCTTAAACTGACGTTTAAATCATGTTTCTATAGAAGAGGAAACATTATTTTTTTCATTTCAGTTTGTTTTCAAAATCTAGCTTTCAAAAAATGTTTGTTAATAAATGACTTCAAGTGAAAATACGTTTTTCTTCATGATGGATTTTTTTCACTATTTTTCGTATTTGAATTGTTATAACTCAATAATTGTTAAAGATAAATGTTAAAACTTGGAATATTATTTTTCGATTGTTTTACTTTAGTTTTAATTCAGAAAATTAAAAAAAAATTACTTTTGAAAATTTGATTTTTTAAAATAAAAGTTACATCTGTTTTTCAAATTTTTATTTAAATGTTTTTATTTTTTTAAATTGATATTTCTAAAAATGCTCTAACAGAATTAAAATTTAGACATTTCTGTTTATTTAAATGTGAAAAAAATTGATATTTTAAAAATAATTTTTTGAGTTATAATGGTTTTAAATTACCCTTTTTTTAAATAAATTTTAATTAAAAAAAGCTATCAGAAGTTTTATCATGTGATCTTGATTATAAATGATGTGGTTAAGGCTCACACACACGCAATAATAATAATAATAATAATAATAATAATAATAAATAAAAAATAAACCTCAATAAATAAAAACTATTTTTAAAAGGTGTCCAGGACTCCCTTAATTAAGACCAATTTTTTTATTGAAAAATAGTGGTGAATATGTAAATAACTTAGATATGTGCATTTATTTTTATCTTTGCTTGATCACGACACCAGAAGGTAATGGTTTAATTTAGGAAAATATAAAGTAATCATGGTAGGAAAGATACAAAGCTATTCCAAATTACCACCAATTTCTAAAAGTGTTTTCTATCTATCGAAATCATTATTTTGCGAGATTAAAAAAACATGTTTAGTAATAAAAATTATTATTATTATTATTATTATTATTTGCCTTTGATTTACAGAAACGTTTTCAAATAGTTTTTATAGGGTTTTAATCAGTTCCCGCAACCTTGTACATAGGTTTTTCGAATACTGCCAATTTTCAAAAAACACTTTCATGTTCAAAAAAACGTATTTTACTGACAAACATGATAAATTCGCAACATGACATTAACATTAACATTTATATTAATTTGTTACTGTTGCATGCATAAATTTTGTTACGCAGCTGAAAATGTTTAATTATAAACTAATAGCATCCTAGAAACCGATATTCCAGTTTCATAAAACTGATTAATATCTATAAAAACTACTTGGAAACATTTCTGAAAATCAGCATTGACACCAAATGAAACTTTCTTTTTATAGCTGCTTACATAAATTTCAGAAATATATTGTGTATTGAGATTTCTAAGGGTAAAGCACACTTTTCGAAATGATGGGTAACGTGGAAAACATATTATATATTTTTTTCATGGTTACATTATATTTTCGAGGATTAAAAATCATTTTTCTTTTTCACAGTGTTGATTCTTTTTAACTTCAATATTTGTGAAAATACTGCATAAAAAAATCATTCTCATCTATAAAAACTGCATATTTGTCTCTATAACTTTAATAATTAAAAAAAAAATCTTTTTGAACTATGCTATAAGAATTATAAATTACCTAAGAATTAAAAAAATATCTCTTTCCCAAAAGTTTTTAAATGGGTGATCTCCCTTTAAAAAAGAAACTAATATACCCGTTCGTCAGATGGAGTGGTGGCTCTAGCAACTTGAGGTGACTCAACGTTTTTTTTTTTTTTTTTTTTTTTTTTTTTTTTTTTCCTTCCTTTCTTAAGTTTTGATAGTAATTTGAAAATATAATTATTTTAAAAATTTTTTAACGACTGTCAATTTTTTTTTCTGGCGCTGTATTATTATTAAAAATTGACGGGACTTCTGCAGAATTAGTGTATTATTAGTATTAAAGTAGCCGTTGTTTTTACTAAGTAATTATATGAATGATATTTTGGTATATATGTATGGATTGTTATGAAATCTGATACAAATAAGCACATATGTATTTTTTAAAATGTTCTACTTTTAGGTAAGAATTATTTCATAAACTATTAAAAAAATCAATTATAACAAAAATATTTATAACTAAAAATCTTATCATTACAAATATTGAAAATTAGGTCATTTTAAATACACAAATATGTTTAATAGTTACATCAAATTTTATAACAATCCACACATAACGTTCTTAAGGTATCATGCGCGCAATGACTTAAAAAATAATAAAAAAGAGTAATCATAAATTAAAAATTACCAAATTAAGTGAAAGGCTAGACAGTTTCTAATGGTATTTTATTAAAAATCCCGATCTGTTTAATCAGTAGTAAAAATTTTATGCATAAAATAATTTTATAGATAGACTAATTCAAACTTTACACATTTTTGTTGATATTCGCCGTGTTTAAAAGGTATAATTTTTTTAAAATTAACTTATTCATATGCCAAGTTTCTAAGATAGATTAAAAAAAATAATTTTATGCTTGATTTTTTGTTTTGTTTTTGGCGCAGCGTCTCTCGAAAGGGATCTTATTCCAGTAAACTGAAATTAACCAATTAATCAACTTGCGCAGTTTAAAAAATTACAAAAGCCTTTCTAAATTTAAAAAGAAAAATGTGACATTGTAACTAAACAAGGATATGGCAATTTTTTATTTCAGAATAATTATCAAGAGGACAAATAGAAAAATTAAAAAACCTGCCAGCTTTCAAAGCTTAAAAGAACGTTTATATAAAAAAGCGTTTTCTGCTCTTAAATTAGAAACATTTTATGTATCTGAAAATTACAAGAAGAGCAAATACCATCATGTTTACGTTATTAAAAGAAATATATCACAAAAATACATATTTGAATATTAATAAAAGAAACTTTGGATTGAAAAATATTACGAGGAAAAAACTGAAATTTACTAGCTCCAGCTCAAAAACTCATAAATATTAATTACCTTTCAGAAAAGATCTCCGCAAAAAAATAAATCTATTTTTGAGTTTTAAGACAAAATGAGTGCTTACTTGCCGCGTAAGTGGATTCGTAAATTAATAAAATGTTTGACTAACATAAATCTTCTAAAAAAGAAAATTGAAAAATACATTCTATTACACAAAACATAATAAACATGCGTTATATGATTAGGGTTAGGAGCAAATCTTCTTTTTCCTCAAAAATTGCATCGTATTTAGAGCAATTGTGATTTAAGTAGCAAGAAAAGGACCATCCAAAATATTCTTATTTCACTTCCTTTATTTTTTAAAATATGAAAAAAAATATTGTAGGATATAACGCATTTGTTTATCCGTACAAAATTACCTCTATGAATCTGGATTATAAAAGGAAAACATTCTGAGAGTAATGCTGTCGTTCCATTGACAATGATCTGAGATTTTTTTTTTCTTTTATTGCATTTTTTGAAATTCTAAATGTAGCACAATTTTATTTTTTACACCGTCGAAAATAAAAAAAATGTACTTTTAAGTTCAATGTGTTTTAAAACTGTATCTCAATTTACTGAGTTCTTCATGAATTTAAAAATAGTTTTCCACCGTGAGTTTTTTAAAACTTTTATGTAATATAATTACGAAAGATAAACCCGTTCGCACTTAACAAAATGTAAATAATTCAGCATTTGTTTTTAATTTATAACAAAAATGGCCAAAAAGAAACTTTAACGTTGCAAATAAATCATCAATATTCGAATTTAACAGATATGTAATCAAACGAGGCGCTTAATGAATCACAAAGTTAGCTTTTAACAAATATATGTTTCAGAATTGACCTCTGGTATGCAATAATGTACCAAAATTGCCTTTTGGTGTGTAGTTGTTATTCACCCGAAGAAAATGTGCTAAGTGTTGAAGATATTTTATAGTTTTATTATTATTATTATTATTATTATTATTATTATTATTATTATTATTATTATTATTATTATTATTATTATTATTATTATTATTTTGAGAAAATTAAGGGTTTGCTTGGGTATCAAGGGTTATAGTCTCTGGTATTTAAAATCTGTAGGCGGCATTGATTACACTGTCTTGTACCATGTAAAAAATTACAGAAATGTTTACGGCTCCAGCGAAAGCGCTTATGAAAATTTAGCAAATCTCCATAATTACTGAATATTGTGAATTTTTTTTTTAATATCATCTCAAACCATTAGGAATTAATCAGAAAATTCAGAAACCAATCGGTTCCCAAATTTATGAGAGCTTGCCAAAAAATCTCCAATTAGCTGAGCACAAACTTCGGAAAAATGAATATTTGGAACAGTTATGCGCAGCAAAAGAGCCCATTTATTTCAAAAACATTTCCTGTGTTAAAAAATATAATTTTTTTATTAATTAGATAAATTAATAAGTATTATTTTTTTTCAAATATTATAAAGGAATTTTGTTTTTAAAGAGTGCGACTAAAAGACCGTTGCAAAAATTATTCATCAAGTAAAATTTATCAATATCAATGTGAAAAGATAAGAATTTTAACTGCTTTTCTGAATTTTTTGTAGATACTAAAACATTTCGCAATTAAAAAAACATTGGCAAAGGAGCGAGGAAATGGAATATCTTTGTATACTGTATCAATTGATTTGTAAATGAATAAAGTGTTTTAAAAACCTTTCCAGTATTAAAGAAATAATTATGTTATCAAATAAATAAATAAGTAAGCCTTAGGGAATTTTCAAATACTTTTAAGGAAATTTTGTATTGAAAAAGCGCGATTAGAAAATGTTACAAAAGTCATTAATGAAATAAAATATTCTAATACCAATCTGAAAACACATAAATTTTAACTGCCATTCTGATTTTTTTTTTTTTTTTTTTTTTTTTTTTTTTTTTTTTTTTAGATAATAAAACATTTTGCAGTTAAGGAAAGCATTAAAAAAGAGGGAGAAAATGGATATGCTTATATACTGTATACATGGATTTGTAAATTAATAAAATGATTACTTAGCATAAATACTCTAAAACACAAATTGTAAAACACATTTAATTAAGAAAAACTTAATGAACATGCCCTTCTATAATTAGGATTTGGCGCCAATCTCTTTGCCTCCACAAAACATCATTTTACACTTATAGCGATTTCAGTTTAAGAAATAAGCTAATAAACTTTTAAAAGAACTCTTTTTATTTTTTGTAAGCCGTTAAAAAAGTTATAAAGTATCCCACTTTATCCTGCTTTCTGATAACTCTTTTAAGATGCACTTCGTAAACAATTGCCTCAACTCCCATTTTTATGCAAATTCTAAATTTTCAATTAGCATTCACACACTTGGTTCCAGGCTATTTCAAAATCAGCTTTTAAATTGAAGAAAAATACATTTTTTCCCTCACTTCCTATTAATTTTGCTGCCTAGGCTGGCAACAATGCGTTACTATGGCAATTAAACGACAAATTGCATCGAATAGCGGGTGTTACGCATCTTCATTCATTGCTAACTACTGTATAATAACACAAAAAAGGTAATAGGATCCGCCTTCCTTTTTATAAAAAAGGTTTTTTAACTTACAAATTAATTTAGTACCCTGAAAGATTTCAGGAGGAAAAAACGAGGGGAGATATCCTATCAATTATCTCACAGTGCAATGCAAACAATGAGACGAAGTAAAACAGATATTAAAAAGCAAATTATGAAACGTACGCGTTCTTTTATTTGCAGCAGTCATCATTTTTTAATTAAATTCCTGTAATATTTATCGCTAAAATCACGGGTTATTCGGGGGAACTGGGATATAATTTTGAAAAATCACTTTTGCTTTTGTAATATTTTTTGTAGGGTTTCTCAGTGTAAGATCTTTTATTTATATTACTCATTAAAGTTTTGGAAAGGATTCTCATTAAAGTTTTCGTTTGTCAATTAAATCAAATTATTAAACTGATTCACAGGAGATTTAAAAGCATTTTCCTCACCACATTCCTCTTTAATTAATGGAAATGGAAAAGGAAATTGAATTATTATTTTTTTTTTCTACAAATGTAGTAGCAAAGACTGATAATTATTTTTCTGTTCAAAATATCAGAAGATAAAACAGAAAAAGAAAGACAAATATGCTTTTTAATTTACTTCTTTTGGATTTTAAATATTTTTCTAGAATTTATTTTGTTAAATTGTTTGTTTTTAATAGCAGTTGTAAAAATGTATACGTTTTATTTTAAAATTGTTTGGCTGCATAAAAGCTATAGAATCGTACTGATTTACAGCTCATACTCAAAATATTAGAATAATTACCTTTTTTTTAGAAATTGAAAATATCTTTGGTAATTTAATGTCTTTTAATGAAAATATGCAAACGATATTTTTATTAAGAACTTATTGTTGATTAAACTTACTTGTTATCTTAAATTTAATATCATTTTTGAAAAGATTAATTGCAAAAAAAAAAAATTATTTTGGAAAGTCAAAATATTAGAATATTTATTCAAGTGGTTCAAAATATTAGAATATTTCACATTAATTCTCCTTTAATTATTACCAATTCTTAACTGGTGGCATCATTGATTAAATTCAGACTATTTTATTTAAAATCAGTATTCTTTTTTGCAGTTTGTTTCTTTTTCGTCTTAAAATGGGCCGTGTGAGTGATATTCCTGAATCTACTAAACTTCGTATGGTTGATTTGTATCGGCATGGTAAAAATCAATGTTTTATAGCGAATTATTTACATTGTTCGCAATCGAGCGTTAGTAAAATACTAACACAATATTCAAAAATTGGAAAATTTCAAAATAATCGCCGAAATGGTGGCCGAAAACCAAAAACATCTGCTAGAGATGACAGGAAACTGAAGCGTATAGTTAAGAAAAACCGTTTTAAAAGTGTGCGATTCTTGCACCGAAAATGGAAAGAAGAAGGAGTTGAAGTTTCTTCATCGACAACATTAAGACGTCTCCATAAATTTAAATTTGAATCTCGTGTACCGAAAACAAAACCTCTCATGACTGCAAGACAAAAGCGTATAAGATTGAATTGTTGTAAATCAAGACGTTTATGGAGCAATGAAGATTGGAAAAATATATTATTTAGTGATGAAAGTATGTTTTGTGTTTCATATGGTAATCAAGGTATTCGAGTTTGGAGAATGAAGCAAGAAGCATTTGATAAAGAATGCCTTAAACGTTCCGTAAAATTTGCTGCTAGTGTCATGGTCTGGGGTTGTATGAGTGCAGAAGGACCTGGAAAGTTATGCATCGTCTACGAAAAGGTTAACTCTCTGATATATCAAGAAATTTTAGAATAGTACATGATTCCATCATCAGAAGATTTATTTGAAGATGATTTCATCTTTCAACAAGATTTAGCGTCCCCGCATACCTCGGTGTCAACTAAGAATTAGTTCCGCCAACGCAACATTAAGGTACTTCCTTGGCCACCAAATCCACCAGATCTTAATCCCATCGAAAACTTATGGTGTATAATGAAGAAAAAACTTCAAGAAAATCCTCCTTCAAGTAAAACTGAGTTAGTGGCACGTATAAAGTCTATTTGGGCTAATATTGATAGAAATATTTGTAAACACCTTGTATATAGTATGCAAGATCGATTGTACGCTGTTATGAAAGCTAAAGGGGATGCTACAAAATATTAACTACCATTTACTTCATATTCATAAGGTAATATTGTTGCGTAAATTAAAATATTCTAATATTTTGAACCAATCTAAATTTTATTCTAATATTCTGGTGTGTTTAAGGAAGCTGTATACCTAATTTATTGTGCTGTATTTTATATTTTATAAATGTTAAAATCTTATCTAAACATTCCAGATTTAATTTATAAGAAATTTAATTGCATTTACTTAGTATAAAAAATAAATAAATGACAAATAATTTTTTCTTATTACTTTTTCACAATTATTCTAATATTTTGAATATGAGCTGTAGTTAATACCAGCTAATGTACCCGGTTTTTCCTGGAATTTTAAGAATTTTGTTTTCAGAAATCAATTTCAAAATTAAACATAAAAAATAATTAATAATAAATAATAAATAATAAATAAAAAAATAATAATAAATATAAAAATTACAATAACAATAACAAAAGCAGTAAAACAATCTTTATGCCAGTTCTTAACTAAGAGTAAATTCTAGGTACCTAAACCTTTGAGTAAGTTCTAATGTACACTCATACACACAAGTGTATGCATGGAATAGATTTTAAAATGACGAAAATAAATTCTGATAACTTCAAATTGCTAAAATGTGCAAATTCTCCCATTTATGTTTTATCCTGTCTCATTATTATTTTTTTTCAAACTAAGATAACACTATATATTTATCTGATGATCTCAATTATATTTCTAATATGACGTAATATTCACTTAAAAAACCGTCAGATTATTTATTTCACTTTCTTTTTTCACTTGGAATTCTTGCAGTAGAAAAGTTATTATTGTGGTAGGAATTTTATAGCGGATTTTAAATTGCTGGCAACTTCTATAACGAAAAATATTTAAATTTGACAGGAAATTGCTGCGAAATTGATGTTTTTTTAAAAAATTAATTAAAAGGGTATAGCGAGGTAAGAATGACGAAATGGCCCCTATGGTCAATGACTGAATTACTATTTGTACTAGTATCAGCACTCTAAAAGAGTACGAAATGCAAGGTAATTGACGCTGATCTTGCCCTGTTTTTAAGATATTCGAAAAAGTTCGTATGCGCACCGTTATTTTTTAAAAGTATTTTTATTAAAAAAAACTGTTAAAGTTAGAAAGATGGGAACAATCGCGTATATTGAGAGATACTTTGAAAAAAAATTAATATTTTTTTCAGAGTTTTCGTGAAATGACAACTGTGCAAAATAGCTAAACAAAGTATAAATCTTTTATTTATAACTGTTCTGTTTTGTCTACCGCGCCAAAATATATATAATATTCTTTAATTTATATACTTACACCACACTGTAAAAAATATCCGCTAATATACACAAACTTTTCCGTAAAATTTTACGGAATAGTTTCATTCTTCCGAGAAAACAGTGGTATTTCCGTATTTCCCATTTTGCGGTTACAAATGCCGGAACTGTTCCGTCAATTTTTCCGAAACAGTAAAACTTCCGTTTTAAACAGCACATGTTATTGGTATTTTTAACCGATAAGTGTCGTGGTGCCATCTGTATGAGAAAAATAGAGAAAAACGTTATAGCAACATTTCTCTATTTTTTTTCTGTTTTAATAATAAAAAGATAGCATATTTTTACAATATTAAAATAATAATAATAATAATAATAAGATTTATTAATTCTTTTTAAGTATGATACAGTTAAGGAAAGTTATTCTTTTTTTTTCAGTATGATTTTAAAATAATGTTTATTTATATCACAGTATAAAAAATGCGTAGGATATTTTAGTGGAAAAAAATCTATTTTTAATTTTAATACATATATATTTTTTAATCTACTCAAATTAAGAAGTTCGCACATAAAATTTAAAATATTACCACAATTATTATTATTTCGGCGATTATCTAAGTCATAATAATCAATAAATGTAATTAATTGTAATAATCCATAGTAATTATCTTTATTGAGTTTACAATAGATCGTCATACAAAATATTTGTTAAAATACATGTTTTTTTAAAAAGTGTGTTAGTATCCTTTTCTAAAATAAATAAATGAATACGAATAATATTACAATAGAACTTTAAAAATCTTCCAAAAAGGAAGGAAACAAAATTTTTTAATACTGTCATTCATGCATGTAATACTTTAAAGGCTAAGCTTTTTTTTTTATAAAGCTAAAATTAAAAAGCTAAATATTAGAAATTATAGAAAGAAAATCTGTAAAACATGATTTTGAACTGTCCGCCCAATAAAAAAAATATTACCTCTACAAAAATAAACCCGCGTTCAAAATCTTGTCTTTACTTTATGAAATGCATCCGAAATAACTAAAGATATTTGAAAAGGTGTTTTGTGTAATCCTGGTCTAATGGTATTACACTGCAGGCTACGACCGGAGAGGTCCTGGGTTCGATCCCCATGGAAGGTAAGTCGCATTTCTTCACCGTTGTTTAAATTAAATGTATATAATGTGTACCTGATGTTAACGTGTCTTTGTAAAGTAAAGAATAAAATTCACAAATATGTTAGTTTGTCCTTGAAAAATTCTTTCAAACGGAAATATTTTGTGAAAAAATCGGAACTATTTCTGGAATTTACGGAATTTTTTTTCCATTAAAAACCGGAAGTAATACTGGCATCTAGATTACCAGTACTATTTCCGTTTTTTAACGGAAATTTTTTTTACAGTGCACACAAAAGCTGATCAAAATCAAAGAGGTGCTTCTTTGAGTAATATCTAACAAGAAAATAGAAAAAGAAAAAAAAAAAAAAAAAAAAAAAAACTCTAAATAGAGAAAGAAATAAAAAGAGAGAAATTGATACCGGACAAATTTAAATAAAAAGGAGACAATTTAAAGACACTGAAATACGACTAGGTAACAGTGTTGCCAGTGGGCAACTTTTTTAAAATTCGGATTTGTTGATTGGCACCACTTTTTTGAAACTGTAAATTATTTTTTGTTTTCGCCTTAATTATCATGTCAATGAATACGGCACATTTTATTATTTGTAAAAACTGGTGCCAAACAAGAATTTGAATTACAAAAAGTAGCCCATCTGGCAACACTGCCAGGTAAGGTGCGGGTAAGGCAATGAAACTAGCGATTGCCACGACCTACACCCGGAATATTTTTGTACTGCTGAAATTCTGTCTAAAACTTTTTAAAGATGAAGTCAATATTGTAATAAATAAAAATCGTGATGATTATGATTTAAATTATATTTATTATGTAATTATAATAAACAATTGTAAAAATGACATCTTTTATTAGTTCTTGCCATTCGTACTCATACTTAGTAAATTCATAATTACTCAAAGAAGCTCCTCTTTCATTTTCATTCACTTTTGTGCGGTATACGTACATAAATGAAAGAATATATATATTTTTGACGCAGTAGACATTATAGTGATAAATATAATTTCAATTATCATCATCGCTATTTTCATTTATTACAATATTGACTTCATCATTTAAAAAAGTTTTAGACAGAATTTCGCGTAATTTTTTTTTCCGAGCACCTTCATAGTTCCAAGCCCAAGCTCGCACTCTGATTGGTTGTCGCTCTCGGCACTGTTTTCATGTAACTTGGCGATAATCATACTTGGCGTAGTGATAGATGCTTCCGTCGAGGAGTTTGATTTCCTTCCGAACCGAGTACAAAGTAACTTTTCCCGTTTATTAATAAGTAAAGGATTAGCCATTTTATAAAATAACACAAGATAATAATACACAAGAGCACAAGGCCACGAGGATAAGAATGAAGGAAGAATAAGAATGAGTTGGTTAGGCTTTAGGTTTACTCGTTCACTTACGAGCGAAGTATTTTTCGCCAAGTATGGTTATCGCCAAGTTACGTGAAAACAGTGCCGAGAGCAACAACCAATCAGAGTGTGAGCTTGGGCTTGGAACGACGAAGGTGCTCGGGAAAAAAAATTTCGCCATAATTTCAGGAGAACAAATGCTTTCGGGATGTAGGTCTGGCGATCGCTATTTCATCGCCTTAACTGCGTCTTGCCCAGCCGAAATTTAGTGTCTTTAATTTGTCTACTTTTTATTTAAATCTGTCCGGTATCAATTTATCTCTTTTTTTTTTTTTTTTTTTTCTATTTAGAATTTCTATTTTTCCCTTTTCTATTTCCTTCTTAGATATTACTCAAAGAAGCACCTCTTTTATTCTAAAGTAGTTTCTAAATTCATGGTACAAACTTTAAGGGGTGATAGTGCACATCAAGACAAACAATATTAGATAGGAAACTAAGGGTCCCAAACGTCTTCCGAAGGAGATAGGCGCCATTAAAGTTTAAGGTCCAAAAATTCAAATGATTATAAAAAACAGAAAAATTGGTCGATTCGTTTGCGGTTTTCACTAAAACTATTCTTTATGTCAGTATTGTCTTAAAAATAAATTATAAAGATAAATTTCAAGAAATACCGATAGAGGACGCTTTAGACTTTGGAGTAACAAACAACTATTTTTTGCCGTTATTTTTTGCATCTCATTATTTTTTTTTAGAAGCTTAGACATAAACTTAAATTTTGAGATGGAAATCTGAATCGTTGGGAGTAGTTAAGTAGCGCAAACTGAACTGTGGGGGGAAGTTTAAATTTCAAATGATTATAAAAAACGGAAAAAATGGTCAATTGATTTGCGATTTTCACTAAAATTATTATTTACGTCAGTATTATCTTGAAAATAAATTATAAAAATAAAATAAAAAAAATGCTAATAGAGGGCGCTTTAGACTTTGGAGTAACGTACAGCTATTTTTTACCGTTATTTTTTGCACTTCATAAAATTTTTTTAGAAGCTTAGACATAAACTTAAATTTTGAGATGAAAATCTGAATCGTTGGGAGTGGTTAAGTAACGCAAACTGAACTGTGTTCAATGGGGGTGGGGAGGTTCAAATTTCAAAAGATTATAAAAAACAGAAAAATTGGTCAGTTTTCGCTAAAACTATTCTTCATGTCAATATTTCCTTGAAAATAAATTTTAGAGATAAATTAAAAAAAATTCCCTTAGAAAGCGCCTTAAACTTTAGAATAACCAACAACAATTTTTAACCGATATTTTTTGTATCAAATTAAATGCTTGCAAAAGCTTAGACTTAAATTTTGAGTTCAAATTCTAAATCGATGGGAGGGGTTAAGAAGCGCAAACTGAACTGTGTTCAGGAGTTGAAATGTTACCCTCCCCACCCCTCGAATACAGTTCAATTTTCCGCTACTTAATTAACCACAACGATGCAGATTTTGAGCTCAAAATTTAAGTTTGAACTTTTAGAAGCTTTTAATTATATAAAAAAATAACGGTTAAAAATAGTTGTCGGTTACTCTAAAGTTTAAGGCGCCCTCTGACGGAATTTTTCGAAAGATATCTTTTAAATTTATTTTCAAGGAAATATTGACATAAAGAATAGTTTTAGCAAAAACCGACCAATTTTTCTATTTTTTTATAATCATTTGAAATTTGAACCTCCCGACCCCCCACTGAACTCAGTTCAGTTTGCGCTATTTAACCACTCCCAACGATTCTGATTTTCATCTCAAAATTTAAGTTTATGTCTAAGCTTCTAAAAAAAATTTATGAGATGCAAAAAATAACGGTAAAAAATAATTGTACGTTACTCCAAAGTCTAAAGCGCCCTCTATCGGCATTTTTTGAATTTTATCTTTATAATTTATTTTCAAGATAATACTTATATAAAGAATAATTTTAGTGAAAATCGCAAATCAGTTGACCAATTTTTCCATTTTTTATAATCATTTGAAATTTGAACCTCCCCCCCACAGTTCAGTTTGCGCTATTTAACCACTCCCAACGATTTAGATTTTGAGCTCAAAATTTAAGTTTATGTCTACGCTTCTAAAAAAATTTTAATGAGATGCAAAAAATAACGGTAAAAAAATAGTTGTTTGTTACTCCAAAGTCTAAAGCGCCCTCTATCGGCATTTTTTTAAATTTATCTTTATAATATATTTTTAAGACAATACTGACATAAAGAATAGTTTTAGTGAAAACCGCAAACGAATCGAGCAATTTTTCTGTTTTTTACAATTATTTGAATTTTTGGACCCTAAATTTTAATGACACCTATCTCCTTCGGAAGACGTTTGGGACCCTTAGTTTCCTATCTAATATTATTTGTCTTGATGTGCACTATCACCCCTTAAAGTTTGTACCATGAATTTAGAAACACCCTGTATATATATTGGCGCGGTAGAAATAATAGAACAGTACTAAAATAAAAGATTTACACTTGGTTTAATTATTTTGCACATTTGTCATTTCAGGGAAACTGAAAAAAATATATACAAAATGTTTTTTAAAGTATCTCTCAATATGCGCGATCTTTCTAGCTATTGCAGTTTATTATAAAAATACTTTTAAAAAATAACGGCTCGCGTACGAACTTTTTCGAATATCTTAAAAACAGGACAAGATCAGGGTGCTTGCATTTCGTATTCTTTTAGAAGGCTGATACTAATACAAATAACAATTCAGTCATTGACCATGGGGGCCATTACGCCATTCTTACCTCGCTATACCCTTTAACCCATTAGTGCCTATCGTCCGTTTTCAGGGACGAGTCTAAAAAAAGGCAATAAAGCCTTTTCACACCGGTAAATATGAAGATAAATAAACACAATTTTTCGCGAGATAAATTCTTCAATAATTTAAGTAAAAAGTTATTCTTCTTTTAAAAGTGGTGGGAAACTCAAAATTTCATTTTCAATAAAGAAAATAATTTGAGCATTAATAGATTAACTACAAATTATTTCTATTCCGAATTATTTCTGTTTAGTTGCCTGGGCTGTGCTTTAATACACATTTATGTAATTTTTCACAATTATGGCTTCCAAATTATGGATTTGTATAGGATTACAGACTGACAGACAAATTTCCATTTTTATATATTAGATTTCTTCATATTCAAACGTTAATATAATTATTTTGTTGTTTAGTTATTCAATTGTTTTAATTTCAAAGGGGGTCATAAATATGCCAAAGATAACAAGTTTTTTAAGTGAAAATATATTATTCTATTGCACTATGATCAACTTTTAATTATCTAGAGCATATTTTGTTGACTTATTCGTTATGAAAAAGACTTTTAAATATGTATCAGTTTAATGTAAATTGAAAAAAAAAAGATTTTTTTTTTTTTTTTTTTTTTTTTTTTTTTTTTTTCAAATGTAGTAGCAAAGACTGATAATTATTTTTTTCTAACGAAAATATCGGAAGACAAAACGGAAAAAGAAAGACAAACATTTTCTTTTAATTTACTTCCTCCGAGATTTTAAATATTTTACTAGAATTAATTTTGTTGAATTGTCAATTTTTAAGAGTACTTTGAAAAGCATATGTATTTTATTTTAACATCGTGGCTGTATAAATTATATAGAATCATACTTATTTAGTAAATATTCTTTTATACTCAAAAGTTAATACTGTCATTTTGTTGTTCAGTTATTTAGATGTTTTAATCTCAAAAGAGTCATAAATTTGCCAAAGAAGACCAATTTTTTAAATGGCAAGATAATATTCTGATGTATTTTAATCAACTTTTAATTTTCCAGAACATATTTTGTTGACTTACTCGTTTTCAAGAGACTTTTAAATTTATATAACTTCAATTAAAAAATAATAATAATAAAAAAGGTTTTTTTTTTTCTTTTATACAAATGTAGTAGCAAAAACAGATAATATATTTTTTCTGGTGAAAATATCGGAAGACAAAGCAGAAAAAGAAAGACAAACATTTTACTTTTTACAAATTACAAATTTAACTATCATTTCTTTACAATCGGAAGTTATCACTATTTTGTTGTTTAGTCATTTAATAGTTTTAATCCCAAAGGATTCTCACAAATTCTTCAAGAATTTAAGAAAGCAAATTTACCAAATAGCGACGTACAATTCTATTATACTGTAACAAAGTTTTTAAATAATTTTCTAGAACATATTTTATTGACTCATTTATCGTGAAAAAGTGATTTATATGTATGTGCATTTTATTTTAAGATTATTACTTCGCAAAATATAGAATTTTCTTGATTTAGTTAAACCTCCGACAGTCTTGCAAAAGGGCAAAATTGTAATGTTGTTTTCTCAGCATTTTGTTTTAATTGCTAAAAAATATGATTTTTTCAAAATTATAGAAAAATCTTATTTACGAATATGAATGTTATCTTTGAGTGTGTTAATCATTGCACAATGTGTTAAAAATCCATTAAATCAACTGAGTTATATCATTTTAATTATTGCTTGCATTGCAGTGAAACCTCGAGCTTAGGGAACGTCTATAGACGGGCTTGAAATAATAATGTTCAGGAATTGCCTGTAAAACAAAATGCATGAAATGATCTATCTCTATACATATATCGGTATTGTACAATATATGTACTAATTTGTGGAAGAATAGAATTTATATGGAGATACATAGATTTTTTTTATTGAAATAATTTTTTGCATGTTTTTTGTTATATCATGCTGAATATTTTTACCGAATAAAAAGTTAATACCATTATTTTGTTGTTTAATTATTTAATTGTTTTAATCTCAAAGGATCTCACAGATTCGTCAAGGAATTAAGAAAAAACAATTACTAATAATTACTATTAATTAATTAATAATTAATACACTGTTAAAAATTTGCAGCACTCTGTCCAGACATTTGACCATTTGTTCCAAAAATGATTACATAATCTTAATTTATCTATATTCTCACTATAAAATCGTCAATAATATGGTCAGAACATTAAATTATGTTTATGTAGCCGTTAAAAAAAAAAAAAAAAAAAAAAAAAAAAAAACGGTCAGAATGTTGCAAATTCTTAACAGTGTACTGTAATAAAAGTTTTTAACCTATACACGCCGAATTAATATCGCAATGTAATTACAATTTTATTTTTCCAATATTACAGCTTCAAATGTTTTAATTTATGCATAAAAATTTTGAAAATAACCCAAAAGAATATTTCTACAAATGTTTTAGATGTTTTCATTTCAGTGTCCGCATTTTGAGACATGATTCTTGATTGACAACCTATGCAAAAGTAACAAATTATTTTTCACTGTATGCTATTGTATATTGTTCTTGAGTATTTTCTCCAATTCCAAAAACATTTAGATTTTTATCGGTTAAATGTATGTAATATAGAGAAAAAGATAAAAGCAAATAATGTATTTTTTATGCAAATTAATTAATGTACATTTTCCTTGTACCTGTGATAAATGCCTATACATAAATATTTTTTTTTTTTTTAAGTTCAAATCAACCTTGCATTTTATAGGAAAAATAACGACATTGTTATTATGTTGGAAAACATATGTTTTGTATTACAAATACTGCAATGTTCTCATTTGGGAACATTGACGCTTAAACGGTTAAGGAATTTTCCATGACATATTTTGTTGACTCACTCATTATGAAAAAGAGTTTTCAAATATGTGTGCATTTTATTTTAAGATTGTCGTAGAGTAAAATGTAAAATTCTATTGATCTAGTTAATACTTTTTTATATTCAAAAATTAATACAATATTTTTTTGTTTGTTTATATATTTAATTTCAAAGGATTTTCACAAATTTTTCAAAGAATTAAGAAAACAAATTTACCAGTATTAATATATTATTTTATAATACTACTAGCTGCACCCGTCGAAATTCGACGGAAAAGAATATATATTAGATATGATGTATGTCTTATATACACCATAAGATACTGAGCGAAATAAACAATTGACATCTCTTAAATAGGGATAACATAAGTTTTCATGATGAAGATACACAAACTTCAGAAAATAACAAAAAATAAGGAAATCAACTCATAAATTATTATGTTAGACTTAACTTCAGCTACAATTCTTTTTTAACCCTTTCCGGCACACTGTGCCCGGTCTGGGATACCAGATTTTAATTTCAAATTTGCAAATGGCACCAATAATATTTTAGTAAAATTTTGCTTTTACAATAAAAGCTTAAATTAGGGGATTCAAAATATGTGAGAAATTCGTTTGTGAATTCCGGTGTCAGTAGATAATTTCTCATTTTACTGTCAGATTTTGCCGTGCCGGAATGGGTTAATGCGGTTTCTAAACCTTAAACGTTATTTAAATGCCAAATTATTTAGGAAGTTAATATAATACCTCAGAAGACGAATTCAAAAATATCTGCATAGTTTATTTTTTCTCCGTTTAAATATCGTTTGGTAACTGTACAATAATTATAATATCAATAAAACAATTTAATTATAATAAAAACAGGGAGTTACTAAACTGCATAACCAACCCATTACACATTTACAGGACTTGCAATAATCATTTAATTTAATTATTGGTTTGTAGCCTCCATGAACATGTCCAATTAATTTTATTATTATGGCAACGACAAGAAAAACGATATCTTTGTTATTAAAAGAATAAAATTTTTGTGTTTGTTGCTGATATACAGAAAACATTTTATTTATTTTTATTTTAAGTAATAACTTAATGCAACGAAATGAATTTAATAAATTTTTTATATTATGTAAAATAGAAATACCGTACTATTGGCATATTACAGCTTTTATTGTTTTTTTTCTAATATGACATCATTTACACCTTCAGAAACACTCATCTTTTCTGAAATAAAAGCCTGGTTTATGCAGTTATTTAAAAATTCTGTAGTTTCATAAAATATTTATTATAATGAAATAGAAATGGCGCAATTTATAGAAATATTCTCACTTGTGCACACCACGGACCTTTAAATAAATAGAAGTGCAGTTTACTTAGATGCACGAATGTGCACGTCAGTGAATATGACTTCATCACTGACACAGCTTAACAATGTGTATTATATTCATGGAACAAATTTATTTGGTTTCTGAATGATGACATTATCTCCATCGACAAAATTTCGCTTTAGATACTACATTTTATTAAAGTTTATTTTCTGTTATTTTATTTACATAATATTTAATAATATTACTCAGTAAATAATCTGTGTATTATACCGCGATTAATGAATAATTATGTGCAATCATTTTATTAAGATTAAATTTTACGAAAACCATTTTTTTTCTTTGAAATGCTATTACACATTCACCAATGAGATCAAGCTCCTGATTGGTGGACTTTAATAAAGTAAAATATTTTTTTTTTTTCATAGTGAGAAAAGCATAATATGTTGCCACGGTTTTGAAGAAATGCCACGAAAAAGCTTTTAAAATTAAAAATAAAATATAAAAACGGAAATAAAATAAAAATTAGCCAGAATGGACACATCTACAGGTAAACAGCTTTCATTAAAAAAATTAATTATAAAATCGGACAAGTAGAAAGCTCGGGGCTGATGACTAAAAAAAACTGCCAGGTCTTTTAAATATATAGATAATCAAGTTTTTAAGTAATTTTCTAGAACATATTTTGTTCACTTGTTTGTTATAAAAATGTATTTTAAATATGTGCATTTTATTTCAATATTATCACAGATTAAAATACAGAATCCCATTTATTTAGTTAATATTTCTTTATACGCAAAAGTTAATCTCATTATTTTGTGGCTTAGTTATTTAAATGTTTTAATATCAAAGGATTCTAAAAAATTCATTAAGGGATTAAGAAAAATTTTCATAAGTGGAAACATGCTATTTTGCTATATTACAATGAAGTTTCTAATTTATTTTCTAGAACATATTTTACTGCCTCACTCGTTTAAAAGAGAGTTTTAAATATATGTACACTTTATTTTAAGATTACCTCAGTGTAAAAAGTAGAACCCTATTGATTTATTTAATATTTTCTTTATTCATAAAAGTGTCGTTTTTTTAAAAAAGACTGTTTTTTTATTTAAATCGCAAACATAAATATTTCAAGGAACAAGGTAATGAATATTCTAAATAGCAACATATTCCAAGGTGCATTTTCTTTGTGTTTTTAAATATTTTTCAAGAAAATATTCCTTTGAAATAATCGTTACGAAAAAAAGTTTCATAAATTTATTTTAAGATTAGTGCTGTGTAAAATATACAATATTATTTATTCTGTGAATATTATCTCCAAACAGAAATGCTAATATTGTTTTAATCGCAAACATAAATATTTCAAGGAATTAAGAAAATAAATTTTTAAAGAGGCAACATAATGTATCTTCTTCGAGTTATAAAACATTTTTAAAAAGCTTTTTAACTGAAATTGCATGCTACGAAAAGGCGTTAAAAATATATGAAATATTTTATTTTAAGACTAACGCTGCTTAAATTATAGAATCACGATTCAAATATTATCTTCTTTGCAAACAAATGCTAATATCGTTATTTTATTTTTTAATCCTTCAATTTCAAACGCAAAAATTTCAAGGATTAAAAGAAATAGAGTTTTTTAATGGCAACATGCTATTCTGGTATGTTTCCTTCCAATTTTCAGACATATTTCTAGAGTATATTTTGTTTTTTAAAACATATACTATTTGAAAAAAAAGGGGTCAAATATTTGTTAACCCTTTGAGAGCCCTAACCGTGTTTCTTCATTATTTGATTTTTTTAATTCCAAGCTAATTTGACAGAACAACTATCTATATTATAAAAGATACACTTGTACGTTGAAGTTATTTTGACGTTGGCAACATCAATATATTTCACTTTTATTACAATTTTTTCAAAGTTCGATCAAGTTCAAATTATCAATCATTTTCAATTTTTACACCGTCAAATAGGGAAAAATTCAAGTGCAATTTGTATGCAAACTGAATGCATAAACTTAATACAACCGCGAAAAATGAATACTGTTTTTTTTTAAAAATTGTTTTAATCGCTTTAATCGCGAATGCAATTCTTCAAAGGATATAAAACTTCCTGTTCCGCTTCTGTATTGTGTTCTTGTAACATCGCCTTGGCGACAAACACAGCCCACGCCAATTATACGCCAATCGGCAATTTACTGTAACCCTGCTCACGTGTTGTGTGACGCAGTGGATTGAGAGAAACAGTCTCTTAGCAACAAGCTCTAATACTGCATCAAGCAGCGACTCTTAAAAAAAATAAACATTCCATTAAATTTACAGTCCACTTGCTTTTTCTTTTTAGTTTTTCTTTTTAATTTAGTACACCTCCGTACATTTGGTCCTAGCGACCCGGAGGTATGAACGAATCAGTGTCTTTTCTATTGAATTAAATATTGCATTTATCGAATTTCGTCAACAAGACGAATAATGTCGGAAACTGAGATAAAAGCATTGAACAGAAGGCGAGGGAATATCAAGGCCCAAGTCACCAGAATATTTAACGCAACGGATGGAAAAACATTTAATTTATCCGAATGGAAAGCCCACCTGGATTTACTGTCGAAAACTGAAGAAAAGTTTGAAGCTCTTAAACTGGAATATTATAGAATAATAGAGGAAGAAAAGTTGGAAGAAACTGAAAAAATACTGAGTCAACTGGACGAGGATATTCTAAAACTAGAGGTAAGCTTAAAATCCTCTATTAATGTTTATTATGAAAATACTGATTCTAATAAAAAATCTATTGAACAGGACCAAGCTAAAACGTCTAGCATTAAGCTACCTAGGGTCATATTGCCGGTTTTTAGTGGCAGAATTGAAGAATGGTCCGTATTTAAAAGTACATTTAACGAGCTTATTAATGATAATTCAAATTTAAAAGATAATGAAAAATTATTTTATTTGCGTTCTGCTTTGACTGGTGAAGCGAGGAGTTTGCTTACACCAGATGAAAATTATGTTTCACTTTTCAATGCTTTAGAACAAAGATACGAGAATAAAAGAGTTATGGTAGATTGTCATATAAAGAATATTTTAAATCTTTGTGTAATTAAACAGGAATCCGCTAAGGATCTCCGCATTTTATTGGATAACGTGAAGAAAAATTTAAGGGCTTTAAAGATCTTAAAGTATGATAGAGATAATTTCTCGAACGCAATTTTGCTGAATATTATTCTAAATAAACTAGATAACGAAACTCGTAAACAATACGAACTAACATTAAAGGATAATGAGGTGCCTAATTTTGATGAATTTTTAGAATTTCTTGAGCGAAGATGTCAAATCTTAAATAGTATAAGTTCTAATGTATCCTCTAAATATACTGCAAAATCCTTATTCATAAAAACAAACAAACCTCAAAGTAAATGTTGCGTAATTTGTAAAACCGAAAACCACCCCTTATATCATTGTGTTAAATATAAAAACATGAAGTTAAGTGAGCGAATTAACCTTGTTAAGAAAAATAAACTTTGCTTCAATTGTTTAAGTTCAGCCCACCTCATTAATTATTGTAATTCAAAAAGCACTTGTCATGTTTGCAAGAGCGCAAGCCATCATTCATCATTACATAATTATACAACACCAGTAAACAATCCTATAAACAATCTCCCAATACATGAAACAATAAATAGCAATTTTGTTTCGGAAGATTTATCACAAAACGAAACTACTGCTCATTCATTTTTTTCATATGAAAATGATAATAATAAATCTGTTTTAATTAGCACTGCAATAATTTATTTGACAGATGTAAATGGCATCAAAATTCCTTTCAGGGCAATATTAGATTCCGCATCTCAGAATTGTTTTTGTACATTTAAAGCAGCACAAATATTAGGCTTGAAAAAGGAGAAAATAAATATTCCTGTAAGTGGAATAAATAAATTGCCTATTTACATTAAATCTAGAATCAAATCGAAGTTGTCAAATAAAATGAATAGTGCCAGTTATGATATTGAGTTATTAATCGTTCCAAACATTTGTGACTTCACGCCCTCGAAAAAGATAAACATATCAGATTTAAAAATTCCAGCAAATATTTGTTTAGCGGATAAAAAATTTAACATTCCAAGCAGTGTGGAGATAATTATCGGTGCTGAACTGTATTTTTCTCTTTTAAATGAAGAAAAAATAAAGTTAGGCAATAATTTATATTTGCAATCAAGTATTTTTGGATATTTAGTATCTGGGTGTATTTATGACAAAACAGTAAATAATAATAATACTAATTATTGTTTCTTAACAAAAAATCTTGATTTACTTAATGACACTTTGAAGTCTTTTTGGGAAATTGAAGAAGTACAAAATTTAAAACCCAGTAACAGTAAAGAATTAGAATATTGTAATGATCACTTCGATAAAACGCACTTCAGAAAACCGGATGGTAGGTTTGTGGTCACGATGCCGTTTAAACCACAGGTTTTAGAACCCGATTTGGGAAATTCCAAAAATCTTGCTTTGAAAAGATTAAACTCTCTGTGGCAACGTTTAGATCGAGATCCTGTTATGAAAAATTTATACACAGAATTTATTAAAGAATATAGAGATTTAAATCACATGCATGAAATAAAAGAAAACACGAACTTTAATGATGGCTATTACTTACCACATCATGGCGTTTTACGACCCTCTAATAAAACCACAAAACTACGCGTCGTTTTTGACGCTAGTGCCAAGTCAACCAACGGAAAATCTTTGAACGATTTATTATGTAAGGGTGGAGTTCTGCAAGATGATCTTTTTTCGATATTAATTAGATTTAGAAAGCATATTTATGCTTTTACTGCGGATATTAAACAAATGTTTAGGATGATAGAAATAAATCCATCCCAGTACAAATATTTAAAAATTTTGTGGAAAGACAGTATGTCATCCCCGGTTAAGGTATTTCAGCTAACAACAGTTTCGTATGGAACATCTTGTGCTCCCTACTTAGCCACCAAAGTATTACAACAATTAGCTCTAGATGAGAAAAAGGAATTCCCGTTAGCATCGAATATTGTTTTGAAGGACTTTTATATGGATGATTGCCTATCGGGCTCATCCAATTTAGAAGAAATCAGATTAATGAAATCGCAATTAACTGAACTCCTCCTAAAGGGAGGGATGGTTTTACACAAATAGTGTACCAATGAGGTCCAATCTACTGATAATCACATGTTTCCCCTGGACAGAAATTCTGAAGAAATAACTGTTAAAACATTAGGGATGTTGTGGAACAGTTTCAATGATACGTTTAGGTATAAAGTTAATATCAACACAAAGAGTGATTTCACAAAAAGAGATGTACTTTCGCAAATTGCCCGCATTTATGATCCTCTCGGTCTCTTAGGGCCAGTGATTGCTAAAGCAAAAATATTCATGCAGGAGCTATGGCTTCTTAAAATAGAGTGGAATGAGATGCTGCCCTCTCATGTCGCCAAACTATGGAAAACCTTCCTCGAAAGTCTTAAAGAACTGGAATCCATTGAAGTGCCAAGATGCTTCCTAGCTGTGAACCAATCAGTGGTGCTAAATGGTTTCGCAGATGCGTCTTCCAAGGCTTATGGCGCAGTGATATACATGCAAACATCTAATTCTAGTGAAACCATCAGTCACTTATTATGTAGTAAATCCCGCGTGTGTCCAACCAAAGTAATAACAGTGCCACGTCTCGAACTGTCAGCATGTCTTCTTCTGGCTAAACTCACTAACAAGGTCTTAAATTCATTAGACAAACAAGTAGCTTCAGTCAATTTGTTTTCTGATTCAACTATTGCTTTAGCTTGGATAGACACTGCTCCTCATCTCCTGAAAACGTTTGTGGGAAACCGCGTTGTGCAAATTAAGGAACAAACTAAGAACTTTCCATGGTTTCATATTCCGTCAGAACACAATCCAGCTGACTTGATATCAAGAGGTGCAAGTGTGGAAAACCTGTCTTCTAACCAGTTGTGGTGGCATGGCCCGCCTCTTTCAATTCTTGAAGAAACAATAGCAAAAACTGACTCTAATATAAGTGACATTAAAGATGAACATTATTCTAGTGAGCTTAAAGCTCCCAGCAACTTGACATTCGCTATTCATAATGACTCTAATTTCTGTGATAATTTAATTAATCTTAGCAATAATTTCCAAAAATTAATTAGAATTTTAGCTTATATTTTCAGATTCATACATAAATCTAAAAAAGCAACATCTGCAACCGGCCCTCTGTTGCTGGAGGAATTAAGAAAGGCAGAGGTTTATTTAATAAAAAATGAACAGGTAAAGTATTTCAAAAATGAAATTTCGGCCCTCCAAGCGGGATCTTCGGTTCATCGCGCAAGTAAGTTAAAATTCTTAAATCCCTTTTTAGATGGAGATAGCTTATTGAGGGTGGGAGGAAGACTAGCAAAATCAAATTTGAATTTTGATCATAAACACCCCATTATACTTCCGGCGAGCTGTCGCTTGACGAAACTAATTTTTCAATATTATCATATACGAGATTTTCATGTAGGACCCCAAGCTCTTTTGAACACTGTGCGTCAAAAATATTGGCCTCTCGGTGGCAGAAATATTGCGCGTAAAATTGTACATGAGTGTTTACAATGCTTTAAAATTAAACCTATAACGGCTAGTCAAATGATGGGGGATCTCCCTCCTGAAAGAATAGTGCCCAGTTCCCCATTTTCAAATGTGGGATTAGATTTAAGTGGGCCTTTTGAAATAAAATATAAAGGTCAAAGAAAGGGTACTTTTCAGAAAATCTATGTTGCCATACTTGTATGTATGGTCACTAAAGCTGTGCACTTGGATTTTGTCTCAGATTTGACATCCGAGGCTATAATAGCGACTCTAAAAAGATTCTTCGCTCGTCGTGGGAAAAGCTCTGTAATCTTTAGCGACAATGCTACAAATTTCGTTGGGGCTTCAGCAGAACTAAAACATTTACGTAGACTTGTTACGAGTGATGAAGTTTCGAACTTTTTAGCTTCTGAAGGTATTAACTGGAAGTTCTCCCCTCCTAGGGCGCCAAATTTTGGTGGCCTTTGGGAGGCAGGAGTCAAATCTTTCAAATACCACTTAAAAAGAGCTGTGGGTTCAGCTCATCTCACGATCGAGGAATTCCTGACAGTTATCACACAGATAGAAGCTATTTTAAATTCGCGACCGCTTTGTCCTTTGTCAACAGATCCTGACGATCTTCAGGTGTTGACTCCTGGTCACTTTCTCATAGGAAAGCCTCTTAATTTAATTCCAGAACCCAATTTAAGTGAGGTCAAAGATAATTTGCTAAATAAATGGCAAAGGACTCAAAAATTAACGCAGTTAATATGGAAACGTTGGCAGAATAATTATCTGAGCCAGTTACAAGAAAGAAACAAGTGGCTATTTAAAAAGCCTAATATTCTGCCAGGAATGCTAGTTTTGCTTAAGGACTCACAATTACCCATTTGCACTTGGTCACTAGGGCGCATTAATAAGGTTTTCCCAGGCGCGGACGGGATAGTCAGGGTAGTTGAAGTTCGTACCGCTAAGGGTAATTTTAAACGACCTATTTCAAAAATAAGTATATTACCCATTGAGGACAACATCATAGATCCTAAACTTTAAATGTGCTTTATTATATATTAATTTTTCATGTATTATTTGTGTTTATTTATTTTATTTATTTATTTTTGCTTATAATCTGTATCATATTGTATTATTACTTGTATTGCATATGTATCTTGAAATATAAAAATATTTCAACGCCGGGCGGGATGTTCCGCTTCTGTATTGTGTTCTTGTAACATCGCCTTGGCGACAAACACAGCCCACGCCAATTATACGCCAATCGGCAATTTACTGTAACCCTGCTCACGTGTTGTGTGACGCAGTGGATTGAGAGAAACAGTCTCTTAGCAACAAGCTCTAATACTGCATCAAGCAGCGACTCTTAAAAAAAATAAACATTCCATTAAATTTACAGTCCACTTGCTTTTTCTTTTTAGTTTTTCTTTTTAATTTAGTACACCTCCGTACACTTCCGAATCGCAACATATTTAACTATGTAGTTTATTTCAACCAAATATTTTTCTAGAGATAATTTTGTCGGGGATTTTTATTAAAAATAATATTAAAAATGGCACATATTTTATTTTAAGAATATATTTGCATAAAATATAGAATTATAATGATTTAATTAATATTTATATTTTATTCAAAAGCTAACATTGTTATTTTATTGTTTGAATAATTTTATAACGGATGTAAATTCTTCAAGGAATAAATTAAATCAAGGAAAAGATTGAAAATAGAAAAAAGTTAAAACACGAGATGATAACTATTTATATCGTTGTAAGAAAAGTAAGTAAGAATACTAATATCGTCTTTTAATTATTTTAATCTTTTAATCGTGAATACAAATGTTTCACAATATTACGAAAATAATTGTTTTAAATGACAACATATTCGTATATACAATTCATTTTTCTACATTGTTTAAAATTTCTGGAAAAACACAGAACAAATTCGAGACTCTCGCTAAATTTACACTAGTTTTCGGTTAAATACATTCTACTGAGTTTCTCGGTCATCATTTTACACGCATTTCCCTTATTTTACATCTAATTCCCTGTAAGGATTTCCATGTCTTTATTTAAAGATTTTTTTTAACACATTCGCTACCGATCACGCGCCAGCGCGTGATGTGGGGTTACGTCTCAATAGCCAATTACGTGCTGGCGCGGGAAAATCTTTCATTGACTCTTTGTTATAAAAAGTAAATCGGCTTCCGGAAAAAACCCACTTCTACAGTGCGGCATTAACTATCATCACATCTTCACGTAAGCGGCAGCGAACGTGTTAACTTTGTTAAATTTTGTAATTCAAAATACAAATTTTTAAAATTCTTTTGCAATTTTATTAAAAATATTAAAGAAGAAAATTAAGTTTAAAGATTGTTTTTTAAAACTTAGTATAATTTAGAATTCGAAAAATCATCTCATCATATTTAGTGGGATTTTTCCTCGGTGAATCACAAAAGACACAACTTCTATAGCTCCTTCAGTAAGATGATTGTCCAGAGGTCTCGGGTTCAAACCTCAGGATAGCTAGTAACAAACTGTATAAAAATTAAAAGATAGAGCGTTTCAAAATTAAACGAAAAATTCTAATACTTTGAATCTCGGTGGAGTTTGAGTGATTCACTAATTTTAAAAACTAAATTAAATTATTCTCATTAAAAATAAATTTACACAGTCTTGTGCATTTTTAGCGATGTTAATTTACAGAGCATATTGTAAATTTACCGAAAAACTCTGTTATTTAACAGAATTTCGGTAATTTTACATAAGATTTAAAATAATGGATTACTCGCACATTGTCTGTAATTCGACAGTATATTATTTAACAGTGTAGAAATTATTTTGTCAAGTCAATCTTACTGAAAGCAGATTTAAAAAGTTATATTGTTTATTTTAAGATTATCACTGCATAAAATATAGAATCACAGTGATTTAATTAATATTAACATTTTACTCAAAAACTAACATTGCAATTTTGTTGTTTTAATCCTTTTACTGGGGATGGAAATCCTTCAAGGAATGCGTTTTCTAGGTAGCTAATTAAAAGAAAATGGCTAATATTTATTTCTCCCGACAAAAAAAACTGGAAATAGAAAACTAGTTAAAGCACGCGATGATAACTATATATATCGTTTTAGGAAAAGTGAAAAAGAGAGTTGATATTGTTTTTTTAATTATTTCATCCACGAATGCAAATTTTTAAAGGAATTGAGAAAATAGAGTTTCTAAGTGCAAAATATTCTAATATATATTTTATTCAAATATTCAAACATTTTTCTGAAAGTCATTTTGTCAAGTTTATCTTATTGACAGCAATTTTTAAAACGCGTATGTTATATTTTAAGATTATCACGGCATAAATTATAGATTCACAGTGATTTAATTAATATTTACACTTTATTGAAAAACTAACATCGTAATTTTATTGTTTGAAGCTTTTTAATGCGGATGGAAGTACTTGAAAGACTAAGTCTTCTAAATGGCTAATTAAAAGAAAAAGGCGAATATTTATTTCTCCCGACAAAAAAGCCAGAAATAGAAAAGTAGTTAAAGCACGCGACGATAACTATTTGCATCGTTTTAGGAAAAGTAAATAAAAGTGCTAATATTGTTTTTTTTTTTTTTTTTTTTTAATCGTTTTAACCACGAATGCAAATTTTTCAAGGAATTAAGAAGATAGAATTTCTAAGTGCAACATATTCTAATATATATTTTATTTAAATATTTAAACATTTTTCTAGAAGTTATGCTGTCAAGTTAATCTTTTTGTAAGCAATTTTCAAAGGCGTATTATTTATTTTAAGATTATTTCTTCATAAAATATAGAAACATAGCGATTTCATTAATGTATACTTTTTATTACTCAAGAGCTAACATTGTTATTTTATTGTTTGAATAAATTTAATGCGAATGTAAATTGTTCAAAAAATAAATTTTCTAAAGGACTTTTTTTTTTTTTTTTTTTTTTTTTTTTTTTTTTTTTTAATGGCAAAGTAATTTTTTCGCTCGACAAAACGGCTGGAAATAGAAAAGCGTTAAAGCACGCAATGATAACTGTTTATACAATTTTAGGAAAGGCAAATACCAGATTCCTCATTTATTTAAAGAGTTTAGTTTATACGTAAATGAATTTTAACTTATACTGATTAATGTGGGAGATTCTATTTCATTTATTTTATTTTACTAGCCGTCCTTGGCGACCAGTTTGGTCTCTCTTGAATGTATACTAAGCATTAAATCATATTGCTTTTATTCATAATTCTTTTAATTGCTCAATTTTTCGCCAAATTAGAAGATTCCGCTAGAAAAATAGATACAGAAATAGACACACATGTCATATACGCACCACATTGGCGCGATTGCAATAAAATGGCAATTATGTGTGCCTCACATGGTAGCCCGGCTATTGTTATTTAATTATTAATAAACTGTTTGTTTACTTCTATTTTCCATTTTAAAATAATATAAATTGTTTTATTTTATAATTATTAATTAAACTTTTTTTTATTTATTATTATTTCCTTTTTAAAATAATAGAAATTAGTTTAAAAATATATATGTAACTAGTACTTGAAAACGAAGTATTCGCCAAATTGGCGACAGAAAAATAATGCGCCAATGTGGTGCATATATGACATCTGTGCTGGTAAATCAAGAACTCAGTATCTTTATGCTAGCCTGGCGCAGATAATAAATCGCCAAACATTGTACCCGTGACATTTTTCGTATTTCATTAATTATTTAAAATATAATAATATAATCCTTTTACTCATTTCATTTATAATACGTAACTTTAATCATAACATCAACAATCATAAACAAAACATAAATAAATCCAATTTACCACAGCCTAAATTTTACCAAAGGACTTTTGCACAGTACTCATAAGATTTGTTTTATTTAGATGTTGCCATTAAACAATTAGCAAATAATCGTGATTTTTGTACCACATACAATAGCGTAATATATATATATATATTATATATATATATATATTATATGTATATATATATATAATTGAGAGTGCGTTATTTATTTTAACATAATTTTTAAACTGTTTAATTGACACCAGTATGTGGATATTTGTCTAGTTATATCTATAGTTAAATAGCTAATAAATGTTACTGATAAAAGTAACAAAATGGTATTTTAAGTTATATGTTAATATGAATGTTATCTCTTAATTCTAATTTTAATTATTTTATTAATTTAATTTTATGTTAATATCGATTATTAATTATTTTCTCCGGTTCAATTATATTTCCATTCAGTTTTATCTTTTTTGTTTGTTATGGATAACTATTATTTTTACTTACTTTCAACTCCTTTTTTGTAAAATATCTTTGTTCCTTGTTTAATAATTTGGTTTTTGTGTGCTGGTAGCCCCAAATACGTATTATTTTGCTATTTCATGGCTAATACGTGGATGAAACCGCACACTTCATTTGTAGTTCCAGAGCATTTGGGGCCTGATGATTCTGCTCTTGGGGCTACAAATTCCATTTGCATTCATTTTATTTATTTATTTTTTCAGATTTACTCGTTACACTATTTTTTTATTTTATTATAATTCAATTCAATTCTAATTCTTCGTTTTGGTTTATTGTTTTATTGATAAAATCCATTGGTGAATCTTGTCTACTTTTAATGGTATTATATATATATATATATATATATAAATTTTATTTATTAATATTATTATTATTATTTTGTACAAGGTGCTGCAAAATGTTTGTGTTGTTAAAATATCTTTGTGTAGAATGTATGGTTTTGTTTAAGTGGCTAATTAACAGAAAAAGGCACGTATATATTTCTTCCGACAAAAAAGTTAGAAATAGAAAACTAGTTAAAGCACGCGATGATAACTATTTATATCGTTTTAGGAAAAGTAAACAAGAGAGTTACTATAAATAATTTTTTAATCGTTTTTATCACGAATGCAAATTCTTAAAGGAATTGAGAAAATAGTATTTCTTATTGCAACACATTCTAATATCTATTTTATTTAAATGTTGAAATTTTTTTTTTATAAAAGTCACTTTTTCGAGTTTATCTTATATGCAGGAATTTTTAAAAATGCGTATATTTTATTTTAAGATTACCTCTGCACAAAATATAGAATCATAGTGATTTAATTAATGTTTACATTTTAATCAAAACTAACATTGTAATTTTATTGCTTGAATCTTTTTACTGCGGATGGAAATTCTTCAAGAAATAAATTTTATAAGTGGCCTAATTAAAAGAAAAGGACGAGTATTTATTTCTCGTGACGAAAAAGCTGGAAATAGAAAACTAGCTAAAGCACGTGATTAGAACTATTTATATTGTTTTAGGAAAAGTAAATAAGAGAGTTAATATTGTTTTTTTATAGTTTTAATCACGAATGCAAATTCTTTAAGGAATTAAGAAAATAGAATTTCTAAATGCAGCATATTCTAATATATATTTTATTTAAATGTTCAAACCCTTTTATACAACTTATTTTGTCGAGTTTATTTTATTGAAAGTAACTTTTAAAAAGCTATTTATTTTATTTTAAGATTATCTTTGGATAAAATATAGAATCATAGCAATTTAATTAATTTTTACTTTTTACTGAAAAGCTAAGCTAACATTGTGATTTTATTTTTTGAATAATTTTATCGCGGAAGTAAATTTTTGAAGGAATTAATTTTATAACTGACTAATTATAAAAAAAGAGAAGTAATTCTTTCACACGATAAAGAGGCTGAAAATAGAAATTGTTAAATCACGCAATGGTTAACATTTGTACCGTTTTTGGAAAAGTAAATACGAAATTGCTTATTTATTTAACGAATTCGGTTTATACGTAAATGAATTTTGACTTATACTGTTTAATGTGGGCGAGTTTATTTTATTTTTATTTATTTATTTTTTGTTTAAGGTGCTAGAAAATTTATATGTTTTTAAACTTGTATTTGTCTAGAATATATGGTTTTTAATATGAAATTAAAAAATAAATATTTTTAGTTGCATCCTACATAGAGTGTGTATTCCGGCGTTCCTCCCGGACATTGCTCGTACCTACGATTTGATGCTCTGTCTAGGTGTAGGACTTATAGATTTTAAACTACAATGACATTTATGTATATACAATATCCTTTAATATCTATCTACACACACACTCATATATATATACATATATGAATTGATCCTGTTCCTCTCAGTTATGATTGTAGCCAACCTCTTCGCTAAATCTATTTACTTAATAAAGTTAGTATTACTTTTAAAAGTATTATTGACTCACCCCTTCCCCTCCTATGAATGAAAATACTGCATACACACGCGTACATTATAATAAAATTAAAATATTTAATTAATTTTATATAAATTAACAACAGAAAATGTTTTTGCTTCAAATTTTACGCATAATTAAATTTGATTTTAAATAAAATATCATCTCTTAACATAAAATTGGAAAAAATATTTTTTTGAGTTACATCAATCTTACAGCATTACACAACGCGGCATTTGAGAGGGATAACTAAACTCCTACACTATGCTCCATTTACCACCTGTGGTCGATTCCGCCCCCTACCATGAATAATTCAAGTTTGCGTTTAGTTGTACCTTGCTTCATTGACTTCGCATCTATTCTCACCCCACACCTCTAAAAAATAAAAAAACATCGCTCTTTTCTGAGTTACTTGTAAAACAGTTCGAGCTGAGTAAATCCCTAATGTTAAAAAATAGAAGAAGAGGAGATAAAAAAATAGTAGGGCCTCACAAGGGTCTTCAGTAACCCTCCTGTCTGCCCCAGGGATATATCAAGAGTCACTTAGAACCACTATATTCACTTAGTACCTGGCGTGGTGTCGTGTTGATGCGGTGGCTAACTGGTTACCATGGAGATGATCTAAGGTAAGGATCAAATATAGAAGTATCAGTGGCCTTACATTGTGCTATAGTATATAAATAGGCAAGAGAGGAAAATCAATGTATTGGAGCTTAGAATAAACTTCATTTATTCTGGTCTTATTTAGTATTAGTATATTTAGAAACAGCTGCAGTCTGAAATAGCTGTCTTAAATAATTCCAATTTAGTTGAGTTATACAATTCTGAAAAGATAATATATCTACATAAGCTCATCTTTTTTAAAAATACATAAATAGTCTGTTTGTGTTAATGCACATAATATAGTGTATATAAATATTTTATGAACAATATTTGTTAGGCGCCAAATTAACGTTGGCAATGGGGACATATTTTGACTACTAATTTTAAAATTTTCTTTTTCTTTTAAAAAATCTTAGCGATAAATTAGGACAAAAAAAGTTTTACAATTAGTGGTTTTGCCTGATTATTTCTTATGCGCGCTGAAGTCCTCGTCGATCATTCTACTAACACGCTGTTATAAATTTATAATTTACAAATATATCCCTGTAGAAGCATGTTTCAAAAGTAATAAAAAACCAGTTGCAATGTTACTCATAAATTTCAGATATTCAATTATTTATTAAATTTTAATTATAAAACAGCAATTTGAGATGAAAAATTAAAGTTATAATGTTAAACGTTCCCATTTAATGAGTGTTTTTAATTTCTTTATACGCAATCCGATATATGAAGTGCTTAAAACATGCATAATAGATAAGTTATTTAAAAGTATTGTTGGAGTTTAAGACAGTAAGCGAATCTATTAAACTGTTTTGACGACATAGAGTGCAGCACAATTTATCGGGAACATGTGCAACTAGAGCAAGGAGGCATAGCAAAGTAAATTTCGACTTCACACTAGCTACTCTATTGTAGAAAAGGCTCCAATAACAATAATCAGTATTGCAACCGTAAGAAACCTAAAAGGTGAGTGCTTTAACTTTATTTAAGAAACAGAGGACATACGGAGCTTATTAAAAAAATTCAGAAAGTATAGGGTATACCTCAGTATTATATGAGTTGTATTTTTCTATATAAGTAAAATAGTATGGATATCTGAATTCAAACATGGAACTTTTGGCGTAAGCTGCCAATGTTATACTAATTGAGACAAATCTTGTGGATCATTCTCGCCCAGAAAACTTTATTGATTATGATATTTGGGTTCATATCTGAATCAGATCAACAGAATAAATTGCAGGTAACAGAACTTCAAAAAACTTTTAATATCTAATTACACGATATTAATTTTAACACAATCATTCTAATTCGTAAATAAATCATGCTAGTTGTAATACTCTACACTTTAACCCTGATTCGAATCGTTTACTTATAACTGAATTTTTAAAACGTTCAGCTTAATTTATGGCCACCTGATTGAATAAGTTAACCCTTCCGTGTCTAATGTACTATTAATAGTACATGTCTTTTAATGGAACATTATTTTGTTTTAAGAAACACTTTTGCTACCATTTACATGTAGTAATGTTAATTTATCTCTGTGCATTTAATGTATGACTACATTTATGTTTAGGCATTTAGTAAAAATAATGTTAATTACTATTTGTTTAATTCTCTTTGCGTCATTCGCGATTTTTCTTATTTTAAAAACATATTTTACTCCTTAAATTTAAAATAAAAGTTACTTTTCTGAAAGAATCATATGTAATAAAATTCAAAAAGTATTAGAAACTTGTAAAATAAGTCAAATTTTATAGTAATGCAATATTTTCTAAAGATATCCAAAATTTCTTCTTTAGCCTATTGTCACATGAAGATTAATTGAATAACACGGAAAACAGGAACATTCGTTGTTTTTCAGACAATGAAATATTCGTTAAATATTAATTAATCTATTTGGATAGCCAGTATTAATATTAGTAACATGAAAGTAATTTTTTCTAAAAATTGAAGAAAAATTCGGACTTGAAAGGATTAAGTAGAAAAATGACGCTCTTATCAGAAATCTTTAAAAAATAAAATATTTAATGTATTGCCAACAAGATGCCTTTATGATATTGTATGTGTTTATCATATTTATATTTTTAACACTACCTTAATTCTCTTAGTCATTAAAACATTCAAACAACCTTCAATACAACGCTAGAGAAACCTCACGTTTTAACAATTGCTTCGTCATGCAAATCCCGTAGCCGTACACGAAAACTGCAATAAAATGGCCCTAAATCAAGACTTTTATTGCAAACGATTATTTAAAACACCCCTTATTCGAACCAAGTACCTTCGCATCAGAGTGGTCATAAAGATAATTACATTCTTGGAAAGAACAATTCTATACGTCCTTCGTGAATAAATCATTTTTAAGGATGATCTTTTGTAGTATGCAAATGGCAACAACTTGTTTTTTACCATTAAACTTCGAAGCTGAGTAGCATAATAAGCGTAAGCAATCTTTTAAGTCTTCGGAAATAGTGAATTTTTCAGACGATTTTTGTTTAATGTTTAAACGCTAAGTTTTATTTCCGTTTTCACAGATAAACAAATTTAAAGACTTGTCCATCAGAAATAAATATATTTTAAGAAATTTTATTTTTTTTGTCATGTATTTGTTTGCTTTCTCTAAAGATGATAATAAACATAATAAAAAAAATAATATCAGTGAATTTTCAAGTTTAAATTTTCAGACATAATTTCTTTTCTCACCTTTATTATTTAATTCTATATTAGATTTAGGTCAGTGCATTTTTTTTTATTGCGGAGTATAGTATTTTAAAACTTTTCAATGTAGTTGAAAAATGTTTTAGATTCATTTGCCTGCGTAACTGGGTTGTCTCTAACATTTATATATGTGCTTAAATTGTTACAAAATTGATATACGTTATTGAAATTTACCATATCCATCTACCGCATCTGGAAATAGCATATGAATCCATTTACAGCATCTGAAAATAGAGTGTGAAGCTTTTGTAGTCCGTTTATAGAGGCATTCAGATGAATTCCTTTTTATTATAATCTATGAGTCTTTTAATATATATTTCAATGACGTCACTTTAAACAGTATGAAACTCATTTTTTATAAATGTTATGTAATACAATGTGTTTTCTTTATATAAAATTTTGTGCATACCACATATGATTCATTTAGAGCGGCACCCCAAAAGATCTGTTAATAAATATGATAATTACATAATTATTTAATTATTTAATTGCATAATTAAAAAAAAAACTTGTTTTTTTTTTTTTAAATCTAGTTATAGATATTTATATATTTCTTTTTTCATTTTTATAAAAATTATCTTCGTGAATCAAATAAAGAGTTATTCATTTGTATTTTGGAAATATTAAGCTGACTTTTAAAAGGCAAATAAACATTTATGTTAATATTGTTAACAAATCTTAAATAGCAAACAAAAGTTTTGATAACTTTTTATTCAATTATGCTATTTATACTTTGCATTCACATTTTTAAATATATGTAAAACTGTCATTTATAATGTGGTTGAAAGAAGTAATGTTTGCAAAATTGATTTCTAGTAAAAGGTTTCACCTATGTATTTAAACGGCAATGTTGTTCTTTTTAGCCATCTGGTTTGAATTTTCTGCTGAACAGAATTTGATAATTGTTTAAATGAAAGCACTTTATTATGTAAATGTGATTTTTTTAAATAATCCAATTTTTATGTTTTAATTTTAATTAAAAAAGTTCCTGATGAAATTTCTTAGCATTGCTGGCAATCGGTTTACTTCGGATTATAGAAGAAAAAGGAAAAGCAGTGGAAATTAGCATATCCTCACTGATGCCATTTTAGTATTGAAACTCATTCCTATTGCCATTTTCATATATTTTGGAAACGGAAATAATAATTGTGCCATACACTGTAAAAAAAATTTCAAGAGGTTACTAAACATTTTTTAGTAAATTTGTATTCCACAGAATTTTTTAGTAACCATTACAAACTTTTTTTTGCAAGTGAAACAAGCATTTCTTTTGTATACTGAACAAAAGAATTTTTTGTATAACTAACTTAAAAATTTTTAGTATGAACCATCAAGCAAAATTTAGTAATAGCTCTAAAATGATTTTTAATAACCTTTACGTGCGCCCAAGGGCAGGAGCTTCCTTCGAGCTGCATCCAGAGTTCTGAAAGATAGATTTTAGGCAAAACTGCAATAGATGGCAGTATCAAACATTGCTACCTGCTCCGATAGGATTTTCATAATCCGTTTATTAACGAGTACTTACACTACATACATTCAGGACGTATTTGGCTGTGTCCAGCATCGAACCCGGGACCTTTCAGCCTGGAGTCCGTTACTATAACCACTATGCTATCAAGGCTACACCAAGTGAGTTTTAGTAATAGCTATTAAAAATATAAAACTATTAACTCTATTCATTGCTAACTTTTTTCTAGTAATTCTTACAGATTTTCTAGTAACCGACTAAGATTACTAAAAATTTTTTAGTAATTACAAGGATCACTAAAGTTTTTTTAGTAGATCGATCCTTTTTTTTTACAGTGTAGTAGCGCAATTTTCGTTGATTTTTCATTGCATAATGCAAAAAATTAAAGTCTCAATTGATAATTTCATAATTTCATTATCTTAATTGCATGTTACTGATTATGTATAGGAATAAAGTTTAATTTTTCAATGGGTTGAAATTAAACTTCAGTTAAAAATGATATTTGCTTTAAGAGTTAGTCAAACCAAAATAATATTCGTTGATTATTGTAATTATTTTAGTTATTTTTTATAAATTCAAGCAATCGGTTCTTTTAACCATCTTCATCCTTCAAATTCGACGGATTATCAATTATTGTAATAATTTTTGTTTGATCAAATTTGATTAAATGAACGTGCTTTCAAAAACACAACTATGTGCTTTCAGAAAAAAAGACAAGGATTTTTAAAATATAGCTTTTATCCGTAATATATTGAAATGATACGTTAGAATGCTTAAATACAAGCAGATCACTTTCATTAAGAGAAATAGGAACGAATAATATCAAAGAAATTCGGTTCCTGTTCCACGATGAAGGCATTTAAATTTGAGCAATAACCGGAATTACATTGCAAACAATTTTGACGTCATATTGCTCCTCTATTCTTTCTCTTTACTCTATAGATTTGACTAATTGATATTTAGCTTATCAATCAAAATTCAAACTAACAAAATTATCAGAATTTTAATTTTTAGAATAAATAGTCTTCTTTCCTTTAAATTTCACTAAAGAAAACAGAAGGATGAAATAATAACTTGTATTGAAACAGGAAAAAAGAATAAAATATTAAAAATTCCATTAATAATATAATCTTTCTTTCATTTGATGATTACGAATTATTTATCCTTGTGACTCAATGTTCAAAAGAAGACAACTATCAGAAATTCTTCTACGCATACATATCTTCGCAAACGATATTGAACAAAAGGTTCATTTTTCGCCCGAAAACATATTATAGTCACATTTATAGTTCACTAAACAATACGTCGTTTGGAAAAGAAGAAAGGAAAACAGCAATTTAGGTAAAAATATCCCACGGTACAATTATGTTTGTTTTGAATGAAATAAAAATCAAATATATAATTAAATATCTAAATTACCATAAAAAATTTTAATCTCATAATGTAAAATACATTAAATATATATATATATATAATATTCATTTTGATTGTAATAGGAAAACTATGGATAAAACTCACAAAATAAATTTATAACGCTATAATTATTTTAGCGGAAGGAATCATGTTTTATTTGGCCTTTGATTCAAATAGTAAAGTATCATATTTTTCTTCTCAGAATAAATAATTTTCTTTACTTTAAGATTGAGTGAAATAAAACAAAAGGATGAAATATTTATTTTGACTTTAAAAAATAATACTATATATAAAATATTCAGAAACATCATCGTAACATAATCGTTCTTTTATTAGATGTGATCAAGACTTATTTAACCAATGACTCAATAATCAAATAAAAACAACGATCAGAATTTTTCATACCCAGGAATCAATAACATTCTTTACTTTAAGATTCGGTAAAGGAAAAAGAAAGGATGATATGTTCATTTTGATTTAAAAATAAAACTAAGTAAAAAATTGAAATATGTATTGATAAGACAAACTTTTTTTCACTCGCTGTGATCAAACATTATTTAGCCTTATGACTTTATATTCAAACGAAGACAATCCTCAGCATTTTCATTCTCAGAATAGATATTCTTGTTTACTTTAGACTTCGTTTAAAGAAAGTAGAAGGGAAAATGTTCTCCTGTATGTCAAAGAAAAAAAAAATGAAATATTCAAAGTCCCATTTATAATATAATCGTTCTTTCATTCGATGATCACGAATTATTTAACGTGCGACTCAGTTCTCTAAAAAAGGCAACCATCAGAAATTCTTCAACGCAGAATAATCTTCTTTACTCTTAGATTCGGGAAAAGAGATTGGAAATAACGTTCATTTCTCGCCCGAAACACCCATTACAGTCTCAAATATTCGATATTCCTTAACCCATGCGTCAAGCCATTGAAAAGTTTAGAAAAGGGGAAAGAAAAACAGCAACTTTGGCAAAAACACCCAACGGCACATTTTATCATATCCGTTGTCATTTATCATCATTTCTTCAACATGTTCGAGGTAAGATACGGAAATTCTATTCCCCTTGTTTTCGTCGTTACTATGGAGACTTGAAGAAAAAAAGATCAATATATTTCTAACTTGAAAAAATATGGGATGATATTTGTAAAATATGCGAAACGTATGCATATTTTAAAAGTTGTTAAAAATGCCGGCGAAACAAACTTTGGTTTTTTTTTTCCAAAAGTCTTTTAAATGGTTATGTGCGTTGATAAGATGAGGTTTAGCTGCATATTTGAAGTGTTTTAAAGCAAAAACTTTTTATAGAGTCGTTTTATTTTTCTATGTTCCTGCTATTTAGACAAACAAAATAAACTATTTGAAATGTTATCAAATATACGTATATACAGGCGAAAAAAGCAATATATTTCAAACTTTAAAAAATATGGGATGATATTTGTAAAATATGCGAAATGCATGCATATTTTAAAAGTTGTTAAAAATGCCGGCGAGACATACTTTGTTTTTTTTCCCAGGAGGAATGATTTTTAAACAGTTATAACCAAGTTCTTTATGTTCGTTGATAAGATGAGGTTTAACTGCATATTTGAAGTGTTTTAAAGTAAAAACTTAAAAAAAAAGAAAGGAAAATACATGCATCAAGCATGGAAAGAAGCACATATGAAGCACTTTTTAACATACTCAGAATATGGTATCAAAACTGAACCGTTTAAAAAATTAAAATATTACGTCTCATTTCACCATTTCAAAACTGAATTTCTACAATCGGAAAATTATCTGAAATTTTTAGCAGCCCTGTTTATGATATAGTGATTTGTATCTATCAACAACATACATCCCAAAATTTAGTTCATTTAAGAGATACATATATTTCAGAAAACTCCCCTTCATCAATTTCCTCTAATAAGGAGAATGGTATGTGTATAATTTTGTGCAGTATATGAGGTATAGAATTTATAAACAAAGAGTAATATGCAAAAAACTAATTAGATTTAAAAGAACATACCAAGTTTTAAGACGCACTCTCCTGCAATTATTACGCAACGAAAGTACTGCAATCGATTACTTTTGTGTGTCCCTGTAAATTAATAAAAACTGCTTTGCATGCTCTGTTTTAACATGATATTTGTGAAATTCAGTGATTTATATCAGTTCTAATACACTTGAAATAGCGAATGTCATTCAAATACTCTCCAAACGATTTTCTGCATATACCACAATGTAGTCGATTTCTTTTGAGTGTCCCTTTAAATGAACCAATAATCGTACATACTTCATATGCAATACCAAACATGCGTTGATGTCCTTAAATAAGCTTTACCAATTGCATTAAAATCCGAGTATATTTATGGGAATTAGAGTGTGGACAGACTTGCAAACAAACCGAATGCATAAGCATGTTTCAACTTTGTTGGAAAATTCTAAAAAAATAGTTTATCTTTTTCAATGTTCCTGTTATGTAAACTATTTAAAAAAATTTTATGTATATGTATACAAGGGAGAAAAAGCAATGTGTTTCAAATAAAAAAAAATATATGGAATGATATTGGGAAAATATACAAAATGCACTCATATTATAAAAGTTTTTGAAAACGTCTGAAAAAAAAGTCCGGTTGTTTTTAGGGAGAATATCTTTTACATTATGATTAAATTTTTCATGTGCGTCGTTAGTAGGATGAAATTTAGCTTCATATTTGAATCATTTTAAAGTGTAAAATTTTTAAAAGATTATTTTCATTTGCTATGTGTACGTTACTTAGACAAACAAGAGAAAGTGTTGGAAATGTTTATTTCATATAAAAAACATGAAAAAATTAATACATTTCGAACTTGAAAAAATATGATCTGATATTTGTAAAAATATATAGAACACCCGCATTTTTAAAAGTTATTTTACCAGCGAAACAAAGTTAGTTGTTTTCAAGAGGAGTGTATTTCTAGTGATTATGACTGAGTTCATTACGTGTGTTGTAATAAGGCTTGGACCGATGTTTTAAGTTCTCTGATGTAAAATAAAAATAAGTTCATTCCTAGAATAAAACAAAAAGAAGAAACTAATTTTAATTACATTGTATCCATAGCGTTAATTTTCTATGGAAATACACCTAAAAAAGTTATTAGATTTTAAATGTTAAATAAAAAAGTAAAATACAGTAATACATCAATAATTAATACCCTGTTTCCGTAACAGTCTATTAAATTAAACCTTTAAAGAAAAAATAAAAATTGAATAGAAAAAAGAATTCAACAAACAACTTTCCTTTTTTTTAAATTTCTCTATTTCTATCCGCAAGTAACTCGAATTTGATCTGTAAATAACATTGAACAAATTAAATACGGATAAAACGGGAACGAAAGTAATTTTTCCCAACCCTTTTTCCATTTTAGAATTGTGCGTGGTCAATGAGATTTATTTGTATCTTTTTTGTGATTTAAAAAAAATCGTAATTTAATTGCCGTTTTTAATGGATTTTTTTAATGGTAAATCTGACAATATTTTGCACAGAGTAAAACTCCAATTTACTTAATTTCAGTAATCAGATTCTGAAAACAGTAATGTCACTAAAGTTTTATTGTAAAGTTCCAGGCATCCCTGCTTTTAAAAAATTCTTTGTAGCCTTAAAGGTTTTTTTTAATTTACTAGCTGCCCTTGGCAACCAGTTTGGTCCTTCTTAAATGCCTACTAAGCATTAAACCATGCATTTATTTTTAATTTATTTTAATTGCTCAATTTTTTGACAAATTAGAAGATTCTGTTAAAGAATTAGGCGCAGATGTCATATACGCACCACATTGGCACAATTGCATCAAAAAGGCAAATATATTCCTCGGCCTCAAAAGGAAATATAACCCGGCAATTGTTATTTATTCTTTAAGAAATGGTTTATTTTCTTTTTTTTAATGATATAAATTGTTTTGTTCTATAATTAAAAATTAAACTTTTTTTTATTTATTTATTACTATTTCCTTTTTAAAAATAATAGAAAAGAGTTAAAAAAACATGTATGTAACTGCTATTGAAAACGAAGTTTTCGCCAAATTGACATTAGAAAAAAAAATGCACCAATGTGGTACGTATATGACATCTGTACCGATAAATCAAGCACTCTGTACGTTTATGCTAACTTGGCGCATCACCAAATATTGTACCTCTAGTTTTTTTTTTTTTTTTTTTTTTTTTTTTAATTAATTTTATTTAAAATTATGAGATATATTTGAGAATCGTAGACTTTTTGACGTCACAAAACATTTATTTTACAAAACATCACAAACACATACATACCACGATTACAAGATGAGGTTTGAAGACATAAGCTGTACATACATAAGAATTATTCACCTTGGATAAGGCGTACAACATTTTACGTGTCAACGGTGTGACATCTTTTTTGCCGGTCTAACTCAAAACTACTATGGGGTAAAAAAATGTTCCAAGGAACATTTTTCAAGGAACCAATGACAAATAGCGCCCTCTGGGCTCTGAAAAGAATAGCAGAGGGGGGGAGGTGCGTTACAAAATATATTTAATAATATAACCTTTTCATTCATTTTATTTATAATAACATAATTTTAATTTGAAACTGAAACGTGTAAAATCCATGATTTGTATTTATTTTTTAAGCCAATAGAATAAGAAAACAAAACAAAAGTGGTTGCCATTAAACAATTAACAAATAACCGATATTTTTGTGCCGCACACGTTAGCGTAAAAAATATATAGATAGTGCAAACGTGTATCTGTTTCATGAATTTTTGTTGCTGCCGTTACATAAAAAATCTAGGAATTCTAGATTCTTTAGAAAAATTTTAATAACTTTACATTTCTTTTTCCAATTTTGTAAAGAAAAATTACATTTAAAGAAATTGATGCATTTATTTGTGAAAAGATTTACCTGAACATATATACATATATATATTTAAGTCAATGTTAAAATTTAAAATTCATTTTTAATAGGAGTCTTTGGATTCTTTAATCGGATAATTCTAAGTCAGTTTTTTGGCTGCATTTTATAGGTATTATGTTTCACTAATCGAAAAAAAATACAAACAGTAACTCATTTGAATTTCAGCAATCTTAACTGAACTTAAAGTGAATGGTTAACATTGTTAATAGCACATGGAGCATAAAATAGTTCAAAGTTTTGAGTTTTCAATTATCGACCCAAAAAGAGAGCTAAAAGACTGTTGTGTTACATGATTATGGAACTAAAAGATCATGATGCTGCAAAGGTGTTAAATAATATATTTTGTGCACTGCGTGTGTATATATAGTTTTCTGTCTTTTTTTCCTCGAAATGTCAATTCAATGTTTCGATCTTCGTCTGAGATCTTCATCAGGACAACATTTTTATGCTGCTTCCAAACGGTGTAAAACCACCTTGAAATTCAAAAATTCATTACATTAATACTAATAATAATAATAATAATAATAATAAAGTGGTAATATAATGAATTTTTGAATTTCAAGGCGGTTTTACTCTGTTGGAAGTAGTATAAAAATTTTGTCCTGATGAAGACCGAAACATTTCAATTCCTTAAATTTACTTTAATGTTTGCATTGTTTTTACTTTTTGCAACATTTTGCACATATTTAGTAATGTTATTTTTATTTTCAAGTCTATTTGTAAGATTTCATGTTGTAAATATCCATCTCTTTCACTGTTTGTTTGAATTGTACAACCACCTCTTGAAGTTTTGCCTATCTTTTATGAAAAATTGGTACTACTTGGTTATCCCATCGAGCAACTTCGCCAAACTGTACAAATCGCTAAACTAATAGCCAAATTACACATATTGACGTAATTTTTATTTTAAATAACGAAAAAACAAATAATTAGTAGAATATTAATAAAAATACAAATAAAAAGTCGAAATCAAAATCATTTAATGACGTTTTAAACGCGTTTATCGCATTTACTGTTATTGGATGTGACATTCACGATCATCTATTATTGGCATTTAATCTAATAGTTTGGCGATAGATTTTTGGCCGACAAGGATAACCAAGTAAGGTACCCTGGGGTAATAACGCCACGTTAAGGTTCTAGCAATTTTCACGGCTCAGTTTTAGTTTGTATTTTTCAAACAAATATGTGATTTGATACAGCAACTCATTGATTATCTATATAAAAAAAATAATTTAACAGATATGAATACATAAAATGTAATGGCGTGATTTCTTGATCAATGCTATTTGGCGTTATTACCCACCTATATGGGTAATAACGCCATGCAAACAAAACTGTGAAATAAGTTGGAATAATTGCATGTAGATTGCCCAGTTCTAAAAATACAAACTCTCAGCTCTAGAAATTGACAAATTGCATCCTAAGCTATTGAAAATGCTCATTTCTTTGTGAAAGTGTAAGAAAAATAAAGGTGTGGTGTGTGGTGTGGGGAGGGGGGGATGAGGCAAAAGAATATCAGACCGTGAGCTTCTTTTTGCTTAAAAAGGACCGCTTAAATAGAATTATTCGAAACATTGCACAGTTTTAACTGTGTTTATTTGAATCAGTATTTAGGATGTAGCTCGGCCACTGTAAGGAATCAACCGGGTTAAAAATTGCAAGTATTGGCGTTATTACCCCGTTATGGTTATTGCGCTGTGCATTTTAAATTACAAATGATCTCGAGAAGATATCCAAAATCTTCAACAACATTTTGAAAGCCATGAAATGTACGACAAATTTATGTAATTAACAAAGTATTTCCGGATTAAAAAAATAGTCTTTGCATCACAAAACGTATCTCGCAAGTTTTAGATCAAGCGTTAATTTTAGCTGCTTGTAAAAACATAAAAACTTAAAAATGAAACAAATTAACTTGAAGCTGTTTTTTGCGATTTATATGACTCAAAAAACTTTTCCGCAGAACACATGAGTGTCATTTACCAGATTATTTCATAATTATGCAAAATATTAGCACTTGGCGTTATTACCCCGTCTGGCGTTATTACCCCAGGGTACCTTAGTACAGAAAATTTTTTGTATATTATGTTTACCTTTGCTAAACAAGAGCAATTTTAAAGTATTTTTTATTTCAGAATAAACTTTTTTTTGGTATGATTTCCCCTATTATCTGAATTTCTGCGTATTCGGATTTCATCCTAAAAATTTATATTTGATTTTATTTACAAAATGCTAAATCTTGTATTATTTCGGAAGTGAAATATTCATTAATATTTTTCTTTTTTTTTTTTCACAGGTAAGCTGTTCTCTCAATGCTTATAATTTGGAATAACATTGTATTTGTAATGAATTATTATATTATGATGCTTTACGCCTGGAAAAAACAGTAAACGGTAGGATAATTTTTTTTCTGATTTATTATCAGTATTTATTTTAAGATTTAAAGATGCACAAAAGCATATTTGTTTTATCAGAACATAGCTATTTGAAGATAATTGCTAATAAAATTGATAACTTGCTAACACCTATAATTGTATAAAGAAGCTTGCTCTTTTTAGAAAATTAAAACTAAACTTGAAAATATAATTTTTACGATCACTGAACTTTGGAAAAATAAAGTTAATCAAATAATACACAATTAAAGTTTATGAAAAAGAAGAAGATATTTTAGGAACAATAAAAGAAGAAGATATAAAGACAGACATTTAATGCAACTAAATGAAATCAAATTAATGCTGAATGATACATAATTACGGATTTTATTCTGTTGGAACTTCTATAAGGAAGGGCAAATTTTTTAAAGAAATATACTCACATGTTAGCTGCTTTTTGATAGAACTGAAACATTAAGACTTGCTTTCAAACGAACATAATTCATAAGAAACTCTCGATTTTAATCTTTTGAAAAATTGCTGGAATATTTAGAAAACGCCCAAATAAATATAATTAAATTTAGGACATGTAAAATTCTATGTGAAAGTTTAAAATATACATTTAACATGGGTAAATATCTGTATGTTTTCATTGTACGAAGTGTGATTGTGAATTTAATTTTTTTAAGTCACTATTCAAGGATTTGATTTACCGAAAACTTTATCTCATACGAGTTTCTATTTTACTTTTGAATATATAAGGTTTTGATTTTAAATGAACAGAAGCCATGAAAGTTAAGTTTGCTATCTTTTTAAAATGTTTCAAAAGCTTCTAAATAAAAGTTATTAAATTTGTTAAATGTAAAATTGATGTGAAAGGAAAAATGTCATACGAGTTTCCATTTTACTTTTGAATGTATAAGGTTTTGATTTTAAATGAACTGAAGCCATGAAACTTAAGTTTGCTGTTTTTTAAAATGTTTCAAAAGCTTCTAAATAAAAGTTATTAAATTTGTTAAATATAAAATTGATGTGAAAGGAAAAATGTCATACGAGTTTCCATTTTACTTTTGAATGTATAAGGTTTTGATTTTAAATGAACTGAAGCCATGAAACTTAAGTTTGCTATCTTTTTAAAATGTTTCAAAAGCTTCTAAATAAAAGTTATTAAATTTGTTAAATGTAAAATTGATGTGAAAGGAAAAATGTCATACGAGTTTCCATTTTACTTTTGAATGTATAAGGTTTTGATTTTAAATGAACTGAAGCCATGAAACTTAAGTTTGCTATCTTTTTAAAATGTTTCAAAAGCTTCTAAATAAAAGTTATTAAATTTGTTAAATGTAAAATTGATGTGAAAGGAAAAATGTCATACGAGTTTCCATTTTACTTTTGAATGTATAAGGTTTTGATTTTAAATGAACTGAAGCCATGAAACTTAAGTTTGCTATCTTTTTAAAATGTTTCAAAAGCTTCTAAATAAAAGTTATTAAATTTGTTAAATATAAAATTGATGTGAAAGGAAAAATGTCATACGAGTTTCCATTTTACTTTTGAATGTATAAGGTTTTGATTTTAAATGAACTGAAGCCATGAAACTTAAGTTTGCTATCTTTTTAAAATATGTCAAAATCTTCTAAATAAAGGTTATTAAATTTGTTAAATATAAAATTGATATGAAAGGAAAAATGTCATGTAAGTTTTAATATAACCAGAAGGCGATTCGTGTGTTTTTGCTGAAGTAAGACTATTTGTGATCTCGAATCCCTTAAGAAGTTAAGTGATTTGTAATACCTTAGATAAAAATTATATATGAAATTCCTTTTTTAACCCTTTCCGGCGCAGGCAAATTCTATTCGTAAAATGAGAAATTGTTGACTGACACTGGAAGTTACAAACTACTTTTCTAGTAATTAATCGCTTCCATGAGTTGAGACTTTACGTCATACGGACAGCGTGTTTTTGTCAACTATGATTTATTATTCTCACCAGTAAATTTTTATTGCACATTTTGTATTATTTAATACGAGCATTTTTCTGATTCAATTAGCCAAAAAATTCTGCTTTGAAAAACTGGTGATAAAAGATTAAAAATTCTGCAAAAGATTTGAAAAAAAAAAAAAAAAAAGAGGCACTATTTAAAAGTTTTTTTTAAAAAAATATTTTTTATTTAAGTGGTTAAGAGCTCAATTAATTTAAGCTTTCGTTGTAAAAGTAAAATTTCATTAAAGCGGCTTGGTGCCGTTAGTAAGTTTGGAGTTAAAATTAGGTGTTCCAGGGGGTTGGGAATCACTGCGCTGGAAAGGCTTAAAAGAGGATTAATTAGATAGCAACATACAATTCATAATTTCTCCTCAAATAAGTTGCTTTGGACCGAATGCAATCCAAAGTAATGTAGATATTACCTATCAAAAACCTTCTTCAAGATATGAGGCCATATCTTTTTCTGTTAAGAGGATACTCGACTCGCTCAAAATAACCCGGATGATAATGTTAAGTCTATGGGGGTGTTATTTTCAAATATCTTGCTCAAATTTTAATATTTTAGCATGATTTTTTTTTGGATAGGATAGCTGAAGACTATCTAAACCGGAATAGTTTTATTTATTTATTTATTTATTTATTTTTGGTTTGGATTTTTTTTTTAAATTATTTTAACTTTCGGAATCGGATGAAACCGAATCGGAAATTGAAACTATTATAATAATAATAATTTAAAAAAAAGTAACCAAAATTGAAACAGTAAAAGCTAGCCCGGCTGTAGTTCGAGATATTATTGGGTTTCGGAATAGACTATTTAACAAGTGCAAGTAAATTATTCAACGATGCTGCGTTTATTTTTCATTTCAGAATTATTGTCGGCAGCAAATAGATTGCCATTTAATTTTGATTGCAGATGATTTCATTTATATTGAATAAAGTTTTTTTTATGGCTACAATGTACTAGTTTAAGGGGGTCCGGAATACAAAATTTTTTTAATTTTCTAAAAAGTTTTTATCGTTTTAAAAATTTCTGAAACAAAATCTTTTTTTTTATGCAGAAAAAAAAGAAACATTTCCTAGTAGTTTTAGAATGTGTTAAAGGATTTTCTCAACGTCGAATTTTCGCATGCTATCACTTAAAGTTAACAGCTAAATAATTGAATTTAAGTATGCAAAAGTAATAAAATCATGGGAATTTTAACAAATTATTGCACTATTAAAACTATGCAGCAAAATTTTCATTATTTATTTTTTAAACGGATAGCAGAAATAATAATAATAATAATTGTTTCAGAAATGCTATTTTAAATCTCAGAAATGTGTTAGTTTTTGAAGTTTCCAATGATAAAAGAATGTTTTTTCGCAATCGTAGATTACTCGGAAGAATATGTATAAGGTGTTTCTTAAAGTTTTGCTAATTACAGAAACATTACACTTTTTCTGAAGTATGGGATACAACAGTAAAAGAGCTGGACATTTACAACATGAAATATTGCAAATATAAATGAAGAATAAAAATCACATGTTTACTAGTCAAGTGGTGTCATCTCACTTTTTATTCCTTTTTAGGTGCGTTCGTAATTATGTAAATACGTAGCACCTATTGTGGTAGCTCAGTCCGTCCGTCTGTCTGTCCGTCCGCATATAACAACGCAAAAACTACCCAACCGAATCGTTTGAAATTTAAAATACATAATTATACCATAATTTTGTCGAGTCATTTCAAATTTTATGAAAATCGGATGGATAGATCAATTACAGGGACAATCAAAAGGATTCCGTTACATAACGGTCAATGGGGAAAAAAGTTTCAAATGCATTTTAATCGTTTGAAATTTAAAACACATAATTATTACGTAATTTTGTCGAGTCATTTCAAATGTTATGAAAGTCGGATGTATAGATCATTTACAGGGACAATCAAAAGTATTCCATTACATTACGGTCAATGGGAAAAAAGTTCCAAATGCATTTTAATGTAGTTACACTCATTCGAAGATAATAGAATTGGCATGAATCTATGAAATATATACTAAAATATGCATTCTGTACAATCTGTGATGCAAAGAATTTTTATTATTAAATTACAGGGCCACACAAAAGTATTCCACTATATAATGCTATACGGGGAAACATTGTTTGGGTCGTGTTTTAATTATATTCAGCTATTTCACATTTTATGAATAAGATATACATTGCTGAGGTGTAATAAAAACTACTTCCTGCATTTTTACAGGAACGTAAAGATTTCGACTACTATACTGTATCCGGAGTACGCTCGACTGTATCAGCAAGATCTGAATATTTTTAAAACTTCGTTATCGTACGAACGCCCCTCATTTGCTACGTACACATGCAATTTCCAACTTGTTTCTATCTTAACAAGAAGAAAATATTGGATTCTTGAAAATACGGTTTTCATCGGATTTACACATTTTAGGGAGCAGTGAACTCCAAAAACATTTTTACAAAATGTCTGTTTGTAAGTCTGTGAGTCTGTCTGTCTGTACATAACAAAAAGTTTGTCGGCGCTCTTTTGCAGAAACTAAAGCGCGGAATTCCACAAAACTTTAGATTCTGTTATACCTTGATATAAAGTATATCTGATTAGTTTTTGATGCATATCGTTCAACAGGTGGAGATGCTATGTTGCATTATTCACAATTTCCACAAAAGCTATAACTCAAGAACAAGTAATGGATTTTTAAAAAACTTTGGATTTAGTTAGTACTTGATATAAGATGGTGCTCGTTACGTTTTTGGCTAAATAACTCAGCAGGTAGAGCTGCCATGATGCATTATTTGTGATTATCGCAATAGCTCTATCTCAAGAAATAATTCAAGGAATTTCATAAAGCTTTATATTCTGTGATACCTTGATATAAACTAGATCTGATTAGATTTTGGTGTATATCGTTCAACAGGAGGTGCTGCTATGCTGCAATATTTACAATTTCCACAATAGTCATATCTCAAGAACAAGAGCATGGATTTTCATAAAAATTTATATTTAATTAGTACTTGATATGGCATGGTGCTGATTATGTTTTGGCGGAAATCAGTCAACAAGTGGCTCTACTATGGTGCGTTATTCGTGATTAGGTTTTGGTGTACATTACCCAACATGTGACGCTGTTATGCAGATTTTTATTTATTTATTTATTTATTTATTTATTTTTTTTTTAAGATTTTGCAATAGCTTTATATCAAGAATTAATGCACGGATTTCCATCAAACTTCAGATCCAGTTATAAGTTTACATAAGTTGCTGCTGACTAGATTTTAGTTTAAACCACCTAACCGGTGGCGTTTCTACGTTGCATTTTTTAGGAAGCATTAACATGCATAAGATAGAAGAAAGTTTTATAATTGCCACGTCTGACTAGTTTTTCAATGTGAGATGACGCCACATTTTTTTTTTTCTTCATTAAACCATTTGATTTTTTAATCTAATATTTGCTAGTTTCATATTGGTACAGCATATTTTCCTCCTTGTGAATGGCTGAGGTGATAACTAAGTGGTAATGCAACAAACTTTTAAAATTCAAAATGTTTTTTTTTTTTTTTTTTTTTTTTTTTGAAGCAATATGATAGCGTTTCTCTGATGAAGATCTCAGAAGAAAATTGGAACACTGAATACATTTATTTTATGAAGCATTTATTGTAGTATTTTTATAGTTTTAAAACTTTAAAATGATTTGTACAATGTTTAGTAAACTTGCCATTTTAATTTTCCCTTTATTTGTAATGCGATACAACATTTGAATGTGCTGTAATGGCAGGGCTCGCAGCGTTTCTAAATTTGCGCACTTTCTCCCTTCGATTTTTAAATGATAATATTTATTGTGAAATTCAATTATAAATGTTAAAGAAATCTGCCACGAAGATTTTTGATTTAAAGTATTGATAGCAAAGTATGAAAATTTTAGGAACACTGCGAGTCCCGTGTAAAGAATTCACTGCATATTTTATGGTATTAAAGTAAGTTTATGTTTCACTATGACGCTTTGAGTTTAAAAAATACATTTACAGTACAAAATACTATTTTATGTTTTAAATCATCGTTTGGTATATAGATTTGTTTTACAGGAGCACATTAAAATGTTTAAAAGACGGTCAACTGCTACGTGTCAAAATTAGCAACAACTGCAACAATTGGATTTAAAATAAATCTCTATAAATAAAAGGAATTCCGAGGATAATTAATTGAGGCACAGGAAAATCGTCTGCTAAGAAAATCTTTTTTCATTTTGAACTCTATAAATAAAAGGAATAAAGCAGAAGAAATATAAAACAGATAATGTATTTATCACAAAAAATCGTCTGCTAAGAAAATCTTTTTTCATTTTGAATAAAATTAAATAAAATATTGAAAACATTTGATTTAAACTAAAAATTGTATTACTAAAAGTTTTCTTTTTTTTTCAGAACCTTTTAATACTTTATAACGATGAAAATGACGTATTTCAGACAATGCATTTCTGCATGCTTCCAGTTATTGATAAAATCATACAAATTTCAAGTTCGTTTAATATTGCTAATACGGACCCGGGCAACGCCGGGCGGGTCAGCTAGTTACTATAACAATAAAATAATATTATAAAAAAGCTACTGAACCAAACTAGTCTCACTAATATTCAACAAACGGTGTGCAATAAAACGAGGAAAAATCTTTTGAAGTCTGTAGATTTAAAAGTTACCTATTAGGATAATTTATCATATGTGGTTTCTGTTATTCCTTTTGAATATTTCTGAATTACTATTCATAAATATATTAAATTCAAATAAAGCTTCCATTTTTAGTCTATAAAATCGTATTCAATTTTTTGTAAGGATTTATAAACATCTATTAAAAGTCTCGAAATTAGCCACGGTTGAAAGAGAAATACGAAAGGTTTTGAACTCTCTAAATTTTCTAAGCCACCCCATGTGATAAATGAAACTTTTGGTTAAGTATAAATTGGAGCTGTCGAGACTTACTGAATATGTATACACATCCGGAGTAGAAATATTAAAACAACGAAAATATCCCGAAAGCTTTAGCTACATATCCGTGTTGCTTCCATCGATTCTTTAACATTCCTTACTACACCGTAGTGTTGCCACTTAATTTAATGAAACTTTCTGGAAAAATGTTTGAAAGGAAACTCGAGTGTATTTCGCGAGACATTTACAGAGAGAATGATGATTAATAAAACTTTCTGTATACCACCAATGCGAATAGCTTTAGCAAGGAAATACGCTTCTAAACACTTCGTTCAATTTATTAACTCTGTAATTGAATTTTCTAACAGGATGTAATTTAATCATAGAATAAAAGTTTGGGATTTATACTCTATTTTAAGGTTTCTGACAATGTTTCAGAGTCTGTTTTATAGCAGGTTCTTTGAAACTGCGTATTTATAAAAGAATTCAGTTTAATGCTTATTTCCGTTTATTTATATAAGAAGATATATGACTGATTTGAAAAGAGAAAGTTGTCAGATGTTAGTCGCTAGTGTATATATATGCATTCACAAATATATGAATATATACATAAGGGTGGGCATAAAAAATGCAAAAATTGACTTTCAATTCACAATACCGAAAAGTTGCGAATTCAAGAGACTAAAAATTGGGTAAAAAGAATAAATAAAATTGGTTTATATCTTCCGGTCGCGCATGCGCTGTAAAGTTTGCCGAAATGTAGAAAAATTCACATTTTATATTTTTATAAAATTAACCTTTTTAAGAATATAATAGCTAAAATTCTTATGTATTATAATAACTAAACATAATGCTGAAATATTATTTTAATCCATCAACATCTTCCGGTCACGCATGTATCTCTAAAGCTGTCAGGAACTATTACCCTTAAATATTGACATGCTAAGTAAGAGGAAAAATTAGCTTAAAAATGTGATTCTTGCCAACCTTTAGCGCAAATGCGCGACCGAAAAATGTTGAGGGATTTTAATAATATTTAAGTGCTATGTTTTTTTACTATAATACATAAGAATCCCAGCTATTATACTTTGGTATAAATTTTATAAAAGTTTTTTGTAATAATGTGAAATTTTCAACATTTCGGTAAACTTTATAGCGCATGCGCTGCCGGAAGACATAAACCAGTTTTATTTAATACTAGCTGTTCTGCCCGGCGTTGTCCGGGTTCATCAAAAAATAGCAAGAATTGCGAAAAAACTTTAAAAATCATAATAAAAACCTCGAAAAATTTAAAAAATGCTGCACAAATTTCGTCTAAACTTTGTTGAAAAGAGATGGGCTAGAAAATTGAAGTTGGATTATTTTTACTAATGTGGAAAAATCTCACAAATCGCAAAAAACATTAAAAATCTCATAAAAATATAAAACAAAATTCAAAAATTGTGTTTCAAAATTCGAATAAACTTTGAAGAAAAGAAATCAGAATTTAATAAATTCAGCCAAAAATTGAACCTCTAAAAAATCGAAGCGGGTCGTGAAGAAACGTAAACATCGCTTTAAAAATGGCAAAATTTTCAAAAATCACGGAACTCAAAATTTACTCTACTTGATAAATGTTTTGAATCTAATTAATTTATAATGTAAAAAGCATTGAAATACGAAAAGAACTGCTAAAAAATCGCAATAAAAATCTTTAATCGCACAGGAGAAAATTTATCATATTAGCGAAGAATTAAAAACCGAATTCCTTTTCCGTATCTGAAAAAAATCGCCGTGAACTTAAAAAAAAAAAAAAAAAAAAAAAAAAAAAAAAAAAGCATACTGCATTAAAAATTGTTGTTGATCAAAATAAGAGGGCAAAACAATTACCGTAAAGGATAAAAGTTTGAAACCAAACTCTTATTAGTCTAGAAACTTAAAATCGAATTCCTTTGAAAAATGTTAAAAAAAAAAAAAAAAAAAAAAAAAAACAGAGAAAACTCGAAAATTGCATTGAAAATTGTAATGAAAGTCGTAAAACATTAAAAAATCCCTAGAGAAAAAATTCACTGTTATAAATATAAACTATTGTAATAAAAAAATTAACCATATTAACCAAAAAGTTTGAAATCGAAATCGATTTCCGGATGTAAAAAAATCGCCACGGAACTTGAAGAATGGCTAAAAATTACATTAAAAATTGCATTAAAAATAGCTAAATATTTGGAAGTCAATGCTTAAAAAAATAATATTAAGGGAGGGCGGGGGGGGGGGGGTTATGATCGAAATCATTCATACATAACTACATTAAACAAAATGTTCGATATCAAAATTGGTTTCTGATTGGCAGAAAATCGCCAAGGAACTTAAAAAAATGGCTAAAAATCGTATCGAAAACTATATTAAAAATCGCTGAATATTTAAAAGTCATGGCTGTAAAAATTTAATATTCAGTCGAAAATATTGTAATCGGAAATCGTTCATGAATAAGGAAAAGTCAACACGGAACACCTAAAATCCCCCAAACTAACTAAAAATTACATTGAATATCGCATTAGAAATTGGCAAAATTCATAAAAGCGTGGAGAACAAATAGTACTATTTATGCTAAAAGTTAGAAACCGAAATTCTTTTACCGATGTCAACAACTGTCACAGAACTTGAAAAATCACTATAAAACAGATTAAAAATCAGTAAAATTCAAAAATCCGGACAAAATTTGCCATAGTAAGATAAACATTTATATTAAATTCCTGCGGATATAATTTACCATAATGGAACAAAACATTGAAATCTGAACTCTTTCATTAGTTAAAAAATATCGACACAAAACTTGCTAAACATTTTATGAAAATACACAAAAAATCTAAATCAGTGGTGTCAAAATTTGCTACATTAAGCTACAATTTATTTAAAAATTTCTTTTCCAATTGTGAAAAAATTGCCGTGGACTCGAAAACATCTAAAAGTTGTATTCAAAAATTCATTACAAATCGTTTCAAATTTAAAAATAGCGGGGGACAACATTTACATTAATAGAGTAAAATAGTGTAATCTGAATTATTTCTTAAACACGAATGAAAAAATTGGCGCAAAGCGTGAGAAATAATGAAAACATTGCTAAAAATTACATTAAAAAATCACTAAATTTCAAAATCCGTAAATAAAATGTAAATGTTTGAAATTAATTTCCTTTTCGAAATTTCAAAAAATAGCCGTGAGATTCAAAAAACCAATACAAAACCATTGAAAAATTCATTAAAAATCGCTAAATGTAAATACATCCCGTGAATAAAAAAATATTCTAGTCGTGTAAAACGTAGCAACCATTCTTTTTTACATGAATTACAAAAAAATCGACGCAGAACACAAAATATATCAAAAATCACATTGAAAATCGACAAAATTAAAAAAAGGTAAATGGTGAAATTTACTATATTAGGCTAAAAGTTTGAAACCAAAATAATTTTTTAATTGTTAAAACACCACTGTGGTGGAGATCGAAAAAAATAGTACTAAATCGCATTAAAAAGTTCATTAAAAACGCATTGAAAAATGCACTAAATATAACTAATTATTTTTTAAATCGCAGTAATCAGAATTACATCAAACGGATAAAACATTCTAATCGGAAATCTGAACCATTTGATTATCCGGTTGACAAAGAAACTGTCTGGGTCAAACCATAAGATTAAACTACAATAATGGCGGATCGTAAATTCCATATTCACTTGACATTAAACATGTTACATATGTTTGTTACGTCATCAAGTGGTTTTTACTTCTTATTTTTATATGTATTTGTATTAATGTTTTTCTAAATTTTCTCTTCTTTCATTATTTAACATAAAAATTATATCTATTTGCATAATTTGGCTTGTTTCACGATTGATATAATTTGGCGAAATTGGTCGAAAGGATAATCACGTAGTAGAAAGAAATCCTTTATAGATAATAAAAAATCGACACGGAACTCAACAATTCTTGAAAAATCGCGTTAAAAATCTCTAAAATTATATTAGATTAAAAGTTTGAAATCAATTTTTAATTCCGAATATCAAAAAATCACCATAAAACTCGAAAAAATTCTAAAAATTGCATTGAAAAATGCATTAAAAATCACTAATATTAAAAAATTACAGGGGTCAAAATTTACTCTAATAGGGTAAAACGTTGTAATTGGAAATATCTCATGAATGACAAAAATCCGACATCAAACGCAAAAAATCTCGAAAAATCGCATTAAAATTAGCTGAAATTCATAAATCTTAGCTAAAATTTAATACGTCAGCCTGAAAGTTTTAAGCAAAATTTCTTTTACTAATGTCGAATAATAGCGGCAAAATTTACATTAAATAATTCACTAAAAATCCAAACATCGTTGCACGAAATCCAAATAAATTATATTGAAAAGAGAACAAAATTCACTAATTTAGGTCGAAAGAATGAAACCGCTTTCCTTTTCGCTAATGTGGAAAAATCGCCTCGAAACCCACTAAAATTCGCATATGAATTAAATTTAAAAAACTGAAAATCGGCGTTCAAGGTGTAAAATTTCATACATAACTTCGTGCAGCGGTCTATCCAGAGCATCGCCAGTACTTTAAAAATTTTAACATGCGTTATAAACTACCTTAAAGTGTAAAACAAATCTCCTTATTACATTTCCTGATTTTGTTCGCGCCCCTCCTTTCACGTACCCTGAAATGTGTCACACCATTCTTTGTTTACATTTTTTATCATGTATTATAAACCATTTTAAAATTTAAAATAAATCACATTGTTATATTTCCAAATTTTAACAAAATCGCGTTCTGTTAGTTCCATTTTTCACCACCAGCTAGCGCACTCTATTCTTCAAAAACTTTATCAAAACGATACTCTGTTAAACAACCTATCAGGTGATATATTACTCGAGGGGGTAGCGGTCTTAAGCAAGAATTTAAGATATTTTATGAAATTGCTATTCGAAAATAGTGGTAACTAAATTTTTGACATTTTAGGTAAATTTCGCAAAAAAATTACTACTTATTGCATTCTCAACCACTCAAGATTTTGATAGAACAACTATGAAAAAATAGATGCTAAACGCAAAAAATCTTGAAAAAGCGTTAAAAATCACATTGAAAATCGCATTAAAAATCGTTAAAATCTAAAATTCGTAACAAACACAAAATTTAGAGCTAAAAGTTTGAAACGGTTTTCTTTTTATCAATCTCAAAAAAAAAAAAAAAAAAAAAAAAAAAAAAAAAAAACGCAAAATGAGAAAAAACACTAAAAATCGCGTTAAAAATTCAAAAATCGCTGTACAAATTCCAAATAAACTTTGTTGAAAAGAGAAAAAAAAATGCTATTTTGGGTTAAAAGAGTGAAACCGTATTCCTTTCACTAAGTGACTTTCACTAAATGAGTCAACCGCAAAAATAACGCTAAAAATCGCCTAAAAAAATTATTTAAAAAAATCTAAACAAAAAATCGAAAATCGGGCTTCGAGGTGCAAAACTACATGTAAAAAAGTACTTTCCCTCCAAATTTTGTAACTCTACGTGCAGCAGTCTCTTCAGAACAGCGCTGACAGACAAACATCCTTCTCTATTATTATAGATTTTTATCCAATTTTTGGTCTTTGCAAATTTAGTTCCCGCTCGGTATTGCGAATTAAAAAGCTATTTTTGCATTTATTCCGTCCACCTTAATATACACGAATGTGTATCAGGCTCTCTTTAACTTAAACTCCACAAAATCAGGTACATTATTCAGAATACAGGATGCAGTTCATTTTCTAGATTTTTGAACACTGTTTATTCTATTTTTCTCAAGTAAAGTTATAGTGTTTATCTTTAGCAATCTCTGTCGTTTTTTATGACTGCCCATTTAAAAGATCATGAAATTTTAAATGAGTCATAATAAAGAAGTTTGAAAAATGTTTATTAAAAATAAAAATTTAAAATGTTTTCAATATTACCACCGGTTTTCATTTTATGAAAAAACTGTAGCATACATACCCACATTTTAGAAACCAAAATTTAATATGTCTGCTAATATGAAATGAAGAGCTTTATTAACGAACAATAAATCTATCACATAATTAAATATTTTTGTGGTCATTGATTTTTTGAAGTTTGTTTAAATATTTCAAGAAAAGGTGAGCATTCGGTTCAACAGAAATTGTAAGGTATGAGTATTTACCAACAATTTTAATAAACAAAACATGTTTTTTAGCATACCTTTCTGAGTGTTGTTACAACGATTATTTAACTCTTTATACCGACGGTACTTATAAGTACCATAAAAATTTCTTATTATAAAATTTTTTTGATACGTCAATTAGTTGTAATACTTTTTAGAATGAGTTAAAGAAACATTACTTTATTTTGTTCCAAAAGCATTATTGGTTACACAAAACAAAAATGTTTTTTAAAAGTATGATTTCCTTTGCCCTTTTATCTTTTCACCTTTCTTAGCGTTAAGGGAGGGGGGTGGGAATTTTTCAATTCGGAAATATTTCTATATTTATATTGTAAGAACATCATATTTGTGCATTTTATAATTTTACAAAACACTAAGAAAACCATTTAAAATAAAAGATTTGAGTGGGGTTATAAATATTGCACAAAATCCCAGCAAACTCAAATTTAATTAATCCTTGTAAATCCTTCAATCCTTCTAAAATAATTTAAATATTCATTAAATGATTATGTAAATTTTTAAATTTAGTTTAAACAATCTACGTAAAATGCTTTAGAATGTAAAATTTTTATGAATTCATAATGCGGTATATAAAGGGTTAAATCATTATTATGCATATTAATTGCATAAAATACTATTGTCTGGATGGTGTACCCCATCCAGATAGCTTTTCTATCTCCATATTTTATATTCATTTCATTATTTTAATTCCACGTTTTGTATATTGTCTTTGTTTGTCGCAGCATGTCCCAAAAGGCGTTTTGCGCCATTAAACCCTGTACAATCAACCAACCTAAAATACTATTGACTGAACTATTATATAAACTTATAAGTATAATAATATTTAATGAAACATATCATGACTGTTATTAAGATTAGATGGTATAAATTCTGTACACTAAAACACTAATAAAACGACCAATGGTTAAATGGGTTACCATTAAATAGTGAAAATCAGAATAATTAACAATAAAAATTACAACAATATTATGAAAGAAAAATCTCTCAAATATTGCATTTGCTATTACTCGATGTACTATGTATATTTTCTCATTTTTCTAAATATACTTGAAAAAATATACTACTATTTCAAAGTAATGAATTTCTTTCTGTCAAATTCATCTTGCTAATATTTTTACGAATGTGCTTAACCGCAGGGACATACTTTGTCGACTTTTTCAAAATAGTTTTTGCTGCTTTTGTAATAGACCGAGAGGTGGCAGCACAAACAATAATCACATCGAGTTCACGGAAGAAAATCTAGGCTTTGTCAGATTTCAATTCGCATATTAAAACGCAATCGGTCACACATTGCTGGAAATCAATTAAAAATCCGATTTCAGCGGTTGATTCATAGTTGGACCACTGTCTTTTCCTGCACTCAAAATCATGAAAATATGGAAGATTGGATGTAGGAAAACATAATGACAAACCTATGAATCAACCATTAAAATAGGGTTTATAGGTGTTTTCCATCAAGACAGGGAGACAGATTGCGTTTTAGTATACGAATCGAGATTGAAATAATCCTATATTTTTATCCATGAACACGATGAGGTGATTGTCTGAACGGCCGCCTGAAGGTCTATAAGTTATGGGTTATTGTCTAATAAAAGCATAATGGGCCATTGATTGAATGCTTTTTTAAGCAATAAATAACACCATTATTCTTTTTAAATTTTGAATCAAATAAATTTAAAAAAATCGGAAGTTAATTTACAACAAAAAAGAAATTTCTCTTAGTAAAACCACTGCTTTCTTTAACCTTTCAACCGTAGTTCCTTTGGGAACATATACCAAAGGCTCCCACAATCCTTATTTATATTTTTCCACTATTGATAAAATATTTAAAACTCCAATAATTAAATTTTAAAATTCCGCATTCTTTTTATTGTAGATCTTTTAATCTAGAAAATTAAAAACATTTTAATTCTGAAGCCAACCTATTACTGAAAAACAATTTATGTTAATAAAATAAATGTTTTCTTTAGAATTTCGATTATAATTCTCTAATCCTAGATGGTGAAAAAAAAATACATAAAATCAAAAGTTAATTTAGAACTAAAAAAGACAGTTTTTCTTCTTGAAACTAAAGTTTTTTTAGTCTTTCAACCGTAATCCTTTTGATAACTACAGCAATACAAAATCTTCCATGATCATTTTTCATACTTTTCCGCAATTTATCAAATAGTTAAAAACATTTAACTATATTTTAAAACTACGTATGCTTTTATTCTTTTTGTTATAGATCTTTTAATTCTGTGTGGGAAAAAAAATATGAAATCTCAAGTTAATTTAATACTGAAAAAACAATTTCTCTTTATAAGACGAATATTTCTTTAGTCTTTTAACCGTAATTATTCACATTACTAGACATAAAATATCCTACCGCCATCCTTTTTCATATATATTTTACAATTACTAGTATAGTTAAAAAACAATTAATTATTTTCGCAATTAATAATATAGTTAAAAAACAATTAATTATTTTCGCAATTAATAATATAGTTAAATACCAATTAACTAAATTATAAAACAACGCGTTCTTTTTGTTTTTTATCTTTTACTCTAAATAGTTAAAAATATATTCCATCTCACAGTAATATATTTTTGAGATTTATGTTTATAAACATATATTAAATTTCTTAATATAATCAAAATCTTACAATTTAATCAAATTTCAACTATAATTATGCTTATATTATAGTTATAGTTATAATTATAGTTATATTCTATATATAAAATGTATTGAAATATTGAAAAATATTAATTTTCAATTACAATTAACTTTAGAATTATAGTTCTACTGCTAAAATAATTTTTAATAGTACAAAAATATTTTCTTTGCTATTAAAAAAAACAATATATCTTAATAAATGAAAGTTTTCCTTGGTCTTTCAAATTTAATCTTTTCTCAACTACACATACGGAATTTCTCCCACAATCCTTTTTCATATTTTACCGCAATTGATAAGATAGTTAAAAACCTATTAACTAAATTCTAAAACCACACATTCTTTTTATTCCAGATCTTTTAATCTAGGTGGTCGATTTGACACGTGGATGAAAAGGAAAGGGTTGTGTGAGTTAAGTATCGATTAGATTATTTATAGCCTGGGTGTTGGAGTTGGGAGAATATTTAAAAGACATGGGGATATGTGGTATTTTTACATAAAATAATTCTCTGCGTTTTTTTTTAACTGTCTACCAAATGACAATGATATGCTGGACTTTTAATTTTTGAAAAATGCCAACTATGCAACTAAATAAAAATTAAACTTTGACTTATTGTGAAAAGAGACATATTCTATTGGATCTTCGGTATTGTTCAATGCAAAATTTAATAATTTACGATATAGGGGCTTTAAATTCGGAAAAAAAAACTAGACATCTCATGACTCAGAGTTTTGAAGTACATTCTAGAGTTGATTAAAAACGGTTTATTTCCGTAAACATCGTTTATTTCCAGGTTTATTTCTAAAAGACTGGATTTTTTTTCCCATAGAAAACCTGTTTTCCCCTAAAAATCTAGGTTTAAACCGGTTTCTAGGCGCGTTCGTAATTATATAAATACGTTGATTAAAAACGATTTATTCCCGGGTTTATTTCTGTATACATGGTTTATTTCCAGGTTTATTTCTAAAAGACTGGATTTTTTTTTCCATAGAAAACCTGTTTTCCCCTAAAAATCCAGGTTTAAACCGGTTTCTAGGCGCGTTCGTAATTATATAAATACGTTGATTAAAAACGATTTATTCCCGGGTTTATTTCTGTATACATGGTTTATTTCCAGGTTTATTTCTAAAAGACTGGATTTTTTTTCCATAGAAAACCTGTTTTCCCCTAAAAATCCAGGTTTAAACCGGTTTCTATGTGCGTTCGTAATTATATAAATACGTAGCACCCACAGTCGTCGTTTAGTTCGTCCGTCCGTCTGTCTGTCCGCATATAACAGTGTAAAAACTACCCAACCGAATGGCACGAAATTTAAAATATACAATCGTTGCATAATTTTGTTGAGTTATTGCAAAATTTATGAAAATAAGATAGATAGTTAAATTACAGGACAATCAAAAGTAAACCGTTACATTGCAGTCAACGGAAAAAAAAACAGTTTCGAGTGCATTTTAATGGCGTTACACTCTTTCGAACAAAATTGATATGCACCTATGAAGTATACTAAAATATACATTTTTTATAATATGCGCTGCAAAGAATATTTGTTATTCATTTACAAGGCCGCACAAAACTATTCCATTACATAATGGTATATGGGGGAAAAATAGTTTTGGGGAGCATTTTAATAATATTAAACTATTTCACATTTTATTAAATTGATGTACGTTGCTAAGGTTTACTACAAATTACTTTCTGTATACTAGGAAGTAGATAGGATTTACAGGGACACACAAAAGATTTCGGATACTGCAGTGTATCCGATATAATGTATAATATTACAACAAGATCTGAATAATTTTTAAAACTTCGTTAAACTACGAACGCATCTCATTTGCTATGGTTGACTTGCACTTTCGAATATTTTCCTTTCTTGTCTTTGCAACTCTTCTAATCTCAGGCAATTTAATGAATGTTGTCCTTCCTTTTATAATATTGTTATACATTTAATATTAGTCTCATTCTATAGTACATTGTATAAAAGCAATTTTTTTAATCTAAAAAATGTAATATAACCACTAACAAAAATTCACAATAATCGATTTCAAGTTACCCACTATTCCAAAAAGATTTCGTTATCTTTAGAAATGTCCGAAACATACATTTTTCATATTTAAATAAACACATATAAACTATACCTTTTATTTTCTTTCCCTTTTTTCTTTTTTTTTCAGCAATTAATATGCGTCTCTACAAAATAACGTTTACATTAAGTAAGCCAGCCGTAAAGCAAAGCAGATGTATCATTGTGCAGGATAATATATAGTGCAATTTTTTTAATTTCTATGCATCGCACATTTTCAATTTTTATACTGACATATGGGGATGGGAAGTACTTTTAAATGTAATTTGTATAAAAACTGCATCTCCATTTGCTTTTGCGAAATTATCATTACTATTATTATTATTTTGTAATTTTTAATGATTTTTTTTTTAATGCTGCAACTGAAATTCTTCATTTCTGTAGAAAGTAAAATATTACATTACTGTATCTTTCAGTTGCTATATTTGCATTATAAATGAGGAAAAAATGTAATTAAAATACGTGCTATTTTTAAAATATATAAATATTTTTTTTTGTCATAAAACGTGAAGCAATTATAAACTCTATTTAATTTTAAGTATATATATTAATTTTATAACCAAATGAAGGCATTTGGATGATTAGATAGCCGATTATCTATCGTCAAGTTTCTTGAATGACGAAATCGCTTTTGGCTGGTATTGTGTATTATTCTGCGATAGAGACGCCATAAGCAAACTTTTCTGCAGATGTTATGTAAATATGGAATTCTTCAGCGGATGCGAATGGCATAATTTCACACTATAAGTATAAATAATTTTTAAAATAAATTATGTTAATAAAATATTATGTAAAATAATTTTATATAATATTTTATGTAGCACATTTTATGAAATAAAAGTATGTGTTTTAAGTCTTAAAACTGTATTATGTTTTCTATTATCTATTTTTTTTTTTTTTTCATTGGGAGCGACGGTAAATTCTGAGAAAAGAAGAATTTCCTTTTTCTAGTAGTTTATTAATAAGTTTTCTGAATTCAAAACATTTTTTTTTTTTGTTGGGGGGAGGTGCTATCAGTTCTCAATTAAACATTTTCAGCTGCGTAATTATATTCATATATGCAAGAGTAACAAAATAATATTAATATGAATTTGAATGTGAATGTGAATGCTGTTAATTTATCATGATTGTTTGTAAAACATGTTTGTGAAACATAAAGATTTTTACTTGAGAATAGATAGCATAAAAAAGAAGAAAAAATCATGCGTCAAGCATAGATTACGAAGCACTTTCCAACGCATTAGAATAATGTAACAAAACTGCACCATTTAAAAAAATTAAAATATTCCCGTAAGACATGGTGACGTCACGGTGACGTCGTTGTGAAGTCACATTGTGACTTTGTGACCGTCGATGTGACGTAGATGTGAAGTCACAGTGACTAAAAAGCGAAGTCGTTATGGCCGTTTTAGAGCTCGTTTGTGACGTCACATTGTGACCATTTTGTGACGTCACGATGTGACCAAAATGTGAAAAATGTGTCATTTGTGACAAAATTGTCATTAAAGCTGCGACTAATCTGTGACGATAGTGACAAGTTTGTAAATACAGTTTGCGATTATTTTTTGATTTGTGACAAATTTGTCACTAACTTTGTGACGGTGGCAGCATTGTCAATGTTGTGAAGTCCCACTGGGACACAATTTTGCAGTTATGAACATTGTTATGTATTGTAAAATCACTTACATCTATAATTTTATTATACTTTGGCGATGCATCTCAATTAAAACTTTGGAGCTGCTATAAAAAGAATGTACCAAAACAAAGTTACTGAATCAAAATGTAATCCCATGCAGACTTTAATCTTTGATACATATTTTTTTCTGTTGCAAATAAATGAGAATATTTAAGACAGTTGAATATTCGATCTATCACAGTTATTTCAAATTTAGCAATTTGTTTTTCTAATAAGCATTAAAATTATCAAAGAAACACTTCCTTTAAGGTGCAACACTAGTTTCAGAAAAACGCCCGGATGATAATATAAAATCTATGGGAGCGTTCTTTTCAAATATCTCGCTCAAATTTTAATATTTTTGCATGATTTTTTTTGCATAGGATAGCTGAGGACGATCTACAACCGTCCTAGTTTTTACTTTTTCGATTTTGCTTATATATTTTTTATAATATGATAGTTTCAATATCAGAAGCGGTTTAAACCGGTTTTGAAATTTAAAATATTTTTTAAAATCCGAAATCAAAATTGAAAAAGTAAAAACTAGGCCGGTTGTGGATCGCCTTCACCTATCCTATGCAAAAAAATCATGTAAAAATATTAAAATTTGAGCTAGATATTTGAAAAGAACGCTCCTACAGACTTTACATTATCATCCGGGTCTTTTTCTGTGACTAGTGTTGCACCTTAAAGGAAGTGTTTTTTGATTATTTTAATGCTTATTAGAAAAACAAATTGCTAAATTTGAAATAATTATAATAGATCGAATATTCAATTGTCTTAAATATTCTCATTTATTTGCAACAGAAAAAAATATGTATCAAAGATTAAAGTCTGCATGGGATTACATTTTGATTCAGTAACTTTGTTTTGGTACATTCTTTCTATAGCAGCTCCCAAGTATTAATTGAGATGTATCACCAAAGTATAATAAAATTATAGATGTAAGTGATTTTACACTACATAACAATGTTCATAACTGTATAATTGTGTCCCAGTGGGACTTCACAACATTGACATTGCTGCCACCGTCACAAAGTTAGTGACAAATTTGTCACAAATCAAAAAATAATCGCAAACTGTCTTCACGTACTGTCTTTTATGAATATTAAAATATTATTAAAACATGGAAAGAGGAATTATGAAAAAAAAATCAAAGCTAAATATTTATTAGTAAATTAATAAACAAAAAACATTAAGGGGCTATCCATTATTGGAAGGCTGTACATCATAGACACATCTACCTAATAAAAATTCCGACGATAAACATAAAATAGAACAACAAATACGTTAATTATAATTATTAATATTTTATTTATAATATTAGAGAGTATTTATAATAACCCACTTTAATCACGATGTTCACTAATACTACATATAATGGATATTTTGAAATTTACCTCTGTAAAATGATTCAGGAAAGGAAATATTAAAAGTTTTTGAAATGAAAAGTTAATAATAAAATATAGTTATTACCTTTTAGCTTCATACCGTTCAAGTATTTGCGTTATTTGTTTTAAAAGTACTATTAGGTTATCCCGTCGACCAAAAAATTATCGCCAAACTATAAGATTAAATGCCAATAATGGATGATCGTGAATGTCATTAAATACGATTCACGTGTTTAAAATGTCATTAAGTGATAGTTATTTTGACTTTTTATTAATGTTTTTATTAATATTCTACTAATTATTTGTTTTTTCGTTACTTAAAATAAAAATTGCGTCAATATGTATAATTTGGCTATTAGTTTGGCGATTTGTATGATTTGGCGAAATTGGTCGACGGGATAACAGAGTAGTACCGTTTTAAATACAATCATGTTTAAATTCTTATTGATTGCGTAACTTCCAAATTCTTTCTGAAAGCATTCCAATAAGAATATTTATAACTGAAACGTTTTCACCCACAATCACTTTCCATTCAAAAATTTTATAACATTTCACAGGTTGAAAAATACATTAAACAATCATCAACATTATTGTTTTTTTTTTTTTTTTTATATCAAGCATCTACGATTTCTTTTAATAGTTCTTCTCGTTCTCTTATAAATTCCTCTTTTGAGAAGGTGCATTTTTAAAATAAAATTATGCAATGTTTCAGAAGATTACTTAATACAAAAATTAAAAAAGGATGTTTCTAAATAATTTTATTCTATAAAATAGCTTCTTTATTACAAAATATAATTATCTTTAAATGTTTAATAATTATATTAACGATTTATTATAATATATATTCATATGATTTTATGTTTATGGAAACATATTATTTTAACCAGATATTTAAAAAAAAGAAACAACGCAAATTAAAATGCAAATAAAATCACTACCTTTAACAACCTAATCCAAATTATTAATAATCAAATTTTTTATGTCAACAAAATAAATAATGAATGTACTAGACTTTATTAAGTAATGAAGCATTAATGTTTCATGGCATGTTTTTGAGAAGCTAATTAAAATCGTTCTCAGAATAATAATAAAAAAATGCAACCATGAAAATTAATATTTTTTCGTACCTTTTTCCATCGAAATCATTCTTTCAAGTTATTCTTTTTGCCGCATAAACTAAATCCGATAATAATTAAAGTGGCAAAGACCAAATCATTTTAACAGTCAAAGCCCCATTAATTTTCTCGGACTTATATTTTGCCGCTTGGAAGAGCTGTAGTGGACATTCTTGTTTAAATTTTTAAATCCGTGTCAATACACAACTACCCACAACTGCCATAAATTCCAGCCAACTAACTTCTTGCGTCTATCATCAATTTAAAATATTTCTGTTTACATTTGTTTATTCTTTCCTTTGCAGACGATTTTAACTTTCTACGCGCATGGCCGTTTTGTTTTTCTTTTTCTGTACAATATTTTTGGAAGTTAAATACGCAATAATTTTATGAGAGTGTCTTTAATTAAATTTTTTTATTTAAAGAATTGTTTAATGTGTTTTTACCTTTTATTTTTATTAGTTTCAAAACAATTCAAGTTAAAATAAATTTTAAAACCATTTTTTTTGTAAATAATAATAATAATAATATTCATAATTAGAGTTTATTAGATAAAATAATGTTTTTAAATTGTAAAAATGATGGATTTAATGCTGATAATAAAAGAAGAACTTTTTTTAAAAAATAAAGCTTGTATCACATGCAAAAATACATAGCATCTTCTTAATACAAAAAAAAGAGGGGGGGGGATTATAGAGAATGAAAAGTTTTTTATTTGTCAATCAGTAATTTTTTTCATATTAATTTTCTGCAGAATAAAGCATCTTGTAAAGTAACTTTTTTTAAACGAAAATTTGAAATTCGAATAAATAGTTATGTGACCTACATGCACATTAAAACCTGCAGATTTAATTGTAATAATAAAAATTGTAGTTTGAAAATGCAAAAGTGATTCGAATACCTTTGAAAAATTTCTAATAGGACAAATGATCATTTACAAAAGTCATTATAAAAGATAAATCGAGGTATTAGGTCTGAAATATTTTTTAAACAGATAAAATTCGTATAATTAGAAAAGCATTTTGAGTCGCTGATAAATTAATTACATTTCATGTTATATGAAAATAAAGTTTTTGTCAAAGGCATAGTGCCACCTTGGGCCACCTTTATAATTAATTAATAATTATGTATAGTTCTGTATGCATTAATTACTCAAAACAATTTATAGGCATTTTAGTTTTCAACCGAAAATATGAAAATTACTACGATTCGATTTCGGTCTAAAAAACTTTTTTCAGTCTATCCTTACTAATAATTATATGTAATACATCCATTTTTTTAAATCCAAATATTTTTCTATATTTACACACACATTTTCACTGTAAAGGATAATAAATTACACATTTAATTTGAAATGTTAGATACACATCAATTCATTAATATTTAAAATTATTTAAACAAACAGTTCTGAAATGATAAACACATTATGTAATATATAACTGTACATTTTAATGACATTTCGTAGCACGATTTTTACAAGATTTGTGACACGAAGCTGTTTTTCGTATTTGGCAAAATATTGGCAAACTCTATTGCGTATTATTGTAGTTGTATAAGTGATTCTTCATAGTTTTTGTTATTACTGGAAAAATTTAATCATTTTCCGAAATGTCCAAAAATAAATTATTAAAAATTAAATAAAACTTAATTTGTAAGATGCGCACAAAATCGATGTGATTCAAGCTCCGAAATATATTTACACGATCTATTTAAAGTACAGTTCAAATTATTTCTCTCTATATATTAATATTTTCAAAGATTTTTGAAGTTCATATATTTGTCTCACTGCCACTTTACAATAGTGTCTTTTTGTCCCAGATGTGACATGATGTACAATACATACAATGACATAGCAATGTCGTCACAATTTTTTTAAATCGTCAAAAATGTATAATTTTACAAAAAATAAAATGTTTTGGATGTTTTTTAAGAAGGTCACCACTCAGTCACAATGTGACGTCATTGAGCGGTTCATTTTGGTCACAGGTGTGACGTGACTACCGTGACTCACAGTGACGTCACTGTGACCATGCATGCTATGAGGGTTACGTCTCATTTCACTGTATGGAAGTATATAATGCATTTCAAAACCGAATTTTAGCTGTTCTTATCTACAATCGAAAAATTATAGGAATTTTTTAAGCAGTCCTGTGTATTTCATACACATTTGTGCTTTGGTGACCCTAAATAAGCTTTATCAATTGCTTGAAAATCCGAGTCTTTTTACGGGAGTTAGAGCGTGGGCATACGGGCAGACAAACTGAATGCATAAGCACTTTTCAACTTTGTTGGAAAGTGATCAAAACGATGTTGCAGTTAAAAAAAAAAAAAAAAAAAAAAAAAATTTAACCTTAAAATTTGTCATGTCTTGTGACGTTAGGAAACATACTGTTTAAGCATAGTAAGAAGCAATTTTCATCTTCGCTTAGTAGAAATAAAATGAAAAGTATTTTAATAAAAACTTTGAAAATCTTAAAAATTTTAAGATTATATTTTCATTATTTTTAGCAAAATTTCACTCAGACTTAAAATGTTACATAAAATTAACAAAAAAAAAAAAAAAAAAAAAAAAAAAAAAAATTAGTTGCACAATTTTGGAAAGTTTTAATTGTTTACCCGAAGTAGAATTTTAGAAAAATGTAGTAAAGCATAAAAAAATGCATTTTTTTTTAAACCAAAAAAAAAAAAAAAAAAAAAAAAAAAAAAAAAAAAAAAACATATTCATACCCGCGGCACGCAAATTATATTATTTAAAAACTTTCCAGGACCATAATTTTTCAAATCCATAGTCATTTAGCAGATAATATTCCAGTTCTGTTTTTCAGACCGATTATTGAAAAATCCAAAATGTGAACCATTTTATTTTCCACGAGCCCTTAAACCTCGAAAATATATTGATTTCTAACGTTTCTGTAGATAAATAACACTTTACGGAATTGTAGGTAAATCGGAATTTACTAAACAACTAAAATTAACTCTCACACTGACAAGTCCATATTAATACGTTCACTGAGGTCAAGGTTTCCCTGCAATTTGAGCAATATTGAAAGTGATACAAATTTAATGATTTAATGGATTTTTAATGCATTGTACAAAGAAAATACTCTCAAACTTCACATTCATATTTGTAGTCAAGTATTTTTAAATAATGTTGAAAGAATTGTGTTTTATTACAAACAAAATTACTTAAAACAAAATGCTGTGAAAACAACATTACAAATTTTACCCTTTTTGAAGACTCTCAGAGGGTAGCTCTGTTTTGCTATTCAAAAAATAATAAAAAGTTTTAGAAAAATACTTTAGCGTTTTAAATGAATAGCAATCTTTAAATTTTATTAAAATATTATATAAACAAATTATAATAGAAAACGTTTTATTATATTCCCAGATACCATTAAGTTTCTCAATTAGTTCGGCATTAGTTATTCACTGAGAAAAAAGAAACGACTTCATTTTCCAGTTCAAATTTAAACTTCTAAAAAAATAATTAAATTGATAATTAAATAAATAAATAAAAACGAAAAAAATGTTCTGAAATTAATTTATTATTGAAACCCAAAGGTATGCTCATTAAACAAATGTTGTGGTCGACTTATCAGATGTATTTCTTTTGGGAATTAGATATACAATAAATCCCCCCCCCCTCCCATAATCCTTCTTCATTTTTTTACGTAACTCATAAAATAGCTATAAACATCCATTAACTGAATTTTAAAACCACGCGAGTTCTAAATCTTTTAATCTAGGCGGTTTTACTGACGGACGAATAAAAAGAAAAGAATTTGTTGAACTAATAAATGATTTGATTATTTATAGCCTCTCTTGGAAGTCGACGGATATTTGTAAGGCTTGGAACATATAAAATTTTAAAATAAAAGGATTTTAATGCATTAAAACAAGTTGTAAATTGCATGTGAAGCGTAGCAAATGAGGTGCGTTCGTACGATAACGAAGTTTTAAAAATATCATTATCATATATCAGTCTCATAAAATTGTAAATAGTTAATTACAATTAAAATGCGCACCAAACAATGTTCTCCCTATACCATTATGTAATGGAATACTTTTGTATGACCTTGTAAATCAATAACAAATGTTCTTTGCACCAAAGATTACGCAAAATGTATATTATAATATGTACTTTACAGATGCATATCAATTTTATTATTTTCGAATGAGGATAACACCATTAAAGTGCATTTGAAACATTTTTCCCCATTGACCGTAATGTAATGGAGTACTTTTGATTGCCTTTGTAATTAATCTATGCATCTGATTTTCAAAAAATTTGAAAGAACTCTACAAAATTATGTAATAATTATGTATTTTCAATTTCAAACGATTAAAATGCATTTGAAACTTTTCCCCCCCTTGACCGTAATGTAATGGAATACTTTTGATTGTCCCTGTATTTCATCTATGCATCCCATTTTCATAAAATTTGAAATAATTCGACAAAATTATGTAATAATTCTATATTTTAAATTTCAAACGATTCGGTTGGGTAGTTTTTGCGTTGTTATATGCGGACGGACGAACGGACTGGACAACAACTATAGGTGCTACGTATTTACATAATTTACATAATTACGAATGCACCTAAAGACAGTCTACTATGCCATACTAGGCTTTTATTAAAAAGAAAACATCAACTGTATAACTTTTCGAAAATTAAAAAAGTTTAACACCTTCGGAAGTGATTTTTTTGAAAATTTCTCTGATTATCCATTTTTTATAATGACATTTACTTTAAAACTTTAAAATAAATAAATAAAATTTTAGCAATTAAATAAAAAAAATTTTTTAATAAAAAAGAAAAATAATATAAATTATGTCAAAAAAATTTTTTTTTCGCAAAACGTGATAGCTCAAAAATAAAACAATGTATTGATATTTTATCAATAGCATAATAAAAATAATAGCTTTTACTGGGATTTAGACTGCACACATTATAATCGCATCTCTATCTCAGATAATATGGCAGTTAAAATACTAACATAATAAAAAAATTGCAAAATTTGCCATTACAACCATGAATTATAGTTGCATGTTTCAAAGTCATGCTAATAATGGCGTCCCTTTAATGTTTATAACCAGGATGGTTCTGCTTATTGAAATGTTGGACGCTCCTGTTTTAGGCAATCGAAATAAGTTTTCTTCATGTTTTTTCTTCAAAATAAAATATTCAATATTTTTTTTTTCCAATATCATTCCAATATCATTCATGTTTTAGTGTTACCGAATCTCTTTCTTAGAAATAGCATTACACTAAACCTCCGAACAACGAATTCCGAATAACAGCCACTTCACAGCATTTTTGTTCCCCCCCCTCCCCTTTCTCTCTTTCTTTTTGTTTGTTTTACCTTATGTTTTAACCTGCAACTGAGATTGCGACGAATTCAGAGGTGGATTTTCTTATTCAATGTCCTTGCAAATTCTCTAATAGTCTTTGTAGATAGCTTAGTAAAACTTCATTTATAAAGCGGTGTTTCAAGCAGGACTTGGAAGGGGGGTGGGTCACGAAATTTAAGCACGAACAAGCGGTCATCTTTTGTACCCGTTCTGAATTGGCTTTTGAACTGTCGAGACAAACATCAAGCCAATTTCTGGACCAATGTTGTTGGAAAGTGCCCAAGAAATTGCAGAGAAACTGTAAAATTAAAATTTTTGTGCTCACTCAAAAATGGTCATGAATTCAACAACAAATCTGAGAAAGTAATTTTGCATTTAGATGAAGAAATATTTTTAAAAACTAAAACAACTGCGAATAAGTTATCTGTTTAGTTTAAAATAATAGTGCGTATTTTTTACTGCAAAAATAAAATAATTTTGATAAGTTATTTTGATTTTACTGAAATGTAATTTTTGATCTTCTAAAATGTGAAACCTTTAAATAATGGTAACCTTTAAAATACGGTCAATCGTGCTCCCAGTGGAGGCCGCTATTCAGAGTTGTTACTGTATATAATAGTTAATATCATCTTCTTTATTTTTCAATACGTAAAAGCTACAAAAATGTCGCGCTAATAGCTATTACTAAAGAGGGATTGCTTTGACAGGTAAGTAAATATTTCAAATATTTTATTTAGTTAAAAAAAAAAAAAAAAAAAAAAAAAAACATATATTATCAAACATGAAGACCACTTCGGCCAGATATTGCTTTTTAAAAATCAATAAAGAAACAGAAAATACAAGAATTTTCTCAAAATTCCATTAAAGTACTTACAGCAAATTTAACCGGAAAACATTTTACTATATTACTGCGAACCATTGTTGTCTTTATACCATCTAAACTTCTAATTAGTTTGCGAAGGAAAACAAACGATTTTCTTTTTCAGTTTAAACTTTGAATTTCTAAATCCCTAATTAATATGAAGTTAATTCATTACTGAAGCACAAATCTATATGCTGATAAAACCAATGCTTTGAGCCATAATTTTACAGAAACTAGGCATAAGAAATCCTTCACCTAATCCGAGTTAAAAACCCATTAACGGAATTCTAAAACCACTCGCATTTTCTCGTTCTGTTCCAAATCTTTTAATCTGGATGATCTCTGAGGCGAAAATAAAAAGAAATGAGACTGCGATTGTAAATACTATTGATTAAATTATTTATAGTTCTCATGAGAATTAGAAAGGTATTTGAAAGACCAAACAATTTTTTTAAGACTTTATTTTTAATTCAGACAATAGTTTAAAGCAAACTGCATTTTGCGTGGAATTAAAAGAAAAATCTATGTCATATACATATTAGATTTTTATTTTATTTATTTATTTATTTATTTAATGTCAGCTATTCAACTACACTGTTAAAAATCTTGTCCTAGTTTAAACCAAATTTTTGACTCAACAGCTGCCACTGTGAAATGGTGAAATCTTGAACCAATATTTGGAGTTCCTGTTGAAGCATGCTTCCAATAGTAGGAAAGAGGTTGAAATAGGAAGCTCCAAATGTTGGTACGAGATTTCACCATCACGAAGCACCAAAAATTTGGTTCAAATTAGAGCAATGCGCCATGTGAAAATTTAATTTTTCCTTTAATGAGTAGCAAACACTTTACATTAATTTATTTGCATAGTTTAAAATGCATTTAGAAATTAATCGGATGTGGCAATCCCAAAACTTCCTTCTATCTCATACATGTTATCACTTCCAGAAAAATGAAGCGTATCAGCGTCACCAGTTAGGTGATTTACACCGAAATATAATCAGCAACCGTTTGTGTCAAATCCTAACTGAATCTGAAGTTTAAGAAAAAATCCCTGTGTTAGGTTTTTTTAAGTAGAATCATTGCAGAAATCGTAAATAAATCCGGATAAAGAGCCATCTATTGAGAGATTAACTCGAAAAGCTAAAGAACACTAATTTATATCAGGGACTAACTGAATCTGAAGTTTGATGAAAATTCATGCATTAGTTTTTAAGATACAGCTTTGCGATAATCAGGGATAAAACTGCATAGCAGCACTACCTATTAGGCATTTACATCAAAAGATAATCAGAACCATATTAAATCAAGGACAAAAGGAATTTTAAGTTTTATCAAAATCCGCCCATTAGTTCTTGAAATTTATCTATTGCTGAAATCGTGAAAAAGGCAGCATAGCAGCACCATCCGTTGGGAGATGTATAGAAAAAACTAATAAATCCCAGTTTGTAGTAAGGTCTAACTGAATCTAAAGTTTTATAAAATTCCGTACATTAGTTTTTGAGATAGAGTGCCCATAAAAGTTCTGTTATATACAGAGTGACAGACTCACAAAATAGACATTTTGTAAAAACATGTTTTTTGGGTTCCCTGGCTCCTAAAACGTATTAATCCGTCAAAAATCGTAATTCGAAAATTTGCACGAATCCAATATTTTTTCTTGTAAAAATAGCAGAAAGTCAAAATTGCGGTTTCTCAATAGAATGTAAAAAAAACCTAATGATAACTATAAATCGTATCAGTTGCTCTAAGAGATTAGATCTCGATAATTCTGTAACATAAGGGTTATTTTATAGCAATATAGTAAAAATATAAAAGAAAACTTTTTAAAAACTTTTTACTTCCTTTGCATAATTCATTTCAAAACACTCTGTATGGGTATTGGAATATGAATGCCAAATCTGAATAAGCATGTAATATATTTTCGATATTCAAATTATTGTCTCAATATTTCAGCCTAAAGTGCTTCTTTATAACGCTTTTTTTTCTTTTACTATATTTCAGCTACTAAGTTACTTAATTTCTCTGCCATAAATGTTTTGTTATCCAGCTATAACTTTCGATTTTTTTTCTTTACATCGTACATGCTTTTATGCTGTAAGGAAGTTTGGGAGACAGAAATCTTCAAATTTTCAAAAAGAGAAAATTAATTTTGATATCAGGGTCTTATTTGCTGGGCACCCTGTACGAAACACATTGATCAATATATTAAAGCATATTAATCTCTATAAATGTACTTGTTTTCCTTTTAGCGTATTATAACTTCGAGTTTAGAGATAATAAGTGTTTTTTTAGATAATTTTATAGATTTTTTACAGTTAAATATAAATCTTGAATAAAATACTTGGAGTATAGGACTTTAAATGTAGAAATCATAAAAATAATTTCATTAAAATAAAAAACACAATAAAACGATTTAATCATTTAAGTACAACTTTACAATTTAATTTAATGATATGACAAAACTATAGCACAGAACATCTCAGTTTCTCCTTAATTACCATTATGCTTTTTATGCTAATTTAAATGTCTAATTAGTTTTTTGAGCAAAAACAAAAGCCTTTTACAGTTCATACTTTCAATTAAAAAGAAAAAAAATCTCAAGTTAATTCATTATTGAAACACGAATCTATGCTGATAAAACAAATGTTCTATTCAACATTTCAGACGTAATTCTTTCCGAAATTAGACATACGAAATCCTCCCACAATCCTTTTTCATTTTTTCCCACAATTGATAAGATAGTTAAAAACCCATTAACTAAATTCTAAAACTCCGCGTATTTCCTCGTTCCATTCTGGGATCTTTTAATCCGGGTTATTTTATTGACACTCGTCTGAAAAGGAAAGGGTTTGAGTATTGATTAGATTATTTATAGCCTGAGTGTTGGGAGGGTATTTGAAAGGCATGAAGAGGTAGATCTTTGTTTTTTAAGTAATTCTTGCAGCTATTTAATATTTGGAGAAAAAGAGTTTAATGTGTGACATATTACGCTTTTATTAAAAACTAGCAGATAGCCCGTCAAAATGACGTGTTTGCATTTTTAAAGGATGATAAAAAATTACAACAACTGTGGTCAGTCATAGCCACTTTAGGCTGAAACAATTTTGATAATTACAGCGATTAAACTTGGAGAGGAAAAAATCTAAAAAAAAAAAAAAAAAAAAAAAAAAAAAATTAACAGAAATCTGCATTTAAAACTATAGAAAAACTATCTGGTAGATGGGGGATGGGGATTACAATGAAATTTAAAACTCACCCGCGGTTTGCTTAAATAAAAAGTTTTAATTAAATATTGTTTTTGAAATCGTGAAAAGATTTCAAAGCGAAGTAAAATGTAGTGACGTCATTTACAGCTCCCACTGTGAATCTGACCAATGAGAACGCTCCATTACGACTATGGATCGGTTTCATTGGTCAGAAAATAGATTGCCTTTAAAATCGGGGGTAACTTTTCACAATGTTTTTTATAGATTTGAAATTCTCAAGAATCATTCATGGCTGTAAAATAAAAAAAAAATAAAGCAACCCGAATATAAAAATTTTAACAATATTGCATTTAAAACGCATCTTCGCTTTCCTTTAATAAAAAGTTTTAATTAAATATACATTTTGAAATCGTGGAAAGATTTCAAAGCGAAGTAAAATGTAGTGACGTCATTTACAGCTGCCATTGTCAATCTGACTAATGAGAACGGTCGTTATTACGACTATGAAACGTTTTCATTGGTGAATGAGTTTCTTTTTTTCGTGGATAGGTTGACCCCGGAATTGTTATACACGGAGGGGTTTTATATATATAATAATCCATAACTAAAAAAAGCAATAAAAACTATTTTGTAAAGGTCATCAAAAACTATGTCCCTGCGGTCGCATGCATTCGTGAAAAATATTAGTAATATTAAAATGCACTAAAATAAATACACATTACTAAATGGTACACTTATAAAAAAAGAATATATTTAAAACACACTTAAAAATTATCAACGTTTCATTCTTTTCTACGAACGTCGTCAGGATACAATATAAAGATGTTAAAAGTAATTTAAGGTTTCAAAATGTAAACACATACGTCCCCGAGCATAGTTGAGTTGAGATGAGTGAGTTTTTAAGTGTGTTTTAAATATATTCTTTTTATAAATATACCATTTAGTAATGTGTATTTATTTTAGTATATTTTAGTATAATTTATGGTGCAATTGTCCAATTCATAATTATTAGTAATATGTTATGTGACGGAAAGAAATTCACTACCTTCCAATTTTACTATAAATTTTCTCAGGTGTTTAGAAAAAGTAGAAAGATATTTGAAAAGCAGGTGAGGTACTTCGAAAGGCATTGAGAGGTAGATCTTTGTTTTTTAATAAAGTAATTCTTGTAGCTATTTATTATTTTAAAAAGCGTTTTATGTGTGAAATATTACGCTCTTATTAAAAATAATCCATAACTAACAAAAGCAACAAAAACTAGTTTGAAAAGGTCATCAAAGTATGTCTCTGCGGGTACATACATTCGTAAAAAAAAAAAAAAAAAAAAAAAAAAAAAAAAAAAAAAAAAAAAAATTATTAGCAGCATGTTATGTGACAAGAAAAAAATCGCTACCTTCCAATTTTGCTATAAATTTTCTCAAGTGTATTTAGAAAAAGGAGAAAACGATATTTGAAAAATTGGTGAGGGTGTTTGGAAAGGCATGAAGAGGTAGATCTTTATTTTTTGGTAAAGTGATTCTTGCAACAAAGATTATTATAAATATAGATTAGCATAAAAACTATTGTGGTACTTCTTTGTTTTTCTACAACTTAGCCTTATATTATTTTAATTTCTTCATACGTGGTTGAAATGATATAGGTTTTAGCGATTTTTTAATTTGTGTACCATTGTTCTAATTGCATGGAATAATTACCATTGTTCCATGTACAGTAGTTCTAAGGCTAAAGAAAATGGATAAATTCATGACTATGAAGCTTAATAGCCGAAATCTGCTAATTTACCTATTATTATCACAATCGATATGAAACATCAAAGTACCAATAAGATCACTCAGATTAGAAGATATAGAATAGAATGCGTCGGTCTTAGATCTTTGATAATTGATTTCAAGATTCTAAAAGCTTCAAAATATTCGAAATTTATTCTTTTTAGACATATAATTCCTATATTTTCTAAACATTTTGATGTAATTCCTTCTTTGAAATTACAATTAGAGCAGAAGTTATGCCCATAATAATTATACCCGTTGAATAAAGCGGTGTTTCCGAAACTTTGAAGTCATTTTGTTCCAAATGGAGTTTTTAGACGTAACGCACAACACATCTCAAAAACTTCTGAATATTTTTCATGAAATTTTCAAAGTATATGTTTCATGTTAGCTTGTATAAACTTAAACTTTTTTTTTTATTATTGTTCAAAAAATATTTTCTTAGATGATTATACTGTTGAAATTTTCAAAATTTTGTATTAGCTAAATACATTTTTCTACTGAAATATTAAAATATTTTAAATGCAAATCTATTTAAGTTAAAAGTAATTATAATAATCGGGAGTATAAATAGGCACAAAAGTTTTCATTCTAGTTGAAAAAGTTATTTTGTAATCCTGTGCGTAAGCCGTTAAACCTATTTTCTGCTGATTAAATGTCTGAAAGTTTGGATTCCCCTGTAAATCCTAATTCTGTATCTTGCAAATTTTTAAATGCATGAAATGGAAGAACATACTTATATCTTTCATTTCAATTAAAATTGTGTTTTATAATCATATACATTTTAAGGTATTAAATGTTGAAAATAATCTTTTTTTTCATTATTTCCGCATTGTAAGAGCTCTGAGATCCTTTATGGATTTTTAAATATCTTATTAATTGTAAAAATAAATGAAAAAGCATTGCGGAGATGATATCATATCGCCACCTGAAAATAATAAAGTTCTATCCGTGTTTTTGAAAAAATTGACTTATCGATACAGGTAGGTTCTCTTTGTATCTATGAAGCACTTTTGCATCAAAATGATGTTATATATAATTTACATATAAACTTACAATCATAATATGACATTATTTTAATCCAGAAATGCCTTCATAGATACAAAATAGAACATTTCTATATCAGTAAGTCAATTTTTTCAAAAACACAGGTAGAACCTATTATTCTCAGGTGACGATATGTCTTATTTCAAAAAGAAATAAGTATTCGTTGAATTGAATTGAACGTTAGTTTTATCAATATAGATTCGTGTGAAAAATGAATTAACTCGAGATAATTTCTTTTACAGTTTGGGATTTCAACTGAAAAAAAACAGTTTGTATTCGTGTAAAGACCAGTTATATATTTAGATTAATGCTCTATGTATTGCTAAGAAATATTGGAAAGTGTCATTTTTATTTCCCGTATGACGCCATATTCATCTTAAGTTTTGTTCTTGAAAAAAAATTTCAATTGTGAAAAGCGTTCAACTGAAAATTAATTGCTCTACGCAAATTATTATTATAGCTTTTGAAATTTTGCAACAATAAAGAAAATATGTAAAATTTTGTAGGTGAAAAGTCCGCTGTTTCGCAATTAAAATAGCGAAATTTGCTATTATTAAGAAATATATTTGAATTAAATAAATAAAACATAATCTACGTTACTCTCTGGGTTATAATCCACTCACAGGTAAAGTCATTTTTTCATCCGTTTTGACTCTTACGTCAGACAAGTAAATTTATATTATCAGAATTAGCAAAGAGTAAAAATTTGTGGCATCAGGAAAAAAAAAAACGATGGGAAGAAGTATAAGAAGTCATTAGGGCCATAGGCTTTATTACATTAAATTAACAGTGATATTAAAAAAATAAATAAATAAATAAATAAGTAACGAAACTTCATAAAATTGGTGGCAACATGCTGCTTCCAATTTTATGGAATAATTTAACTTACATATTATGTAATTTAAACTGGTATAACTGATGTAGCACCAGATATATCGGTTTCAGTAATCAGTAAAATGAAGGAGCCAATTTTATGGAGTAGTTTAACTTATTTAATGATATAATTTAAACTGATATAACTGCTGTAGCTTTAGTTATATCGCTTAAATTACTCCATAAAATAGGGATAGCAAATTTGCCACTAATTTTTTGGACTATCGTCAAAACTGTAATAATCCAATCGATACACATATCGTACAAAACTTTTGCTTTTCATACGCATGTCAAAAAAACTACCCAGATTAAAAGATCAGAACAGAATATTAAAGGAATATTATCGAAAAGAATGAGAAAATGAGCGTAGTTTTAGAATTCAGTTAATGGTCTTTCAACTATCTTATCAATTGTGAGAAAAATGAAAAATTATTCTGGGGAGGATTTAACATGTCTAGTTTCTGAAAGAATTGCGTGTGAAAAGTTGAATAGAACATTTGTTTTATGAACAAAAGTTCATATTTTATAATTAATTAATTTGACCGAAAAAAATTGAGTTAAAAGTTTGAACTTGGAAAGGTATTTATTTTTCCTCATAGATTAATTAGGAATTAGAGTAGTGTAAAAATCCTTGTCATATTAGCTGAAATGTTTTGTAGTATAACTTTGCTTTACATCATATTAATTGAAGTTTAAGATTGATCATTAGTATAACGTGTTTATTGTTGTATTTTCTTTATTGTTTCTTGAGTAATAAAACCTTACTGCAATAAAGAATTTTTTTCACCAATCATAATGTAAAGTTTTCAATTTGAGTATGTAAGTTTATGCTCTTCAGACCTGTTGTATGCTACAAGATATACATGTTTATATTTTTTCACGTATATAAATAATGTAAAAAAAAAGAGAAATTGGTGTGAATGGAGCCTAAAAGACAGCAAAACTAAACAAAATATCAATTTGTTTCTAATAGCGCTTTCTTAGCCAGCTATACGTGTTACATAAAAATGGCCTGCAGCAGTAATGCATGATATATGCAGAAATGAAAACGTAAATAATTTTACTGTTCGTTAAGCTACCATTTGTAAGGTCCATTAGTATTAAAAAAAATATTTAATATATATTTAATTTACTTTTTTCAAAGTTTTTGCAACATAAAAACGTGAAGTAAAATGAAGACATCCTAAGAAATTTTAAAAAAATGTACTTTTTGAGTCCCTATGGATCATCAAATTTTGTGCACAAAAAAAGAAAAAAAAAACTTTTTCATTGTTTGATTTTTATTATTTATCAGGTTGTTATTGTAAATCTATAACTGAAATTTTAAAAAGTATAAAAATAAATCCTAGGGACTGAAGAGGTTATGTTTTTATTTATCTCTAAAAATGATCTATCTGTGGCTAGTTATCAGTGATAAAAAGTTTTAATTTTTTTTGAGAATAATTGGTAAAAATTAATGGGATGATTTTGACGATTACTATTAAAACTAATAATAATGAGCCCTGTTCTTATTTTCGGTGCGAGGGGTCATAAAAAACAGCTGTTTGTATAAACATTAGAAAATCGCTCTATTGGAATGCATTACGAACTCTTTTCTTTAATCTGTATTCCCCTATTTTTTAATCTGATAGAAAAAAAATTAAATGCGTGCAGTAAGTTTGAATAGTATAATGAATATTATTTTAATTTCAGTTTAATTTTGTTTAAATTACCGCATTTATTCAAAATATAACGTTAAAATAAATTGGATTATAGTCAGTATCTGTAGGATTGAGCACAATTTCAAGTATTTATAATGAGATATATTTATAAATTATGTTAATTGAAAATATTTTACTTAAATATGCTTTTTCTTTAGGATTTCAATGGTAATTTTTAGTATTTATATATTTTTTTCATTTAAATTTTAGAAATTAGGTTTTTATCATTTTTTTCATTATTAAATAATTAATTATTGAAAGAATATGTTTATATTTTCATTATTTTTTTAAGCACTTAAGTGGGACAATTTAATAATGTTGCAAAAAGAAATAGTGAAGAAAATCTCGTTAATGCAAAGTGTAATTAAACGATCATGCCGCCATTTTATCTACTATGACGTCACGAGAACACTAAGGATAGTAACAAAAATATCAATAATAACAGAAACAAAATCATTAACAACAACAATAACTTAGTCACAATATGAGACAACAAGAATAATAGAATTTACTCAGAATTTAAAAGTTTAACATTAGCATAATGGGGCATAAAGAAAATCATGTCCGGAAAAAGAAGAAATAGTTTGAGTTTCAAAAATACAGAAAATATGCCTTTTTTAAAAATATATTTCACTACAAATTATTTATACTGCATTTAAAAGCTATATAAAAAGAAGAGAAGACAACAACAGCTTTATGTGCCCTTCAGTTTTTTAATTTATTGATACATGAAAATGATTTGAGCTGTATCAGATTTATAAAATCGTCTGAGATGATGAGATGCCATCATGCATTAGCTTTTTCTGCATTTTTCCAAAGCATAAATTACGCAAATTTTGTGTTGAACAGCATCAAAAATTGACTGGGGTAACTTTTTTACGATAAAGAGAGATTTAAATTTCTGATTTTTTTTTCTAATTTTAATTTAAGTGTAGTATATTGTATAATAGACTTTTTTTTATAGATAATATTCTTATAATGTATTTGAGCTGTATCAGATTTTTTAAGCATTCAGAAATGATCAGTTGTTATCAATAGTTTACTTTTTCTGTGCTTTTTCAAAGTATAAATTACATAATTCTTGTGTTAAATATCATCAAAAATTGACTGGAAAAACTCATTTTCAATAAAGTCAGATACTTTTCTAATTTAATAAAAGTACAGCATGTCGTTTGAAAGACATTATTTTTGTTTCCTTTTCCAAGAAAATCATTTAACTGAAAAAAATTACTTTTTATTTCTATGCCTTTCAATTATCCTATTGATTCCAATTGAGGCTATAAATAATTTAATCAATACTTAAACTCACAAACCTTTCATTTTCATCCTCGCATGAATAAGTTAGATTAAAAACACGAAAATATGTGCGGTTTTATATCTAAGTGAATAGCTTTTCAAATAATTCAGCAATTTTGAGTAAAATGAAAAAATATGCGTTAGAGGATTTTGAATGTCAGTTTGTCTATAGGTCTATATATGTGATTTAGACCAAAGAGGCCGCAGCACCGAGAATCACCTCATCGAGTTCACAGTTGAAAATTTAGGATTAGATAAATATGGATTCGCATATTAAAACGCAATCGGTCTGCCAAATCATATCTTGGTGAAGGAATTTTACCAATTCACTTTCTCCCAATATAATTGGGAGAAGGAAAATAAAAAACTATGAGTCTACCTTTAAAATGGAGTTTTCAGGTGTTTTCCATCAAGATATGACTCAGCAGATCGATTGCGTTTTAATATGCGAGTCGAGATTTAACTAATACTAGATTTCCACCCGCTGCTTCCTCCCTGTCTAAATAGTTTTTCTGATAGTTTGATTGTATATTTGTTTTATGGTAGATATTCTTTTAATAATAAAGTAACTTCATACGTATATTTTAATCTTTTAATTGGAATAGGAAAGCTTGAGCAGACGCTTGTTATTATTAGGTTAAATTATTGTTTCAATTACGATTTACCTTGACAGATTCCTTTTTTTTTAGAAATTGAAAGTCAGAATGTTTGAAGAGAAATTTGTTATATCAGGTTGCATTACCAGTATATTAAAAGTTCGTGAGTCATCAATAGGTCCGGACTGACTGGTTCACTTTTATACACTAAGTGGGCATTTCGATTTTAGCCACTCAGTAATAAACTTCGAAGTATTGCTTTATTGCTATTATTTCATCTATATTGTAATAGTTCATGTGATTGTCATAAATAATATGATCTTAAAAAAAATTCTTGATGTTTTTAGGTTCGCTGGACTCAAATATTGCCAACTGCATTTTTAACTCGCTGAGTAGCATATTTTATCTTTCGCGTGATTAATTAAAAAAATGATCTTGAAGTTAAATGTCATGGTTTATGGTATTATTAATTTCTTTATTCTTCTTTTCTTAAAAAAAAAAAAAAAAACACATAAGTGAAAGTCACGAATTTAAATTTTTTCAGTTTTAAAATAAAGTTACGTACTTTTAAAAAAATGAGTGAAAGGATTATATTTTAAATGAAATTAGTGAAATACGTAAAAAATGCGTTGTGCACTATGTTTGGCGATTTATCACCTGCGCATGGTATAATGCGCATGGTGACCTAAAATAAAAATACATAGAAGTCGATTTTGCTATTAGAATTTTGTGAAGTATTGAGGAAGTAAATTAAATTATGAATAAATGTAACATTTTGCAATGCTTAGCATGCATTTAAAGGAGACCAAACAGGCCCCAAAGGTGGCTAGATGTTAAAATAATAATTTAACTTCATAGATTTTATATTTTTAGGGATTAAAAATATGGAAGTTTGAACAAATGATTGTTATATCAGATTAGATTCCTATTTCAATAACTAGCTGCAATTGGTGACCAGTTTGGTCTCCTTAAATGTATGCTAAATTATGTATCAATTTAATATTACTCACAATTCAATTTACTTGCTCAATTTTTCTCCAAATAGGAAGATTCTGATATAGAAATAAAGATCTCTATATTGTTATGATAGCGGCGCTCAGATAATAAATCGCCAAACATTGTCCTCATCACATTTTTTTAATAAAACATTAACTAACAATATAATCCTTTGTTTATTTCATTTAAATATACAAACATTTCATTTAAAACAAACATTTACACGATTTTCTCTTCTTTCTTTTTTTCAACGAAAACGAATGAAAAATATCAAATAATGAAACAAATCACGATATTTAATTTGAATTTCAAAGCATTGTTTTAATTTACAACGAGAAAAAACAAAACAAAAAGAATAATTGGGGAGTTAAAAATTTACATCTATAGGCAAAATTTGTACCCAGCTAACATAAAATTCATAAAATAATAAATAATTCTTTTTCATCATGCTAACTATTATGTAGTTTTATTCGAAAAAATAATTTTGATTTTTTATTCAGAAAGGAAACCTTGCATATGAAAACGATGGAATCAGCTTGTAGTTGTTTATAACAATCACATGATTTGGTCTATTATAATTTAAATGAAATGATGGCGATATAACAATATTCATCGACATTTTACCTGCACCTGGGTAACATTAAACTACTGAAAAGATCGGCTGGCATATATAAAGTGAACCGATCAGCCCGAAACTGTTGATGGCAGTCATAGGCTTAGGCTTTTATTATATATTTCAGGAGAAATCCGTACCATCTTCAACACTGAGTATTTGTTTAAAAGTACTAATGACAAGGTTACTACAATAGTGCCAAATTTTAGCCAAATTGACAATATATTACCAAATTTTGGCCAATTCGGCGAAATATCATGAGAAAGTAAACGATCAAAAGGAATCAATAATTAGCATATTAGACTAACATAACGAAATTTAGATAAAGATAAAAATGTGCTCTGGTTTAAACCGATATTTCAACTGAATTGTGTCTATTTTTGATTTTGTAAATTGCCTTTTATATCAGAATCACAATTTGTTTTTCATTAATAAATTAAAATATTAGATTTCACATAAATAATGCAAGACTTTTATGCTTCTATGAAAGAAGATTTTCATCAAATTTGGTTAGTATGGCATTTATGCTTTAGAAAAACTATGAAAAAGTTAAATTTTGAGAAAATTATAAATATTTAATGATGTTGTTAGTTTTATTAGAACAGTTTATATAAACTCAAAGTCAAAATACCTTAATAACTTAAACTTTAACCCTAATTTGTAAGCTGTCTTTACTTTAATCACATTGTAAGAAAGATCAATGGAGCACATCATTCTAACTGATGATGCATTAAGGATAAGTGTATTCCATACTTTATTAGTCAAACTATCCCATGATTTTCAGAATTTTTTTTCCAAAGCATCTTATCGTCAGTCTTTTTCCGAAAGTTAAAATACAAAAACAAATGAACTTTGTTCATCAACACATAATTTTGTTCTTTATAAATATCCATAACTACACTGAGAAAAAAATATATACCGCCTTCAAATAGAATGAATAGTTAGTCACTTTCTGTATCCCTCAACTAGAATTACAGATATCCAAATTATGCGAACAGGGTAAACAACTGAGATGAATAGACAAAATTATCTAGAGTTTCTAATCTCTTGTTTCTTAGGTGAAGAAACGATATTGAATCGTTTCAGTTACGTGAGATTATCGCTTGATTTCTGGAATGGTTTGATAAATTACAATTATAATTACTAATACAAACCACTCGTGTTCGCATCTATTTGCAGAGATTTTAAAATAAGTTTGACCACGAGAATATAGGAAAAAGTTCTTGGATTCCAGTAGGGGACTTTAGAACTCTCTAGCAAAGGGAACTAGAATTTATAAGGATGGCATGGAACTACTTTTTCTCGAGCCACAACTTAGATTCTAAATGCCCCAACGATATTTTTTTATCAGTATATACTAGAATAATAAGGAGAATGTTTTTGGCTAAATTTTGTGGGAAGCATTACTAATGTTGGTTTATAAAGCATGTTTGTTCAACATGAAAAACTTTACATGAGAATAAATAACACCTGAAAAATATACATTCTGGGATAAGAAAACTGATAACCCTATGGAGGAAACTCGAAATAATTTTCGAAAGTTAATGGCGGAAAAATAAACTTTGTGCTTATAAATCTTTTATTAAACCTCGAAAGTATATTAATTTCTGAGGTAACTAAGAATGAAGAATACTTTTCGGAATCATGGGTAACTTATAAGAGGTTATAAGTGGATGTATATTTCCGTTTGCGGTTACGTTATATATTCCTAGATCAAGACACACCTACCTTTTTCATAGTACAAGAATGGTGTCTCACATGTGCAAAATGAAAAATAACTCCCGGTAACTTATGTGTGATCAATTTTTTCTACTCTGTATCTTTTGAGCTTATACTTTTTGATTTATAATCTATTGAATTTTCATCGTTTACAGATTAAAATTTTCATACTCGGATATTCTTGTTATTCTTTAAGGGAAGGAAATATTCTCTCTCCTATAACCTCTGAAGGAATATATAGAAGATTTTTTTTCATCTAGCGCCTCTTTCACTCCACATAATGCATCCCAAGCACGCAACTACCCAGCTTAAGACGGAACACCCAGCATTAGTTCTTCCCCCCCAACAAGCCACCCATGAGCATCTTCCATAATAAGATGATCGATTTGAGCAGCTCACAAATTCACGGAACTTTCTCGAAATCAATGTTAAGAAAAACTGAAAGTGGTTAGTTTAAGGCATAAGTTTCTTTTTTTTCAAACACAATTAGATATTTACCTCAGAAAGTTTTACGATTCCTCAAGATGTAACATTACTTTTAATTCTTTAATTACAATTTTAATAGTTTTTATTATTATTATTATTTTTATTTTGCATTTATTTATTTATTTTTTTAAATTATATATATATATATATAAAATTCAGGTGAGAATTTCGTTCCAGTCACTTATAAACTTGACTGCTGCCGAATAGATTTTGATGGAATTTGCAATGTTAGTTATGTAATTTTTAAGGAAAGACTTTAGTATGTAACGCATGATTTTATGTAGTTTAGTTATAGAGCTATGAGAGAAGATTATGCAATCAGGTAAGCACGCAACAATAAAACATAAGACGGTATACCAAGCCGTAGTTCATCCCCCAACATGCCACCCATGAGCATTTTTCATAATAAGATGATCGATTTGAGCAGTTCACAAATTCACGGAACTTTCTTGAAATCAATGTTAAGAAAAACAGAAAGTGGTTAGTTTAAGGAAGAAGTTTTTTTTTTTTTTTTTTTTTTTTTTTTTTTGCTCGAATACAATTACATATTTACCTCAGAAAGTTGTAGGGTTACTTAAGAAGTGATTTCACTTTTCATCTTTTAATTATAATTTGGGAGATTTCCTATGACTTTGCATTTATTATTCTATGTCTGCAATACAGAGATTTCTACAAGTTGATTTTGTGGATAAGGAGCGTATTGAAAGTCACGTCCTCATCTATAAAATTCAAAAAGAAATTTCGTTTAGGCCATTTATAACTTCATTTCTGTTGAATAGATTTTTATGTTACTTGCAACACTAGTTATATAATTTTTCAAGGAAGACTTAAGTTACTGACGTGTCGTTTTACGTTGCTTAGTTATGAGTTATGAGAGAAGATTATGTAAACATGCAAGCGTGCAACTTACTCTTCTTAAGAAGAAACATCAAGCATTAGTTATCCCCTAACCCAGGTGTGCCCAGAGAGGGGTTTGGTGATGCAAGATGCGTCATACAATTTAGTTTTGGGGAGAAAGGATTCGAGAAAAAGTACATTTTTTTGGGAAGGGAGATTTTTAAATTCTTAATATTTCCTTTTTTTTAATGTTAGAAAAATCTTGAGTTTTTTAATATCACTTTAAAATTTTTTCAACATTTAATTTCCAGAAATGTTCCTGTGTTTTCTTTCTTTAAATTCTAGATAAGGGCAATAAAAACTCATTCTGCTAATACTCAACTCGCTATCTTTTGCAAATCTTGATTCTTTTAATATCACTTTAAAACTTTTTCAACATTGAATTTTCAGAAATGTTCTTGTGTTTTCTTTCTTTAAATTCTAGATAAGGGCAATAAGAACTCATTCCGCTATGCTCAATTCGCTATCTTTTGAATGTGCAGTAGATTATAAATAGGACATATTTTACAACTGATATTCTGTTTAGGGCGAGAGCCAATGTTAAAGTATGAAGATTTTTTTTGTGTGTGTGTGTGTGTGGGGGGGGGGAATTTGCGTCATTGGGTTTGGGGGGGAGGGGATGGTCACCACTGCCCTAACCTCCCCAACAAGCTACACAATCTTCCATAATAAGATGATCGTTTTGAGCAGTTCACAAATTCACGGAACTTTCTTGAAATCAATGTTGAGAAAAACTGAAAGTGGTTAGTTCAAAGAAGAAGTTTCCTTTTTTCATAAAATACAATTATATGTTTATCTCAAAATGTTTTGCGGTTACTCAAGGAGTGGTCTTATCACATTTCATTTATAAATTTGAAAAATTTCCCTTTACTTTTCATTTACTGATATTCTGCGTACTATCTACTACATATAAAAAATATACAAACGCGAGTTCAGTTCCGGTTGCTTATGATGTGCGTTTTGTTGAATAGATTTTTTAGGAATTTTGTATAGACTGTTAGGTTGTTATCATCAACAGCTATCATCATATGATTCACAAATTTTTCAGACGATTTTAACATAATTTTTTCTTTGTTCTAATCGAGAAAAAGGTTACAAATGCCGTGGCTGAAGTCGGAATAAAACCAATACTACCAGTACCAGACGTGAATAATTATGGCCTATTTGTATCAATCGCTTATCTCTTATTAGTTGAAATGCTGAAAATTGGAGAAAAAGTCGCGACTATCGGAGACTTTTCTGGAATTGCGGAAAAAAGTTGGGGGATATTGTTTTTTTTTCTTTATCAGCTTGAGTGTTGAGACAAGTTGAAAGTTGAAAGAAAAATTAGCGAAAAATTAGAGGAAATCGAGTGTTTGCTCAAAAAGATGCTCTAATGTTGGTGAATATGATAGCAGCTTTAGATGATCTTTCTGGGGAGGTATAGTACATTGCATATATAGTTCTATGTTGCAGAGTTATAAAAATATTGGCAAAATTTTTAATTCAGGTGTACCCGATTATGAAAGTTTAAACATTTTAAAAAGTTCTATGGGATGTATTGCGCTTTGTGGAATTTGCATTGTTAATAAAAATATTTTTAAAGAATGGTTTTAATGCATTATATGTAATTCTATCATTCTTTTGTAAATGATCAAAGAATAGACTTGATCCTTATCATCTTAAACATTGCCTGACATATTATAAATTATGATAGCGCAATGGTATTCCTATAGTTTTCAGATATGTGAAAGAAATTTCAGATAAAGGTTAATGATACTTTAAAACATAAAGTAAAATTTACCAGTATATTTTGTTTGATTCAAAGCCTCCCTGGAAAAAACCACAAATAGCGGGCGAAGCTTCTGATGTATATATAAAATGCAAATGAGAATTTCGCTCCCGCTGCGGATAACTTGATTTCTGCGACATAGATTTTGAGGGGACTTTTACTGAAGGAAGGAAGTTCCACTGTATGTAAGAAAAATAGGAAATATGGTATAACAACAGTTTGTATGGACCCAGTATCCATGCAAAGTTTCGTATCTAAACACAGGACATTCTATTGGATTTCAATAACTGTAATTTATAAAAAAAATCATTGAACAATTCGACTGGACAATTTTCTGCAAATTTTTGACAATGTAGCTGTAAGTTCTTTTACCGTAAAATGCACAATCTTTTGTTCTATAATTTTAAAATAAATAACACTTAACTTACTTAAAAGTGTGGATGAAACGTAATCGCTTTCTTCTTTTTACATTTCTTCTGGGTTATTTCAATTTACAATAAATAAACTAAAACTTTTAACTTAATCTCAGATGACTATTAATCACTTCTGATCATTGTATATCTAACAAAAGTGTTCGTAAAATAAGTTAAATTAAGTTGTAATTAGCATCCTTGCTTTCAAATATCCTTGACTTTCAACTTAAAGATCGGTAAACGACAAGTTAATTTGAAACCTTTTTTTCACCAAATCCCGGTTAACTACAATGTTTTCCAAGTACCTTTGTTAATAATTGTAGTTTAATTAACAAATTCCCTAATCTTATTTACTTTCTTCTGTTCAACTTTACTAGCATGATACTATTGTTATGTGATAAAAGCTTTGTTAATTTTATGCTAGAACGGAAAATACTTTTATGTTAGAGTTTTTATGTGGTGATTTAAAAGCGAATCTAATTACGTTTTTTTAAATACAATTGATCATGCAGTATCGAGATTCAGTTAATTAATTAAATGCTTTTATTTATAAATTTGGGAAAGGTAGAAAAACTGAGCGTAATCCACTTTCATTGAACGCATCCTACATGAGGTAATGCATTAGATTAAAAAATAAGGTTGTACTTCTTTATACTTAATAGATTTCTAATTAATATTAAATCTATGATTAATATATCATCTTACTTAATTAAAAAAAACAGCTGCCTTTAGATTATAATCTAATTCAATAATAAAGGATACGTAATAGAAACCATCCAGGTCAAATAATTTTTTACCATACTGAGTATCATAAATTTACGCACCACAATTTTTTTTCCCATGCACAGGACCTGCCAGGCAAACAGGGCACCTGTCTCTTTCTGCCCTTTTAATAATCAGCCAGGACTTACCAGACTGATTAGGGGTTGTCCACAAATGATGTTCCGCTTGAAGTGTGTGTGTGTGTGGGGGGGGGATTCATGAAATTGTGACAGTTTGTAACAAGGAGGTGGAAGGGTGTAAGAAAAAAATGTGACATCACACATTTTGGTTAAAATTAAAGCATTAAAAATCAGCAGATTAAATTATGAAGTTATTTTTAAATGAAAGTATCTTGTAAAGTAAAGATAAGATTTAAGGCAAAATATGTTAAATTCTATTTCAAATTCCAAAATACTAATGTTATCAATTGTCCTTTCATATACAAAATAGGTACACGAATCATTTTTATTGTTCAGCTCAAAAATGATATTAAAACACAAAATTAAAGTTTAAAAATAAAGCTTGAAATATGATCCAAAATGTAGTGCTTATTTCCGAACTTCAAGTATATATATATGTAATATAGCGTGACATGTGACAAGAGGGGGGAGAGGGGGTAAAGTGAAGTGTCACACTTTGTGACAAAGGGGGGGGGGGATTGCGTGACATCACTTATGTATGGCCCCTTACTCGTTATGTTATATTCGTTGGCTAGTTGTATTAACTAAAGTACCTTGCAATAATAATCGAGCAGCTATCTCTTTTGCCTTTGCAATAATCAGGAAAGCCTTATTAAGTTGGTTATTGGTTGGCAAGTTAGTTGTATTAACCAGATAACCGTTCAATAATAAATGGACTGTCCCTTCTTCCAATTTTATAAACAGGAAAAGCGTCGCCAAGTTAGTTATTATTTGGGTTATCTTGATTGGCTAGCTGGATTAACCAGATGATCTTGGAAAGATAAACAGGCAGCTGTCTCTTTTGCCCTTGCAATAACCAAGAAGGCATCGCCAGGTTGATTATTTAGTTGGATTAAAAAATAAAAAGAAAAATGAAAAGAAAAAAAACAACAAAAAGCATTACAATGTGTAGGTAAAACCTTTTTATTTTTTTTTAAAGATTTCCGTTAAAGTTAAAAAAAAATACCAATATTGGCAGACTTACAATTATGCCAATGAATACAAGTATTTCACCATACAAAAAGTATTGCAATTTGTGGGTAAGAAGTTTGTTATTTTTAATGGAATTGCGTAAGAGTTAAAATAAATACTAATATTGGAAGGTTTATCATTATGCGCATAGATTGACATATTTCATCGTAAAAAAAATATTGCAATATCTAGGTAGGATATTTATTAGCTCTTATTTAATTCCCTAAGAGTTAATATAAATTACAATATTGGCAGGTTAACCATTATGCACATAATAAATACCTATTTCATCGACAAAATAAAATAAAATTGCAATGCGGAGGAATTGTTTGGTTATTGCTTGTGTTTGCAGTATCTCGGTTGGCTAGCTGGATTAACCAGATGACTTTGGAAAATCAAACGGGAAGCTGTTCCTTTTGCTCTTGCAATAACCAAGAAGGCTTTGCCAGGTTGATTATTGGTTTGATTAACAAAAAGAAAAAAAAAGAAAAAAAAGAAAAAAGTAAAGAAAAACAACAACGAAAAGGATTACAACATGTAGGTAAAAAACATTTATTATTTTTAAAGGATTTCCGAAAAATTTAAAATAAATACCAATATGTGCATGAATACATCTATTTCACCTTACAAAAAATATTGCAATGCGTAAAAATTCTTTACTTGTAATGGATTCCCGTAAAGGTAAAAATAAGTACCAATATTGGCAAGTTTACCACTATTGCACATGGTTAAACGTATTTCCCCGTACAAAAAATATTGCTACGTTTAGGTAAGAAATTCGTTATTTTTGATGGAATTCGGTAAGAATTAAATACTAATATTGGAAAGTATACTATTATGCGCATGGATACACATAGATCAACGTGCAAACAACATTGTAATGTCTAGGTAAGACATTACTTTTCTTAACAGAATTCCATGAGTTAAAATCGATAGCAGTATTGACAGATTTATACACTTGGATACATTTATTTGACCGTACAAAAAATATTGCAATGCATAGAGAAGGTACGAAATTCATTATTTTTAATGGATTTCCGTAAGCGTTAAAATGTATAACAATACTGGCAAGCTAACCGTTACGCGCATGAATACACATATTTTATCGTAAAAAAATATTGCAATGTCTAAGTAACAAATTTATTATCTCTATTTGAATTTCGTAAGAGTTATATAAATACTGATATTGGCTGATTAATCTTTATGCACATGGTAAATACCTATTTATAAAAAATGCAATGCGTAGGTAAGAAATTTATTATTTTAATGGAATTCCAACAGAGTTAAGTTAAATACCAATATTGGCAGATATAATGTTTTATGCATAGATACATATATTTTACTGTTTAAAAAATATTGCAATCTGTATGTGAAACATTCTTTATTGGAATGCTTAACCCCTTGATGGCAGCGGGATTTTATCCCGCCCAATTTAAACTAGTCGTTGGGGGCCACCGTAATACTTACCCATCATATATATGCATATATAATATATGGAAATAATAGATTTGAAAACTATTTATAAAATGGATTGCAATTCCAAAACAAAATTTAAACGTGTATTTATATTTTTATTGTGCATTGTAATGCTGTATTAATGAGTTGCTGATGAATCTCTTTCGATAAATTATACAACACGCCTAACTACTCAAGTAGTACTGAATTGCGAAAAAGAAACATCCTTATAACTCCAAAAATAATAATCTTATTAACTAACCGTTTATTGCGTCGGATTAAGCGTCTCATTTCCAATTAAAATATATCTTTGAATTGAAATTTGAATGAAATACAGGGTCATGAAAAATCGAAGAATGTGGAAAACAGGATTACAGATATCTCGGCCACTAATAATTCGATCAACTTCGTTCTTTATGCAAAATTTGTGTTATTTTATTGCCTTTTACGATCACTCCTTAAAATAAAAAATTTCGAAAATTTTTATATACCTTTCATCAGAACGAATTTTTCGAGAGTCCGAAAAAAATAGTTCCGGATAATCGAGGTTGCTGATATTAAATAGGCTTCGTCCCATTCTTACATACTAAGTACATACAAAATTTCAAATTTCTATCTCAATTCGTTCGGGAGATAAAGCGTTTACAGACAGACAGACTGACAGACAGACAGACAGACAAACGGACGGCAAATTTTTTTTTCTAAAAATATGTTTTTCGAAATCTCCAGTGTCTAAAACGTGTAAATCTGTCAAATTTTTTTTTTCGATTTTCAAAATGATTGCAAGACTTACCCTATACTACGTATGATGAGTAAGTAACAAGATTCGCACCACAAACTTTTAACAAAATTTCATACTTTTAACTTAGGGGGTGAAATGCTGAAAAAAATTGGCTTTTCTCATTTGAAAATAAAATTTTTTGATTATTCACTGAGAATCCAATATCACAGAAATATTGTTGCTTCCCCCTCAAGGAGTTAAGAGTTGAAATAAACATCAATGTCAGCAGGTTTATCATTATGTGCATGGATACACTTATTTCACTGTTAAAAAAAATGGCAATGAGTTACGTAAGAAAGCATTATTTTTAATGGAATTTCCGAAGAGCTAAAATAATACCAATGTATTGAGTGTTTTATGATTATGCGCATGTATCGTTATAGATAAATTTGATAGCATTATCTAAAAATCTTTTATCTTCTCTAGATAGTATATCTTTTCTATCTATCTATATGGGGATATTCTGACGTGAAACCACGGTTTCGAAATCGATACCGATATGGTTTTTATAAAGGAATCCCCCCAAGTGAAGGTCCAGGGTTCCGAAAAAATTGCTTTACTATGCAATAGAGATGGGTGGTCTTTAATGAAACCTTATGTATGTTTTAAGCCCATTTTATCACGTACGTCTATGTTCCTCTAAGGGTTTTCAAATACATGATGACGAGGTACTGCAGCAAAAAAGATCAGTATAGTACTACATGCTATTAAAAAAGTATGGATTCCTGTAGTGTATTATGATATAGACGAATGTCACTGCAGGTACCTTATGTATGACGCATACAGACAATTTTCTCTAAATCCCAACAAAACCTCAATGTCAGTCATAATCTATATTATAAAGCAAAAGCATGTCAGTGAGTAACATTGAGAAATAATCAGTTAATGTTTCAGCGAACGAATAATGGATTTAACTTTATCCAAAATTGTATTAGTCAAGTTGATTTGAATAATACATTTCAATTGTTAATTTCAGTTAAGCTTTATATATGTTTTAAGCTCATTTTATCACGTACGTCTGTGTCCCTTTAAGGGTTTTCCAAAATATATGATGACAAGGAATTGCAGCAAAAAAATCACTAAAGTACTGCATACTGTTAATAAAAAAGAATATTGCCCAGTTAAACTGATGGCATTGAGCTCACAGGCTACGCATATTAATTGTACATTACAGCCTTATATTTTCAAGGGTTAACTCCGTTCGAAAAAAAAATTAAGAAAGGGAAACAGTTCTCCCCTTTCCCCTTTTTTATACTTAATCATTGAACCTCCTAAACTATCAAGGACATGCTTTATCATATAAAAAATCTATATCCAAAATTCAGAGCAAATCGGATAATTCTCAATAAAAACCTATTTAGCATTTATATAATTTAAGAGGAGTTATCCTTCTCTTTTATACTTAACCATTAAACTTCCAAAACTATTCAGAGATTTGAAAGAAATCTGGCAATTCTGCTTGAAAAATAAAGACTTTAAGGGGAGGGGCATTAGAACCCCCGTTCCCCCTGTTGATACTTATTCAATGAACACCTAATAACAGTCATGGAATCCCCTCATCAGAATGATCCTATATCTAATTTTTGAAGGAAAACTATTATTTCTGCATGAAAAACCCATTTTTATCAATTAATGGGAGGGGCATGAGCCCCCTGTTCCCCCTCTTATACATATCGAATGAATCCAAAAACTAATCAGGGAAGCAACTTATCAGGATATACCTATATACAAAGTTTCAAGTGGATCGGATATTTTTATCATGAGTTATCGCGTTACGCACGAACGAACATACATACAGAATGGGCGGGCACATAAGCTCTCAGGCTATGATAGCCTGTGAGCTAAAAAATGTATGCATATAGACAAATTTTCCCTAAATTTCAACAAAACCTGAATATTAGTCATAATCTATATTATAAAGTAAAAACATATCACTGAGTAACTTTGACAAATAATCTTTAAATGTTTCAGCAAACGAATAATGGGTTTGATTTTATCAAAAGCTGTATTAGTCATGATAATTTTAAATAATGCTTTTCAGTTGTTACTGACGTATGTAAAGATCGAATAGAATTCCGGTTTCATTTTTATTTTCGGTTCAACATTTGACTTTTGGTAAAAATTCTGGCGAAAATTCGACCTACCGAAACTGCAAAAAAAAAAAAAAAAAAAAAAAAAAAAAAAAATCACTGTAGTACTACATGCGATTAAAAAAAGTATGGATTTCCGTAGTGTATTATGATATCGACGCAATATCACGGCATGTATAACTATACAGGCAATTTTCCCTAAATCCCCCCCCCCCCCAAAAAACTGAGTGTCAGTCATAATGTATATTAAAAAGCAAAAATATATCAGCGAGTAACAATGACAAATAATCTGTTAATGTTTCATCAAACGAATAGTGGCTTATTACTTACCCATCATACGTAGTATAGGGTAAGTCTTGTAATCGTTTTGAAAATCGAAATTTTTTTGACGGATTTACACGTTTTAGATAGTGGAGATTCCGAAAAACATATTTTTAGAAAAAAAAATTGCCGTCTGTCCGTCTGTCTGTCTGTAAACGCTCTATCTCCCGAACAAATTGAGATAAAGACTTGAAATTTTGTATGTAACAATGGGACGAAGCCTATTTAATATCAACAACCTCGATTATCCGGAACTATTTTTTTCGGACTCTCGAAAAATTCGTTCTGATGAAAGGTATATAAAAATTTTCGAATGCTTTTGTTCTAAGGAATGGACGTAAAAGGCAATAAAATGGCAATAAAATAACACACATTTTGCATATAGAACAAAGACGATAGGATTATTAGTTGCCGAGATATTTGTAATCCTGTTTTCCACATTCTTCGATTTTTCATGACCCTGTATTTCATTCAAATTTCAATTCAGAGGTATATTTTAATTGAAAATGAGACGCTTAATCCAATGCAGTAAACTGTTAGTTTATATTATTAATATTTTTGGAGTTATAAGGATGTTTCTTTACGCAGTTCGGTATTACTTGAGTAGTTTGGCGTTTTATATAATTTGTCGAAATTGGTACATCAGCAATTCATTAATAGAGTATTACTATGTGTATTAACAATATTTAAATTTAGTTTTGGAATTGAAATACATTGTATAAATAGTTTTCACATGTTTTATTTTTATATGCATATAAATGATGGGTAAGTATTACGGTGGCCTCCAACGACTAGTTTTTATTCAAAATGGAATTGGTCAAGTTGACTTTGAATAATGCATTTGACTTGTTACTGACTTATGCATTATGAATAGATATCAACCGGAAATTCGGAATTCGTATTCATTTTCGATTCAAAATATGAGTTACGGCAAAAAATGCTGATGAAATTTCGGCCCGACCGAAACTATCAGTATTTCAAAAATCACGTTTCTTCCTTCGGAAATTTTCTACATTACTCATCTATATGAGCTGTATCGGCTCAAATGACGTTATTTATTGTTATGAACGTCATTGTTTATAATTATCATTGATGGTTGACTCAAAATGGATGCAAATTGTAAAGCAAGCAATGTATGTATGACTAAACCTTTTTACGTGCTCATTAAAAGCTGCAAACTTAACAGTGATAGGACATTTTTAGTTTGAAACCGCAGAAGTATATTTTGAGAAAATTTTAGTGTAACAGATGATAATTTAAAAAAATCATTAAAAAAATTGAGGTACGACTACCTAAAACTAAAATATTTTTTTATTTTAATGAAATTTGTATAAATAGAAAATATTTCTGTGTCGTCGAATGATTAATTATTTTATGGAAATAAAAAGTTTTGGGACCTAATGAATAAATATCCAACTTAGGATACACATATAATTCATTAATAATTATGTATCATATACATTATATAGTGGTAAGTCCTAAAATTTCGGCTCGAGTGCTTTCAAAAACTAACAAGTGGATTTTTTTGTGAATTATTTCACTCGATAGAGAATATCTTCACGGTTGTTTATGTGGCGAATATACAAGGATAACAATGTTTTTTGGTAATAAATTTCGTATTTTATTCCTATTTTCAACAAAATGGTTACCAATGATTATCTTTTGGCATCATTATAGTTCGTAGGTTACAGAATTGAAACAGCTATATCTGGTATAAGTTGATGTAAACAATCCGCAAATTAAAAAAATAAATAAAATAAAATAAAATAAGGGGTGATAAAATTATAAAACAATAATATCAATTTAAACATGGAGTGCTTATAAACCTTAAAAAATAAATAAGTATGAAAGAAGTTATTGATACATAATTTAGCGTTTTATCGCGTGCACCATATTGATAAAAATGTGTTTGAAAACTTGATGGAAAAAAATTAAGTAACATTCTTTCAGTCTTTTTCCCTCAATTTTTTTTTCAGTTTAATTATTATTATTATTATTACTATTATTTGTAATTTTTAAATTATTTTATTTACAGGAAAAAGTAGAAGGAATTAAAAATGTCTGTATTATTGAGTTACATTCTATTTAATTATTACATTGGTCACCAAAACTACATAAATGTATGCCACAAAAGCAGAAGCGTGAAAGAAACTAAGCGAAGTTCGCAATATTTATTTTTTTTTTTAAGTGAAGGAGAACATTTTGGACTAAATTTCTATATGTAAATTACATGAGAATCAGTTATAAATGTGTAGTCAAGTATTTAAATTTTAGTGTAAATGTCTGTGATATGCGCACATATGCTAGAATAGTTTAATTTTAAAGATTTATTTATTTATTTATTTATCATAGTATAAAAAGCCATTAGTATGAAAATATGCCGTTTTGTTTTTTTCAAGCATGTGATTTTTTTATATTCTCGAACTCAGATCATTACTTATTTTTTTTAATATTGTGTATTATTATTATTAATATTTTAATATGTGAAATATATTGACAATTTCACTTATAAAAATATTCACTGCTTGATCTTCACTACATGAATAATGTTCACGTTCAATCGTCAATTTGTGGAATCATTGAAATGCTCTCTAATTGAATAATGTAAAATCACAAAAAATTTTAACTACTGTTGTCAAAATGATTTCATTTCCCTACCAAATATGAATTATTAATAATCAACTAAAAGATCTGCTTTTTAATAGATAAATTTTATCCAACGCTTAAGATAATATAATATCGCGATGTCTTTGACATCGCTTTCAGCAATGAGCAAGGTCCAGCTGAAGGTTCATGAAGTTTAAAATGCAAGATAAATTTCATCATTGCACCTAATACATGGTTCATCTGGAAATATTGACCAGTGCAGTGAACATAATCTGCTAGTATTTAAGGGGCTACTTCAGTCAAATGAAAAGACCCATTCGCTAATGCTAATCCTATGGAAGAAATTTATAAAGATATCTCAGTTGCATTTCAATATTTTTAAATGATTTTTTGGCTTTGGATATCTGAGATCGATCTGTATGCATGACGTTAGTTACTTTTTTCATTTTGTTTACAGTTATTTTTTACAAGGACGCTTTCATTTTTGGAACCGGTTCGGAAAGCGAAAGCAACCCCATAAAAAATATCTGCAACCAAAATCGAAAAACTGAAAAACGACCTCCATTCAGATCAATCTGAGCTATCCAATGCAAAAAAAAATCATCTGAAAATATTGAAATGCAACCGAGATATTTTTATAAATTTCTCCCATAGGATTAGCATTAGCGAACGGGTCTTTTCATTTGAGTGAAGTAGCCTCTTAACCCTTCGGACTCCAGTGCCTCTTACACAAATTTTATTCGATTAGCACCACTTTTTTAAAAGAACTTTCCTTGAAGTTGACAATTTCAAGAATTCTCGGATTAAATAAGGAAAATTTTATTTTCCTTTATTACTGGTGCCAAAAACAAATTTTGGAAGGAAATATGATGTGTCCGCAGCGGAGACAACACTGTAAAAACTGAAGACCCAAATTGGGTTAAAAGATTTCTGGGTATAGTAATTTTTCTGAAATGGTACAGTAAGGATTCCAAAATGGTAGAGTATTGTTCCCAAAATAGATAACCCAAAATGGTTCAAAACAGAGCAGATCTTTATTAACATTAAATTAATCAAAATTTCTGAGGTATAATGTATATACTATCTAAGATATTTTAATTGTTTTAATGTCATTAAAAATCAGACTTTTTTAAAACGATTTTGTGCTACAAACTGAACTTTCCAAATTGGAACAATGCTGTACCCAAAAATCTTTCAACCCAATCTGGGTATTTTGTTTTTACAGTGAACGGAGTGCCAAGGGTTAATAAATATACCGTATTTACTCATGTATATCGCGCACCCCGTACTTTACAATAAAAAAGGCAATTTTATAAAATCTCGTATATAACGCGCACAATAAATTTGATATGCAAATGAATGAATGGCCAAATGAATTTCAGCAAAGAAAGTGGAAACAAACATTACACCCCTCATAGCATGCATGTTCACAGTGACGTCACAATGACGTCACTGTGAGTCACTTTGGTCACATCACATCAGTGACGAAAATGCCACCACTCAGTGACGTCAAATTGTGACTAAGATGTGACTTTCTAAAAAAATTTTCACAGTTCGTCACAATGTTAATGTCAAAGTAGTCACAAATGACACACTTTTCACAAATTGGTCACATTGTGACGTCACAAAGTGGTCACAATGTGACGTCACAAAAAAGCCCTAAAACGGCCATAACGACTTCACATTTTAGTCACTGTGACTTCACATCGACGTCACGTGACGTCACATCGACAATCGCTGGTCACAAAGTCACAATGTGACTTCACAACGACGTTGCAGTGACGTCACCATGTCTTACGGGACCAGGCCAGAAAAGAAGGCGAAAATATATTTTTAGACTTCGGGAGTGAATAACGGGGGGGAGGGGGGAAGCAGGGAGTGACGGCAATGAGAATTGCTAATTTGCGTTTAAATATTGTTGCTAGCTCTGTACTGTAAAAAAGAGAAAAGAGTGAAACATAGATAAGAAATACAGTCGAGTCTCTCTATAACGAATCTCCATACATCGAATTTCTCTATATAACGAACTTTTTGTAGGAACGGTCCCCTTTTCTCATGATTACATTAAAAACAGTCTCTATATAGCAAAATATCTATCTCCATATAACGATTTTTTTCATAAATTGGTCTTAATTTATTCAGTTTTAAAAAGCTTCGAAATCATATGGAATCAATTTTCCATCACTTATTTTTGATTTATCGTCAGTGCTGAGTTTTTTTTTTATATTACTTCTCTCCTTGTTCTTTAAATCCAAGGAATTCGACCCACCTCCCACACACCGTTCCACATCCTTCTCAAAACAGAGTCAATTTTATTGATACACACGTAAGAGAGGAATCAATGAGAGGCACATAAGACAGGCCTTCAAATGGAGGAAAATGTTAACTACAATTTTTCATTCCTTGCTAAAATTTAAGCTTTTTTTTTTTTTTTTTTTTTTTTTTTTTTTCTTTTGGAGAGCGTAACAATTTTAAAATCAAAACAACAAAAAAAATTACAGATTTCTTCGTCTGAAATTAATGCAAGTCTTCCTTATTTGATTTTCATTAAGCTTTCAAATAAATGTCTGTTCTCTTTTTTGAAACAGCTTAAATAATTAAGAAATAAAATGTTAGGTTAATATTTACTTTTAAACATTTCAAATTCTTAATTTAAAAGATCAAAAATAATATTTGTTCAAATTTCACACATTAAATGCGATTTTTAACATCATTCTCTATACATCGAATTTCTCTATATAACGAATTTTTTACTGGAACGGTGGATTTCGTTATATAGAGGCTCGACTGTAGTTCAACTTAAATTAATTAGATTTTCTGAGTTTTAAAATTTTCTTTGGATGCACTTTTTGATTCATATGTATAGTGTGTGATTATATCTAGCAGTAAAAAATTATTCCGTGTATAACGCGCACCTTGGAGTTTTGTCCTAATTTTTTGTAAAAAAGTGCGCATTATACACGAGTAAATACGGTACATAATTAATTAATAATTAAATATTTTTCTTGATACATATAATCAATTAATAATTATGTACATTTATATACATACAGGGTGTCTATAAAAGAACTCCGGGGTTTTGAGGCAAAATATTTTAATGAAATAAAAAACATACATAGATGTTTTATACATGACTGAAAAGCTTACATTTTCAAGTTTTTTTTAACACTTAGTAAAGTTCTATATGAGCCCCGTTAGTGGCACGGCAGACGTCTAAACGGCATTCTACCACTTCCCATGTCCTGGCGAGCATGTCTGGGGGGACGGTTGCCACACAATTGACTATTCGTTCCCTGAGATGTTGAACATCACGAATTTTCTCTGCATGCACAAGATTCTTGATATGCCCCCAGAAGAAATTTCTATCGTTTCTATGAGCCAAATAACACATTGAGCCTTTTGTTGCGGAGTCGCCATCATTTCAAGGTCAACGCCCTGCAGCGCCGCCAACAGTTGATGCAAACATTCCCAATTCGTATGAATAAAACTTTTTGAGCTACTCTTTTCAGAGAAATCGACTAAATTTTGCTATCTTTTATCGTTAATGAGATATGAATTTTTAAAACCCCGGAGTTCTTTTATAGACACCCTGTATTAATTACTTAAACTTTTTTGTACTTTTTTGTTTTCGGCAGAAAATATAAAGATAAAGCCGAAATATAAAGCCGAAATTCGGTTTCGGTTTCGGCTTCAGTCTTGATCCTTAATTATGAGTATTACAGTTTTAAAATTATCAGTTCATAAAAGATAACATTAGACACCTCTTATGTATTAAGCCAATTATGAAAGAGAGTTCGATGTACTCTTTATACAACATGTGTAATTACAACTCATATACATATTTTAAAGAACATGGCTTCGAAATAATGGATTACAGGCTAACAACATTGTTGAATTAAAACGGTAACTATATCATGATTACTTAGATAAGAATTTATTTTAATAAGATATCACTTGCAAACTCTCTCATTAAAAGGATTTAGGTTCATTATAGCTGCATTAGTTGTTAATGATTATGTATTCAAATTTTAACATTTCAACTACTACAAAGTGATATATTAAAACTACTCATTTACATTCAATTTTATTAAAAATTGAAGGTATGTGACACTTACTGATGGCTTTTTCTAATATGTATTGCGAACACAATGCCTATAATTGCAGTTCATGACGAAAATTTAAAGATCAGAATTTTGTAATAATTGATTACCTGTCAAATACCATTGTTCTATCAAAATGGCGGCTATCTCATGATTACTTTGATAATAATTTATGTTGATTAGAAATCACTTGCTAAATATGTGTTTAAAAGACTGATGGATTTACGCTCATTAGAAAGACTCGCTACGTATTATTAATAGATTTAATTTTTTACTTACCCATCATACGTAGTATAGGGTAAGTCTTGCAATCGTTTTGAAAATCGAAAAAAATTTTTTGATGGATTTACACGTTTTAGATAGTGGAGATTCCGAAAAACATATTTTTAGAAAAAAAAAAAATTGCCGTCCGTCTGTCTGTCTGTCTGTAAACGCTCTATCTCCCGAACAAATTGAGATAAAGACTTGAAATTTTGTATGTAGTTAGCATGTAAGAATGGGACGAACCCTATTTAATATCAGCAACCTCGATTATCCGGAACTATTTTTTTCGGACTTTCGAAAAATTCGTTCTGATGAAAGGTATATAAAAATTTTCGAATTTTTTTGTTCTAAGGAATGAGCATAAAAGGCAATAAAATAACACACATTTTGCATATAGAACGAAGTCGATCGGATTATTAGTTGCCGAGATATTTGTAATCTTGTTTTCCACATTCTTCAATTTTTCATGACCCTGTATTTCATTCAAATTTCAATTCAGAAGTATATTTTAATTGGAAATGAGACGCTTCATCCGACGCAGTTAATTGTTAGTTAATAGAATTATTATTTTTGGAGTTATAAGGATGTTTCTTTTACGCAGTTCGATACTACTTGAGTAGTTTGGCGTTTTATATAATTTGTCGAAATTGGTACAACAGCAGTTCTGTAATATAGCATTACTATGTATATTAACAATATTTAAATTTTGTTTATGAATTGCAATGCATAGTATAAATAGTTTCACATGTTTTATTTTCATATACATATCCATGATGGGTAAGTATTACAGTGGCCCCCAACGACTAGTTAGTCTTTAAAAGGAAAGTTTTAGTAAACACTCCAAATTTTCCTAATTTATAAAGGTACTGATAACAAACCACATTAATTACCATTTACAATGCCTTTGCGATTTGTAGCATTAATTTTTAGAAGGGAGATACTGAGAATAATTGTTTACTTCGTCAAATGAGAATAATCAGGTTTTATCTGTGTTTTTCAAAAAACTAACTTATCGATATAGAAAGGATGTATTTGTATCTATGAAGGCATCTTTGCATCAAAATGATTTTATATAATTTACATATGACATTACAATTATATTATGACATTATTTTAATCCAGAAATGCCTTAATAGATACAAATAGAACATTTCTATATCGGTAAGTCTTTATTTTTATTTTTTTTTTTTTCAAAAACTGATATAGAATTTTATTATTCTCAGATGACGATTTGTCATTGATATTGTCAAATAAAAACTGGAACATTTTCAATGAATGATTTGAAATACTTTTGATTTAAGATTTATTTAGCAGCACTTTATTAAAATACTAATAGGCTTAACTTTTTTTGAATAGCATTAAAAGAATTCTGAATATTACTTCTGCATTTTTTTACTAAACATATTACTGAAGACAGTGCATATTTGGACTACATTAGTTCATTATAATGTCATTACCCGAATCGTTAAAGATTACTATTAAAGCTTTCACATTTAACTGCTACCAAATAATTTATCAACCCTTTTGGGTCTGATTTAATATTAATAGTACATATCTTTTCATCGAGTTTTATTTTGCCTTAAGACTTACTTATTTGCTTTTTACATGTAGAAAAGATAGCGTATGGCTATGTCTTCCTTAATATGACTTCATTTATGTTCTGACTTATAACCTCTTCAGACCTGAGGTACACAAATATGTACCTCCGTTCTTTTCCTCATAAAAAACAAACTTTTTGAATGTTTTGCATTTTTACTTTATTTCTATACAGCTGAATGTTTTTTGCTTTAAAACAAAACCAATAAATGTCAGCACTGATGAATATTACCTCATGAAATAAATATTATTTTCATCCGGGTTTCAAAAATACCTTCAAGACATTGTGGCCAAGAAAGTAAGAAATCTTCATGATTACTTAACTTAAATGCTTTACAGTAAAAAAAATTGAGAATTTGCTGATCATTTACTTGTTTAAAGACCTTTATTTTGTTATTGCGTAAATTTATATTACTGACAGTTAAGCTGCTGTTTTAAGGGGATTAGTACTTTTATATACATATTTGTAAACCTAAATTACCAGTCCCCTAAAGTATTGATTTCATAAAAATGACTCATTGTGTCATCTATGGTGTCATTTCGATTATGCAAAAGCAATAAATATGCATTTGTAGAGTTATTTTATGCTCAGGTCTGAGGAGGTTAATAATAACAGCAACAATAAAAGTTTGCTTATATTATACTTTTTATATACTTTTTATATTTTTATAACTTATTAAGTTTGCTTACTTCTCTTTACACTGTTGGGGATTCCTTTATTTCAATTTCACCATATATTTAATTTTTGCAATTTGAAATATAGGTTACATTTCTGAACGAATCATGTGTGCTAAAACGTACGAAACATTAGAAAGTTGTAATACTGTTAAACCCTGTTCTAATACAATATTTTCCAAATGTCTCCAAATAGTTCTTTTTAGGTGCGTTCGTAATTATGTAAATACGTAGCACCTATTGTTGTCGCTCAGTCCGTCCGTCTGTCTGTCCGCATATAACAACGCAAGAACTACCCAACCGAATCGTTTGAAATTTAAAATACATAATTATAACATAATTTTGTCGAGTCATTTCAAATTCTAAGAAAATCGGATGGATAGATCAATTACAGGGACAATCAAAAGGATTCCGTTACATTACGGTCAATGGGGAAAAAAGTTTCAAATGCATTTTAATCGTTTGAAATTTAAAACATATAATTATTGCGTAATTTTGTCGAGTCATTTCAAATGTTATGAAAATCAGATGCATAGATCAATTACAAGGACAATCAAAAGTATTCAATTACATTACGGTCAATGGGAAAAAAGTTTCAAATGCATTTTAATGATGTTACACTCATTCGAACATAATAAAATTGGCATGAATCTATGAAATATGTACTAAAAATACATTTTGTACAATCTGTGATGCTAAGAATATTTATTATTAAATTACAGGGCCACACAAATGTATTCCACTAAATAATGTTATACGGGGAAACATTGTTTGGGGGGTGTTTTAATTATATTCAACTATTTCACATTTTATGAATAAGATATACGTTGCTGAGGTGTAATAAAAATTACTTCCTGCATATTAACAGAAACACAAAGATTTCGACTACTATACTGTATCCGAAGTACGCTCTAGTATATCAGAAAGATCTGAATATTTTTAAAGTTTCGTTATCGTACGAACGCACCTCATTTGCTACGTTCACGTGCAATTTCCAACTTGTTTAACCTATTATCATATAATTAAGCGATGAATGTTACACAAAATAAGTAATCTTTGCTTAGATTTCGGATAGTGAGATAATTTTTAAAGTTCAAGTCTATTTAGATAGGTACATTAACATTATTAAAGTAAAAGTAATTTAGTTCTGAAAATGGAAAAAAATTGGGACTCGAAGAGATTAACTAATAATATTTAATTATTTTACTTTTTAAAGTTGAGTTTTATTAAAAATTGAAGGCATCTCACACGTACCGAAGACAATATACCGGGTGTCCAGTAAATAACTGACCCATTTTGAACTTAAATAACAAATAAACGGTTTGAGATAATAATGCGCGGTTTGCGGTATTGTTATTAGAAAATCAATAAATTTTTAAACATGTACTTTGTTAATATAAGGTACCCTGGGGTAATAACGCCACGTTAAGGTTCTACCAATTTTCACGGCTTAGTTTTAGATTGTATTTTTCAAACAAATATAGGATCTGATACAGCAACTCATTGACTATCTATATAAAATAAAATAATTCAACAGATATGTATTCATAAAATGTAATGGCGTTTTTTCTTGACCAATGCTATTTGGCGTTATTACCCACCTATATGGGTAATAGCGCCATGCAAACAAAACTATGAAATAAGGTTGAATAATTGCATGTAGATTGCCCAATTCTAAAAATACAAACTCTACAAACTTAGAAATCGACAAATTGCATTCTAAGCTATTGAAAATGTTCATTTTTTTGTGAAAGTGTAACAAAAATAAAGGTGCGGCGTGGGGGGGAGGATGAGGCAAAAGAATATCAGACTGTGAGCTTCTTTTTGCTTAAAAAGGACCGCTTAAATAGAATTATCAGAAACATTTCACAGTTTTAACTGTGTTTATTTGAATCAGTATTTAGGATGTAGCTAGGTCACTGTAGGGAATCAACCGGGGTATTAATGCCAAGGATTGGCCTAATTACCCCGGGATACTTATTGCGCAGTAAATCGTAAACTACAAATTATCTCGAGAAGATATCGAAAATCTTCTACAACAATTTGAAAGTACATGAAATACACTACAAATTTATGTAATAAACAAAGTATTTCTGGATAAAAAATATAGTCTCCAGATCAAAAACCTTATCTCGCAAATTTTAGACCAAGCGTTAATTTTAGTTGCTTGTAAAAACAATAAGACCTAAAAATGAAACAAATTAACTTGAAGCTGTTTTTTGCGATTTATATGACTCAAAACCCTTCTGCGCAGAGCACAATGGTGTCATTTACCTGATTATTTCATAATTATGCAAAATATAAGCACTTGGCGTTATTACCCCGCCTGGCGTTATTACCCCAGGGTACCTTAGTTCAAATTTCGGAGAAAAATATCGCGCTGGCGGTAACAGGCTGTTTGAATAGAGACATGACTCTAATTTTCATAAATATGAGATTTTCATCTGAATCTATATGTTGTCGAATCTGAATCTATATGCTATAATCGACTCTCGAATCAGCTTCAGAAATAGGGTACGTTGGTTGGAAAGTGATTTAAAATAATATTTGTGATTGAACCATTTGTATTATATTTCCTCTCCTCAGTCTTGAGACTGAGATATTATTTTAAATATTATTATATTACATCAACAAAGTGCATATTTTAAAATTTATTTATATTCTAATAACAATACAGCAAGCCGCGCATTTTTATCTCAAACAGTTTTTTTGTTATTTACATTCAAAATGGGTCAGTCATTTACTGGACACCCGGTACAATTCGTATTAGGAATACAATGTGTATAATTATGTCTCATGCCGATAATTTAAAGACGAGAATTTTGAAATAATTGATTACCTGTCAACGGCATTGTTCGATCAAAACCTCTTTTGTCTCATGGTTACTTTGATAATCATTTATGTTGATTAGAAATTCTTTGCTAAATATGTCATTAAAAGACTGATGGATTTACGCTCATTTGAAAGACTTGTTACGTAATCGATTAAATTCTTAGTTTTTAAAAAGAAAGTTTTAATAAACACTCCAGATTTACATAATGCATAATGGTACTGATGACAACTCACATTAATTAGCATTTACAATGCTCTGTGATTTGTAGCGTTAGTTTTTTTTAAGAGAGATACCGAGAATAATTATTTATCTGTGACTGATAGTGACAAATTAAAATAGATTCCACTGGAAGATTTGAAATACGATTGATTTAAGAAGTTATTTACCAGCACTTTATTCCCTGTCGACTTGGCCTACAGGCGGAGGTAGATTTCGAAGTTAACTACTCATTTCAACTATAAAAATAATAAAATATGGTTAGAGATAACCCAGTTTAGCAACTTTATTTAGACACTTTTGAACAATTTTTAATTTCATTTTTCTATAAGGACTGGTTTTATCAGAATCATCTTAAGCGAAATTCGGCTCAAATGCCCACTTTGACAAAAATGTTTTCAAATATATTCTGACTATATGAAAAAATTGACTAATACGGCACATTATATAGTTCCTAAATAAGACAAATTGCCAACTGAATGCGTTTGAGTGTGAAATTGAATTTAAAAATGAGTCATAATATAATCAGTTTGCTATTTGAATACATACTCATTTCATTTAATAAATAATAAATTTTTTTCAAAATGATCACTTTGACAGCATTGTTTGAAATATATTTTGCCTTTATCTATTTAAAAAAAATGTTCAATATGGAACATTATACAGTACCTTAATAAGAGAACATGTCAAATGGATGCGTTTGAGAGCAAAAATGGGTTTAAAAATTAGTCAGAAAATAAACCAATTGCTATTTGAATATTTCCTCAATCACGATTGCTTCGGAAAATTCTGTTAAAAATGCTTATTTTGACAGAATTTTTTGAAATATATTCTACTGTTATAAAAAAACTGGCCAATACGTCAAATTATATAGTTCCTAAATAAGAGAACCTGCCATTTGTATGCGTTTAAAATCAAAAATGAATTTCAAAGTGAGTCAGACTATAAGCAGTTTGGATTTGAGATTTTTTCTTCAACTCTTATTTTTGTTTAATTTATTTTTTCTTTAAGAATTGGTTCGATAAAAAACTTGTCAATGTAAAAGTTGTATATATTATTGAGAAGATGTAAAATACATTTAATCGGATCTCTTATCTTTAGAATTGAAGAAGTTACAGATTTTTTACTTTTTCAACCCCCCTTTTTCTTTTGGTTTTTATTTTTATTTTTTATTTTTTTATTTTTTTGTGGTAAGAGTTGGACCTATCAAAAACTTGTAAGTACAAAAGTTTTAGATAATATTAAGAACATATACAAAAAAATTAATTAGATTTGATATCTTGAGTATTGACGAAGTTATGCTTTTTTTTTTCTCTCAGAAATACTCTTTCTTTTTCTTCCTTGAGCCCATTTTTCACTTTAAAAAATCTGTCATGCATAAGCTTTTGGCCCATTTCTTAGAAGTATTATAAACTTTAATTCGATTCGATAGCTATTCTAATTAAGAAACTATGAGGGTTTTTTTTTTTTCATTTTCACAAAACTCCTTCCTATTTCCACCCCCTCGGTCCAAATCCGCCCATCAACAAACTTGATCGAGAGTTTACGCTCCTTGATTTTATGTATCAGTTTGGAAGAGATTTAGGCAGTTTTATAGGTGTTATAGTGTCCATAAAGAAGTGATATAGAAGAAGTGATATAGATATATAAAGATTTTTACTGATGATAGTTTTAGAGTCTAGGAGTCAGGATTTTTTTTTTTTCTATCTCATTTTTACTCTTTTTTTTTTTTTTTTTTTTTTTTTTTTTTTTTTTTTACTTTTAAAAGTTGAATTTTATAAAAGAAAAAATTGAAGGCATCTCACACGTACTGACGTTAGTATATAATACGTATTACGAACACAATGTCTATAATTAAGGCTCATGAGGATAATTTAAAGACCAGAATTTTGTAATAATTGACTACTTTTCAAAGACATTATTCAATCAAAATAGCAGTTGTCTCGTGATTACTTTGATAATCATTTTGTTGATTAGAAATCATTTGCTAAATATGTCATTAGAAGACTGATGGATTTCCGACCACTAGAAAGACTTGCTACGTATTATTAATAGATTAAATTCTTAGTTTTTAAAAGGAAACTTTTAATAAATACTCCAGATTTGCATAATGCTTAATGGTACTGATGACAAATCACATTAATTACCGTTTACAATACCTTTGCCATATGTAGCATTAATTTTTAGAAGGGAGATACTGGAAATAATTATTTACCTGTCATTGGTAGAGTTAAATAAAAAATGGAGCATTTTCAGTGGATGATTTGAAATACATTTGATTTAAGATTTATTTACCAGCAATTTATTAAAATACTAATGGGCCTAGCTTATTTTGAACAGCATTGATTGAATGCTGAATATTAATTTTCAATTTTTTATAAAACATTTTACTGAAGACAATGTATATTTGGACTATATCGGTTCATTATAACTGCATTAACTGAATCATTAAAGATTACGTATTAAAGCTTCAACATTTAATTGTTACCAAATAATATATTAACCGTTCCGTGTCTGGATTAATATGAATAGTACACGTGTTTTCATCAAGTTTTATTTCCTCTTAACTAATACTTAGTTAATTTTTACATCTAGAAATGATAACAGATAACCTTGCTTATTATGACTTCATTTATGTTCTGACATTTAATAATAACAGCAATAATAAAAGTTTGCTTAGTTCTCTTTGCAGTGTTGGTGATTCCTTTATTTTAAACATATATTTCACGTTTTAAATTTAAAGTATAGGTTGCTTTTCTGAACGAATCATGTGGGATAAAACGTAAGAAACCTTAGAAAGGTCTAATATCTGTTAAACTTTGTTATAATAAGATATTTTTCAAATGTTTACAAATAACTCTTCTTTAGCCTATTATCATATAAATATACCGTGAATAATACACTGTAAAACATTTGTGTAACGTTACTACATAAAACTGGTGGCAGCCTTGCTGCCTCCAATTTGGTGGAGTATTTTAACCGATATAATCGGTCTAACATTGCAATGTTACACCAGTAATGCATGTTTTTATTACACCATTATGCAAGTGAAAAATTACTCACTGAAGTGTAAGTCGTAGCTGCCACCAATTTTATGGAGTAACGTTACCACAAATGTTTTTCAGTGTACACAAAATAAATAACCCTTGGTTAGATTTCAAACAATGAGATAATCTTTAACTCCAGTTTAATCTATTTGGATAGCTACGATATTTTGTTTTCAAAATGAAAAAAAAAAAAATCGGATCTTAAACGATTAAAACTACTCATTTTTATTTATTTTATTTTATTTATTTTTTTTTTTTTTTAAGTTGAGTTTCAGAAATAATTCAAGACATCTCACACGTACTGAGGGCAGTAAACAATGCGTTTTACGAATATCATGTGTATAATTACGGCTCATGAGGATAATTTAAAGACAAGAAATTTCAAATAATTGATTATCTATCAAAGATATTGTTCGATCAACACCTCGGCTATCTCATGATTAGTTTGATTATCATTTTAGTTGATTCGAAATCACTTTCTAAATATCTCATCGAAAGACTGATGGATTTATGCTCATTAGAAAGACTCGCTACGCATTATTAATAGATTAAATTCTTAGTTTTCATAAGGAACGTTTTAATAAACACACCAGATTTTCATAATGTATAATGGTACTGATGACAAACCACATTAATTACCATTTGCAATGCCTTTGTGATTTGTAGCATTAATTTTTAGAAAGGGTACTGTGAATAATTACTTACTGTCACTGGTATTATCAAATAAAAGCTGGAGCAGTTTCTATGGATGATTTGTATTAGGTTTGATTTAAGAATTATTTACCAGCATTTTATTAAATTACTAATAAGCTCAACTTATTTTGAACAGTATGAATTGAAATGCTGAATATTATTTTTGCATTTTTTTTTATTAAACATGTTACTGAAGAAAGCGCATATTTGAAACTATATCGGTTCATTATAGCTGCATTATCCGAATCGTTAAAGATTACGCATTACACTGTTGCCAGATAATGTATTAGCTATTTCGGGTCTGGCGTACTTTTAATATTACATGTCTTTTCATCGAATTTTTTTTTAACAGTTAGTTTTGTTCTTTTCAATAAATAGAAGTGATAATTGTTAGGAATTGATAAATTAAGTTATCCCAGTTTATTCACAGAAAATCGTTTGCATATTTGCAATTGTGATATTTAATTTATTTATAAGACGCGACTCGTTGCTATGGAAGCGAAGCTGTTTTTTCGTCTGCTTTGCTTTTTATATTTTTTATCTTACGAGATGAGTTAAAAGTTTAGATAAAAAAGTTGGCATCAATTTTTGATGGAATGTAAAAGAATTTTTTGAGAGAGAGAATGTTTATATTTTTTGTTTGTCGTGCGTGTCTTGAGTTTTATTGAAGAATTATGTTAATTTTATGAAAAGGCACGCAGAAATGCATAAAGGATCATCTTTCCAGTTTTTAGTATGATGATCAAAAATTATCAAGGTAAAAGCATTTATATTTTGTACATATTATACATTTTGTACATAGTATGTAAATAATTTGAATTCAATATTTCTTTATTCTATAATTCTAAGTATGTAATAAAATTTTTAAAGAGAAAATTCAAGAATATTTAGAAGATTTTTGAACCCAAATAAGTTTTGATTGTTTACAGAACAGATCTGGCGCCCCGAGCAGGGACATTTGAATAATACTGTTGAGATATTGAATTGTTTTTATAGCGTATAGTGTTTTCATAAGCTGTGCATTACTACTTAATTTTTTCTAAGATGAATAAGTTAAAGAAAAAGCGTACACCACTACGTTCGTCATTTACCAGAACTTTAAATGTTTTGAATGAAGAAATTAACAGCGAGTCATTAGATAAGGGTAAAATTTCAGACGATTTTAGTAAATTAGAAAATTTGATTCATGAAATTAAATCTATTGATGAAGCTATAATTGAACTCATGTTAGATGATGATAAATGCGATGAAGAGGCTATTGAAAATGAAGTAGTGGAAAATGAAAGTTATTCAGATCAATTTATTACCATTAAGCGTAAAGTTAGGGAAGCATTGGGTACAAATAAACGTAATCAAGATGATAGTGAAAAAAGCACAGATCACGGTTATTCCAAATCAAAGCATTATAAATTACCTAAACTAAATATTAAGCCATTCGATTCGCAGTTAATGAATTATCTTTCATTTTGGTCCCAGTTTCAGAAAATTCATGAAGACATAGATTTGGATAATAGTGACAAATTTCAGTATCTTATACAATCGGTAGAACCTGGAACCAGTGCCAGGCGTTTGTTAGAGAGCTATCCAATGACCGCAGTTAATTACCCCAAAGCTGTCGAGGCATTTCAAGAACGTTTTGGGAATAAAGATTTATTAATAGAAGTGTACGTTAGAGAATTCCTAAAATTGATTGTAGCTAATGTACAGGCGCACGGCAAAGATAAACTTCCCTTATCAGATTTATTCACGAAAGTCGAGGCATATTTAAGATCGTTAGAATCAATGGGTTTAAGTTTAGAAAGCAATTCGGCGTGGCTCTATCCCATGATAGAATCTAGCTTATCGGAAGATGTATTAAAAGCATGGCAGCGATATAATATTTCAATCACATCAAACGTTGTTAGTAATAATAATACATTGTCAACAAAATCAAATATAGTAAGTTTGATGGAATTTCTGAAACAAGAAGTTGCAAACGAGGAAAGATTCAAACTAGCCAAATCGAGTTTTATAGAGCTGGGCTCTAAAGACAAACCTAAAGAAAAGTTAAGAAAAGCAGAAAGTAAAATACCTACTGCGGCAGGGCTATTTAGCGCAAAAGAACGCCTTTGTTTATTTTGCAGTAAATCTCATGAAAGCAAGGACTGTGTTAGGGCTAGATTTCTTTCCTTTAATGAACGGAAGGCCAAAATTAAGAATAAAAATTGCTGTTTAAAATGTCTTCGTTTTGGTCACCACGCTAAAGTTTGCAAAGTTTTTATTCGTTGCCACGTTTGTTCTAAACCCCATACCGAGTTATTATGCCCTGAAATTTCAATGTGTAAAGAACCAGAAAATACAGTTAAGACCCCAGAAGTTATTCAAAGCACCATAGCAAGTAAGCAGTGTTCTGCTGAAGTAGCCCTTATGACTTTAGAAATAGTTATTAAAGGTCGAATAACAAAGAAAGTACGAGCGTTACTTGATTGTGGGTCGCAAAAGAGCTATATTTTAAAAGGTACAGCTGAAGAGTTAGGTTTACATCCCATTTCTTCTGAAGCTATTGTACACACTTTGTTTGGTGGTACGCAAACAGAAGCTAAATCTCACAATAAATTCCAAGTTGAGTTAAGTTCTTCTGATAGACAGAAACAAACGAAAGAAGTCTTAGAACTTTTGGATCAAGATATAATTTGTAACTATATTCCTCGGATACCAAAAGAATCAGTAATTAAAGAGCTTAAACAAAATAAACTATGGATCACAGATTTAGGAGCAGGAAGTCCAAAAATTGAAATTTTGATTGGAAGCGATTACTATGGACAACTTCTTACAGGTCGAGTAAAACAGTTAAAGAGCGGTCTTACAGCAATAGAGACGAAGTTTGGATGGACACTTTGTGGTCGTTTAGAAAGTACATCACAGTCTTGCCTAAATTATGGAAATATGTTTATTACGAACCTAGCTTTAAAAGATATGAAGATTCCAGAATTATGGAAGTTAGAGACAATTGGTATAACAGATCCCTGTCAAACTTTGTCTAAAGCAGAAGAAGAAGAACTCGCTCATGATAATTTTATAAAAGAAGTTGATAGAAATATAGAAGGTCGCTATATTGTAGGTCTTCCTTGGATTAACGGCAAACGTGAGATTCCCTCAAATAGACACATAGCTGAACGAAGATTGATAAATTCAACAAAGAAATTAAAATCAATGAAAATGTTTGAAGAATATGCTAAAGTTTTCTATGAATGGGAAGAAGAAGGCGTTATAAGTAAAGTACCAGATGAAGCACTCAAGATTCCAGGACATTTTTTACCTCATCATCCCGTCATCAAACCAGATAGTCTTACTACAAGTGTTCGACCAGTTTTTGATGCATCGTGTAAGGTAGGGAGGTCTCCTTCTTTAAATGATTGCCTCTTTAAAGGACCAAACCTCATCGAACAAATTCCTGCAGTGTTAATAAGATTTCGTGAGAAAGCTATTGGGGTAGTAGCCGATATAAGAAGAGCATTTCTTCAAATTGAAGTCAAAGAATCAGATCGGCATTTCTTGCGATTTTTATGGTGGAAGAGTCCTGACGAATTTCAAGTTTATCAACACAATAGAGTAGTTTTTGGAGCAACTTGTAGCCCATTTTTGCTAGGTGCAGTTATAAGATATCATTTGAGTAATGTTGATGAAGAAAACAAACAGATAGCTGAGAAGCTTATGAAATCATACTATATAGATAACTGCGTTACTTCAGTCGACAATGTGCCTGAACTAGAAAATTTTATTTCAAAATCTACAGAAATCATGGCTGATGCGAAAATGGAATTAAGAATGTGGGAATTCGGACCAATTAAAAGTGAAGACAGCAGTTTCCTTAACGAAAAGAAGGTGCTCAGCAAAAATGTAACAACGATAGTTCCGGTTTTAGGGTTGAAGTGGGACACAATGGAAGATAGTTTGAAGATCGCTTATAAATTTAGTGATGAGATAGAAAATCTGTCGAAAAGAAAGATATTAGCTGTAACCCAAGGGATCTTCGATCCAATAGGATTTTTAGCCCCAGCATTGTTGCCAGCCAAACTGATAATTCAAGACGCCTGGTCGACGAAATTAGATTGGGATGCTCCACTTCCAGAAGAAATCCGGAATAATTTTCAAAAATGGTATAGCGAACTCAAGTATTTAAATGACGTGAAGATAAATAGACGTGTAGGCTATGGTTGTAAAGAAAAATGGTCTATTCATACATTTTGTGATGCAAGTACCAGAGCTTATGCAACAGCAGTTTTCTTACGTTGTGAAGATAAAGACGCAGTCTTTGTACAACTTTTAGGAGCTAAGTCTCGTCTTGCACCAAAGAAAAATGTAAGCATACCACGTTTAGAGCTTCTTGCTTGTATTTTAGGAATAAGGTTGACTAAATTTGTTTTGAAAGCCTTTAATTGTATTTCCATACCAGTAAAGTATTGGACCGACTCTTCGACTGTTCTCGCTTGGATTCGAAGAAATGATCAATGGGGAACGTTTGTAGGCAATAGAGTTAGAGAAATTTGTAAATTTTCCGAATCTCAACAATGGAACTTCGTACCTGGTCATCTCAACCCTGCTGATCTACCTTCTCGCGGATGTAGTCCTAAACCGCTGCTGAAGATGTGATGGTGGGAGGGACCAGAATGGTTGAAGTTATCAGAAGAAAATTGGCCACATTCAGAAACAAGCCCCAACGAAGAATTAGTAATGATGGAAAAGAAGAAAACTTCAGTACCTACTCTTTTATGTTCTAATTCACATGAATTTATGATATATAGTAGAATTTCAAAATTTGGTAGATTTATTAATGTCGTATGTTGGGTGAAGAGATTCATAATGAAGTGCAGAAACAGAAATATATGTTTTCCATCAGAATTGTCAATTGAAGAAAAAGAAGATGCGGAAAGGTCGCTCTGGTCAATAATACAATCTGAAAGTTTTGGTAATACTACTGATGCAATAAAAGGATTAAAGGTTATGAAAGATCAAGAAGGTTTGTTAAGAGTAAAAACAAAGATATTAGAGCGAGATGACGAGTTTTCTTTCAGATATCCAATTTTATTACCATCGAAACATCATGTAGTGAATTGTATGATTCAAGAATGTCATTTAAAGAATTGTCATGCTGGACTTCAAACAGTTGGATCCATTTTGAGAGAAAAATATTGGATAATTTCTTCTAGACGCATCATTAGAAGTCAATTGTCTAAGTGTTACAGATGCAAAAGATACTCTACAAAGCCATATACTACACCTCCAATCCACCTACCTCTAGATCGAGTCAGAGATTCCAAAGTTTTTGAAGTTGTTGGAGCTGATCTTTTTGGCCCTCTTTTCGTAAAGCAAAGATCCAAAGTTTGGGTTGTACTTTTTACATGTGCAGTATATAGGGCAATACATTTGGAACTTGTATCCAGTCTCTCAGCGGAAGGATTCATTCAGTCACTTCGAAGATTTATATGCAGGAGAGGAAGGCCGACTACTATATACTCTGATAATGGCTCAAATTTTAGAGGAACCAATAACCTTTTAAAATCATTGGATTGGAATGCAATAGTTTCTTCAAAAGAACTGTCTCCTATTAAATGGAAGTTCATCCCTCCAGCAGCAGCTTGGTGGGGTGGATGGTGGGAGCGTCTGATTATATGTGTTAAGAATTCCCTTGATCAGAACACTCGGTGCTTCAATTCTAACTTTTGAAACTCATGACTGTTCTATGTGATGTCGAAGCAACAGTAAATAAAAGGCCTCTAACCTATATTTTTGAAGAAACAGATAAATTTATACCTTTGACTCCATCATCATTTTTGCAAGACATTGAAGAAATAGGTGTTCCTGATTTAGATGCAATAGATTCAAAGAAACTTCAATCTAGATATAAACACTGTCAAAATATTCGGCAACAACTTAGAAATAGATTTAGAAAAGAATATTTAGCTGAATTGGTCCAAAAATCAAAACAGAAAGGACAAGCTGTCAGACTAGGTGAAGTAGTCTTGATAGAACTAAACCAAAAGAGACTTTATTGGCCTATAGGAAAAATTGTAAAGATTTTCCCAAGTCGAGATGGAGCAGCTAGAGTGGCTGAAGTTAAAACAAGTTCAGGGACCTTGGTGCGTCCACTTCGTAAGCTGTACTCATTAGAGATATCAAGTCCTGATGACCCTGTAATCCAGACTGTGAGTAACAGTAAAACTAGAAGTGGTAGAGTAGTACAGAGACTTCTGAAATGACTTTTTCTAGAACTCTGAAATGACTTTTCTAAAACCCTGAATTGACTTTTCTAGAACTCTAAATGTTTCATTATTATTTTATTATTGTTTAGTTATTATCTTTATTTATTTGCATATTTTTTATTTTGAATTAGGGCTTAATTTGATCAAAAGTGATCTTAAGTTTAATTTGGCTTCCGCCTAAATTAAAGGTGGGAGTATGTTAGGAATTGATAAATTAAGTTATCCCAGTTTATTCACAGAAAATCGTTTGCATATTTGCAATTGTGATATTTAATTTATTTATAAGACGCGACTCGTTGCTATGGAAGCGAAGCTGTTTTTTCGTCTGCTTTGCTTTTTATATTTTTTATCTTACGAGATGAGTTAAAAGTTTAGATAAAAAAGTTGGCATCAATTTTTGATGGAATGTAAAAGAATTTTTTGAGAGAGAGAATGTTTATATTTTTTGTTTGTCGTGCGTGTCTTGAGTTTTATTGAAGAATTATGTTAATTTTATGAAAAGGCACGCAGAAATGCATAAAGGATCATCTTTCCAGTTTTTAGTATGATGATCAAAAATTATCAAGGTAAAAGCATTTATATTTTGTACATATTATACATTTTGTACATAGTATGTAAATAATTTGAATTCAATATTTCTTTATTCTATAATTCTAAGTATGTAATAAAATTTTTAAAGAGAAAATTCAAGAATATTTAGAAGATTTTTGAACCCAAATAAGTTTTGATTGTTTACAGAACAATAATATGCCTTTTTTATTATAACTTCATTTATGTTGTGACATTAATAATAACAGCAGTAAAAAAGTTTACTTAATTCTTTTAGTACACTTGGCGTTTCCTTTATTTTGTACATATATTTCATTTAAAAAAAAATTAAAGTATATAGGTTACTTTTTTGAATGAGTCATGTATGATATAACAGGAGAAAGTTGCAATAACTGTTAAACCCTGTTGTAATACGATATTTTCAAAGCGTCTCCAAATAATTCTTTATTAACCTATTATCATACTACCTCTGACAATAAAGTTCGGTGAATGAATTAAGAACGACCGATCTAGCAACACTGGAGAAACAAACGCTGCACCTACATAGAGGCAAGTGTTGACCATCTTCCCCCATCGTTGTTAAGTTGAGCGTCGTTTATGTTCTGTGTAAGACGTGCTTTACTAAGGCTTGTTCAGTGTGTTGGTTCTTAACTGAGAACAGAAAAATGAACGAACAAAAGATCAGTTTAAATTTTTGTTTTAAGCTTTGAAAGACACCGAAATAAATTCATGAGGGTTGGTGAAAATTGAACATCTACCATACTCGCTAGATCTCAATCTTCCAGACTTTTTCCTATTTTCACCAATCAAACTCTCTTTAAAAGAGATTTGACCCTCTTTCTGACATCCAACGAAACGTGACGAAGCTTTTGAACTCCATCCCAAAAGAAGACTTCTTGCGAATTTCCCAGGACATGTATAGCAGATCTCAGCGGTGCATAGTTATGGGAGATGACTATTTCGAAGGATGGTATGGTAACTTTCGTTAATATTTCATCGACATTAATGTTACACGACCATTCACCGAACTTTATTTCAAAGGTATTATAAATATGCTTTGAATAATACACAAAATAAGTATTATTTGTTTAGATTTAAGGCAATGAGATAATCTTTAAACTTTAATAAGTCATTTGCATAGCTACGATTAACATTGTTAAAGTAAAAATGATTTTGTTCTCAAAATGGGGAAAAGAAAATCGGACCCGAAAAGGTTTAAACTACTCTTTTACTTTCTAAAGTTGTGTTTTATTACACATCGAAGGCATCTGAAACATGTTGACTGCAGCATACAATCCGTATTACGAGCACAATGTGTATAATTACGGCTCATGTCGATAATTTAAAGACCAGAATTTTGAAATAATTTATTACCTGTCAAAAATATATTGTTCGACCAAAACCTCCGCTATCTCATGATTACTTCGATAATCATTTTTGTTGATTAGAAATCACTTGCTAAATATGTCATTAAAAGACCGATGGATTTACGCTCATTAGAAAGACTTGCTACCCATTATTAATAGATTAAATTCTTAGTTTTTTTAAAGGAAAGTTTTAATAAACACTCCAGATTTTCATAATGCATAATGATACTGATGACAAATCACATTAATTACCATTTACAATGCCTTTGTGATTTATAACATTTATTTTTAGAAGAGAGAGACTGAGAATAATTACTTGTCATTGGTATTGTCAAATAAAACCAGAGCAGTTTCAATGCATGATTTGAATTATTTTTGATTTAAGAGTTATTTATCAGCCCTTTATTAAAATAGGAATAATTCTAAGTTATTTTAAAATAAAAATTTATTGAAATTATTAAACAATGATTATTTGAAATATTGAAGATTAGTTTGTCATTTTTTATGAAACATGCAAGTGAAGACAATGCATATTTGGTTTTTTTTTATATTACTTCTATAAGGGTTATTGTTAATTGAAAATCACTTGCTTACTGTTTAATTAAAATATGAATGAATTTAGGTTTTTTTAGAAGGACTTGCTATGTATTATTGTTACATTAAACACTTTGTTTTAATTGGGGAAATTTTAATAAATGCTTCAGATTTTTATAATTTATAATGATACTGATTAAAAACCACATCAATAATCATTTACGTGTTTTTATCATTGCTATTCATATCACTAACTTTTAATATATTGATAATTACTTATCTCTCAACAATACTTGATGACAATAATTATTTACCTGTCATTAGTATTGTCGAATTAAAAGTAGAGCAATCTTAATCACTGCATTGCTTTTCTTTTGATTTAAAATTATTTACCAGCAGTGTAATAGAAAATAATAGTGAGTGTAAGTTATTTAGAATAGCATTATCCGAAATGTTCTGGATTTTTTTATAATAAATATTTTTATAATTAAATTTTTTTATAAGAATAGTTTATATACTTATATTTTTAGAATTTTAAATCATGTAACAAAAAATTCTACAAATTGATTGTGCCAGTGGATTTAACGTGAATACATCAGGAAAAAAAGAAAATTTTCTGATATTAGAATAAATTCCAAGATTTCAAAACCAATCTTCATTTTGTATAATACATTTGAGATTAGCTCTTTCAGCGCACGATGTGACGAACCCATTTTAATTATAAAAGCCTTTTGCTCTCTCACGTATTCCATCATCAGGTCAATCACTTTAAATTGAGATAAAACGTGGACGATCATAAATCGAGATTAAAAACAAAAATATACCATTAGATAAATTATGTTGAACAATTTCCAAATAAAAGTATCGGACACATTTAGTTATGCATAAAGAAAACAAAGTTATCCTTTTGATTTTTAGTGATTTGCTATTGTTATAATGATGATAACAGGGAAATTTATAACTAAAGTATTTTTTATGCTATTTTCCGTTAGTTTTAAACGGTAATGAATCTATGCTTTTTTTTATTTGAGAAATTATCATATTTTTCGAATTATGATTTAGCAGTTTTAATGCATTCTTAATATACATAACAACAAAAATAGAAAAATGCGCGAATATTTATCTTATTTATTTTTTAAACAATGTTTCAGAGATATTCATTTTGATTAAAATTTTGAGTAATTAACGAGATAGAAAATTTTAAAAAAGAAGATTGCAATAAATAAGAATTATTTATTTAATACAATATTGCTAAATAGCCGATGTGATTGCTGCATAAATTTTAATGCAACATTTATGTAACATTATGTATTAACTCCTGCTTACGCCATTATCGCCATTATACGCCAAAGTCATCAAAATAATTTTCAACATTTATCCTTACTATGTTTCTTTGATTGCATTATACATTTATTCATAGCATCAAACTTTTATTCAAGCATTAAAATTTTCTGCTCTCTTGTTTTATTCTCCAAAACACATCCAGAAATAAGGTAATATACATGGCGGTCTTAAAAAAACTTTGCCGATACTTGGCGCTCTAGCGGCTGGTCCGTTCAACCGATCGAGGTGAGATTTCAGATATAGTTATTATGAGGTATGAGCTCAGGATTCTGTGAATGGCAACAAACTGGTGCTCACGGTTACAGTTATAAGTACAGAAACTCGAAATTTTCCGATGGCAACGCCCATTTTTTTTTTTCGTCGAAAAATGATCAGCTCATGCGAAATCCCTAAAGAGCATTGGAACCGTACGTGTATCGCAAGAAATGAACTCGTTATGTACGCACAAAAAACAGCTTTTCAAACGCCCCCCCCCCCTCCCCGCAAAAAAAAGAAAGGAAAAAAAGGATCGAAGTACACAGAAGAAATTTGCATACGACACAGATTCATTACACCAATCACTGATTACAACACTCCAAGCCAGTTCGCTGCAGTAATTCTGGTATGACGTAATTTTGCAGCATTGCTGTATAGCGGGAGTCTGTTACAGAAGAAGTTACGAATTCCGTTGGTATCACTTCCTAAAAAGAAATACGGCCAGGGAATAATTGTGCATGCAATACTGCACCACGCAGTAACTTTCATGTCCTGTAAAGGTACGGGCGCCACAGCGTGGGAATTCATGTCTGCCCAGTGCACACAATTTTTGGTGTTGACATTGCCAGTTAAGGTGAAATGTGTCTCGTCTGTCCATAATAAGTGAAGAGGCCAGTCCTTATCTCCATCATATTTGATAAGAAATTGATTAGCAAAGTCTATATGTTGTTGATGGACCTCTACTTTCATCATCTGGACGCGCTGGTACAGGTAAGGAAACATGCGGATTAAAGAGCGCGCTAGCTTTAGCACCGTTGATTTCGGTGTATCCAATACAAGAGATGCACCTCTTATAGTTTTGCGTGTGTCCTGCAGTCACTATGTGATGCACTTCCATAACAGTATCCTGAGGAAGAATTGGTCGTCTGGATCGCGGTCTACTACAGGTGCAGCCAGTTTCTTCGAAATTATTTACGAAATCACAAAGAGCTTCCGAGCTACATGGGCAAAGCATTTGGTAATGGTTTAGACGGTAAACACGCAAGGTTTTCGCAGCATTCATCCAATTCTGATAATGGAGTTTTACCATTCACTATGAACTTTCGCTGGAAGAGTCATTTCGTCGGCATGTGCAAGCTCCCGACTGAAGAACTAACATTCCCATCCCACTTTTTATCCGTTTTCAACGCTGACTATCTGACAAACGGCATTCCGTAATTAGTGTTTTGCCTCTGTCATATGCAAATTTCCTTCGTGCGCCGGGATGCATATTTCAGATGTGTATATTGCTGGGACGATTACTGTTTCTAAACCAATAGGAGAGCGTCATTATCACGGTCAAGTACACGCCCACACAGTTTGATTGACAGGAACTCGTGGACAATTGACGGTGCTAATTATAATGATAATCTGTCGCGGATGAAAGTGAGCTGACTGGCTGAGTGGTTAGAGCGTCGAGCTTGAAACCGGAGGATATGGGTTCGAGTCCATCGCGGGCCGAGAGTCCGTTGGTGATTTTTTTTTTAAAATTATTGGAGGCTGTCTTTTATTAATAAATAAGACATTTAAAAAATATATATTTCAAACCCTTTTAATATTCTAAATATCGTTCCAAAACGATTTATATATATATTAAACAAATGGGAAAAAAAAGTATTCTGCGAAAATATCCGTATAAGCAAAATTCTTACTTTAATTTTTATTTATTTATTTATTTATTTATTTCAGGATCAGAGGAAGTATAATTTCTAATTGAAGTAAATAAAATTCAGTCATTTTGAAAAAAAAAAAAAAATTCTTTCGTACCTTTAATTTTTAATTACCGAGTACAAATTCAAACAATCCGAGTACAAATAAATAATAAACACACACGATCAATTGTCCACGAGTTCCTGTCAATCAAACTGTGTGGGCGTGTACTTGACCGTGATAATGACGGTCTACTATTGGTTTAGAAACAGTAATCGTCCCAGCAATATACACATCTGAAATATGCCGCCGGGATCTTTTTTTTTTTTTTTTGGTCGTTCGCAGAGCTGTTTTTTGAGCGAGCATAACGCGTCCGTTTGTTGCGATACGCGCACAGTTCCATCGCTCTTTAAGGTTTTAGCATGCGCTGAGCATTTTGCGAGAGAAAAAAATAGGCGTTGCCATTTGAAAATTTCGAGTTTATGTCGCTATAACCGTAACCGCGAGCACCAATTTGTTGCCGTTGACAGAATATCGAGCTCATACTTGTGAATAACTATACCTAAAATCTCATCTTGATCGGTTGAATGGGCCGGCAGCTAGAGTTCGATATATCGGCAAAACTTTTTTATGACCACCCTGTATTTTTTTAATACTATATTCAATGTAACATCATTATTAAATCATCGCGAATGAAAAAAAAATAGTTAAAATCCATCAAATTTATTTAAAACTGATCTATTCGTACTGCGTTTTTTTGGTTTAATTGTACTGTTATTCAAAGCACCACTAAACTCTTCTATCCTGTACTGCCTTTAAAAACGAATCAACACATAATTTAACATTTTATTTTCATAATATGTTCAGTATTTCATGAATATTAATTCATTGGGAACGAAAAAAAGATAATGAAAAACCATCAATATGATCTTCAACATTTGTTCGTACTATGTTTATTTGGTTTAATTATATAGTTAATCATAACGTCGTTATCATCATTATGATTTCCTGTTCTCTTGTACTGTTCTTCAAAACGCATAAGAAGGAGTTTAATATTTTATTTTCATAATATATTCAAAACTCCATCAATATTAAGTCATTCGGAACAAAAATAAAGAAATAAGTTATTTAATAGTGGAAAACCACCAAAATGATCTTTAACTTTTTTTAATTCTGAGTTTCTTTGATTGAATTATGCATTTGTTCATATCCTTATTAAACTCTTCTGCTTTCTTGTACTGTTCTTCAAGACACATCAACAAATAAATTGTTATTTTCTTTTCATAATGTGTTCAATATTCCATCAAAATTAAACCATCGCGAATAAAAAAAAAAAAAAAAAAAAAAAAAAAAAAAAAAAGTGAAAACTATAAAAATTATCTCCAACATTTGTTCGTACTATTTTCGCTTGACTCAACTGAAAAAACACCAAAAAGATTTTTAACATTTATCGGTACTCCTTTTCTTTGAATTTGTCATTTATTCATAGCATCATTATCACAAAACTTTTCTGCTTTCTTGTACTGTTCTTCAAAACACATCTACAAATAACTTATTTTTTTTTTGATCTATCTAACATTCCATCAATATTAAATCATCGTGAATGAAAAAAATAAATAAATAAATAAAGAGAAAAAACATCAAAATTATCTTTAACATTTAACCGTACTATAACTTTTTTTGTATCTGTAACATTTTTCCTTTGACTGAATTATACATTTTCCTGTAGCATCATTATCATCATTAATCTCTTCTCTTTTCTTGAGAAAATACTTTTCTTGTACTATTCTTCGAACCAAATAGGTAAGTAACTTAATATTTTCTTCTTTTAACACTGTTTAATATTTCATCGTCAGCAATGAGGAAGATAGTGAAAAACTATCAAAATTATTTTTAACCCGGGAATACACGCGCAGGATCTTTTTTGACCCGGAGTGCGTATGATTTTTGCAGTTGAACCAATTATATTTTAAAAGCAACCTTCAACTTATTTTATCGCAAAATTTGTAAGGATTGTCTCCGTCTGTATAAAAGACGGTTATAATTTGATTTTATTGGTGACAAAGTTAAAACCATTTCTACCCTGGATAAGCGCGTGTTCTCCCGGGTTAACACTTATCGCTATTCTTTTTCTTTGACTAAATTATACATTTATGCATAGCATCATCATCATTAAACTTTTCTGCTTTCTTGTACGGTTCTTCAAAACACACCAAGAAATAACTTAATTTTTTTTCATAATATGTTTAACATTCCATGAACATTAAGTATCGCAAAGGAAAATAAATAAATAAATAAACAAATGGTGAAAAACCATCAAAATTATATTGAACATTTATCCGTATTGTTTTCCTTTGACTGAATTATACATTTTCAGGAGCATCTTTATCATCATTAAACTTTTGTGTTTTCTTCGGAAAATAATTACTTTTCTTGTACTGTTCTTCGAACCAGATGGGTAAATAACTTAATATTTTCTCTTCGTGTAATACTGTTCAATATTCCATCTTTAGCAATGAGGACGAGAGTGAAAAACCATCTAAAGGAACTTTAACATTTATCGTTACTCTTTTTCTTCGACTGAATTATGCATTTATTCATAGTATCATTATTATCATTAAACTTTTCTACTTTATTATACTGTTTTTCAAAACACATTTAAAAATAACTTAATATATTTTTTCATAATATATTCAACGTTAAATCAATATTAAATCATCACGAATGAAAATAAATAAATAAATAAATAAAAGGGGAAAATATCGAAATTATCTTCAACGTTTATTCGTACTGTTCTCCTTTGACTGAATTATACATTTTCCTGTAGCACCATTATCATCATTAAACTTTTGTGCCTTTTTGAAGAAATAATTACTTTTTTGTACTGTTTTTCGAAAAAGATGGGCAAATAACTTAACATTTCCTTTTCGCAATGCTGTTCACTATTCCATCTTCAGCAATGTGGAAGATAGTGAAAAAAGATCACAATGATCTTTAACATTTATTGACACTCTTTTTCATTGACTAAATTATGAATTTATTCATAGCATGATCATCATTAAACTTTTGTGTTTTCTTGTACTTTTTTTATAAACACGTCTACAAATAACTTAAGACATTTTTTTCATAATAAACTCAACATTCCATCAGACTATCATAAAGGAAAAAAAAGGAAAAAACATCAAAATTATCTTCAACATATATCCGTACTGTTTTCTTTTGACTGAATAATACATTTTCTCGTAGCACCATTATCATCGTTAAGATTTTCTATCTTCTTGTGGAAATAATTACATTTCTTGTACTGTTCTTCGAACCAGATGGATAAATAAATTTATATTTTCTTTTCGTAACACTGTTCTATGTTCCATCTTCAGCAATGTGGAAGATAGTGGAAAACCATCGAAATGATCTTTAACATTTATCGATACTCTTTTTCTTTGACTGAATTATGCATTTATTCATAGCGTCATCATCATTCTGCTCTCTTGTATTGTTCTTCAAAACACATCTACAAATAACTTAATATAATTTCCCCCTAATACGTTCAACATTCCATCAACATTAAATCATCACGAAAAAAAAAAAGAAGAAGAAGAAAAGAAAAAACCCATCAAAATTATCTCCATTTTAAACCATCAACATTCATTCGTACTGTTTTCTTTTGACTGAATTATGCATTTTCCCGTAGCACCATTATCATCGTTAAGCTTTTCTATCTTCTTATAGAAATAATTACTTTTCTTGTACTGTTCTTCGGACCAGATGGGTAAATAACTTAATATTTTCTTTTCGCAACACTGTTCTATATTCCATCTTCAGCAATGAGGAAGATAGTGGAAAACCATCGAAATGATCTTTAACATTTATCGATACTCTTTTTCTTTGACTGAATTATGCATTTATTCATAGCGTCATCATCATTCTGCTCTCTTGTATTGTTCTTCAAAACACATCTGCAAATAACTTAATATAATTTCCCCCTAATATGTTCAACATTCCATCAACATTAAATCATCACGAAAAAAAAAAGAAGAAGAAGAAAAGAAAAAACCCATCAAAATTATCTCCATTTTAAACCATCAACATTCATTCGTACTGTTTTCTTTTGACTGAATTATGCATTTTCCCGTTGCACCATTATCATCGTTAAGCTTTTCTATCTTCTTATAGAAATAATTACTTTTCTTGTACTGTTCTTCGGACCAGATGGGTAAATAACTTAATATTTTCTTTTCGCAACACTGTTCTATATTCCATCTTCAGCAATGAGGAAGATAGTGGAAAACCATCGAAATGATCTTTAACATTTATCGATACTCTTTTTCTTTGACTGAATTATGCATTTATTCATAGCGTCATCATCATTCTGCTCCCTTGTATTGTTCTTCAAAACACATCTACAAATAATTTAATATAATTTCCCCCTAATATGTTCAACATTCCATCAACATTAAATCATCACAAAAAAAAGAAGAAGAAAAGAAAAAAACCCATCAAAATTATCTCCATTTTAAACCATCAACATTCATCCGTACTGTTTTCTTTTGACTGAATTATGCATTTTCCCGTAGCACCATTATCATCGTTAAGCTTTTCTATCTTCTTATAGAAATAATTACTTTTCTTGTACTGTTCTTCGGACCAGATGGGTAAATAACTTAATATTTTCTTTTCGCAACACTGCTCTATATTCCATCTTCAGCAATGAGGAAGATAGTGGAAAACCATCGAAATGATCTTTAACGTTTATCGATACTCTTTTTCTTTGACTGAATTATGCATTTATTCATAGCGTCATCATCATTCTGCTCCCTTGTATTGTTCTTCAAAACACATCTACAAATAATTTAATATAATTTCCTCCTAATATGTTCAACATTCCATCAACATTAAATCATCACAAAAAAAAAAAAAAAAAAAAAAAAAAAAAAAAAAAAAAAGAAAAAAACCCATCAAAATTATCTCCATTTTAAACCATCAACATTTATCCGTACTGTTTTCTTCTGACTGAATTATGCATTTTCTCGTAGCACCATTATCATCGTTAAGCTTTTCTATCTTCTTATGGAAATAATTACTTTTCTTGTACTGTTCATCGGACCAGATGGGTAAATAACTTAATATTTTCTTTTCTCAACACTGTTCTATATTCCATCTTCAGCAATGAGGAAGAGAGTGGAAAACCATCGAAATGATCTTCCAGGAACTCCCTCTGCTCGGATCATCAATTCGGGGACTGCTGGAAGGTCACGTGATAATCGTTGAAGGGGAAGGTAATCAATGGGAACAACCCCTGTGTCATTACGTTGGGAAGAGAAGTGCAAGTCTGCAAAGAACGAGGGGGTAATTATCCGCGTACATTTTTGATGAAACGAGACATGGAGGAGAGGTGAATGTCTTCTGTATGGCAGTGTAAACTAAGTGAAATGACAACCAGAATTCATACACGAACAAGTATATTACAGTGGGCTGATGTTTTACTTCCAATTAGGAGCAGATAGAAATTTATTATTTTAAAAGGAAGTTTGGAAATTCCTTTAGAAAGTTCTTGCACAAGTAAATGCATAATTTGCGTAAAATTAATATTAGTTTTCTAATCTTTTTGTAAATATGTATTTGTAGTGTATATGAATAAATAATAAGGAGTACATTCTGTATGTATTTTTGAAGAAATGACGTATAATAAGGAGTTGTTGTCTTCTGTTTGGTACTTGGAAAATTGCTTTAGCTAGTTCTTGCACAAATAGGTTGATAATTTACCTAAAATTAATAATATTTTTATAACACTTTTGTAAGTATTTTTTTCCAGTGTAAATAAATAAATACTCAGGAGTACCTTCTGTATGTATTTTTGAAGAAACGTCGTGTAATAGAAAATTGCAATCTTCTGTTTGGCACTTGAAAAACTCCTTTATCTAGTTCTTGTTCAAATAAGTGGATAATTTGCATAAAATTAATATTATTTTTATAACACTTTTGTAAATATATATTTGCAGTGTAAATAAATAAATAAGGAGTACATTCTGTGGGTATTTTTGAAGTAATGACTTGTAATAAGGACTTGGAAAATCCCTTTAGCTGTTTTTTTGCACAAATAAATGGATAATTTGCGTAAAATTAATATTAGTTTTATAATATTTTTGTAAATATGCATTTGTAGTGTAAATAAATAAATAATAAGGCGTACATTCTGTATGTATTTTTGAAGAAATGACGTATAATAAGGAGTTGTTATCTTCTGTTTGGTACTTGGAAAATTCCTTTAGCTAGTTCTTGCACAAATAAGTTGATAATTTACCTAAAATTAATGTTATTTTTATAACTCTTTTGTAAATATTTTTTTCCAGTGTAAATAAATAAATACTAAGGAGTACCTTCTGTATGTATTTTTGAAGAAACGTCGTGTAATAGAAAATTGCAATCTTCTGTTTGGCACTTGGAAAACTCCTTTAGCTAGTTCTTGTTCAAATAAGTGGATAATTTGCATAAAATTAATAATAATATTATACAACTTTTTGTAAATATATATTTGCAATGTAAATACATAAATAATAAAGAGTACTTTCTGCATGAATTTTTGTAGAAACGACGTGTAATACGGAGTTATTATTTTCTGTTTGCATTTGGAAAATTCCTTTAGCTAGTTCATGCACAAAAGAAGGATAATTTACACAAAATTAATATTATTTTTTAAAACTTTTGTAAATATATATTTGCAGTGTAAATAAATAAATAATGAGTACATGCTGTGGGTATTTTTGAAGTAATGACTTGGAAAATTCCTTTAGCTGTTTCTTGTAATAATGACTAAATATATTTTTAAAAAACTTGTATTATTTTTGTTATACTTTTAAAAATATTTATTTGTAGAGTAAACATAAATAAAAGAATGAATGGGGTATCTTCTATATGCATTTTTGAAGAAACGACATGTAAAACATAGAGATTGCCTTTTGCACGGCAGTGTAAACTAAATGAAATGAAAAACATAAACAATTATATGGTGGTTGATTTTTTTTTAATCCAGTTAAGAGTATATAAAAATTTTTATTTAAAAAAGATTTCGATATTTAAGGAATTTCAAAAATTATTTCTTGTACAAATAACTAAATTTTTTACATATGATGTTATGAATGAAAGGGTAATTTTCCGCGTACATTTTTCATGAAACGAGACATGAAGTAGAGGTGAATATCTTCTGTATGGCAGTGTAAACTAAGTGAAATGACAACCAGAATTCATACACGAAAAGTATACTACGGTGGGTTGATGTTTTACTTCCAATTAGGAGTTGACAATAATTTATTATTTAAAATGAAATTTGGTATTTTACGAATTTCTTGCATAAATAACTGAATATTTTACTTATAAATTATGTTATTTTATAAAACTATTATAAATAATTATTTTTAATATATAAAATAAATTAAAATAAAATAAATAAAGATAACTTTCTGTCCCCCATAAAGAAAAAAATACGGGGCATAAAAGGGAATGGTTGCTTTCTGTATGTCGTCAGTGTAAACTAAGTAAAATGATATTCAGATTTCATACATGAACAAGTATATGGTGGGTTAATGTTTTCTTCGAATTAGGAATCGACAAAAGTTTATTATTTAAAAGGATGCTTGGTAATTGGGAAAATTGGATCGTATTTTTTGTCTATTAAAAACTCAAAATCTCAGACCTTCCGGGGGGGGGCATGTCATTGCTCCGAGTGGGGACTTATTCCCAGGATCATACTCTGAATTCAGTATTGAGAGCAATTGTCTTCTCTATCACAGTGTAAACTAGCTGAAATGAGAAACAAAATTATAAATGATACAGCATATGAAGTATTGATGTTTACTTCTAATTAAGAGTAAGATAGATATTGAAATATCTCAAAATCAAACCGAAATGAATGGAGCTCTGATTACTGATTTTACCGAGACAGGCGACAATCATCCGTAATCGGGACTTCGTGCATTTTGTTTTGACGTTCGATACTGAGGTATCCGAAGCTGCATTCATCGCTATCGTGGCACCTAAAGGTCGCTGAACTGATTAATTTAGTAACAAAGAATTACATATTTGAAGATCAGCTTGCATAAAAGGGTAAACTAAGTGTCCTTAAAAGAGTGCACCAGTTATAAATTTTAATAGTATCAACAGTAACTGTTGTAGATAGTTGGCTCAAGATAAAAAATTAAGCATTACTCAAACAATTTTAGATAACTGCATGCGCGAACGCTGCTTTGATATTTATTATCTAGCAGTGCCACATACTTAAAACTTTCGCCTCCTATATTTAACCACTTAATCGTCGCGACCGAGACATTCACGGGCTTCAAGCTTCACGGCTTTTATTCAGAATTGTGTGATTCCCACCATTTTTATGAAATAGTGTAATTGGTTTTTATTCTGGTATCATTTTACTTGTCATTAAATAAGATGAATACTTTTTTTTTTTTTTTTTCAAAAAAGTGGTGGCAATAATGAATGTGAATTTTTAAACCGCAATTTAATGCGACCATTAAGGGATTAAAGTATTATTGCTGGGCTGAAGATTTATGTGATTTTTTTGGAGGGGGGGGGGGCGATGATAAAAGATCGTGTCTTCATTTCGCTGCTGCCTAATGATTTGCCAGAGTTGAACACAGAAATTGAGGAGGCCATTGCTCCCACTACTCCGGACTTGTTAACCGAAGTGCGGAAATAATTGGGTTTTAGGTTAGATATGTGCCATATAACTAGAGGTATGTATATCGAACTCTAGTTTGATTTACTTTCAATATGATTTATGTCACTGAAACCGGGAGATTTATGAACCTCCTTTATATCACAAATCTTGTGGAGGTTAGAGACTTAAATCTGAAAAATCCCCTAGATTTAGATGACAGCCAGTTCTTTAGAAGCACGACACTTCCTTGACACTGACATATTGACACGGTAAAGGGAGTCGTCGGAGCCGAAACTCTCCATCTCAGACCGCTTCATCCGCATCATTTGTATGGTATCCACGGAACGAAAAGGTTGGGGTATCTGTCTGCCAGGTCTTTCCCCATCCCCTCTTTTTTGTGGAGTGTCACTGAGGGATGAGGGACAGATTAGCACATCTACTCTCTAAACACGTTATACCTCGATGATGCGTTTGGAATGGGGATACCTTTATTAGAGACGATTCGACTTTCTGGTATACAAGATCGATGCCTAAGAACTAGCGTTCAGTATAACGTAAAACAAGATACTGATTTCCGCACTGCTTACAAACTGAGCATTTTAGAATAAATGCTAAAATAAATAATAGTATTACTTTTCAATTAAATTCCGTAAGAATCTGTATATATATATAAAATTATCAGCTTTTCGGCAATTTCGGATACGCCCCTTTGTTTACGATATAATACATTATCATTTCAGGATCCTCCACGCCCTTCCCTAATTATATTGTTATAAGTGTCTAAAAATTCTTCTTTTTATTCCTTTCTTTTTCTATTAATCCTTTCGGGTCTGATTTTTTTTTTCTATTTTGAGAACAAAATTACTTTTTGTTTTAATAACGTTAATTATAGGAATCCAAGTAGGTTTATTGAAGTTTAAAAATTATCTCGTTGTCTGAAATGTAACGAATGCACTTATTTTGTGTACTATTCAATTCATATTTATATGATAAAAGGCTAAGGAAGAGTTTTTGAAGGCATTTAGTAAATAACGTATTACAACAAGACTTGAGAGGGTATTTCAACTTTCTAATGTTTTTTTAGTTTTATCACATATTACTAGATCAGAAAAGTTATTTATAATTTAAATTTAAAGAATGAAATGTATGCATAAGATAAAGGAATCGCCAACGGCGCAAAGAGAATTAAGTAAACTTTTATTATTATTACTATATGTAAAAATACAAATGAAGTCATGATAAGATAATTGAGCCCTTTCTTTTTTATGATTGTTTTTTTGCTTTGATTTTGATAGTAGATTTTTTAAGAAAGGTACTTACAGTTTCAAAACAGGTTCAAAAAGCGAAAGCACATTTAGAAAAAAAAATCTGCTTTTCTATCAAAAAAAAAAAAAAAAAAAAAAAAAAAAAAAAAAAAAAAAATGTTTAAAAATATTTAAATATTTAAACGAGAAATTCAAAATCAGCCTGCCAATGTTTTAACATTACGGAGCAAATGAGTGAAGACTCCCAAAGGTTTAATACTTTTAAACATTTTTTACCTTTTCATGCAAAGCTATGTGCTAGATTTTCACGTTACATTAAAAATATACGAGTTTTTTTCTGCCGAACTGTGTCAGTTTTTTTTTCCAGAAAGCAATATTATTTACAGTAGAGTGCCAATTTATTAGTTACAATATAATTTTTCTAATTCTTGGCAATCTTGGTTTAATAACTAAGTGTTTTTTGTGCTGGTAATACTGTCAAGCATCGTCAACCGATAAGGGACTCTGAATGCATAGCGTAAGTCAGGAATGTTATAAGGAACACATGTTGATTTAAATGTTTTCATTTCTTTATGATGAACACTATTCTCTACAAATTGTGTAAAATAATAATAATAATAAAAAATTCAAAAAAATTTAACAGAAGTCCTGATTATGGTATCGTATCATGATGAGTAATAATAAGGAAAGCGTAAAAAAGTGTCTACATATCAGATCAAGAGGATATATAATATCTAAAGGGAATTTCGACGAAATATTGAGGAATTTGTCTTGGAACATGTGATGATTTTTTTTTCACAATAAGAGTGTTAGGCTTTATGAGCGAAAATTTGTTTTTATTTATAAACATATAAATGATCAGTCCATGTACTCCGAAAGTAATTTAACAATCCACCAATAATGAACGACAACACAAAGTTTCGTGTTCTTAGGAATGTAAAATTTAGACATGTAATTAATAATTAGCCACCCATTGTATTCCTCCAAAGGATCGTGTATAACAATGGAAAATTTTCTAATTTCACATTTCGTCATTCTTAATTTTAAAAGTTTTTCATTTAAATAATTAATATTTCTTATTCTTAATCAAAGAAGAATGCGATTTTCGTAATTCACAATATCCAAAGATATATTGAATATCTTTAGGGGGATTTGATAGCTCAAAAGAGATTAGAAATAGAAAGACATTTTCTGCATTCAAAATCTTTCACAATCTTTTGGAGCTGACTCAGTAATTCTTGAGTAAAGGCAATTCAAATCTGCAGAAAAGTGCTTATGTCAACATCCCTCAAAACTTACTGCTAATATGCGCACGATTATGTTTCACGAAACAGTTAAATAACGATAGAATATGCTAGTTTCATTTTCTTAGCTCAAAAGATTAAGTTAAAGAAGTAAAATAAATATTTTTCATGGTAGTTTGTGTTTTGACTTTAAAATAATCACGATCCTAAAGCATTGATATTTTAAGTCATTCTAAAATGAACAAAATAGTAACTCAGTGGTCGTGTAGTATCGAATGCAAATCAAAAATTATATAATAAAATATCCTTGAATTTTAAAGAACAAAGACAAAATATTTTAAATTTCATAAAAGAATAAACAAAAATACTTGAAATTTTAACAACATAAAATTTCAACAAAATAAAAAATATATGTTTGAAATTTTGAATTTTCAACAAAATAAAACAAGTATTTAAAATTTCGAAATTTCCATAAAATAAAATAAAATAAAATTCTTAAAGTTTCATCAAAATAAAATATATTTGAAAAAAAACTTCAAATTTCAACAGTAACAACAAATACTCAGTAAAATACTTTAACAAAGGAAATCCATGTTGCTGAAGAAAATTATTTAAGATAACATTCCTCAAAAACTTAATGCACTGTTATATTTCATACTGAAATTGAACGATTATAAACCGTATCAGTATTTTTTTCTTGTTTCATTTATAACTCAAAAGATATTAAAGTAGTAAAATAAATATTTTTCCAAGTAAATTTGTGAATTGAGTTTGAAACAGAATCATTCAAAATAAACAAAACAATATGTTGCATGCCCGTATTATATAGAACGTAAATTGAATTACACATTGAAAAATAGTATTTGAAATTATGGCAATAATAAAAGAAATGTAATATTAAAAAAAATCAACAAAAGAAAGAAAAAATTGGAACTTTCCAATAAGAATTAATACTTGAAATTTCAATAATAACAACAAAATGTTTGAATTAAAATAAATAAATAAAAAAAGTATCTGGAACTACACTGTTAAAAATCTTGTTCTAGTTTGAACCAAAAAAGTTTGTTTTTTGGTGCTCAATATCTGCCACAGTAAGATGGTGAAATCTTGAACCAAAATTTGGAGCTCCCATTGAAGCATAGCTCCAATACTTGGATCGAGGTTGAACTAGGAAGTTCCAAATGTTGGTACGAGATTTTACCATCTTATGGTGGCAGCTATTGAGCACCAAAAAACAAACTTTTTTGGTTCAAACTAGAACAAGATTTTTAACAGTGTAAAAAAAGTTTCAAATTTTAACAAAAAGAAAAAAAATGATAATAACTTTAATAACTAATTAAATGAACTAAGACAAAATAAGTTGCTGAGGAACAGTGCATGTGTAAATATCCTTCAAAATTTAACACTACTATATGCCCGGTAATGTTTCACTTAACAGTTGAATAATGATTGCTTATGACAATTTCATTTTCTTGTTCATTTTATAACTTAAAATTTTATGTTAAATAGCAAAATAAGAATTTTTCAAGGAATTTTGTGTATCTTCTTTAAAATAGCTCCAATACTAACGCACCGATATTTCAAGTAAATCTAAAATAAACAAAATAATATGTTTGAATCTCATGTAATATCGAGTATAAATCAAATAGTTTATTAAAAATATTTGACAATTAAATTGACTGGATTCGAACACTGGATCTCCAATTATAAAATTTGACATGTTGCCTCTTTGCTACTAATGCCTGATTAAATGTCATCACTATTTGTCACTTATATTCCGTCACATTTCCTTGAGCTCTAAAAGCTTTTAAAAGGGTTTAAAATGTATTGAAATACCTAGCAAGGGATCGATTTTACGAAAATCTGTACAGTTTTTCGACATTAGTTTGTAACATATTCGTCAAATAAGTACCATTTTAGTGATGCTATGTTCAAACACAAACATGCAAATCGGGATTACAATACTTTCCTTAAAACATTTTTCGGAAAGTAGGAAATAAAATCTTGCTAATTCAGCAATTAAGGAAAAGTACTATTAAGGAAAAGTGCTTATGCTTATGTCAACATTCTTCAAAATTTAACACTAACATTCGTTCGGTAAATCAAGAATAAAATCACAGCAAATCTATAATTCAAAATTCTTAGGTAAAAAGCTTATGCCGATATCCTTCAAAACTTAATACTAACATTCGTTCGGAAGTAGAAAATAAAATATCAAAATTACTCCTGTTAAGATAATTCAAAATTGTGAGAAAAAGTGCTTACGTCAACATTTTTTTAAGCTGAATACTAACATTTGACCGTAAAGTAGATAATAAAATCTCGATAACTATCCAGTTAAGATAATTCAACATGGCGAGAAAAAATGTTTGTGTCAACATCCTTCAAAACTTTATGCTAACATTTAACATTTACTCGGGGTAGAAAATGAAATTTCGGTAATTCACCAGTTAAGATAATTACAAATTTCTGAGGATAGTTGCTTAAATCAACATTACAAAAAAAAAAAAAAAAAAGAAAAAAAAAGAAAAGAAAAAAAGAAAAAAAACTTTAATGTTTGTTTGTAATGTAGAAAATAAAATTTCAGTAATTCTAAAGTTGTGAAATTCGAAATTATAATTAAAAATAACCAAACTTAACATTTCTCTGTAAAGTGGAAAATAAAATCTCAATAATTCTTCAATTAAGATAATTCAAAATTGTGAACAAAAGTGCCAGTGTCAACATTTTTCAAAAATACTCTAATATTTATTCCGGAATATAGAAAACAAAATCTCAGTAATTCTGGAGTTAAGATATTTCAAAATTTTGATCAAAAATAATTATGTCAACATTCTTCAAAACTTAATACTGACATTTCTTTGAAAACTATAAAATGAAATCTCAATAACTATCCAGTTACGATAATTCAAAATTGCGAGGAAAAATGTCAATCTCAGCATTCTTCAAAATTTAATGCTGCCATTTGTTCAGATAATAGAAAATAAAATCTAGACAATTTTCCAGTTATGATAATTCAAAATTGTGAGGGAAAATGCCAATCTCAGCATTCTTCAAAATTTAATGCTGCCATTTGTTCAGATAATAGAAAATAAAATCTAGATAATTTTCCAGTTATGATAATTCAAAATTGTGAGGGAAAATGCCTATCTCAGCATTCTTCAAAATTTAATGCTGCCATTTGTTCAGATAATAGAAAATAAAATCTAGATAATTTTCCAGTTATGATAATTCAAAACTGTGAGGAAAAGTGCTAATGTCAACATATTTCAAAACTTAATATTTGTTCGGAAATACAAAGTAAAATCTCAAAAATTCTTCAGGTAAGATAATTAGAAATTGTGAGGAAAAGTGTTTATGACAACATTCTTTAAAACTTAATATTAGCATTTGTTGGGAAAGTAGAAAATAAAACCTCTATAATTTCCTAATTAAGATAGTTCCAGATTGTAAGAAATAGTGCTTATGTCAACATTCTTCAAAATTTAATACTAACAATTGTTCGTAATTAGAAAATAGAATTTCAGTAATTCTCCATTTAGGATAATCGAAAATTTTCTGTAAAAGTTATTATGTCAACATTATTCGAAATTTAACACCAATATTTCTTCGAAAAGTTGAGAATAAAATCTCAAAAATTCTCCAGTTACTTCGAAATTGTGAAGAAAAGATCTTACGTCAACATCCTTGAAAACTTGATGCTAATACTTTTGGAAAATGCAAAATAAAATCTCAATAATTCTCCAGTTAAGGTAATTCGAAATTTTCTACAAAAGTGTTTAAGTCAACATTATTAAAAATTTAATATTGGCATTTGTTTGGAATTAGAACATAAAATTTCAGTAATTCTCCATTTAGGATCATTCAAACTTTTCTGGAAAAGTGATTATGTCAACATTCTTCAAAACTGAATCCCTAAATTTCTTCGGAAAATTGAGAATAAAATCTCAACAATTCTCCAATTAAGATAGTTCAAAATTGTGAGGACGAGTGCTTATGTCACCATTTTTCAAAACTTAGTGGTAATATGTGCACGTGCATGCTTCCCATAATTGTTGAATCATGATAGCCTGTGGCAGAGGATTAAGTTAAGGTAGCAAAATAAATATTTTACCAGGGTGTTTATATTTCGTCTTTAAAAGAGTTCTAACGCACTGATATTTTAAGTACCATAATTTCCTGCGTATAATCCACGGATCGAACAATTCTTTTTAGACCCAGAAATTTTACTTGGTAATTGTAACCAAATATTTACCGATTTAAAATGTTATATTTTATTTTAATTTTTTTTTGGATCGAAAAATGATTGTTTGATCAGCGGATTATACGCATGAAATTACAGTAATCCAAAATTAAACAATTAAATTATCATATAATATCGATCATAAATAAAATAAAATATTAAAAAAGATTTTTAAAAAATCTACTGACTTGCGTTTCTGGATTTTATGTCTGGAAAAAAATACAAAAGGGTGATAGTCTTATAAATTTTGGATTCAATGGAATTGAACACTGGACTTCCCATTCCGTAACTGGTGATATTGCTTATGCGCTACTAATGTTTGATTAAATTAACACCATATTTATCTCTATATTTTGTGCAATTTCCTTAGTAATTGTTTGTATAGAATCGGGTTGGAAAAGGTTTAAAAATGATTTAAAAGGTATTAAATACATAATACATAGAAGATTTTTACTAAAATCTGTACAGTTCTTGCGACATATTTGCCTAAGGATAGTTCTTTCAAAAGTACAGTTTAAACCTTTGCAGCATAGGTTACTTCCAGGGTTGGCATTTTTGCCGGCAAAAAGGTATTTTTGCCAGGACAGTGGAAAAAACTGGAAAAAACCAGGGAAAAAATGGAAAAAAACCGGCAAAAATGGAAAAAACCTATTTGTCTTTAATGTGTAATAAAATCTGCATGCTAATAAGGATAGTAATGGTATAAACAATTAAATTTAACAGTGTATTATTTAATATTTTAATTTCATTTGCTAATTAATTAATATTAAATATTTTAAATCTTTAAAAAATAGGTGGGATTCAGTCTTACTTAGGAATTTAAGAACAAAATAAAAAATTACATATCTAATTTTTTTTAACTTTAAGTCAGGGATATGTTTAGGAAAATTTTAGGTCCTTTAAAGGACCCTTCACAAAATTCTTTAACTTCAAACAGGATTCTTCATAAAATTATTTGTCTCTCAAATCGACATTTCACCTTTAAACTGAACTTTTCACAAATTTAATGATTTTAAAATAAAATCTGGCCTGTTAATAAACATTTGAACTCACCAAAAAATATATTACTTAGCTTCTCTATATGTGAAGGGTAGAACCTGAAAACCTGATAATTTAAAATTCACAAAACTGTCTAGAATTTTCACAAAGACGAGAAAAGTCTAGACAGACCCCTGTAAGTAAAGTATTTTATTAGTCATTAACATACATATTTTCTTAATTATCGAGAGATTTTCACTTTCAAATATGTCCAGCAAACAGTGCTGCTATTAAAAGATTTTTTTCAAATTTTTCATTTGTGCAAACTGAGATTCGAAATGCTTCAACAGATACTCTTTCAAAACTTGTTTACTGTTATGCCATGCTAAAGCAGCAAAATTTAGGTTGTGAGGAAGATATTGCTGAAATATTTGAAATTTAATAGTTTTCTGCTTTAAATATAATTTTATATTAAATTAAATTTAGTTTACTATAACTGTTTCTTCGAATTTCTAACATATACAAACTATAAATATAAATGCTTTACTCAGTCTCAACAGTTCTATTATGTGAATTAATAATTGTATAAACATAAATAAATGAAGTTTCTATTTATTTATATTAAAATTGGTACTTTTTCATTTATAATCTTGTTATAAAAGTTAGTATTCTTTCATAAAGTGCATAATTATACTTATTTAACTTAAAAGTTAAAATAAATTTAGAATAATATTGATTTTTTAATTAAGTATACAGTTTATTTTTTCTTTTGTGAAATATTTTTCTCTTTCTGGGGAAAAAATTTAAATGGACAGCCTATTTTTGCCACTTCTTTGGCAAAAACCTATTTTTGCCGGGACGGTTTTTACCAGGTTTTTTCCGCGGTTTTTTCCACCTTCGGCAAAAACTCGCCAACCCTGGTTACTTCCATTGCGAAAATTATGAAATAAATGGGTGACATCGGAATTTATTTACAAATTTATTTGAATATTCATTTTTTAAAAAGGCTATTTTTTGCAATACATAATAAATGGGAAATATTTATACCAAAATTTTGGTTTCATTGTAGCATTTGGAAATCACATCGAATGTTTTATACAATGGAGCCCTGAGCCTCAAAGGTTTGAGCGTTAATGTGTTCGCTCACATTACTCTACATACAAGCACACACACATACACAAGTCATGACTGCAATACTTTTCTTAACCCTTTAGGGTCAATTTTTTTTCCCATTTAGAATAAAAAATTATCTTTTCTTCAATAATATCATATCGTATAATCGTAGCTATACAAATAGATTTACTGAGTTTAAAGATTATTTCATTGTTTGAAATATAACGAATGTACTTATTTTGCGTACTACTCAAATCATACTTATATGATAATAGGTTAAGGAAGAGTTTTTGGAGACGTTTGGAAAATCTTATATTACAACAGGGTTTCACAGGTATTACAACTCGCAAATACTTTTTTAACTAGATGATTCGTTCAAGAAAGTAACCTATATTTTAAATTTAAAGAGTGAAATGTATGTATAAAGTAAAGGAATTGCCAACAGTGCAAAGAGAATTAAGCAAACTTTTATTATTATTGTTATTACTAAATGGCTAAACATTAATGAAATCATACAGTAAGTGCATAGACACATATTAACATTACTACATGTAAACAGTAAGAAAAGTATTTGTTAAAACAAAATAATACTCAATGAAACGACATGTACTATTAATAGTATATCTGGCTTGAAAGGGTTAAACTATATTTTTTGGACGGTAGAAAAAAACTCTTCAGTAATTCTCTAGGTAAAATAATTCAAAATGCTATGAAAAAGGGTTTATGTTAACACCGTTCAAACTAATATCCGCACAGTTATGTTTCACGTAATAGTAAAAACTAAAATTAAATACAAGCAAATTTTACTATACATAAATTCTATAAGTCGTTTACAAGGCTGCCCAAAAGTATTCGCGTAACATTCTCCTTAATAACGGAAACTGCTGAAGGGGAATTTTCTGAAATATATGTATCTCTTACATGAACTAAACTTTGGAATGCCTGCTGTTAATAGATAGAAATCTCTATATCATATGCAGGGACGCTAAAATATTTGGAAAATATTCCGATTGTAGACGGAAATAGCTGAAATTCAGTTTTGAAATAGTTATACATTTCCGTATGGTGAAATGAGATGCAATATTTTATGTTTTTTAACCCTTTCCGGCACACTGTGCCCGGTCTCGGATACTTAATTTTAATTCCAAACTTGCAAACAACACCAGTAATATTTTAGTATAATTTTGATTTTATAACAAAAGCTTAAATTAAGGAATTCAAAATATTTAAAAAATTCGTTTGTGAATTCCGGTGTCAGTCGATAATTTCTCATTTTAGTACAGAATTTTCCCATGCCGGAAAGGGTTAACCCTTTAACGTTCATTAATTTCGCTACGAAACCACAAAATTTTAATTCCGATACGCAACACTGACACCGGTATTTTTATCTAAAAATATCCCTTTTATTTTGTATGTGAAAGATCCCGTTTTCTTATTTAGAAATATATTTGTTCTTAATTACCGGTGTCATTCATTTATTTCGACATCTTAGCAATGAAAATGCTATGATCGTTAAAGGGTTAAACGATGCAGTTTTGTCACATTAGTCTGAATGTGATGGAAAGTGCTTCATAATACATGCTTGACACATGACTTTTCATTTTGTTGAAATATTAAGATGTATGAAATCGAAGAAAGTTTTGAGACTAGCCCATCCAACTAGTTTTCTTTTTAATACCTAAGAATATTACGCATTACATCAATCGGAAAAGAAGTTGAAGAATTGCCCAGTATTTCTATCACATCTTTCTTTTTTTTCTGGAATATATCATTGTGAAATAAATAGAAAACCAGAATTTCCTCTTTTTTACACGTTACTTCCTAACTTATTTTCGAATACAAACGCCTTTTTTTGAGATGGAGAGCATATTTCTTCTTATACTTTGTTTTCTGTATATGTAGTATATCTACTATACTTTTGTGTATTTTTTATGTATGATGTCACACTTGCACTGCTCTCTCATATAATATGCAAAACATATCAAAACTGCGCTGTGTATTGAGAGAAAATGTTTTCGGTTAAAAAGTATTTGATTAAAAAAAAAGCGAAAAAGTTTATTCTAAGCAGATTTTTTTCGCATTTTTAAGTTAAACAGAAGCTGAAATATTTTTTTAGTATTAATTAGTCCATTAATAACTTTTCGGTATTTGCTTGATTCGTTCTTAATATCATATAATTTCCTATGTATTTTATTTATTCTTAAAAATATAAACCAATATTTACACAAAGATATTTGTGTAAATATTGTGTATTTTGAACAAGAACTTTTTGTTCTATAGCTGAGAAAATTGGAAACAAGCGCAGTATTTGTATCATACCCTTTCTTTTTTTCATAACATAATTTTAATAATTAAATGGAAGAATAACATTTTCACTCTCCGGGCTGAGCTGAACTGCATTATTATCTTATGAATCGTATCATTTAGTTTGTACGGATGTTTTCTTGACACTTTTCATACTTGATCATAATTCTTTTTACGTTCTATATTTCACTATTAAAATTTAAAACATTTATAAAATAATATTTAAATGTTTTCATTGAATTGGCAGGGCTCTTACTGGTCCGTTTTTTTTTCTTTTTTTTTTTTTGAGAACTAGTCATTTATTAGAAAAATATTCGTGATAGGTTTTTGCAACAACTGCAAGAAAAACACGGTTCCTGATGTTATTACGAAACTTATAAGAAAATTTTTTCTTTAAGTAAAATAGTTGTTCAAAAAACAGACCGAATGGGAGCCTTGGAGTTTGGAGAGAGAAAATTGGACAATTGCCCTATAATTCTATTATACACATTTTTCGTAACAAGTCATTGTGAAATAAAGGAAAATACAACATTTCCTTTTCCTAGACGTATTTACAATCAAGCTACTCTAGATTACTTTTCTGTTGTACTAATAGTATTATTTAGTCGATTCATCAGCTGCGAATGTATTCTTGACACGTTTAAGCCACGATCATATAATTTATTTATGTATTAAAATAGCAAATAAAACCTTTGTGCAAAAATGTATAAGGATAGAAAAGCAACGATTAGAAATACACAAATGAAGCATTAAAGGGTAGCAAACAACTATTTCGAACATTGTATCGGGATCCTGCATCGTGCAAGACTCAACGTGCTAGAAAAAGCAAAGCTGAGCAAAGAGACAGCGAAGCGCAGGCTTTCACTGAGAAAAAAAATATATATATACCGCCTGAATATTTCAATTGTTCGAAAGTTTATTATTAATTTCTTACTCAACTCAAAATTAATTACTCATATCTGGTTTTAAACAGTTTATTCTCATGAGAACACTCATCTCAAATTCTTTCGAACATAGATAATTTAACAAAACACAACTCCAATAAAAAACCGTAGCATTTTTCCACATATTCTCATAAAAAACATTCTAATCAAACTCAAAAACAAAAAGAATATTGTTTCACACAGCTTAGGTAAAAACTGAAGAGATAAACAGATAATATATTTATCACAAATTATCGTTTGCACAGAAAACTTTTACATTTTGAAATAATTAGGTATATCTTGGTTGCTAGGTGACACAGCCAGTAGAAAATTAAATAGCATTTTATCAAACATACCGCCCCTCTTGAAACCTCTGAGGGGGGGTTTCAAACTAAAACACTGGAATTACAACCATTGTAAAAAATATAAATAACAATGCAATTAAATACAATATAAATGAGTCACAGTTAAGTTAAATTTAAGCAAATATTTAAGCAATTTTACATAATACATAATAAATAAAGAAATTTTACAATAATGTACACTTTCTTATAAAAACTGAATTACTTTTTAAGAGGTAATACAGCAATTTTGGATACTGCTCTTTCATATATTCCATTTGGGGTTTTTATATTTACAACTCTTACTCTATTATCAATACCAAAAAATACCTCTACAATTCTCCCTAATAACCATTTAGACACTGGAAGATCATCTTCCTTTATTACAACCATATCTCCTAATTTGAGGTTGTTTTTTGATATCATCCACTTATGCCTTTGCTGCAATGTACTTAAATAACTATTTTTCCACTTTTTCCAGATGGTCTGAACCATTTTAGTGGTCTTTTGCCATAAGTTAAGTCTATTATCTTCAATATTACTCAGGTCAGATTCAGCAATGGCATTAAGTGGGCGACCAATAAGAAAATGTCCCGGGGTCAAGACCTCCAAGTCATCAATATCTGTACTCAAGGGAGTGAGCGGGCGCGAATTTAAGATACCTTCAATTTGGACAATTATAGTTAACATTTCTTCATAAGTTAATTTAGAGTTGCCCACAACACGTTTAAAGTGATACTTGAAGGACTTGACTCCCGATTCCCATAAACCTCCAAAATTTGGAGCTCTAGGGGGAATAAATTCCCAAGCAATACCTTCAGATAACAAGTAATTAGTAAGGTTCTGGTCTGGTTTGTTTACCAATTCATGCAACCTTTTAAGCTCTACATTAGTCTTCACAAAATTGCCTGCATTATCACTGAAAATTTTTCGAGGTTTGCCTCGTCTGGCAAAAAACCTCTTTAATGTGGCAATAAAAGCCTCAGACGTTAAATCGCTAACTAATTCTAAATGCACTGCCTTTGTTACCATACAAATAAAAATACAAACATAAACTTTATGAAAAATACCTTTACGCTGACCTTTATATCTAATCAAAAATGGACCACAGAAATCAGTTCTTGTGCAATTAAAAACAAAGTCAACATTTATTCTTTCTTTCGGGAGCTCGCCCATAATTTTCTCTAACAATTTAGGTTTGGCCCTAAAGCATGTAATACATTTATGTACAATTTTTCTGCAAACAGCCCTACCGTTTAAAGGCCAAAATTCTCTTCGAACACAATAAAGTAAATTTTGTGGTCCTATGTGAAGATATTTTTTGTGATAAAACTCAATAATTAATTCTGTTAATTTGTGTTTAGAAGGCAGTACAATTGGGTGTTTTTGGGCATAATTTACCGTGCTATTTTGGAGACGACCTCCAACTCTGATTAAATTATTTTTATCCAAGAAAGGATTTAATGAAAACAATCTACTATTTTTTGGTAACTCTTTATCCTTAGATAACAATGTGAATTCAGAACTGAACTCTTTTTCTTGAACAGATTTTTCTGTTCAAGACAACTGCTCAGCTTTCTTCAATTCAGCAGATGTTAACTTACCTGAATACCTTTCTTTTGGCTTCTTGACATTCTGAATGAACCTGAAAGCATAGCTAAGAATTCTTATTAATTTAGCATAATTATTACTCATTGCAAAAAATAGTCAATAAAAGATGAACAGTCTGATATTAAAAGTGTAGTCTCTGAAAAAGTCTTTGAAGCTGTATGTTTAAGTTCACTTATGTATAGATCCTTATCATTTTTCTCAAATTCAACAATATTTGGAGAATGTTCAGTTTGTTGTGCTAGGAATAGTGGACCCTTCCACCATAAGCTACTCTGGAGAAGTTTGTCTGGATCTACACCTCGTGACACAAGATCAGCAGGATTGTCAGCAGAAGCCACATGTCACCAATGACTGATATCAGAAAGATTCTGAATCGTAGCCACACATGATGCCACAAAGGTTTTTAAGTCACACGGCTGTTTTCGAATCCAGCATAATACAATAGTACTATCTGAATAATAGTAAACAGCCTCTTTAAGAACTTTTAAGGTTTTGGCAACCTTATTCACCAATTTGGCTAATAAAACTGCACCACAGAGCTCCAAGCGAGGAATAGTGATTGTTTTGATTGGTGCAACTCGACTTTTACTGCAAAGCAACTGAGAAATTTGCTCTCCTGAAGAATTTGAAGACACAGCATACAATACCACACCGTAGGCTTTCGCCGAAGCATCTGAAAAGCCACAAATTTTAATTTGCACTGGATTATTTGTAAAAATGTATCTAACAGCACTTATATTGTTGATGGCTCTTAATGATTCTAAAAACTGCAACCATTCATCAAGCTCAGCTGTAGGGAGATTTTCATCCCAACCAATTTGCAGTCTCCACAGTCTTTGCAGGAAAATTTTTGCTTTCGTCACAACTGGTCCTAGTAGACTCAAGGGGTCGAAAATGCGAGCAATATTTGACAGCACACTTCTTTTAGTTACCTTGGTTTACTCACTGAATGATACACTAAAAGTAAAAGCATCATCATTGGCATTCCAACAAAGTCCTAGTGCCTTAGTTTCACTCATATTTTCAAAAGTGTAATTCTCATTTTTAAAGGCTGGCTCCATTAATTCTGGATGGTTACTAAACCATTTATGTAAATTCATGCCGCACGTATTTAATAGTTGAATAAGCTCAATTTGCAATCTCTTAGTCGATTTTAGGTCAGCTGCTCCAGTCAGGACATCGTCCATATAAAAGTCTGATTGTACCACACCAGAAGCATACGGAAATTGAGATTCACCATCTATACCAAGCTGTTTAAGGCAGCGCATGGCTAAATAAGGGGCACTAGTTGTGCCATATGTGACGGTACATAGTCTGTAATATTTCATCTCACCATTTACAGTATCTTTCCAAACTATGCGCTGTAAATCACGTTGACTTTTATCGATAAGTATCATGCGATACATCATTTTTACATCTGCTGTAAATGCATAGAGGTGTGTACGAAATCTAAGTATTATGCTAAACAAATCATCTTGAATGACACCTCCATTCAGCTGTATGGAATTTAGGGATTCTCCTGATGAAGTTGCATGTGAACCATTAAAGACAACTCTCAATTTTGTAGAACTTTTATCTGGGCGATAAACAGCATGGTGAGGTAGATAATTCGCATGTATTGACTCATCTGTTTTCTATACTTCCTCCATATGGCCTAACTCTCTATACTCTGCCATAAATGCGCAATATAACTCTAAAAGATTTGGATTTTTGACTAACCTCTTCCACAGTGAATTTAATCTATTTTCCGCAAATTGCTTTGATTCTCCCAAAGAACTAGGATCTTTTTTCAACGGCATTTATACTATGAATTTGCCCGTTATATCTCTCTGATGTGTGTTTATAAAGTGGGTATCGCATGCTAATTCTTCTGTATTTCTCAATGGCGTACTTTCTTCTACTCTTTCAATTTCCCAAAATTTTTTCATTTCGAAATTCAAATCTGTTTCAGTAATTAACCCACAATGTATTTGTTCCTGATCGTTACAATCGTAAACACTCCCACTTACTATGCAACCGAACACCGTATTTTGCAGTATTAATTTAGAATTTGGTAACTTCATACGACCCACCTTTATCAATTCTAGAAATACATCAGCTCCTAGCAAAAGATCTATTTTCCCTGGTCTATTAAATACAGGATCAGCAAGAATAATAGACTCTGGAATTCCTAGCTCTGAAATATTAATATATTTCGAGGGCATAATTTGCGAAATCTTTGGTATTATAAGGAAATCTAACTCTCGGCTATAATCTCCTGAATTATTACTGATCAAGGCAGTAGTTTTATTTTTCACCGCTACAGAGGATCCACTTAAACACGATACCGAAATATTACTTTTTTCTTTTCGAATTCCTAATCTTTCAACAAACTGCAATGTTAAAAAATTGCTCATTGAACCATTGTCCAATAAAGCACGCACTGGAACTTTATTTCCGAATTTATCTCTCATATAAACAATAGCAGTGGAAAGAAGAACTGTTTTAACATTATTCGATCTCACATTTGAAGTACCAGTGAAATTTTGAATTTGGTTATTTAACTCAAATGGTATGGCGTCAGCATTTAATGTTGATTTACTTTCATTCGTTGACAATGCATTTGGCACTTCCTTATCACTATAATTTTTTGTGTTTCCCACCGCATTGGAATTTCTCTCACGCCTATCAAAACAAAGAAGTATATTGTGGCGTTTATGGCATTTTGAACACGAGAATGTTGAGTTACATTTTTTGACGCAGTGGAATTCTGAAAGACAGTTAAAGCACACATTGTTTTTTTTAACAAATTCTACTCTTTCCTGTACATTAAATTTTTGAAATTTGGGACATTTAAAAACACTGTGATTTTCCTGGTTACATACAACACATTTGCGCATATTTTTCTCATTTAAACTCGCAACCATGGATGTTACCTTTGAAAAGCTATGCTTTGTTTGGCTTTCGTTTTGAAAATTTCGCTTTGTATTTACTTGTTTGGACGCACTTAGTGTACGCGCGTGGTCTCTCAAGAATTCTAGCTATTCAGTTAAACTCGGTAAATTATCCCGCTTAAGATGTCTTTCCCACCACATTTTTGTATTTACATCTAATTTTTGAGCCAAAATATAAGCAAACATAGTAGTAGAAAACCCCTCAACTTTTTGTTCTAAAATCTCTAACGACCTAATACATTCATTTGTTATATCTATTAGATTTAAAAATGCTGCTGGGGACTCATTCTGAATAACTGGAATATTTAAAAAACGTTTTAAATGCGCGTAAACTTGTTGTCTCGAATTTGAAAACCGTTCTTCCAAAAGCGACCATGCAACTTCATAATTAGAATCTACGATTGAAATAGATTGAATTATACGAAAGGCATCTCCTTTCAATGAAGACTTCAAATATTGTAATTTCATTGCCACTGACAAATTAGAATTTTCATGTACAGTAGCCTTAAATATATCCTTAAAAGAAAGCCACTCATGTAAATTACCCGTAAATACAGGAAGAGTTAACTTCGGCAATTTTACGTTATTTTCAGCCTTTGTGGCGTTTTCTAAATTAACAGTTTGCAATTTCATTTTTGATAACTTTTTGGTAAGCTCAAATTCCATTATTTCTAATATTTCATTAATTTCTTCGTTTTCCTTAATAAAATCCTCAATTTCATCTTCTTTACTTATCTTATAAATAGACTCAAATAACTCAGAAAAGTTTTGCTCTAATTTATTCCGTTTCTCCTTTATGAGAATTAATTCATTTAATTCTAGCTCAGAATTCGATAATTTTTCTTTTAATTTTGTCAAGTTTGTTTTGAAAATTTTCTTTTTTGCTTTTAATTCTTTCATACTCATTTTTAATGAATAAAAATTAAATGGATGCACTTACCCCTCTTGACTCTTTAAAACATGATTTCTAGATACGAAGAAATAGGGAAACACAACAAAATATTCATCATTTATCCTTCAGTCATTGACGTAGAATAACATCTCGCTGATTTTTCTCCGTATAAGACGGACCATATGAATATTTCAATTGTTCGAAAGTTTATTATTAATTTCTTACTCAACTCAAAATTAATTACTCATATCTGGTTTTAAACAGTTTATTCTCATGAGAACACTCATCTCAAATTCTTTCGAACATAGATAATTTAACAAAACACAACTCCAATAAAAAACCGTAGCATTTTTTCACATATTCTCATAAAAAACATTCTAATCAAACTCAAAAACAAAAAGAATATTGTTTCACACAGCTTAGGTAAAAACTGAAGAGATAAACAGATAATATATTTATCACAAATTATCGTTTGCACAGAAAACTTTTTACATTTTGAAATAATTAGGTATATCTTGGTTGCTAGGTGACACAGCCAGTAGAAAATTAAATAGCATTTTATCAAACACCGCCTTCACCTAGAATGAATAGTTAGTCACTTTCTAAATACCTAAACTAAAACTATAGAAGACCGAAGTGTGGGAATAATTTAATCAACTAAACTGAATCGACAAAATAACCTTGCATTTCTAGTTTCTTGCTTTATAGGTGACGAAACGATATCGAATCGTTTCAGTAATGACAAATTATCGCTCGATTTCGGGAATGGTTTCGTAAAAAAGAATTACAGTTACCAAATCAAACCTCTGGTGTTCTTATATATTTGCAGGGATTTTTAAATAACTTTGATAACGTGAATTTAGAAAAACGCTCTTGAATTTCAGTAGGAGACTCTAGAACTCTCAAGCAAAAGGAACTAGAATTTATAAATCTATAAGGATGACATGCAACTATTTTATCATGAGTCACAATTTAAATTCTAGATGCCAGAACTATATTTTTTTCTGAGGGTATACACTCGTTACGGAAGCAAAAACGCAAACAGAAAAGCACTGATGAAGAAACTCGATAGTGGATTCAAAACGGCTGTTTGCTACCTTTTAATGCTTTATTAGTGCATTTCTAATCGTTGGTTTTCTATCCTTATGCATTTATTTTTGAGTTTTATGTTTCATCATTAAATATAAATCAATTTTTTCATGTAAATATTTTGCATTGAATTCAGAGGAGAGATAATTTTGCAACTGCACAATAATATTGTATACGAAATTGTGAAATAAATGAAAAAGCAGCATTTTCATTAAATGTTTTTGGTGGAAACATAAACAAAAAATATTTTATCGTAAAAGTTCGAAGCGTCGAAAAAGTTAATGAACTGGAATATTTTTTTTTAAGTGTCTTATTTAGTCATTGTATTATTTAGTCTATTCTTAATTTATTGATATTTACTTGACACGTTCCAGATACGAAATTATCATTTTTTGCGTCCTCACACGGCTTAGTTTTAGATTTTAATTTTCAAACAAATATAAGATTTGATACACCAACTCATTGAATATCTATATAAAAAAAATAGTGTAACAGATATGTATTCATAAAAAGTAATGTCGTGATTTCTTGGCCAATGCTAATTGGCGTTATTACCCACCTATGTGGGTAATAACGCCATGCAAACTATAAAATAATATGAAATAATCCCATATAGATTGCCCAATTCTAAAAATACAGCCTCTACAGCCCTAGAAATTGACAAATTGCATTCTAAGCGATAGAAAATGTTAAAATTTTTGTGAAAGTGTGGTTACATATCATTATCTCTCTGCTAGCAAGAAAATTAATCTTTAACTGCTGTTAACAATCTCACTAAACGCTATTTTTTTTTTCAAATTTCAGACTTTAACTTGTAATTTCCTGTTTAACTATAGTTACAACTGAAATTCTCTTTCGTTTGGAGTCCTTTTGTTATTATTAGAAGAATTTCAATAGAATAAATTTAATTAGAATTAATCCTGTACAAAAAGTTTAGTGCAGAAACAGCATTTTATGAGTTTTAAGCATTTATCGCCATTTAACCTTTCACTGATGTTACCGGTCTCACAAACCACTGCTTTTTTCAATTTTTATAGTATAACTTGTAATTTTCAGTTTAACTACAAACACGACCGAAATTTTGTTCCATTTCGAACTTTTGTACTCTCACCAGAGACTTTTAAATTGATGAATGTTAATTATAATACTCTTGTACAAAAAGTTTAGTACAAAAATACTATCTTATGAGTTATTTACACCTTTCATCTATCTTTTGATCTTGCGGTCTCGCAGATTGCTACACACTAGTTACGTTACAATTTCTATCATGTCAGTTAAATTTTAAATCTGTAAAGTTTTGAAAAACAGACCTCTGAGGAAATGTAAAGTTAAAATTTAGAACTCAATTAAACAATCAAGTGGTAATTTAATAGAAACCGGATTTTGAAAATGTTGGAATTAGGATATCGAAAACATTTTGATGTCGTTTTATTTATAAAATTTTAAAATTGTTTTTACATTGGTATTTTTTTAAGAGATCAAATATTGATATCGAACCCCCCCCCCCCCTTAATCTAACCATTTCAACCATGAAAATAATGCTGTGTCATACTTAAAATAAAGAATAAACCCTCTTATGATGTAGTTCCGTCACTGTAAAGAATCAACCGGGGTAATAACGCCAAGGAATGGTGTTATTACCCCGTTATATTGGTATTAAAAAAAAGAGATCAGTTATTGATTTCGAACCCCCTCCCCCCCTTAATCTAACCATTTCAACCATTAAAATAATGCTGTGTCATACTTAAAATAAAGAATAAACCCTCTTAGGATGTAGTTCTGTCACTGTAAAGAATCAACCGGAGTAATAACGCCAAGGAATGGTGTTATTACCCCGTTATATTGGTATTTTTTTAAAAAAAGAGATCAGTTATTGATTTTGAACCCCCCTTAATCTAATCATTTCAACCATGAAAATAATGATTTCTCATACTTAAAATAAAAAATAAACCCTCTTCGGATGTAGTTCCGCCACTTTAAAGAATCAAACAGGGTAATAACACCAAGGAATGGCGTTATTACCCCGTTATACTTATTTCGCAGTACATTTTAAACCACAAACTATCTCGCGAAGATATCCAAAATCTTCTACAACATTTTGAAAGTACATGAAATGCATTACAAATTTAGGTAACAAACAACGTATTTCCTGATAAATATATAGTCTTCACATCACAAAACTTACCTCGCAAATTTTAGATCAAGCTTTAATTTTAGTTACTTGTAGAAGCTATAAAACCTGTAAGGCAGAGCCCAAAGGTGCTATTTAGGATAATTTTAGAATTATGCGCAATATTAGCTCTTGGCGTTATTACCCAACCTGGCACTATACACCAGAACACCTTATTACAAAAATTTTCATTCAGTCGATTCAAGAAATTTCAGCCTCATACTTGTCGTAGATTTTTCTAGCATAGCACACAAACTGATAGACACACATACACGCAGATAAAACGGAATTTTGTTTTATTAGTAAAAATACAGGCCTTTTAAAAAAGAGAATGCGTATTTAAAAGCCAAACTACATATGCGTACCTTTTATATTTCAGAATATATTTCAACCATCAATAGTTTAGAATATAAGCCCCACAATTGCCATTTTGAACACCAAAAATTGCAACTAACTCTGCTGATCTTGCAATCGGAATTCTTAGCTTTCAAATTTATTGTATAGAAACGATCGCACTTATTTGAAGTTCAGGAAAAGTTAACGTATTTTCTTCAAAGTTTCATCCTTAATGCTACAAGAATCTTCAATTCAATTTAAAACTGTCATTTTGAATTCCTGGTTCTAATTCACACTCAAAGTCGTGTTCTTTCCGAACATGGATCACGAAGTTAGCTCACTTTTGAACAGTAATTTAATGAATTCTCTGTATTTCACAAAGTTTGTTTAACTATTATGGATTCAGAAAACTATTACAATCAATAACGAAGCAGTATTCAGAAGATTAATGAGAATGCCGAAATAATTTAAATAAGTACGCTTAGTATTTAAAATTGAAAAACAATATGTTATTGGTAATTCTAAAATAAGATAAACGATTCTTGATTTTTAGCAAATAATCCAATTAATCAAAGCATCTGAATATTCTAGCGATTTTTAAAGATAAACAAATAGTGTAAAGTTTTTGAAAGATGTATTAAAAGTAATGATGAATTTGAATTTGTATCACATAATAAATCTTGTTGAATGAAAATCCTTATTAGTTACAGAAGGGATACTGTTTTACTATACTTGTTTTTAATATAATATTTTACTTTATTTAATCGCAGAAATGTCTTACAAATTCTATAATTTAAATAGGCGATTAGAAAATTTGATGAAAATATTAAATACGGGAGTTTTTACATTGCTAACTAAGCGTAGAACCAACAGAGTGATTAATGCTCATACTTGCTCCATACCAGGATTCGAACCCGGATTCCTAAAGTAGCACTACACTGCTCTATCTTTAAGCTACGAATACGATACCTAGCTTCGTATCTTATAGTTAGAGCATTGAAGCGCCTTAATTTCTCAGCTATACTTGACCAGATGTAATTTTTACAGACGGTTTTGAAATTTCCTGTACCGAGATTAATAATTATAATGCTCGAAAAACAGTTTTAATCGTTTGACGATTTTTTTGAGAACGTAATTTATAGGGGATAATCAGTTAATCAAATACAGTCGACTTTGGTTAATTCGAAATCGGATAAATTGAATCTTCGCTTAATTCGAACTAAACATGAAGTCCTGAAATTTTCAGTGGCAGAATAACATTAAAAATTTTCATCTATTCGAACTCATTTTCTCTTGACATCGTTTAATTCGAACTGACGAGAATTCCGGTTTTTAATTTTTACTTTCTTTATCGGGGACTTCAAATCATTTTAATAATTTTCTTTCTTTGATTTTTGTGAGAATCATTCCGGACGAGTACACATATAATCCCATGTATTTGATATCCAATTTTTTGGTACCCGGTCTGTCCATCAGTGACACCTCAAAATTTTCTTTCATTGTGTTTGTTTCTAATCCTTTAATTATTTTATGTATTTATATATTTCAATTTAATATTAAGTCATATTCTAATGATATCAGATCAAGTAAATTTAAAAATCACTATAACACTAATTCCATTGTAATAGCACCATTTTAAGCATGTTTTCATCTCAAAGTTTCCATAATTCGAACATTTCTTGTGGTTCCGACGAGTTCGAATTAACGAGAGCCGACCGTACTTACTTTCATATTAGAAGAAAGTTTTAAACTAAGAAAGAACTTTTACAAGCAGTTTACAAATTTTTCGCTGAAGTAAAAATAGCAAAATTCACAGGAAACAATTAAAGATGTTTGATGATATATATCAGAATGCGATTTATAAGGAATAATTTTTTTGAGTCCTTACTTTCGCAGGTAAAGTATACTTACCAAGAAAAAAAATTACAGGTAGTTTAGAAATTTTCTGTAAAGAGTATAACAATGTAAACACACAGAAAAACAATTTTAGTAGTCTAATAATTTTTTGAGATTATGATTTATTGGAAGATAATTTAGTTTATCAAATATTTACATTTCATGACGGAAAAAACCAAAAAATAACTCTTACAAATGCTTGGAAAATACTGAAATTCATTGCTTACAAATGTAGTCATTTGGTTATCGTTAACAGAATGCAATTTACAAGAAATATTTTATGAGTTCTTACTTTCACAGCGACTGAAGTATACTTGCCAAGAAACAACTTTTACAGACATGATGGAAATTCTCTAGAGAGAAAATAAAAAGTTAAACAAACATTAAACATTTTTTTTTAAATTATTTGAATATTTTAGAATTTGTTTTATAGGAACAATTAATTAGCTAATAAAATATTTCATTTCCTACTGGAATAAGAACACTAGCAAAGATATATCTTATACCAGAATTATAGAAATTTTATGGTGAGGGAAAAATTCGGAAATTAAAAGGAAACAATGTTAGTCATATATTAATCTTTATAAGAATGCAATTAACAAGGATTATTTTATCTAAATTATAGTTTCCAAGAAACAATTTTTACAAGAAGTATAAAAAGTGTGTGTGTGTGGGGGGGGGATAATAATTTAAACAAACGAAAAACCATGTCATTCATCTGATGATCTTTAAAAACCTCTTTATTGGTGAGAATTAGTTAATAAAATACTTCATTTCATATTAGAAGTGTTACAGATTTAAAAAAACCTTTTCCAAGCAGTTTAGACAATTAATCATTTGCTATCTTTATGAGAATGCGATTTACAAGGAATTTTTTTTTTTCGAAATCTGATTTTTGCTTTTACTGGAGTATAGTTGCAAAGAAACAATTTTTACGGGCAGTTTAGAAATTTTCGTCTGAGGAAATAATTTAAACACACAGAAAACAATTAATATCGTTTGATTTTTTTCCCTTCAGGATGTGATTTATAGAAGATAATTCGATGATAAATTACCTAAACTTCATGTCAGTGGGTGTATTTTAGCTGAGAAATAAACCTTTACAGGCAGTTTAAAATTTTTAAACTGAGGGTAACATACCGAAATTCGCAGGAAATCGTTTTAGTCATTTGATGTTCTTTATAAGAATGCGATTTAGAATGAATAGTTTTTCATGTAAATATTTTCACAGCTATTGGAGTATATTTGCCAGGAAACAACTTTCTGTAGAAGCTAGAAATTTTCTGTAGTAAAAATAATAATTTAACCCCTTAACGCGCAGTGTTGCCGGGTCGGCAACACCTAAAGTTCCCCCTGTTTGGAGACACAAAAACTCCGTGAATATTTCAAAAACTACTCTAATGGCTACTTTAAATCTTTCTTATGAGTTTTAGATGGCAGCACCACAGAGATCAAACTCTAATGTTTTTAAATAATAGGTAAAATGTTTTACTGTAATACGCGCTTCACAGCAATGCTCTTCTCACTGCGCTTATCAATGCTTTACTTATAGGAGGTTACCACTTCGGCAACAGCTGTATAATTAAAATGGTTAGTGCAATCTTTACAAAACAATAGCTAGGCCTAAATAGATTGCCAATTTTTTTCCCCTTTAAATTCCAACTTTAAAGAGTAGTGCGCCGGAAAGGGTTAAGCACACAGAAAACAATTCATATAGTTTGATTTTTTTTTCAGGATATGATTTATAGAAGATAATTAACTATGAATTGGACAATTGCACCATAAATTATACTAAAAAAATGTACTGAAATGAATACAGATTGCTATATGGTACACTTATAAAAACAATATAAGGTACCCTGGGGTAATAACGCCAGACGGGGTAATAACGCCAAGTGCTAATATTTTGCATAATTATGAAATAATCTGGTAAATGACACCCATGTGCTCTGCGCAGAAGGGTTTTGAGTCATATAAATCGCAAAAAACAGCTTCAAGTTAATTTGTTTCATTTTTAGGTCTTATTGGTTTTACAAGCAGCTAAAATTTACGCTTGATCTAAAATTTGCGAGATACGTTTTGCGATGTGAAGACTATTTTTTTATCCGGAAATACTTTGTTAATTACATAAATTTGTAGTACATTTCATGAACTTTCAAAATGTTGTTGAAGATTTTGGATATCTTCTCGAGATAATTTGAAATGTAAAATGTACAGCGCAAAAACTATAACGGGGTAATAACGCCAACCCTTGCAATTTTTACCCCGTTTGATTCCCTACAGTGGCCGAGCTACATCCTTAATACTGATTCAAATAAACACAGTTAAAACTGTGCAATATTTCTAATAATTCTATTTAAGCGGTCCTTTTTAAGCAAAAAGAAGCTCACGGTCTGATATTCTTTTGCCTCATCCTCCCCCCCCCCCCCCACACACACACCACACCTTTATTTTTCTTACACTTTCACAAAAAATTGAACATTTTCAATAGCATAGGATGCAATTTGTCAATTTCTAGAGCTGAAAGTTTGTATTTTTAGAATTGGGCAATCTACATGCAATTATTCCAACTTATTTCATAGTTTTGTTTGCATGGCGTTATTACCCATATAGGTGGGTAATAACGCCAAATAGCATTGGTCAAGAAATCACGCCATTACATTTTATGTATTCATATCTATTAAATTATTTTTTTTATATAGATAGTCAATGAGTTGCTGCATCAAATCATATATTTGTTTGAAAAATACAAACTAAAACTGAGCCGTGAAAATTGGTAGAATCTTAACGTGGCGTTATTACCCCAGGGTACCTTATTTAAAATACACTTAAAAATTATCAACGTTTCATACGCTTCTGCGAACATCGTTAGGATAAAATAGAAAGATGTTAAATTTTACATCTTTCTATATTATCCTGACGACGTTCGCAGAAGCGAATGAAACGACGATAATTTTTAAGTGTATTTCAAATAAGGTACCCTGGGGTAATAACGCCAGGCGGGGTAATAACGCCAAGTGCTTATATTTTGCATAATTATGAAATAATCAGGTAAATGACACTCATGTACTCTGCGCAGAAGGATTTTGAGTCATATAAATCGCAAAAAACAGCTTCAAGTTAATTTGTTTTATTTTTAGGTCTTATTGTTTTTACAAGCAACTAAAATTAACATTTGATCTAAAATTTGCGAGATAAGGTTTTTCATCTGAAGACTATATTTTTTATCCGGAAATACTTTGTTTATTACATAAATTTGTAGTGTATTTCATGTACTTTCAAATTGTTGTAGAAGATTTTGGATATCTTCTCGAAATAATTTATAGTTTAGGATTTACTGCGCAATAAGTATCCCGGGGTAAGAACGCCAGGGATTGTCGTTATTACCCCGGTTGATTCCCAACAGTGGCCTAACTATATCCGAAGAGAGTTTATATAGTTTTATGGGACAGCATTATCATCATTGTTGAAATGGTAAGATTAAGGGGGGGGGGGATGCCCAATACTTAAGAATAATCTCTCTATTTTATTTATTTATTATTATTATTATTATTATTATTATTATTATTATTATTATTATTATTATTATTATTATTATTTTTATTTATTTTTTTATTTTTTTTTTTTTTTACTAATGTAAAAAATAATTTTTAACTCTTGTAAATAAAACTATATCAAAATGTTTTCTAGATTCAAATTCGAACATCTTTAAAATCAGGTTTCTATTAAATTTCCACTGGATTTTTCAATTGAGTTCGAAATTTTAACTGTCCGCTTTCTCAGCGTTCGGTTTTTCAAAACTTTATAAATTTAACCTTTAACTGATATGACAGAAATTGTAACGTAAGAATGTGATGCGGTTTGTGAGACCGCAAAATTGAAATATGAATAAAAGGCGGAAATAACTCATAGGATTGTGTTTTTGTACTAAATTTTTTATACAAGAGTATTATACTTAATATTCACCTATTTAGTCTCTGGTGATAGTACTAAAATTCCAAATGAAACAAAATTTCGGTAGTGTTTGCAGTTAAACTGAAAATTACAAGTTAAACTAAAAAATTAAAAGAAAAATAGTGGTCTACGAGACCGGTAACATTAGTTAAAGGTTAAAAGGCGATCCATGATTAAAAATCATAGAATACTGTTCCTGCGCTAAACTTTTTGTACAGAATTAATTTTAATTAAATTTAATCTATTCAAATATTTCTAACAATATTACGAGAATTCCAAACGAAAGAGAATTTCAGTTGTAACTATAGTTAAACTGGAAAATACAAGTTAAACGCTATTTTTCGGGGAAGGGGTACAGTGTTCAGTCAGATTGCTAACAGCAGTTAAGGGTTAATTTTGTTTCTAATATAGAGATAATGGCATATAACCATATGAGTTATGTATAAAATTGAATAAGAGATCTCTTTGGGATAATATTTTTTAATCAAAAAATTTATTCAATTTATTAAAAATTTATTAAAGCATGTTCTTTACAACGTCGATAATTTAACTGTAGGTTTGGAGAATCCGCATTAGTGTGGAGTTATGGGTTAAAAACTATTTACTAGATTACTATAATAGTATAAACCCTTAACTGCTGTGACAAAAATTGTCGCATAACTTACTGTGAGCGGCCTGGCAGACCGCTTAATCTAACGATGAATAAAATGTTAAATTAACTTTTAGAATATTATTTTGTATTGAACCTTTTATATAGGACTATTATAAATAAAATTCAGCTATTCAAAAGTCTCTAGAGATAGTAAGGACTCCAAATGAAACAAAATTTTCCCGGTATATATAGTTAAACTAAAAATTGCAAGTTAAACTCTGAAACTTCAAAAACTCAGCGGTATGTGATACGCTAACAGCAGTTAAGGTTTAACAAAAATACTTATTACATATAACTCTTGTTATAAAACTTCACATGATTAAAATATTACATTATGAATGGTTAAAACCGTGCAATGTTTCTTATAATCATATTTAAGCGGGACTTTTTAAGCAAAGAGAGACACAGGGTGTTATATTCGTTTGAAGCTCCCCCTCACTCCTTTTTCTTTCACTTTCACAAAAAAATCAATATTTTCTATCGCATAGAATGTATACATGGGAATATAAATGCTGATTCAAATAATCCGTGCAATGTTTCTAATAATTCTATTTAAATGGTCATTTTTAAGCAAAACGTAGCTTAGAATCTGATATTCTTTTGCCTCCTCCCCCCACCACCCCCACACCTTTCTTTTTTGTTCAGAGTCACAAAAAAATTGTACATTTTCAATAGCTTAGATTGCAATTTGTCAATTTCTAGAGCTGGAGAGTTTGTATTTTTAGAATTGGGCAATCTACATGCCATTATTCCATCTTATTTTGTAGTTTTGTTTGCATGGCGTTATTACCCATATAGGTGGGTAATAACGCCAAATAGCATTGGTCAAGAAAAAACGCCATCACATTTTATGAATACATATCTGTTAAATTATTTTATTTTATATAGATAGTCAATGAGTTGCTGTATCAGATCCTATATTTGTTTGAAAAATACAATCTAAAACTAAGCCGTGAAAATTGGTAGAACCTTAACGTGGCGTTATTACCCCAGGGTACCTTATATTACTTTTATAAGTCTACCATATAGCAATTTGTTTTTATTTCAGTACATAATTTTAGAAGATAATTATTTTATAAAATACTCAAATTTCAAGGCAGTAGAAGTACTCTAGACAAGACACAATCACATTACAGACAGTTTAAAAATTTTATACTGGGTGTAAAACACAAAATTCGCTGGAAATCATTTTAGTCATTCCATCATGTTCTGTATGAGAACGCGATGTAGAATAAATATTTTTTCCTGTTCATATTTTCACAGATATTGAAGTATGCTTGCCAGAAAACAACTTTTACAGGCAGGTTAAAAAAATTCTGCTGAGGAAATAATAATTTATATTGCTTTGCTATAATTTACATTACGCAGAAAACAATTTATATCGTTTGAAATTTTTTTGCAGAACGTGATTTATAGAAGATAATCAGTTTAAAAAATACCTGAATTTCATACAAGTAGAAGTATTCTTGACAAGACACAAACCTTTATAGGCCGTTAAAAAAATTCACTGAATGTAAAATACAAAATTGCTGGAAATCTTTTTAGTGATTCGTTGTTCTTTATGAGAATACAATTTAGAATATAAGTATTTTGTGGAGATAATATTGTCACAGCTACTGAAGTAGACTTGCCAGGAACAAGTTTTACAGGCAATGTAGATATTTTCTGGAAAGATAATAACAACTTAAATATACAGAAAGTAATTTTAGTCAGTTAATACATTTTTTTTTTGGGGGGGGGGGGGGGTCAAGGGGAAAATGTGATTTATAGAGGATGAAATTCACTGCATGTCATCAGCAATTTTTCAGCGAAAGGTTGAATTTTAGATGCAGTTTGTAAATTTTACGCTGAGTGAAAAATACTGAAATTCACTGCATTCAGTTTGAGATAAACTTCCTGAGAATGCGATTCACTAGGAATATTTTTTCGGGTTCTTACTTTTACACTTAATGAAACGCATTTGAAAAAGAAGAGATTTTACAGGCAGTTTAGAAATTTTCTGCCTGATACAATGCACAGATGATAATTATAATCATTTAAAGAATTTTTTTTTTTAGTGGGATGTATATAGAATAATTAATAAATCATGTAATAATTAAAAGAGCTCTTTTCAAGATTCAACATTCGTAGGGAGATTGTAAATTTTCTGCAACGGGAATAATACGTAAAATAAGACGAAATGATTTAATAGTTTTTTGTGTGTTAACAACGCAAAATATAAAGATAATTAATTAACTGTATTAATTAATGAATTATAATCTTATGTTATGATTTTTTTTAAAACTTTTACGTATAGTTTAAAAATTATTTGCAGAGTAAATTTACTTAATATACACAGAACAAAAATATATAATGTATTTGGGGAATCTTTGATCACGCGATATAAAAGAGATAATTAATTGTTTCTGTTCTTTCAGAAATTTTCAATTGTTCTTCCCAAGAAAAATGTTTCATTTCTTCTGAAGAAATAATTCTGAGATGTACATAACGAAATTTAGCCAAATAATGATTATTTTGACAGCGTTAATAAGTATTTGAATTATCGTTTTCATAGCAATATCTCTGCCAAAACAAATAACTTTTACAGACAGATTATAGTTTTCTGTAAAAAAGAATAAACGAATTAAGGATTCATAATTCCTGAAATGTGGTTTTCTAAAATAGATATTTTATTTGTCGGATTATACAGCGAAATTTCGTTAAACTTTTCTGGAAGTGATGGAAAGTGTTTCACAATCTATATTTGAAGGATTTTACTTACCTTCTTTCTATTTTTCTCTTGCTGTGTCGGCACGTGGTTAGAAAAGATAATTTATTTTTACAAAATGCTTTACGTAATAAATTTTACTACGAGAAATTTTTATTTTTAATTTCATTATCATATTATTTGCTTACTTTCTGATTTATTTATATAAAAATAAATTTTATTAATTAAACACTAAATATATGCAATATTTACGTCGGAAATATATCTAAAAGTCTGCGTGAAGAGAATTATATTTACCTATAACAAGAATTTCAGAAATTTGTCTTATATGTCAGCTATTAGAATAAATATATATAACGTCAAAATCAGTTGGATACGGTTAATTGGGAAATGAGAAAAATGAGCTTTAAAGCATTGCTCCCTATTTCTCTTTCAGAAAGTAATCATATGTTGACGAAATATTACCCTCGAAGACGAGTTTCACATCATAAGTTTCATTTTTATCCATGTTTCTTTTTTTCTTTTTTTCTTTTTTTTTTTTTTTTTTTTTTTTTTGTAGTTTAATTTGTAATTTTCCTTTTTGAATACACATATATTTAACTTTGAGCACTGCATTTTTATAATGGGTTTAATGATACTATCAATGATTTCGCTTTTTCCTGGTCATTTTTTATTTGTTGAAATGTTTTATTTACAAAAAGTTTGACTATATATGTCAAATACTTCTATTTATTTAAATTTCAAATTTACGATGTTTGAATCTTTTTTTTAAACTTCATTTGTAAAAGTTTGGATCTTTTCTTAAATCTTCATCTATAATTTCCTCAATTGATTTTGTTGTTCCAAATTTTAAGTTCATAATGTTTGAATGTTGTGTTAAAGCATACATGGAATTTTAAATTTGAATTTATTTATTTAGTCGTTTACATGAATTATATTTCATACATTTGCATTAATCTAATTAAACTTAAAATTTGTTTCTTTTGATTAAAATGTTGGTTATAAAACTTTGAAAAGAAGCATATGTAAATAAAATAAATAAAAATAAATAAAAAAATTTATGTAAAAATTTCAGAATTAACTTGAAAACTGAATCATTGAAAACTGATCTATTTTTTTATTTATATTTGAAGGTAATGTAATAAAATTAAAACATAAACAAAATAAATAAAATTTATGTTAATTTATGATATCTTTTGATAAGTGCTTTTATTAAATAGCTAGCTTTTGAATGTTGAAAGATAGTTTTTTACATGTTTTGTTTTCTTTTGCAGGTAAGCCACGAATACTTAAAGCTCTCGGAATTTTTATTGTGGTGAGGCAGATGTAAGTTCTTATTTTTTTAAAACTTTTTCATATCTGTTGTATAATCTGTCGTGGTATTGAATGGTACTACACGTATAAAAAAAGTTTTAAATCAAACTAATTTCGCATAACAACATTTCAATTGGCAAATTTTAAATATCTTTACAGTTGTTAATATAGGAGTTTATTTAATTCTTTCGTGCTGTTTCAAAGTATAATAATAATAATAATAATAATAATAATAATAATAATAATAATAATAATAATATAAATTGATATTTTATTGACATCAGTCATAAATGTTTTCTTTCTGCATTTAGATGTTGATGCAATATTATCTATCACAAATAGAAATTAAAACTATATTGACGTAAACTGAAATACTTCCTGCGCCTTTTTCATGATTCTTTGGTGCGGTAATTTATTATGAAATCATTCGTATATACTTTCCCATGACAAGACCATGTATATTAATCATAGTTGTGAATTAAATACTTGAAAGCCAAGAAATATTCAACATATATTTATGCATTTTAGAACTGCATATATTTATGCATTATGAGTATAATTTATGCATTTTAAATATACAGGCTGCCCGCAAAGTCTCTTTGCAATTTGAAACTTTTATTGTAAAAACGAATGAAACTATATGGAAAGTTGCTCAATATCAGAAATCCATATTAAAAGTTTTATTACCGATAAATGACTCTGAGTGAAATAAAGCAGCAAAAGATGTGGCTTGGACTGCAATTAGTTTCGAATGTTATAAATATTTTTATTAAAAGAAAATATTTTAAATTAAATCGACTTTCAGTATTATATTAATATTTGTAAATCTAAACTAAATACAAAATTACTATTACACGATTCTCTTGAGATATGATTATTCACGATCATTTGATTTTCTTGAGATGATTTTAATATATTTGTAAATATTATATTTTACTGCGATATTTCACGTCATCGGTCTAGACCAGAAATACTCAAACTTTTTACCTTGCGGGATGCAAACAGGAGTTTCCAACTTTAGGTGCGCCGTATACGGTAGTTTTTGTCTTTAGGCTATGTATATATATATATATATATACATATATATATAAGTAGTATAACAATGCAATACAACAAAGATAATATGACCACTAGGTTATAACATTTGTCGCGGAAGAAATAGAATAAATGAATTTAACACCACTCTTTCCAAATAATATTTTTTTTTTTTTTTTTTTTTTTTTTTTTTTTTTTTTTTTTTTTTTAATTAGCACTGTAAAATGTTTTTGGTGCCACTTTTTCTGCGACAAATATTGAACCCTAGAAAGTAGGTGATGTGTATGATGATGTCTTAAAAATGTTACTTAAATACTTGAAGCTAGTGAACGCAGAGTCATTCTCAAAATTGAATATAGTTTATGCAATTTAAGTCATCAAGTCTTTACAATTTGAAGCTTTTACTCCAAACACGAAAGAACAGATACATCTATGGAGAGTAGTACAATATTAGTGTTATATATTGAAGTTTTTCTTTTTTTAATTATTATTATTTAATTAGTACGCTTTCTTATGCATATAATCGGCAGCATGACAGATGTCAAGGTGACAATTTTCGACATTTTTCTTTGATTCGCAATTGCATGCATTCATTGTTTTATCGAATACTAAGAGGGTTCCGTGAATTTCTTGTGCAAACATCCATCAGTTCATTAACACATTTGCTGCCGATCACGCGCCAATGCGTGATATGGCGCCAACATGAAGGAGCCACTCATGCGCCAGCGCGTGATGTTAGGTGATGTCCAATAGCCAGTCACGTGCTGACGCGGGAAAATCTTTCACTCATTCTTTGTTATAAAAAGTAAATCGGCTTCTGAGAAAAATCCACTTCTACTGTACGGCATTAACTATCATCTTATCTTCACGTAAGCGGCAGCGAATGTGTTAATGGATCAAGAAAGTCATAGAGACTGCCTCTGTATTGGATAAAGTAAGGAGTAGAAGAAAGGAAGATCAGAAATAAACATTGATGTCATGATTGCCTTGACTTGACGTGTTTCATGCAACAGATGGTGCACATACTTAGGTGCATCAATTAGTGAAAAAACCCCTTCAAAATGTACTCTACATTCTATCATTTTCGATTCAAGTATCCGTTAATTTGTGTTTGTAATGAATGCTGGAAATTGTAAAGAGACTTTGTGCACATTCTTAATTGTAACTTGTGAAAAAAAAAAAAAAAAGTAATGATGTTTTGTAAAATTGGTGGCAATATGCTGTCTCTAATTTTATGGAGTTGTTTAACTTATTTAATGATGTAATTTAAGCTCATATAACTGACGTGCAATATTTTAAAGTTGCTGAGCCGCCCGGCGTTGCCCGGCCCGTAATAATATTCTTAACTAAACTTGAAATTTGTACTACAAAATATAAATAAAAGACCCAATCTCGAACCGAATTCCCGCTGCCTGCGGTATCGTTTAGCAGAAGTGCTGCACACACACACGTAAAAAAAAAGGGGGGGGGGCTGGAATCTTTCAGTTTCTTATTTCCTCACCAGGGGGCGAACTAGTTTCTTAACAAAACTGTTTCTGGGCTTTTTATATAAAGATATTTGATGATATTATTATTCGAAAATAGGGGCAAGTACACTTTTAAAATTTTAAATTAAATTATTATTTTTTCCAGGACTCTGAAAAATCCGCCCTCTCTAAAATAATTATTGCCCCCCCCTACCCATAATTTGACGCCCCATAATCTTTAAACTCTACATTATGTGTTATAAACTATTTGAAAGTTTTATATTAAATAAGTAATGTTTATCTTAGGTCTTAGTGACGCATTTGAAATGGTAGAAAACGGTGCAATTTTAAGTACTTCACCACTCCCACTAAAAAATCTCTCCGCCACTTATTTCATGCTCACTACTCTTTAAAATATGTACTATGTGTTATAATTATATGACAGCTCAAAAATTATCATTTTCTGAGGTTTTTTTTTTTAATTAATTAATTTGTGTTTCAGCATTTCTTTTCCTTTTTTTAAAAATCGATTTTTTCATTAAAAATAAACTTAGATTTTAGTAAATTCAGATATTATTAAACAGTGTTCTTGCTCGATGCATAGCTTTAAAATATCCAAATGGTGTATTTAAAAATGCATGCCAAAGAATCCTAATATAAAAATCATTTGTGGTTTCGAAAAACTTGTTTTTAAATAGAGCAAGTCATCCAAGTAACGAATTAAAATTTAATATCTAAGGTTGTAACTGAGCGACTGTGAAGAAGTTTACATATTTGAAATCAGCAAAAAATTTGGCATCTGAATACATAAAAATTAAATTTATAGATTTAACATTTGAAAAAATTACTGGTTGTCTATAAATGCCAGTACTCTCCAACACCTAGCTGTCTGCAATGGACACCTGCTCTCGTTCTGAGAGATTTCTCAAAAATCTGTTTCTTTGAGCGGAAATAAAATGAGATTTTATAAATGGATTTTAATGATTTTTTTAACTATAGGAGTAGGAAAATAATTTTTATAATTTCTGAAAGGTAATTTTTTTTCTGCATCTAGCTGTCTAACTTTTGAGTTTTTAGTCTCAGTAGATTTTAAAATGCAGTCTTTTATATATAAAAAAAAAAGGCTGAGTACATTTATCGCCATAGTAGCCCTCTATTTACAATTACCCTTTTCCCTCTTTTCCAGCTTTCAAAGAAATATTCTGCAGTTTGATAAAAACCTATGCTTCTATTGAATTATGAGTACTTTTCCATTCTTCTAATTTAGGAATTTTAATTTATTTCTCAACAATTTATTAGATTTTTTAAATTCTGAGAGTCAGGTACAATAGGAGAGGCCTTGAACAATCTTCACAAAAAAATGAGCCTCGTACATGCCGTAGTTTTTGCTAGCCATTGCAGACACACAGACACAGAGAGATTTTCTTATTTTATTAGTATAGATATAAATTAACAAAACGTAACACCAGTTACATAAGTTGAAATATTTAGTAAAATGCAGGCAGCAAGACTGTCACGAATTTCATTTCCATAAAATCGGATGTTGCAAATTTTATTTGCAGTATGTAGGTCAATTAATACTACCCCAAATTTCTATGTATTCATTCCGATAATCCGGATCGTTTTTTTCCTTTTTTTTTTTTTCAAGTTTGAAAAGCGATTGGCGAAAAAGTTTTTTTTTTTATATTCAGAATACGACGATGCAACAAATTAATGTTATGGAAATTAGCCAATCGCTTCTCAAACTTGGAAAAAAAAATATTAAAAACCGATCCGGATTATCGGGGTGCTACTTACTAATATTGATTCAAAATCTCAAAATGTATTTTACGTGACTCCAGTATTTTTGCAATAAATTCGTTTTGTTTTTTTGGCATTTGACAAACATATGAAGTGGAAAACAATATGCAGCTTTACTTTGTTTAAATTTTAAAAACATATAATGAAACCTTTTTCAGCAATGTAAGGATCATCGCAGAAATAAAAGATTACAGAACATGCACTTTTCGGGAGTCTATAGAGATATTAGGAAGAAGAAGGCACTCGTGTAATGATACATTATTGTGTCATATTCCGCAAATTTAGTTTAGTCTACTTGATGTTAATTGTGTATTTTGTTCAGAAGGACCTATGGACTGAACCACTTTTATCCTTCTCCCTCCTTTCTTTTCACTTTTGGTTTTGCCCTTCAGTATTTAAACCAGTGCGCATTCTGGGGGTTTGCGGTTTCTTCTCACTTCATTCATGATGCTGAATAAAGTTTGATAAAAAGCGCTCGGGATTCCAGCAAATTCTTTTATATTTAACATCTGTAAATTTGTTTTAATGCCTTAAAAACTTTTAATTGTTTTTACACCTATTTTAGCAATAAAACTATGATTCATTTGGATGTATTCATGTTTTGAATTAATATATTAAGGTAGTGATGCACAAGCTTTTTCCAGAAAATTGTCTGTCACCAGAATATCCGAAAAGACATTTGTTTTACTTTATAACAAAGTTTCTGTTATTATTATAAGGAAAATTATTCTGCATAAAAATAATGGTAGCTTTGTGGCCCGCAGTTCACAGGTTGTGCATCTCTATTTTGAGGTGAATTTGACGTTACATCACATATACATTTTTCTATATATTTAATGTCAAAAATACTTGCCATCTGGTATAATGTAGGCACATTATTTCAACTTAAGGCCCCAGTCCTCGCTCGAGGAAACGCTCGCGAGCTAATGCTATTCCTATGGGGACGCATTTTTCTAATAACTCTTTCGCATTTTGACATTTTTGAATAATTTTTTTTGCATTAGATAGCTGGAGTTCATGCCGATAGCGCACCTTTTTTACTTTTTCAATTTTGGTTGCAGATATTTTTTACAAAGTTAGTTTCACTTTTAAAACCGGTTTCGAAACTGAAAGTGCTTTTAAAAAAATATATCTGCAACCAAAATCGAAAAAGTAAAAAAGGCGCGCAATCGGCATGCACCTCAGCTATCCAATGCAAAAAAAATTATTCAAAAATGTTAAAATGCGAAGGAGTTATTAGAAAAATGCTTCCCCATAGGAATAGCATTAGATCGCGAGCGTTTCCTCGAGCGAGGACTGGGGCCTTAAATATAAAGTATCTTCAATCAGCTCGAAACTCATGCTGTGATGAGATAGCTTTCTGAATTAGGCATTTCACTAAATCGAGTAAGCATGCTAATTAACGCTTCTGTGTCTCTACCGTAACTTCACTAGAGTAGGGGGATCCAGAGTACATTGATGTGTTTGACGTATCCCTCCCATCAGTGTGATGATAATGACCAAGAGTGCGACTTGCCTAGCACTCTGCTCTGCTGCTTAATGTATCTAAAGATACCGCCTCATTGCTTTCAGAAGGACTGACCAGTGGCGATCAATGTGAATGACCTGCGGGATGATGGATTAGTGTAGATAAGAAGTAATATTTCCGGCGGATATCAAGTAACTAAAATTATATGCCACATAGCCAAAAGTTGTGTGCAAAAGTATATGGATTATTCAAACGATTGCTAATGAAATGGTCTTGCAAATCTGCAATTTAAAGGTTTCAGTATTGAAAAATTACACTCTAAAAAAGTCTAATGTTTCTTAATCTAGAAAAATATAATATAACTACAATGTTAAAAATTTGGAACTTTTGCTGCATTATCACTCCACTGCTTTTATAGAATATCTCTATTTTGACCCATGAGAATGCTCCATAATATAGTGAAGTAATCGTTTTCTATAAAAGTGGTCCAATGATGTTGCAGTAAATGTTTCATATTTTTAAGAGTATACAAACGGAAATATAGAATAACTTATTCCGAGTTATCCACGATTTCGAAAGTGTCTTTTATCGTTAGAAATTTCATGAAGTAATATATAGAGGAAGTTCCGGTGTTATGGAATGTTATTGTCAGTGATGCTAAGCAAGTTAAATATAAAGCTGAGCAGTTGAATTTATTGCTGCATTAGACAGTTTTTCCCCATGTTTCCTTGTTGGTGAGTAAAGTGGTTATGTTTTTCCCGCTATTAATATAGAATATCAGCCATACAACTGCTTCAAGACGAGTCTAAAAATTAAAAGAATTTTTTCATAGAATCTGATTATTTATAGATGATGTACTAAAGTTTACTCATTAGTTAATTTTGGTTATTCTTTTAAATCGTGGTTATTCTTGCTATTGCAATGTTCTTTATTACCCTTTTTCATATTACTCGGCTCATTGCTTTTTTTCTAAAAGGGTAACATAAAAAAAATTTAAATATTGATATAGATTTTTTCCTCCACTTCCACTTATATGTCAGTCCCTGATACAGGGGTTTCAGGTTATTTATTGTTTAGTTTATAGTGCAAAAGCTGAGGTACATCAGCTTTATGCTCTGGCTGATTAAAAATGAGGCGTTTTTCAAAAGTCTTGGTTACTGCTAATTCATGTTTGAGTAAACGCGGTTTCCCAAATTTAATTTGATAGGTGTAGTTATTGTTGAAACTTTCAAACGCTTAAAAAATAATGTAGAATGATATCCTAAGGAAAAATATATATATAAGTATTTATAAAATATTCGCACACTTTCATGCGCGTGCATACCTACAAAAATGTGTTCATCATTGGCAATCTTGACAATACTTGGGGAAATATTGTAATATTTCCATACAAAAACAAATTGACATTAAAGAAGCCAACTTGAAGATTAGCTGACTAATTTCTGCAAATTTTAATTCAACTTTAGTTTGACGAGAACTAGAAATTCTCTCTAACTTGATCTTACGCATTTTATCTTTCATATTTTTAAGTAAAATTTTGCAGCAATCGGTTTATAAACGGCGAAGAGAATTTAATATCTGGCTATTGACGGTCTTAACTAACATTACCAACATAGCTACAGCAGAGAATCCAGGCTATTACATCAATATGTCCGATAATCTTACCCATCAGTGTAATTATGACCTCATATGACCTCATCACTTTTCTTTGGTACTGTTTGTGTCTAAAGCTTTCGCTTCGTTGTTTAATAGAAATTGATCTCTGGTAACATCCATTGATGATCTGCAAAGAGATGCGATAATCCGGATAACTGATATTAAGGCAAAATTTTGATAATACATTTTTCATTGTCATTAAGGAAATACATCAGTCATAAATAGGTAATATAGTGCCACTAAAAAAATCTTTATTTGTCTTTTATTCAACGTGAAAAGAGAATATGAAAATTACTCTAAATTACAAGGTATGTTTTTTAAGTAAATATCATTTTGATATTTAAAAAAAAGGATAATTGTTTTTAATAATTTTATTTTTATATGGATGCCTAAACTATAATAAAATTTTCACAATAACTTCAGCTTATATTACGGCACTTATCGTATCGTATGATCTTCTCTATACCATCCTTACATAAATAGGCCGTCTGCTCTTCTAAACATTACATCATACCCGTTAAACCCAGGATCTCATCGAATTTTATTGTTCGGAATAACTTCAATATCTTTATATAGTCCTGACCTAGCTCCATGAGATCGCTTCTTGTTTTTGAACTTAAGGGTGTATTAAAAAAAATATTTCTATCCTCAACAGCTTGGCATTTTCCGATACATTTTCAGACTAATTCTTAAACGTAAAAAAAATGAAACTTGCTGAGATCAGTTTTGAAGAAATGTATAAGAGGCCGTATGATTTCATTTTTCCCTGAATTAACCCTTTCCGGCGTAGACGAATTCTGTTCGTAAAATGAGAAATCGTTGACCGACACCGGAATTTACAAAAAACTTTTTTAGAAATTCAGAACTCCCTGATTTAAGCTGTCATTGTAAAAGTAAAATTTTACTGAAATACTATTGGTGCCGTTTGTAAGTTTGGAATTAATATTAAGTGTGCCCGGAGTGGACACACTACGCCGGAAAGGGTTAATTAGAATTGAATTTAAAAATAATTATTTTCTCAGTGTGAACATTTTTTTCACTCTGGATCTCTCGCTTCGGAAAATTCGGTTCAAAGTGACAAATTTAACAGAATTTTTTGTAATATTTTCTTCTTTTATCAAAAAATCGACAAGAACGGCACTTTATGCAGTTTCCAAAGTAAGAGAATTTGCTATAGTTTCATGCATTTGAGAGCAAAAGTGAATTTAAAAATAAATCAGAAAATAAGCAGTTTTGATTGGAATACACCTTAAAGAAGCAACTTGGTAATCAGCATTACAATGAAAATGACGATTTAAAGTGGTGGTGGTATAGAGGTTAACAGAGCAGGTTGCAGATTTCTTTGAGGATGGGGTACAAAAGTTTGTATTAAAGTATGATAAATGCCTTAAGAGACGGAAATTATGTTTAAAAGTAAGCTAAATTCCAAGATATCATGTAAAAACAAAATTTTTTATAAAAATGGCAGTTTTTTTTGTTCATGTCAAAATTGTATTATCCTCAAAAATATATGTCGTATACTATCTGCGTAAACAAGAAAATATTTCAAAATATTTTAAAATGTGGAATTTTTACATAAAAATAAAAAAAATATTTACCGTAAGGGAAAACGATACGTAGCTATGCCATAAAATATATATTCCACTCAACTTTCAAAAAATATAATAAAATACAATTTATTTGTTTAAAAAATGTCCATTTCAATAAAAACACATCAAAAATATTAAAATTAATATAAATAACTTTATTATTTTTTAATGTGTTTTTTTCTGAAATGTGTTCTTTAATGTGTTTTATCTTTCAAGCAAATGGTTGCTATTTAACACGTTGAGTGCTACGGTGACTGACACTAAACTTTCTGTTTAGGCCACGTTAGTCACCGCTGTCTGACAGTGTAAAATATAATATAATACTGAAGAAATTATATATGAAATTATATAGTTTTTATTATTACTGAAAAAAATTTTATGGTTTTAAATAATTATTAAAAAAGTATACTCTTGTAATAAAAATAATTTAGTAAATTTTAAATAGATGTTGAATAATTACAAAAAGCAACATAATTTTTTAGTTTTATATCATATATTAAACTGTCAGTCACCGATGAGATGCGGCCTAAACGGAAAATTCAATATTAGTCACCGGTGACTAACGTGGCACATAATGTATTAAGGTATATTTTGAAAGATTTTTAGAATTTATATTTCATGGTACAGTTAATAGTAACGTAACTTAAAACTATTTTAGTTATATTATATTATATGTAACTATTATTATTTTATTACTTCAATGTTTTCTATAAGTTGAATGATCATGTTCAGTTGCTATCTTAACTACATAAAGATATCCAGAGAATTGCGTCAATATGTCCAGTATTCTTCCCCATCTTTCTGATAATGACCTGAGGATGGTTCGCTTGCTTCTTTCCTCTGATACTTAATGTGTCTAAAGATTCCGCCTCGTTACTTTCACAGCAACTGACCCCTGGCAATCCCCGTGAATGACCTGCAGAATGATACTGTGATGATACTATAATGCGGGTAGATGAAATTAAGCCGAAGATTTAATACTGAAATTTTCATGGCTGTAGAGAAAGATAGTCATCAGTCATAAATGATAAATATTAAAAGTGATAAAAAAGAATGATGAAATGATTTTATTTCTCAGATTTTTATTCGGAATTTAGAAATAAAAATATTTTCAAAATGTTAATTTGAATTTGTTTTATGTATGGTAACTCCTAATAAAAATTAGTCTGATGTGGCAATTTCAAAACTTCCTTATATCTTATGCATGTTAATGCTTCATAAATTGCTAGCACAGTGCCAAAATTAAATGATAATCTATGCTCATCGTGAGGATTCTAAAGGCATGCAATACCTGCATTAGCAATTGAAATAAGACTATTGTGGATATCGTTAAAAACGCAACAGAAAAACGTTACTTTGTGAATGATTTGTACCAAATCATAGAGAGCAATAATATTTATCAATTTATATTAGAATCTGAAGTTTTATGAAAAAATTCGTGCATTAATTCTTGAGATAGAGCCATTGTAGGAATCTGGATAATTCAGCATAGCAGCTCCACATGTTAGGCTACTAATGCCAAAACATAAACATAACGAGTTCACATCACAATTGTTTGAAATTTGTTTGGAAATGATATTTTATGATATAGTTAATAATGGAAATTTCTTAAGATTATTTTAGTAATATTTATAACATATGTAACAATTAATTCTATTACTTCAATGTTTTCCATAAGTTGGATGATCATGTTCAGTTGCTATCTTAACTACAGAAAGATATCCTGAGAATTACGTCAATATGTCCAGCATTCTTCCCCATCTGTGTGATAATGACTTGAGGAGGATCCTTCTGCCTCTCTCCTCTGTGTCAAAAGATTCCGTCTCGATGCTTTCACAGCAGCTGACCCCTGACAATCCCCGTGGATGACCTGCAGAATAATACTATAATGCGGACAGATGAAATTAAGCGAAAGATTAAATGCTGAAATTTTCATGGTTGCAAAGAAAGATAGTCAGTTATCAATGATAAATATTATTAATGATAAAAATAAGCTAATTGGATGTGACAATCCCAAAACTTTCTTGTATCTCATACGTACACTTTAATATTTAAAATAATAGTTACTCATGTTAATGCTTTAATAATTTTAATTCCACTACTGTGCCAACTTAGATTTTCAACTTAAATTTCTGCTTCAATCAATTAATCGGAGTAAAAACGAGTTTCCGTCTCTGGACGAGCTAATAGACAATAGAATGATAGGCAGATTTTTTTTCAAATTCAGAGAGGACCTACTTGCCATACCAAAAAATAATCATACACAAAAATTTTAGTTCAGTTCTAGACCAAACTTCATACACTTTTAGGTGGTGCAATATTGAAAATGGCATAAAAATCGCTATTGCAGCGCCCCTTTCCGGCGGATTTTTTTTTCAAATTCAGGGAGGACTAACTAGCCATAGCCAAATATATACACAAAAAAATTGGTACAACTCTATGCATAACTTCATACACTTTTAGGCGGTACAATATTCGAAATGGCACAAAAATTGCTATTGCAGCGCATCCTTCCGACGGATTTTTGTCAAATTCAGGTAGGATCAACTAACCATAGCCAAACACTTACACAAAAAATTTGGTTCAATTCTATGTATAACTTCATACACTTTTAGTCGGTACAATATTGAAAATGTCACAAAAACTGCTATCGCAGCACCCCTTTCCGACGTATTTTTTTTTTCAAATTCAGGGAGGACCAACTAACCATAGCCAAACACATAAACAAAAAATTTGGTTCAATTCTATGCATAACTTCATACACTTTTAGGCGGTAAAATATTCAAAATGGCACAAAATTGCTATTGCAGTGCCTCCTTTGACGGACTTTTGTCAAATTCATAGAGGACTAACTACCGGTTGTCCCAAAAATGACTGATGGATTTTAAAATTCAATAACTTGCAAACGGTGACAGCTATTTAAAAAATTTTTGCAGGAGGGTTATGTATAATGTCAGGAGTTTTTTACCGTAATTGTTTATTTTAAAATTCGCATCTCAAAAAATAAGTGGCGCTGACGGCGATTGAAAGCCAGGTCGACGCTTCACTCAGCACTGAACACCTGGCCTTCAATCGCCGTCAGCGCCACCATAGCTATAGCTATACACTTACACGAAAAATTTGGTTCAATTCGATGCATAACTTCATACACTTTTGTCAGTACAATATTGAAAATGGCACAAAAATCGCGATTGAAGCGCCCCCTTCCAGCGGAACAATTAAAATTGAAGGAGGACCTGCTTGCCACAGCCAAAAACATTGACAAAAAATTTGGTTCAATTCTATTCATGTCTTCATACATTTTTTGATGGTAGAATGGCGACATACGGACACACAGATACACGGATATACGGACAGACAACAATTTTGTAAAAACATGTTTTTTGGAATCTCTGACCCCTAAAACGTGTAAATCTGTCGAAAACCGGAAGTCGAAAAAAATTTCGATTACGATACTTGCTTCTATTGAAGATAGAAGAAAGTAAAAAGAACGATGGAATGTTTTTCTTACTCTGCTTTTAACTCAGCATGGCTGAGTTTAGAAATAAAAAATATTTACAAAATTTATATTTGAATTTGTTTTTTTTTTATGTTAACTCCTAATAAAAAAAATAGTGTCTAAATAAAAACAAAATTAATAAATCAATAAAAATGCAATAAAAATAAATAAAAACATTAAATAAAGAAAGCCAAAGATAAAGCAAAGAATAATTAAAAAATAAAAGTTAAATAATAAAAAATATTATCAAATTTTTTACATAAATCTTTTTTCATGTTTTAACTTCCGAAGTTTTATAGGTTTTTTAAATATTTTTAATCGTAACTATCAAAACAAACTTCTGTAGTTAGTCATAAAGTAATTGTTTATTCACTATGTAAAAACTATACTGTAAAAGCTATATTCGGGAATGTTTTGGTAGTCTCTTTGTTTTTGAATAGGGCAATCATGAAATAATTTCTTTTTACATGACATAATTTCTTTTTCATGAAATAATTTCTTTTAAATTTTTTTTAAATCTCGGAATTCTGTTAGTTTCTGAAATTTTTTATCATAAGAGAATGCTTTTGGAAATCAAGGGTAATTGGGAAGGGGCTGTGTTATATTTTCGTCAAAATTATACTAGATCTAGAAATATTCTACATTTTTACAGTACTGGTAAATACTATACGTTTATACAATAATCTAATTATAAACAAATGATTTATTTATAACTTTTTTTAACAAAAGCTTTTCTATAAAAATTCGTATCATCAATTTAGCACATATGTAGAATAACACCGTTCGAAAATGTTAATCTATTATGAAATAAAAGAGAATTCCATTTAAAATAGAAGAAAATGTTTCAATTTACTTCTTTAATATCTTTAACTAAGTGTTTTACCTGGATTTTTTTCGATAATAAATCTAGTGAAAAAAAATTTCAAAACAAAATGACAATTATCTTCATTGCGATTTCAGAAATTTTTGATAATAAATTCTCATAATTTTCAGCATTAAAATATATTAATTTCCCTTGGCGTTATAGTTTTGACTGTCTTTTTTTTCAAGCATTGTTTTCCTGAACTTCTTTTAGCATCATTTTCTAATATGTAGTTTTATGCCAAGATAATCGGAGTTAACCCAGGAAATGAAGATCGTAAAGTCATTCGTAAAATTGTATCTATAGATATACCTGTATAGTAGAATAGTTTCATTATGGAAAGTATATTAACATTAAATATGCCACAGAGAATAATAAAAAAGTGTTGCCATAAGTTTAATATGTTATTATTTAAAAACATTATATATTTAACTGTATCCATAGATAAAAATTTTGAAAACTAACAAAGATTAAAACAAGAAAATACATACATACATGTGTATAGATAAAAAGTGATTCAAAAAAAAAAAAAAAAAAAAAAGTTGACAAAATGATATGACAAATCAGTCATACAACAAGGATAAAAAAATCACGTAGAAACATAGGGCCGCAAACTACTTATTCAGTCAGAAATACAGGGTTTTTCATCCTAACTCAATTTGAATTGACGGTAATATGTCTCAGAAAACTGAAGTATATTATAATAAAACATTTAACAGACATTCTCACCTTTGTTTTAAATGTGATAACACCAAACAAATGTGGTAAAAGTTTGCAGTATGCGAGCCAACGATATGCACTTGACACCTCACATTTTGGACTGTGATAATTAGTTTATACGGTATCATCGATTGCTTGAGCAATATGTTTTTTCAGATCTTATCATATTTCACACAAAATAAGGTACATATTGTATTTTCTTTGCAATGTTTTTATTTTCCTCGAAATTATTACAATAAAATCGGGTATAACTAGAATGAAACGTTATGTATTTGAGACTCGATAAGTAGTTTGCGACCCTATGTTCCTATGTGATATTTTATCCTTGTTGTATGCTTGGTTTGTCATATCATTTTGTCAACGTTTTTTTGAATCGCCCTGTATAATGAAATTTTTAATTTGTATTTTCTTTGCAATGTTTTTATTTTCCTCGAAATTATTACAATAAAATTGGGTATAACTAGAATGAAACGTTATGTATTTGAGACTCGATAAGTAGTTTGCGACCCTATGTTCCTATGTGATATTTTATCCTTGTTGTATGCTTGGTTTGTCATATCATTTTGTCAACGTTTTTTTGAATCGCCCTGTATAATGAAATTTTTAATATTGAAGTTACACGGATGTCAGTATGAAGGTACGGTTATGACCGCGTCTTCTTTTTCCTTAGAATTAAGTATTTCAACCTTTACACACTGTACTTCACAAATCATAGATAAGTTGGAATATACGGTTTTACTCTGATTATTTTGTATGCAATTTGTATCTTACGTATATCTTGCACGATAGAAAAAATAATATAAGAACAATATAAAATAATATCAAAATTTAAAAAAAAGAATGTAATCCAAAGCAAAACTACCCATGTATATCAGTTTGTCGAAGCAATTGAAATGTTTTTTGGGAGGTAGCAATAAAAAAACATTACCGATTAAATTTATCAGTGCTCTTTCAAGCAATTAGTTGAGTTTGTTAATAATTTGTTAATAAAAACTGCATTATATGATTTATGTTTTTAACTTCCATTCGTTTAAATACACTCAAGTATATAAAAAGAAGTAGCATCTATTTTTATTATTGTGTATAGCGACATCAATAATTGATCTACAAAATAATTCTGTGAAAGTATTTTTCTGCCAAATCCAGGTTCACATAAGACAAAACATGTCTATTTTTGTGAAACAACATGGCGGATAGCTGACTTGTTGTTTGAGAACCTTCCCGTAATCCTTGGAAAATCTCGTAATTAAAAGCTGGCAGCAATAAAGAAGAAAGGAGATTGTTCTTTAATCGGTGTCATTTCGTGACGTGGTCGTAAATGAGCTTAATTAATACTGCTCAGATATCTGAATTAGTTTTATGTATTGTTTTTATTCGATTCGGGACTTATTGTCGGGGATTATCTTACCTTCTCTGAATTTCTTTTTTAATGGAACTCTGAAGTTCTATTTCCAGACTTTCCCCTCTTTTACCAGGTAACGAATAAATAATGAGACGATATTAAATTTAATAAAGTGCCTATTTTTAGCACATTGCAATTAGATTACTTTGATTGTAATGCAATTAAAGTATTAGTTAACACACAAACATACTTATTTTTATTAAAACTTTATTTAATGTTAAAATATTACAACTTTTGATTTATTACAAATCATGCAGCTTGCTCTAGGAGAAAAATATTAGTACAACTTACATGAGCTTGTTGTTCTGACCGATTTTTAAATTCATTTTTGATCTTAAAAGCATCCAAATGGCAGACTCTCTTATTTGGGAACTATATAATATGTGACGTATTGGCTAGGTTTTTGATAACTGTAGAATATATTTAAAAAAAGGTTATCAAAATGGACATTTTGAGCAAAGTTAACCGACGCGAACGTGATTGAAGAATTAAGGATTTATTCAAATAGCAAATTGCTTATTTTCTTACTTATTTTTAAATTCAATTTTGCTTTCAAATGCATTCAATTGACAGTTTTTCTTATTTAGGAATTATTTAATGTGCCATATTGTTCGATTTTTTCCTAAACTCATAATATATTTCAAAAAATGCTGTCAAAGTGCAAGTATTCTGAGCCGAATTTCGCTTATTTGTTGCTAAAATGAACACTTAACGAAATCTAGATCCGCCTATAGGCCAAGCCGACAAAGAATTATTTTTGTTGACAACTTTGGTTAGAAACGTTTAAAATATAAAAACAAAAAATTTTTAGGAAAATGCTAAATCACTCCGAAAACTTGTAAAAAGGAGGAATATTTTTGGAACTTACATGAAACACTACCATTATTATTATTATTTTGCAGTGCTATACTTATGTGCTATACTTAAATTTCGATTACAAATTGTCTACATAAAAAATAAATAAATAAATAAAAATAAAAACTTTAACATTAACCGTCAAATTTGATATCATATTTGAATTTTTCGATAAAATTTGCCTTCGGATACCAACTAGGCAAGTGAGACCATACCATTTGCACAAATCGATTAGAATTAATACAAATTTAAGTTTCCTATTTTTAATCATTGCAAAACAGTTTGCAATGCTGTTAGTTTTTTAAACATATTTCAAAAACTACTTATACAGATCGGCTTAAAATTTAGTTTTGTTTTCATTTTCGGTTAAAAATCTGAGTTTTCTCGAAAATTCACTTTCGGGAAAAATTATGCCGAAAATTCGACTGGACTAACACTTAACCGAAACTATATGTATTCCAGAAATCTCATTTCTTCCTTCGGAAATTTTTAACATTACTGATTGATTTGAATTGTATTGGCTCAAATGAGACTATCTTTATTTATTGCTATTAGTTTACTGTTTATAATAAGCAGTCATGACTGATACAAGATGTGAGTGCTAATTATAAAGCAAGCAATGTATAAATGATTAAACTTTTTCACGTGCACATTAAAAACTGTAGACTTAACAGTAGTAAAAATTTTTAGCTTGAAATCGCAAAAGTGTTTTGAATACTCTTTGAGAAAATTCTAGAATAACAGATGGTCATTACCAAAAATCATTATAAAATATATATCGAGGTATAAATGCCTAAAACATTTTTTATAAATAGGTGAAATTTGTACAATCAGAAAATTATACTGAGTCGTGAATTAATTATATTTTATATGAAAATGAAAACTTTTGGCCAAAGACACAGAGAGCCAACTTTTGTCACTCGTATAATAATTAATAATTATGTAAAAAATGCAGCAATTAGCTAAAAAAATGGACATTTTCGTTTTCGGTCGAAAATAGCGGCATTAATTGGTTTCGGTTTCTGATTCGGTCTTAAAAATCTGTTTTGGTAGATACTTAACTATAACTTTGGTTTCGGTTATCTAAGGATGATAAATTCTGTTTCTGCTTTTTAAAAGTCGCAAGCTAAAATAAACATAAAAAAATATGCATTTTGAAAATTTTTAACTTTGTTACAATTTTAAAAAGTAGTCGATATTCTAAGGAAAATTAAGTGTAGCGTTCATTAGTAGACGCTATTTCTAATCGATTGATACTATTCACATTACCCAAATTTACTTAAAGCTAGTTAGTTTTTTTTCACCCCCCCCCCTTTTGTACATTTGCCATTAGATAACCAATTTGGTTCTAATTTATCTGTTTTATTAATAATGAACTGTTAACATTATTACACTAATTCATTGTGTTTTTATCTTTTATCTTTTATAATTTATTCTTTTTAAGTTGTGACACTATCTGCATCATTTCTTTTTAAGCTTCTAAAACCGCTTACTCGTCTTTTCATTCCAATTTTCAAAGAATATTGCAATTTTCACCGTCTAAAGATTAATCTTTCTTTTTGCATCTTTTATTTTTTCTTATATAATTTAGAAGTACTTTATCATTTGATAAGGAAGTTTTTTTATAATTAATCAGTTTCATTAATATGAATATGTGAGATTTATTGTGTTAATTTGCTCGATTTTAATCATTGCTATTTTATTATTTTTTAAGACACAACTAAATTATTTTATTTTTAAACTGTTTGGTCGTTTTTATTAGTCTGATGTCTGAAATGTTCAGTTTTTGCCAACAAAATATTACACTTTTTTTTTCCTTGCGTGCAGTTGTCAAAGATTTTTTTATAAAGTAGAGAAATAAGCATTATTTGTAGAAACACTTCTACTCTACAATATTAAAAACTGGCCAAGTGGGCACTTTAATCGTTTACAGATGGATCTGTACATTGAATATATTAATTAGTAACAGGGCATTGCATTAAAAATATATATATTTAAAATTTGTTACTTAGCTTTTAAAAGCTGATTGCGTATAGGTAAGTGTACGCCTTTCGTATTTTCAAACTGTCCAATTTTTTAAGAAATAATATATCGTCTAATTACAGAAAATTGTTTTCGAAAATCCTTATTAACAATGATTTTATACTTATGAAATTATAAATACCTCTAACTCATCTCATCTTTTTTACTGAAAGCTCGTAAATCCAAATTTGTGTGTAACTGGAAAATGCGACTTTTTTTCAAAAACTATGCGAGCGATAGTAATCGGTATAGTTTTCCTGTAAGATTTAAATTAACTTTTACTACCCCAATTTTTTTCACAGTTTTAATTTCAGTAGATTCGAAAGTAGAGGGGAGGGGAGGACAGATTTTTGCATTGCATTTTTGACGATATCTCTGAAACTATAACACCAACAATCAAAAGAAATATAATTTTGAGTTCGGCCTTGCGAAAACTTTCACACGACTCCCCGCAAGACTTACAAAGAATTTTTTTTTTAGTTAAGTTAATTCGACTCTCATTGTAAAACATTTGTGTAGCATTACCCAATAAAATTGGTCGCAGTCTTACTGCCTCCAATTTTATGGAGTAGAGTATATTCTCTCAAATGTGCAACCTTAAAATCCGCACATAATTTACAGATGTAAACAATGAAACTTTCAGTTCAGATATAAAGACAAAATTTGACATTTTTATTTTTATGTTAGTTCTATGCATATATTAATCTGTAATTTTCGTTAATGTTACAAAATTCAGGTTGTTTCATAAAACAATAATAATTTTATTTTTGAAAAAGTAAGATATTGCTGATATCACAAGTAATTGCACTCTTTTTGCCAAATCTGTTTGTGCATATCCAGCATTATTTTATTGTTAAGTCTGCTAACCTAAAATAAAACTTCCTTATTTTATGATTTTCATGTGAATTAGTAGTGCACCTTTAAATCAAGATTCATTGAAAAATTTAGGAAAATAGCGTCTCATCTTTGTAATGAGTATATAATTATACATTATTGATAATTTACTTGACCTTTGCTTTAAATATTGTAATCGTTTAAAAAAAATTACTATCTAAATTATTATCTTATGTTTTATTTTAATTTATTAATTATTTTAATAACTTACTGTATTATAAACATCTATTATAATTTCGATTGCATTATCAATTACGTTCAAATTATATATTTTTTTAAATGTAAACAAAACAATGACCAGAAATCGTCAAAATTCTAAAATCCGCACAAACCCTGGTCCCTAACTATGCGGATTTGATTGAGTTTAGTGTACTTTAATTGATAAAACCGATGTAACATTGCAATGTAATACCAATAATATGTGTTTAAATTACACCATTATGTAAGCGAAAATTGTTACTCCATAAAATTGGAGGCAACAGCTGCTATTAATTTAATGGAGTAACGTTACATAATTTTTTTACAGTACTTTACTTTTTCACTAAATATATTAATAAATGGTTTATGATATCTATACTTATGTGGATCAACATTTTTTGTTACACTTCAGTCAAATTTAATTTTCATATTCCATAGTTTACTTGTGACAGAAGAACAAATAGACACACGAGCGACCTTATAATGGTTCCATTTTTACTTCGTAACTAAGGAAGTCTAAAAATGTTCACCAGACTGCCAGAAACTTGATCGTTTTTGTAGATGATGGTTACTTAACCAAAATTTTAATAGATCCTGATCAATGAGATTGAGAACTCTTCATAAAAGTAATAAGTCAAGTTATCGTTTATTTACGAAAATCTCTGAATGATTGGCCAATCATAATTATGTTCGTTGCACTTTTTTTCTTACATTGTGACCAATTTTAGTGTGCAAACAGTGCAGAAAATCTCTGAAATGACATTAGCTTATTATAAAACTATCAAAAACAGAAAAAAAATGTCGTAATCGATAACACATAAGAATATATACCGTATAGCCCGGCGTATAACACCCACTTTTAACTCTGAAAAATCACTTCATTTTTCCGTGTGCGTGTTATCCGCCGAATTTAAAATGGTTCAAGTAAAATCATAAAAATAAAACATTCCAAAATTTTAGAATTATATAAATGCATTTATATATTTACATAAACAAAGAAACTCACAGTATATATTTTCTAAAAAACTTAATCTTACTTATCAGATCACATGAAAAGTTCATTGTACTTGTCCTCATTTATACTTTCGAGAATGTCATCTTCTTCCCCATTTTCACTTTCATGTATTTTATCACCAGTGTCGTTTTAATCTAGCCATAAATAGTCATCCTCGGTACCATCAAGTGCATTGGAAATTACACATTTTTTAAACGATTTGACAATTATTTCCGACTTGATTTCAGCCCATGATGTTATAATCCATTCACATTTTTGCGATAAAGTCGCATTGCGCATTTTTCCCCCTTTTGTAAAGAATTTTTCTCCTTCTAGCATCATGTGTTCCATTGCCGCCTTAAACTTTCTTTGAAAGGTTTGTTTATTGAAACATTTAGGGGTTGAAAACGAAGTCAATCCACTTGGAATTACTGCCAAATCTGTATTGGATTCTTTTATTCTTTTTTTTAAATTCCGGGTGTTCTATGAGGGTCTAAACATATTCCAAACTAAAATGCTCACTGATTTTTTTAAGCTCTTGGACGTTATTCCCAAATATTACGTATCATCCATAAACTTTAACCCATTTTCGTTCATCCAGCTTTTCTGATGGACATGCAGAAAAACTCCATTTGGAAAATTACCAATTGGCTTTGTTTTTCGTTTGAAAATTATCATTGGTTTTAGTTTAGTACCGTCTGCTAAGCAAGAAAGAACCACTGTGAAGTGGGACTTTTCCTGTTACGTAGTTTTAATTGGAACATTTTTACTCCTTTTGTTTCTACAATTTTATTTCCTATCATATAGAACATTACGGGCGTTTCGCCCATATTCCCAATTTGGGACAAATCATAGTTTTTCTCCTTTGCTTTATCAATGACAAACTTCTGGAAACTGAACAGTTTTTGTTCCAAGTCTTTTGGAAGTTTTTGGGCAACTTTCGTCTTTGGCGAAGAACAAAATTTCTGCGATTCATAAATGTATCATCTCAACTCTTTGTTGCCTTAAAGTTTTCACTTTTTGGGATATTCTTTTTTTTCCCTTGGAAGGCAAATAGGGCGCGGGGCGGGTTATTTAGATTAAAAAAGGTAGGGATTGAGCAGACTAGAGACGACTGGTTTTACATGTCGCAAAGAAAAGACGCATCTATCTGAAGTGGGGGCAAAGTTTTTATTTTTAGTTTCTTTTCGTGGGAAAAAAAATTATGCGTGTTATACGCCAGTATATGCTGGAAATAAAATTATGTACTCTCAAATTAGTGGAGCGTGTTATACACCAGAGCGTGTTATACACCAGAGCGTGTTATACGCCAGGATATACGGTACTAAAACTAAATAATAAATTTACAAAAAAATAATAAATATTTTTCAAAGCACTTTATAATATTGTATTAAAAATCTGTAGCAAAATGTCCAGTCATACAAACTTTTAAACCGGGAGGTGCTAACACAGATAATCACCTCATCGAGTTCATGGCTAAAATTCTAGAATTAGTTAAATCTAAATTCGTTTATTAAAATGCAATCAGTCTGCCAATTCATATCTAGGTGGAAAACAGCTGAAAACCCGATTTTAGCTGTTGACTCACAGATTTATCATTGTGATTTCCTGTTCCCAGTCCTTCATGTTTTCATGTCTTTGGATGCTGTTAAAAACAATAGTAAACCTACGAATCAATCGCTAAAATCTGTGTTTCAGGTGTTTTCCACCCAGATATAATGTGGCGGAGCGATTCCGTTTTAATATGCGATTCGAGATTTAACTAATTCTGTAATTTCAGCCGTAAACTTGATGAGGTAATTGTCTATGCTGCCCCATTCCGGTCTATTTTTCTAGAAAACGGTTATCAATCATAATTTCTCTCTCTTCTGACCAATGAGAATGCTTCATTAATATGATCAATTCAACATCATGTATAAAATTAGTTGAATGACTTGACTGTTTGTTGCACATTTTTTTCAGTGTAGTGTCATATTTAATACATTATTACTAGATGAAGTAGCTTTATTCCAAATTATTGGAGTTAATATTGTGAATTTATAAACTTTATTATACTCATTCAAACGATTGTAATCGCTATCAATTTGTTTTATGCCAAGCAAGATTACAGCATTTCCTTTTTAAGCTGCTAATTTTTGTTTACCTGGCTCCATTATTTTAAATTTTAAACATGTGGAACTTCCATCATCTAAAGATTAATGCTTTTTTTATTGGATACAGCAGAAAATTAGACTAAATACGTTTTAGTCTTATTATATCAAATTCGTCTATTTGTTCTATTTAATTAATTATTCTAATAATAAGACAAAACCTATTAAATAATAGAAATTCATAAACCTTTGCTTATTTTAAAATTATTAAAAGAAATAACTCTTAAAAAATTTAAAATACTGTCATCAAAATCTGTAATTTTTTAATAATGTTGCGAAAAAGAAACAGACTCTTAAAAAGCTTTTCCTTTTGTACATCTAAAATATTGTTATATTAAACACATAAAGAATTTTCTTTCGATTAATCAAAAATAAAAATTTACTAGCTTTATCATATAAGTCACTTGCCTGTAATAGCTATTAAACCATTCTATTCTAATGTAAAACATTATCTAAGTCATTTTCTTTTTAAGCTACTAAAATAATCTAGCTGTCTCTATCATTTTGAGTTTTGAAGATGAGCAACTTCCATCAACTAAAGATTAATCCTTTCTATCTTAGATACAGTTGCCAGAAACTCAGTTTATAAAGTAAGGGGAAGAAGCAGGAGTTGTAGAAACACTTCTATTCCTGCTGACATCACGGTGCTCTTTAAGATCTCAGTTGTTGATAGGTTCTGGAGCTCACTGGGATTACCCACTCTGAAGGTTGTGTTCGATAGAGATTATTTCGGGGGAGAAGGGAAGAAAATTTCCTTTCTAAACTGTTTCAAATGTGCTTTTCCGTGCATAGCCTGATGATGTCAGTCAGGAAGAAAACATGTTGACAAGATGAGCAGAAAATGATTTGCGCTGTTTTTCTTCTTCATTTAGAATATAATCAATATGGGACGTTGTAAAACGTATCACAATGAACTGTAGAAATGGACAGTTAAAACGTATGACTTTTTAATATTATAATAAAGGTTTTTATTATTATTATTTGTACAATTTTAATATCAAAGGCAGCATTAATTTAAATATTTGTGTCCGTAAAAATATTTTAAGATTTAAACGAAATAAATAAATTTCAGTCAAAAGAAAGAAATAATTTTCAAATATCCATGAACAAACGCAACTTACATTCTGACTTACAATATGAAGCTTTTACAAACAGATGAATATCTACACTTGACTATTTATCTTAGATACCGTTGCTAGAAACTCTGTCTATAAAGTAAGGGGAAGAAACAGGAGTCGTAGAAACACTTCTATCCCTGCTGACATCATCGTGCTCTTTAAGATTTTAGTTGTCGATAGGTTCTGGAGCTCACCGGGATTACCCATTCTGTAGGTTGTGTTCCAAAGAGATTATTTCGGGGAAGATGGGAAGAAAGTTTCCTTTCAAAATTATTTTAAATGTGCTTTTCCACCCATTGTCTGATGATGTCAGAAAGAAAACATGTTGAGAAGAGGAGCAGAAAATGGATAATGTTGATTATCTTCTTCATTCACAATGTAATTTATATGGAGCATTAAGAGAATGTATTAAAATAAACCCATGTCACTGATTTATAATTTAGTGCTCTTAGTTGGTACAGCGAAGAATGTAAATTAATAATAATCAATGAAATCATGTTATCCGTGTCCACTTTTTAATGATGATCTTAAATAAAAATGTATAAATTTGTTTTACTAATATGAAATAATTCTTACCCTCTCGTAAGTAAAGTTATCAGATATTTTTGATTAAAATCTGTTTTCTTTCTACGCTGTTTTAAATTTACCTTTCCTTTTACTGGCTAATGTAATTAGAAAGAAAACTTGTTGACAAGATTAGTACACATTGATTTGTGTTAGTTACTTTCTTTATTTAGAATGTAATCCAAGTCGAACATTAAAAAAACATATAAAAATAACTTTTAGACACTACTTCATAACTTAGTGTTCTTAACTATTACAACAGTGTTTATTCTACAAATTTATCATAATGAGTTCAATTATGTAATCAATGCAAATTTTTTAGGTTGATTTTAAATCCAATTGTGTAACTTTGTATTACAAATGAAAAATAACCGCCTACCATTTTTGGATAAGGGTATCGGATATTTTTGCTTAGAATCTGATTATTTTACGCTGTTCCAAATATACTTTACCGTCCAGTGTCTGATGTAGTCAGAGAGAAAACGTGCTGACAAGATGTAGAGAAAAGGGTTTTTGTTGATTATATTCTTCGCAAAATGTAATCAATATGGAAAACTAAAAAATACATAAAAAAGAGAATTAGTCACTTATTTGTAACATAGTGCTCTTAAACAGTACAGCGAAGATATTTTAATAAATACAAAATTATAATCTAATCTTAATTATGTCACCAATGGAAATTTTTAAAAGTTAATCTTAATTCAAAATGTATAATATGTGTTTAAAATAACAACAAATTATCAACGATTCTTGAATAACAGTATCACGAATTCTTGCTTAGAACTTATTCCTTCTATACTGTTTTGAATGCGTTGCTTTGTTTGTTGTCTGATGATTTAAAAAAAAAAAAGAAAAAAAAAAAAAGAAAAAAACATGCTCAAAGGAGGAGCAGAACATGGTTTGTGTAGATTAACCTTTTTCATTCAGAAGGAAATCTAAATAGAACATTGGAACATTTAAAAGGTGTCAAAATAAATGAACTTGAGACATTAAATAACTATTAATTAAGGTACTTAAATAGTACAGCGAGGATGTTTTATTAAATATGTAGCATTAAGTACAATTATATATACAACGAACACTTTTTAGGCGCGTTCGTAATTATGTAAATGAGTTGCGTTCATGAAATGGTAACTTGCGATTTATTACGCTTTCTGTATATGTTATTGAAGGAATCTGCACTGATTGAGGTAAATATCTTTTCTTATTTTATTTTTTATTTATCCAATTAAATTAACTGAAGAAAAATGCGCAGAATAACACACCAGTATTAATCAAATTAACTGAGAGCTAAATTACTGGACCTCGAATGAAATATAAAAGCAGAATATAATAGATTTTTATTTTATTATTTATTTATTTATTTATTTAAAATGAAAAATGCCATGTATTTTATAGTAAAATTATAGCATAAAAAGGAAAATGCTTATACAAACTCCAAATATTGGTTTGATAAACATTGCTTATCTTATGTATTATATTAAAAGATACCATCATTTCAGTTGTGGTGAAAAAAAAAATAAGAATAATTTATTAAATTATGTTAAATGATTTATTTATTAATAAAGAAAGCATCTATTATTTTATTTTTTAGTAATATTTTTATTTGTTACTAATTTAGGTTTCTCATTGAGTCAAAATTGTACTGTTTATCTATTTTAAAACCTTTTGTTTAATTAAAAGTTTGCATAGTCATAAATGTTTCGTAAATTTAATTTCGTTAGTTTAACTTTAATATTATGCTTTTTAATGTCGCCGCGATATCATAATACTTTTATTGATTTTTTAAAAATCGATTTCACTAAGTTCAACATGTCATTTCATTTAATCCACTGAACATAATAGCATTTACCTTTATAAAGAATAATTATTATCTAATTCTCTTCTTTGACACTTCTAGCTTCCGAATATAATGCATTTAAATGAAAATTCCTTATTGATCAACTCTTTCTTTTCCGGAAATATTCGTTGGAAATACACTTCATTAAGTACCAGATGGGAGTTAGGAAATACACTACAATTAGGCGATTCATCTTAAGAGAGCTTGGTGACATTAATTTCTGTAATTTGAGCAGAATTCCTAATTTCTATTAAAGTGGTATTATTTTTGAAGAAAGATAAATATTGAAAGCTCTCTCTACATCTTTAAACCTGCAGTTTCATAATACCTTTATTGATTTTTTAAAAATGGATTCCATTAAGGTCAAATTATCATTTCCCTTAATCCACTGAATATAATAGCATTTCTCATTATTGAATATATAGTAATTATCCAATACTCTTCTTAGACACTTCTAGATTCCGAATCTAATGTATTCAAGTGAAATTTCCTTATTAATCAACCCTTTCTTTTTTGGGAACAATCGTTTAAAATGATCTTAATAAAATAACACCTGGGGGTTGGAAAGAAACTACGTACACCACCATTAGTCAATTCATGTTAAGAGCGCTTGGTGTCACTGGTTCCTACAACTTGTTGATTTCTATTAAATTGATATTATTTTTGCCGAAAGCAAAACACCGAAAGTTTTTCCTTTTTCTTTAAATTTGCGATATGATAATACTTTTAATGATTTTTTGAAAAATCGATTCCATTAAATTCAATTTATCAGCTCCTTTAATTCACTAAACCTAATGTCCTTTCTCTTAATCGAAGATAATAATAATACAGCTCTTTCTTAGACACTTCTTGCTTCCGAATTTAATGTATTCAAGGGAAATTTACTTATTGATTAATCCTTTCTTTTCCGGGAAAAATCGCTGAAAACACTCTTCATAAAGTATTATCTGGAGTTTGGAAAGAAACTACCTACACCACCATTAGTCAATTCACGCTTGGTGAGACTGGTTCCTGTAACTTGTTGAGATTTCTTAATTTCTATTAAATTGATATTACTTTTGCAGAAAGGGAAACATCGAAAGTTCTTCCTTCTTCTTTAAATCTGGGATTTGCTAATACTTTTATTGATTTTTTAAAAAATCGATTCCATTAAATTCAATTTATCATTTTCTTTGATCAACTTGAAAATACCTGTTAAATTTACGGTAAAAACTTCAGTAACATTAGATGTAATAAAAAAAAACTACATCTACTTTTACTGCAATTTTTACGGCAAAAACTTGTGGCAACATTGCTGCCAGCAGTTTTTACCGTAAATTTAACGTTTTTTTTTTTTTTTTTTTTTTTTCCTTTTATTTCAGTGAACAGGGTGGCTTTTCTCTTAATCGCAGATAATAATAATCCAGTTCTCTTGATAAACACTTCTTGCTTCACAATTTATTGTATTTATTTCACAATTTAATGTAAATTTCCTTATTGATCAATCCTTTCTTTTCCGGGAAAAATTGCAAAAAACACTCTTCATAAACCATCTGGGGGTTAAAAAGGAAACAACATTAGCCACCCTTAGGCGATTCATCTTAAGAGTGCTTGGTGTGTCGTTGGTTTCTGTAATTTGAGGAGAATTCCTAATTTCTATTCAAAAGATATTATTTTTTCAGAACATGAAGCAGTGAAAGCTCTCCCTATTTTTTAAAATATGCGATTTCATAATACTTTTACTGATTTTTTAAAAGTCAATTACATTAAGTTCAACATATCGTTTCCGTTAATCCACTAAACATAATGACATCGTTATCAAAGATAATAATTCAGTCCTCTTCTTAGACATGTCTAGTTTTCGAATCGAAGGTAGTCAAATAAAAATTCCTTATTGATCAACTCTTTCGTTTTTAGGAACAATCGTACGAAATACTCTTATAAAGTACCAACTTGGAGTGTGAAAGAAACTAAATACACCTCCATTAGGCAATTAATTAACTTGTTAAGCGTTTAGCTTCGTTGATTTCTGTAAGATGTGGAGAATTCTTAATTTCTATTCAATTAATATTATTTTTGCAGAAAGCCAAACATTGAACGCCCTCTCTACTTCTTTAAATTTGCTATTTAATAATACCTTTATCAATTTTTAAAAAAATCGATTCTATTATGTTCAACTTATCATTTTCTTTAATCTATTGAACATAATGACATTTCTCTTAATCGAAGATAATAATAATCTAGTTCTCTTCTTAGACACTTCTAGCTTTCCAATCTAATGCATTCAAGGAAAAATGCCTTATTGATCAACCCTTTCTTTTCAAGGAACAATCGTTAGAAACACGCTTCATAAAGTACCAGCTGGGGAATGGAAAGAAACTACATACGCCACCCTTAGGCGATTCATCTTAAGAGTGCTTGGTGTGTCGTTGGTTTCTGTAATTTGAGGTGAATTCCTAATTTATATTTAATTGATATTATTTTAGCAGAAAGCGAAGCAGTGAAATCTTTCCCTACTCACCTAAATCTGCGATTTTATAATACATTTATTGATTTTTTAAAATCAATTCCATTAAGTTCAACTCTACATTTGTCTTAATCCATTGAACATAGCGACATTTAGCTTTATTGAAGATAATAATAATCCAGTTTTCAGCTTAGACACTTCTAGCTTTCGAATCCAATGTACTTAAATAAAAACTCATGATTGATCAACCATTTCCTTTCCAAAAACAAATACTCTTCATAAAGTATCAGCTGAAGGTTGGAAATAAACTACATACAGTCACAACACCGTTAGGCAATTCATCTTAATTCTTTATCTACCGAATTATGAATTTATGAAAATTTTACATTTTAAATCATTTTACGTAAATTGTTTAAACTAAATTAATGGATTTATATAATCATTTAATACATTTTTGAAGGATTTTAGAAGGATTGAAGGATTTAGAAGGATTAATTAAATTTGAATTTACTGAGATTTTGTGCAATATTTATAACCCCACTCAAACCTTTTATTTTAAATTGTTTTCTTAGTATTTTCTAAAATTATAAAATGTATAAATATGACGTTCTTACAATATAAATATAGAAATATTTCCGAATTGAAAAATCCTCAGCGCCAAGAAAGCTGAAAAAATACAAAGGCAAAAGAAATCATCCTTTTAAAAGTATTTTTGTTTTGTGTAACCAATAATGCTTTTGGAACAAAATAAATTAATGTATCTGTAACTCACTCTAAACAGTATTACAAGTAATCGACGTATTAAAAGAATTTTATAAGAAGTAATTTTAATGGTACTTATAAGTACAGTCGGTAGATAAAGGGTTAAAAGAGTTTTGTATCGTTGGTTTCTGTAACTTATTGAGAATTCTTAGTTTATTTTCCTCTGATATTATTTTTGAAAAAACTAAACATTGAAGGCTCTTCCTACTTTTTTGAATCTGCAATTTGACATTTTTTTTTAAATAGATAATTAAATTCAACTTATAATTTCCTTTAATTCATTAAACATAATGGCATTTATCTTTAAAGAAGATAATAACTATCCAGTTCTTTTCTCAGACACTGCTAGCTTCCGAATCTGATGCATTCAAGTGAAAATTTCTCATTGATCATCCCTTTCTTTTTCGGGGACAATCGTTACAAACACTCCTTAAAAAGTATCACCTGGGGGTTGAAAAAACTACATACACTGCCATTAGGCGATTTGTCTTAAGATTGCTTATTTACATTGGTTTCTGTAACCTATGCGGAATTCTTAATTTCCATTCAATTGATATTATTTTCGCAGAAAACTAAATATTGAAAGCTCTCCCTACATCTTTAAATCAACGATATCATAATTTTTTTTTTTTTTTTTTTAAATCGATTCCATTAAGTTCAACTTATTATTTCCTTTAATCCACTGAACGTAATGACATTTATCTTTAAAGAAGATGATAATAATCCAGATCTCTTCTTAGACACTCCTTGCTTCCGAATCTCATGCATTCAAGTAAAAATTCCTTATTGATCAACCGTTTCTTTTCTTGGAATAATCGTTTGAAATACTCTTCATAAAGTTCTAGCTGGGGGTTGAAAGGAAACTACATACGTCACTCTTTTTGGCGATTCATCTTAAGATTAATTTGTGTATCATTGGTTTCTGTAAGTAGCGAAGAATTCTTAATTTCCATTCAATTCATATTATTTTTGCAGTAAGTATTATTCAAAGCTCTTTCTTTAAATCTGCGATTTCATAATAACTTTATTGATTTTTTTAAAAAGATAGATTCCATTAAGTTCAAATTATCATTTTCTGTAATCCACTGAGCATAATGTCATTTATCTTTAAAGAAGATAATAATAATCCAATTCTCTTCTTAAACACTTCTTGCTTCCGAATCTAATGCATTCAAGTAAAAATTCTTTATTGAGCAACCCTTTCATTTCCGGGAACAATCGTTAGAAAGACTCTTCATAAATTACCAGCTGGGAGTTGGAAAAAATCTACATACGCCACCCTTAGACGGTTCATCTTAAGAGCATTTGGTGTGTTTTTGGTTTCTGTAATTTGAAGATAATTCGTAATTTCTATTCAATTGATAATATTTTTTTCAGAAAACGAAACAGTGAAAACTCTTCTTTTTTCTTTAAATCTGCGATTTGCTAATACTTTTATTGATTTTTTTTTTTTATCGATTCCATTAAATTCAATTTATCATCTTCTTTGATTCACTAAACCTAATGGCATTTCTCTTAATCGAAGATAATAATAATCCAGTTCTCATCTTAGACACTTCTACCTTCCGAATCTAATGCATTCAAGTAAAATTTTCTTATTAATCAACCCTTTTTTGGGGGAACAATCGTTTAAAATACTCTTCATAAAATATCACCTGGGGGATGGAAAGAAACTATGTATACCACTATTAGTCAATTCATGTTAAGAACGCTTGGTGTCACTCGTTCCTGTAACTCCTTGAGAATTCTTAACTTCTAGTAAATTGATATCATTTTTGAAGAAAGGGAAACATCGAAAATTCTTCCTTCTTCTTTATTTCCTTCAAACTTCTTAAATCACAGTTCGGTGTGAAATAGTGGGCGAATATCCGATTCTTAACATTTTAAACCGTTAAATTGAATAAATTTCCAGCGTTCTTCTTACGTGCTCCTTAAATCAAAGTTTAATGATTTTCAATAATAATTTGTTATTGATTAAGGCTATATTTAATGAAGGAAATCCTTAGAAATACTCTAAAGTTTGCAAAAAGCGGGAACTGTAAAGAAACTACATATTTCACTTCAGGCGATTCATCTTAAAGGCGGCGTGTCGTTGCATTTTTGTTACTTGCAAAAAATTCATATCCAGTTGTTATGCACGAATTTAAGTGCATTGATCAGAGCCATAAAACCTCTTCCTATTTCTCAGAATTTGTGGTTTTTGTTCCACTTTTTAAAACGCAGATCGGTGTGAAATACATGTGCAAACAGCCGATTCGTAATATTTTAAACTGTTAAATAGAGTAAACCCCAGCGTTCTTCTTACGTGCTTCGGAAATGGAAATTTAATGATTTTAAATATTTATCTGCTATTGATTAGGTCTTTATTTAATGAGGAAATCTGTAGAAATTCGGTCCAGAAAGCAAAAAGCAGGGGCTAAAAAGAAACTACTCTTATCACTTGCGTTTCTGTAATTTGCAAAGAATTCTTGTTCATTTGATATGCATGAATTTCAGTGCATTGCTCAACATGTTGAAAGTTCTTCCTATTTCATAGAACTTGGGATTTTCTTTACACATCTTAAAACGCAGCTCTGTGTGAAATAAATGCATGAACATTCGTTTCTCAATATTTTCAATAGCATGTTAAATCTAAAATATTTCCAGTTTAATCTTTACATACTTCTAACTGAGAAATTTATAAATTCCAATAACTATCTAATTAATTAGGTCTTTATTTTATGGTAAAATTTGCAGAAATACTCTTCAAAAGTGGAGGCTATAAAAAAATCTACATATATATTACTCTAACGTATGTGGCACAAAAATTACGATTATTTGTTAATTGTTTAATGGTAACGCCCAAATGAAAGCATCTCCGTTCTTTCGTTGCAATTATGGAGCTTCAAAATATCGTTATTTTTGTTTTGTTTTTTATTCTATTGGTTAACAAATAAATAAAAATCATGAATTTTAAACGTCTCAGTTTCAAATTAAAGTTATGTTATTACAAATGAAATGCGTGAAAGGATTATATTATTAAAGATATTTTAAATAAAATACAAAAAAAAAAAAAAAAAAAAAAAAAAAAAAAAAAATTTCCACGGATACAATATTTGGCGATGAGCCAAATTAGCGTAAAAATACCATGTGCTTGATTTATTGGCATATATGCACCACATATACGCACCACACTGGTGAATTTTTTTTTCTGATCCCAAAATTTAGTGAAAACTTTGTTTTCGATTCCAGTTACATGTATATTTTTAACTCTTTTCTATTATTTTAAAAAGGAAATAATAATAAATAACAAAAGATTAATTATCAATTATAGAACAAAACGGTTTATATCATTTTAAAAAAGAAAATAAAAGCAATAAACAAATTATTAAAGAATAATAAATAACAGTTGCCGGGTTATCATGAGAGGCATATGTTTGCTTTTTTGTTGCAATTGCGCCAATGTCGTGCGCCAATGTCTATAACATCTGCGCCTAATTCTTTAGCAAAATCTTCTAATTTGGAAAAATATTGAGTTATTAAAATAAATTATGAATAAAAGCAATATGATTTAATGCTTAGTATGCATTTAAAAGGGAGACCATATTGTCGCCAAGGGCGGCTAGTTACATATATTATTTCAAGCGCATATATACATATATTACATGATATTATCCCTGTAGAAAGCAGAAATAGAAAGTTCTCCCTATTTTTTGGGGCGTTCGTATTTATGTAAATACGTAGCATCTAAAATCGTCGTTAAATCCGTCGGTATGTCCGTATATAACAAAGCAAAAACTACCCAACCGAACCGTTTGAAATTGAAAATATATAATTTTCGAATAATTTTATCGATTCATTTCAAATTTTATGCAAATCAGATGCATAGTTCATTTACTAGGACGATCCACATTACTTCGTTACATTACGGTTAAAGGGAAAAAAATAGTTTCTGGTGCATTTTAATGATGTTACACTCTTTCGAACATAATACAATTCATATGCATCTCTGAAATATATACTAAAATATACATTCTGTACAATCTGTAGTGTAAAGAATATTTTTTATCCTTATACAGGGGCATATAAAAGTATTTTATTACATAACGGTATAAGAAGAAATATTGTTTGGGGGTGCGTTTTAATTATATTAAACTATTTCACATTTTACGAAATCGAGATACGTTGGTGAGGTTTACTACAAGTTAATTCCTGTGTGATGGAAAACATTTAGTAGTAACAGGGACACAAAAAAGTTTCGGATACTGTATTGTATTCGAAGTACAATAGTTTAAAAACTTCGTTGTATAGTTTAAAAACTTCGTTATAGTACTAACGCACATCATTTGCTACGTCTGACGTGCAATTTCTAACTTGTTTAGAGTGTGTAATTTTATTGGAACTTTCTAAAATATAATTCGATGTGAAATGTTCTGTTTGAAAGCTCGATTCTTAATGTCTTTAAGAGTATGTTAATTGTAAAAGAAATTTAGTTTTCTCCTTACGTGCTTCTTCCATTGAAAACTAATATATTTCCATATTAATCTAATGATTTCCCCTTTCCCTTATTGGGAACAATTGGTACAATACCCGCTTATAAAGTAGTAGCTGAGGTAAAAACGAAAGTACATAAGTCACTTTTATATGATGCCGAAATCAGTTTCGAAAGTGAATGTGCTCCTTAAAAATACCAGTAAACAAAATGTAAAAAAATAAAAATGACCTTTGTATAGATCCATCTAAACTATCCAATGCAAATATATAAATTGAATTTTAAACGATATATCTTTATAAATTTCTTCCTTAGGATTAGCATTATCGAGCAGATTGACTGAAGTAGCCTCTTTACCCTTTCAAGTGCAAATAAATTCTATAGTTAAAAGGTTGAACTGAATGAATAACACTGAACTTTACATACAAATTTAATTAAATTAACAAAATTTAAATATATTAACAAAAAAATTACTAATTTTTAATCCATTGATAAAGAGCACTTCGGAATGAAATCCATGTTTGGATATTCGATTCTTAATATTTTTAACAGTATGTCAAATGTAATTATATTCCAGTTTTCTTCTTAACTACTTCTAACATCTAAATATAAAGTATTCCAATAACAATCCATTACTGATTAACCTTTTGTATACTGGGAACATTCTTTAGAAGTATACTGTTTAATGTAGCAGATGGAACGAAGAATTGGGTTGGAAAAATCTAGGCATATAAATCTTAAACAATCCGTCATAACATCTCAAACTCTCCGTTTCTGTAACTTGTAAAGGATTATTATTATTTTTTTCTTTTAGAGCACCGATTTCATTAAGTTCAACTTATTATTCCCGGTAATCCTCTTAAACATAACGACATTTATCTTTATATTCGATAATAATTATCCAGTTCTTTACTTAGGCATTACTTGCTTTCTGAAGAGTATTTCCACCGTTAAAACTGAAATTAATGCATTAAAGTAAAAATTCCTTACTGATAAACTCTTTCTTTTTCCGGGAACAATCGTTAGAAACACTCTTCATAAAGTACCAGCTGGGAGTCGGAAAGAAACTACATACATCACTCTTTTCGGCAATTCATCTTAAGAGTGCTTGGTGTCAATGGTTTCTCTAACTTGCGGAAAATTTTTAATTTCTATTCAATGGATACTATTTTTTCAGAGAGGGAAACATTCAAAGCTTTCTTATTTTTTTAATTTCTCATTTCTTCAAAGCATTGAAAAAGAACTACATACACTACCATTAGGCGATTTATCTTAAGAGTACTTGGTTACATTGGGTTCTGTAATTTGTGCAGAATTCTTAATTTCTATTCAATTGATATATTTTTGTAGAAAACTAAATATTGAAAGCTCTCCATACTTCTCTAAATCAACGATATCATAATACTTTTATTGATTTTTTTGAAAATTTGATTCCATTAAGTTCAACTTATCATTTCCTTTAATCCACTGAACATAATGACATTTATCTTTAAAGAAGATAATAATAATCCAGTTCTCTTCTTAGACAATTCTAACTCCTGAATCTAATCCATTTAAGAATAAAATTCCTTATTAATCAACCCTTTCTTTTCCGGAAACAATCGTTAGAAACAATCTTCATAAAGTACCAACTGGGAGTTGGAAAGAAACTACATACATCACTCTTTTTGGTAATTCATCTTAAGAGTGCTTGGTGTCAATGATTTCTCTAACTTGCGGTAAATTCTTAATTTCTATTCAATTGATACTTTTTTTTGCAGAAAGGGAAACATTGAAAGCTTTCTTCCCCATCTTTAAATATGCGATTTTTTTGCGGTTCGTAAAACGCAGTTTGATGTGAAATCGATGTACGAATATCCTGCTCTCTTAAAATCTCATCCGCAAACTAACTCAAGTTGAGTCGAAATTCCCTCATCTCACGATTTGAAAGTCAGCTTCTGGTAAAAAGTTGAAACAATTCTAATAAGCGAGTTCTTTTTAAGCAATTTAAATCAAGATGAGTAATTTAAATAAGCAATTTAAATCAGGATGAGCAAAACAGTTAAAAAATTACTCATTCACGATCCAATAAATTACAGCTGTTTCCTGAGAAATCAAATCCATTCTTTCGTTTTAAGAGTGAAGTAGTCTGCCTGTTTAAAAACCATTTCATGAGAAATTGACAAAATATTTTGCGCGCAAGGCTTCCATGAATACCTATATTAATTTGTTTATATGGTATTAAAACATAAATGATGCATTAAAAATAACAAAAAAAATATAGAATTTCAAATTAGCATGGTTATTTTAATTTGGGTTTATAATAACATTGTTAAGACAACAGAAATATGTAGAAAAGCTATTCCACGTGACATGGAATGGCCCAAAAGACCTATAATTTCTGTTAATTTGTTGCCTTTTCAATAAACAAATTATTAAAATCCAGAACTTTTCCATTAAAACATCCTTGGCGGGATAAAGGTTAGAGCTTTGGCCAGAGACGAAAATTTTTCATGCTTTTTCTGACAGTTTTGTATAAATAAGCAATTATGTACTATTTAAACGAAATATTTAATATTAAGAGTCCGTTTTTTAATTTTTATATAGAAACAGAATTTTTTTTATAAAAAGCAATAATAATAATAGCTATATAAATAAAATGTTTAGATGAATCTCTCTATATATACATATGTATGCATATATATAAAAGCACAAAAGTTCATCAGGTTTGTTTTTATAGGTGTGTATGTCGTTTAGAAATAAATCTCGCTTTTTTTAAACTCTAAATTACACCAAATTAAAAAAAAAAAAAAAAACCTTGTTGAAATTTTTGTAATTAAAAAAGCACAAAAATTTTCCAAATTTATTTCAATTCTGCAAATTTTAGCTCCTCTGAAAGGCAAATCGATATAAAATTTACATTTAAATTAATTCTTCTCGTTTCGATTAATTTTTGTCCCGGAAGCTATCAAAGCGTTTCCTCAAAATATTTTATTCTCACAGAAATTTAGTAATTTTTAATTTCATCCGTTTTATTTCTGTATCATCGTTTTCTACTTCGTCACAACTCAACAATGCCTTTTATTGATTTTGTTAGATCGATTGCATCGAATTAAGCTCTCCATTTCCTATAATTCCCTAAACATAATGGCATAATACCCTTAAAGAAGATAATAATTATCCAATTTTCTTCATAGACGCTTCCGGATCTAATGGATTTAACAATCCATTATTGATTAACCCTTTCTTTTTCTGGGAACAATAGTCAGAAATACTCTTCATAACACACTAGCTGCAGATGAAAAAGAAACTACAGTCCACTCTCGTTAATTCGAAATCGGATAAATCGAATCTTCGCTTAATTCGAACTAAACATGCAGTCCCGAAAATTTTAATGGCAGAATAATGTCAAAAATTTTCGTTTATTCGAATTCATTTTCCCTTGAATTCGTTTAATTCGAACAAGAAATCCGTTTTTACATTTTTCCTTTCTTTCCCACGGACTCTAGATCCTTTGAATGACTTACTTTCTTTAATTTTTGTGAGAATGTTCCGAATGAGTATACGTATAATACCATGCATTTGATATTCACTTTCTTAGTGTCTCGTCTGTTCATCAGTGACACCTCAAATTTTTCTTCCTTTATGTATGCTTCACTCTTAATCAGTTTACGCATTTATACATTTTAATTTAACAATGTCATATCCTAATGATGACAGACGAAATAAATTAAAAAAGCACTATGAGATTAATTTCTTTGTAATAATACCCTTTTAAGCATGTTTGTCCTTTCATACTTTCCATAATTTGAACTTCGGATAATTCGAACATTTCTTGTGGTCCTGACGAGTTCGAATTAACGAGAGCCGACTGTATATGCATCATTCTTAATCGGTCGCCGTAAGGTACTGTGCATACATAATGTTATCAACATTTCGGTAATTTTGGACCCCCTCGACCTCTTAGATATCATACGTTATCATCTCTCGAACCCCTCAAACGAAAAATTATTTACATTTTCGTTTTTGTACATTTAGTACATTTTTGTTCTAAACCATTTTGATATAACACGTATATCTCTAAAAAAAGTGCTATAAAAACAAATTGCTAGTTCCTTTTGCTTTCTGTTAGACTACATTTACACCCATTACTTTTTTTAACATTAAATATGTACGAAAAAAATGTAGAGATGTGTATTGCGTAGAATGCATCGGTTTCATGTGATTAATGGAATTTTCAAACACGCATCTGCTTGTATTGCTCATTGGTAAATATTATAGTGCACAATTTTTAACAATATTTTAAAGAAAGGAGCGTATTTCTTCATTTTCACTGTTTTTTACCGTTTTTAAGAGACCTAAAAAAGGAGAAGAATATCAGGACCTTAAGAGGAACTTACAACGAACTTAACTGATCCGTCTTAAGAGCTGCTGATATGACGCTTCACATTCTAACTTGCAGAGAATTTTTTGTTTTTTTCCTTTGATATTATCTTTACAAGGGGATATACCTGGGCTTCCAGGGTTATAGGATACAGATCAAAACCATTTATTCAATTAATAACTCTAACAGACTTTTTGAATTCCACAGATATTTTTTAGAACCTATATTAACAAAACCAAAAATCCTCACTCACGTGAATACATGTTGATATTTTTACAAGTATGTTAAAAAATATTTTTTATTTCTGCTATTTTGTGTTCTATAATTGCTGGATAATTCTTCTTCTTCTTCTTCTTTTTTATTTTTTCGTTGATGCTATTTAAAAAAACTCTAACCTTTTCCTTTAACATCAACAATTGAATTCTGCAATAATGATTATTTTTTTTTATTGTAAAAACTCTCTTATTATTTTAGTCGCCTTTTAAGTAAACCAAAGAGATTTAAATTCATATTATACATTTTACCAAAATTTACATCCAAATAACTGGACTGAATCCCCCCCCCCCCCCTAATGATGACAATAATTATCTTTCGCGTCGCTTCTAAATTTGGAATTTAAATGGATAACAGAAACCGCGATTGATTAACCCTTTCTTTAAGGGTAATTGTGTTTGGAAATGGAAACATTCTTATAAAGCATCATCTGGAACAAGGAGCGAGGTTGGGAAGAATGTTTCTATACTCCCCTATCCGTCACTAACAAGGAAGGTCTCCATACAGGCATACATCGAAAAATTTGAAAAAAATTACAGAATGTTCTTTTCGTGTGGATATATACGTTTACAAAAAAAAATTTCGGCGGAACCTCCCTTCAGTAACCGTAAAAAAATAATGAAAATTTCGTTATTTGGCGATTTATTGTCGGTTGGCGATGGAATATAATTTCAAAAAATATTTTATGTCAAATACACTTCAAGAAAAAAAAGTTTCATGTTCATTTTGTTTTGATAAATTTAATTTAAATAACTTTAGTTTTGTAAGTTTTAGTTTGTTATATCGATATTTATATGTAATTATATCCAAATTTAATCATTAAAATTTGAGATTTAAAACTAAATTCCTAATTTAAATTAATTAAATTTGTTTCCAGCTCAAAGTCCAATTGAAAACTGTCGATTAAATTTTGTTGCCATGGAAACAACTGGATTTATATTTGAATACGCTTAAATGTATGAAGATAATTTTTCTCAATGTGATTTTTTTTATCTATGAATTTTTTTTTCCAGTGATTAATTAAATAACTACTTCAACAAGTATATTTTTTTATATGTGAAATACAATATGTATATATATGAATATAATATATTAAAGTATCTCATTGTTTATGTTTAAATTTATTAAATACCATTTACACGCATTCTAAATATCCAATAGTTTTGAGTTGCATTATAGTCGTTTGCTTTTGGCAAGAAAAAAGGCTGCTCGCCAAATCGCGTGACTCTTTCGTCTTTTCATGCCAAATATTCGAAAATATTTTATTTTTTTGCATATTTTCTAATGTGATTCCGCCGCTAAATTTGACTGATCCTTTATTACATACATAAGTACTTTAATTAGTATTTTTTTCATAAAATTCTGAGTATGCCCAATATGGAGACCTTCCTTGTAAGATGGGTCCGGTGTTGATCGTTTCTGTAATTTGCTGGGGATTTTTCTTTTATCTCTGCATAAAGAATTTCATTCTAAATTTATAGCAAAGTAAGCAGGTCTCACAGCGTTACTAAAGCCTTCTCGCTTTGCTACCAGTATTTGAAATAGAAAAAAAAACTTCGTGGTAGATTTTTTTAACATCAACAATCGAATTCTACAATATAAATTATTGTTTTAAAATTGTAGCAAGAAAGTGTAAAAATTTTAGGAATGTTGCAAGCACTGTATAAGTAATATTCTCCATTTGTGTTTGAGACTATAAATGTGTTAGAAAAAGATAATAGAAGTAAATTATATTAATAGATGACAAAGGCATATAAAATTTTATCTTAAAATGTACTACTTATAAAATTACATAAAAAATTATTATATTATCATTAAAATAAAATTTTCATTCTAAAATTGATTAGAGAAATAACTTTAAAAAAATTAAAAACTTTTACTAAACAAACTACTGGTTTCGTATACATATAACAATTACTCCTTCAAGATATGTAATATTAAATGAACCGATTTCGCATAAAACTTGAAATAATATTTTAATTATCTATTTTTAATTTCCAATATGTTGTTTTAAATTTTATGCGAATTTATTTATAAATACAGTTTTTGAGAATATCACTATCATGTGTGTGGAAAACTTATCGGATCGTTTATCAAAAGATCTTTAAGCTTTTTTGCTTGCTGCAATCACATTTAGTATATACAGTGGACTCTCTCTATCTGAACACTCTCTAATCTGAACACCCCGGTATTATGAACACATTTCGATGGTCCCGGCGAAACTCCATAGACTTAACATAAGATAAACTCTCTGTATTCTGAACATCCTCTAATCTGAACACCCCGCTATTATGAACGCTACTTTCGATCCCCATTTTTACCTCACCTCTCTGTAAACTGAACATGTGTTTGGAATCAGAATTCAGGAAATTCTCGCATCATGGAAATGCAGCAAAACTTGTTTCAGAAGAATAAAATGGGTTAACGAACTCAAATAAGTATAGAATTTTGGAATAGAAAACGGGAACCAAGAATATAAACATTGATGTTCGGAAGATTTTTTGTCAAATGAGAACAAAGAAACATCCTGTAACTGGACTTCAAATTTTTTAGAAAAGCAGAAAATTGCAGAATTAAAGGCATAGGAAGGATTGATGACTCATTTCAAAATTTAACATAACATCGAATTCAAAATAATCAATGGTGAATTTGTAGATGTAAATATCAGCACTGTGGAAGAATAGAAAACAAAACTTCTGAACATAACGAAGAATTTCGATACAGCAAACATTTTCAATGCTGACGAAAGCGACCTGTTTTTCACAGCTTTTCCAAACAAAACTCAAGCAAAAAGAAGCAAAAATTGCATAGTTGGGAAAATGTCAAAAGAAAGATTTGCGATTATGCTCTGTACTAGTTTGATGGATGATAAGCTCAAATTTCTTGTGATCGGAAAACGTTTAAAAAAATTGTGAAGATCACATCATTGCCTATACACTGTAAACCAAATCGAAAAGTGTGGATGATATTCATAATTTTCTCATAGTACGAGAGAATTAACGAGATAATGAAGAGATAAAGGAAGATTTAAAAAAATTGTTGTTGTTGTTAATACCAAATCACTTACAAACATGCAGCTGGGCAACATAAACTTGAAGTTCCTGTTACCAAACTGTACTTCTATAATCTAACCACTGGATCAAAGAGTAATCAAGACCATTAAAACTTACTACCAAATCCATTTTCTGAAGAAATTGTCCCTGTTGATGGAGGCGGTAAATTCGGCAGAAGGTCAACGTCATGGATGCTGTCTACTGGATATCAACGGCATAAAATGAAACAACCCCCTACACCATCTAAAGATTCTTCTAAAAAGCTGGATTCCTATGTGAAAATGGGCAAACAAGAATAGAGGAATAAGAAGCGACAGCTGTGAGTGACTTGGGATCAATTCTTCAGAAGCTTCATACTGAAACAGAACTTGAAGCTTATCTCGAAAACGATGAAATCCTCATGGTTTGCTAGAACAACATTGTTGAAGAGGAAAGTGAAAGAGAAGCAGAACCAGAAGAGACTGATGAAATAAGACGAATGATGATTACATTCAAGCAATATGACTAAGAAACTCATTCAAGACCTGTTCAACTATGTGTCTGAACATCACCTCAAAGCTTTTCCACTTCTTAAACAGCCAGATAACATGTACATTGCATGAACACATACAATGCAAAAACAGACTAAAATTATTCATTTAAGTAATATACTGAGTATGTTTTCAAGAGGTGTATTGTAATGTAAATGTATATTTTGTAATGTAAATGTATGTTTTGTAAAAAATTTTTAATTAAAAAAATTAAATGGTACAGTACAAAACTGACTAAATTTAGTTTGACATTGCACAAAGTCACTACCCAGGACTACCCATGTTAAAAATTTTATAACGACTGTAAATTCAATACATAGTAGTAGTAGTAGCAATGCATTTCCGATTCTCCCTCTATTCTGAACATCCCCTTAATATGAACATTTTTGGTCGGTCCCATGAGTGTTCGGAATAGAGAGAGTCCACTGTATATTTTATTTTATAATACTTAAATGTTTATATATTAGCAAATAGGAAAGTGCTTAAGGTATCCTATGAGAAGATATTATTCTGCTTAAAAAAATGTCCACAATGTTTGAAAAAAAAAAAAAATACTATTATGTTACATAAATAACTTGCTGAATAGAAAATTCTGTTATATTATCGAGACATTGCTGCTGTAAATTGTTATTGAAGATCTTATCCTATACTTTTTGGTACGTTCGTAATTATGTAAATACGTAGCACTTATAGACGTCGTTTAGTCCGTCCGTCCATTTGCCCGCATAGAACAGAGCAAAAACTGCCCAACCGAATCGTTTGAAATTTAAAATATATAATTTTTGCATATTTTTATTGGTTCATTTCAAATTTAATAAAAATCGGATGAATAGTTCAATTACCGGGACAATCCAAATTATCCAGTCACATTACGCCCAAAGGGAAAAAATAGTTTTAAGTGCAATTTAAAGATTTTTCAGTCCTCAGGACATAATAAAATTGATATGCATCTACGAAATAGATATACTAAAATATACATTCTGCATAATCTGTGGTGCAAAGAATATCTGTTATTAATTTACAGAGCCACGCAAAAATATTCCATTACATAATGGTATAGTGGGAAACATTATTTGGAGCACGATTTAATTACATTAAACTGTTTCACATTTTATGAAATTGATGTACGCTGCTGAGGTTTATTACAACTTAATTCTTGTATAACAGAAAGCAGATAGCATTTACAGGGACACACAAACGATTTCGGATACTATACAGCATAATATTGCACGAGATATGAAAAAATTTAAAATTTCGTTATAATCCCTCATTTGATTTATTTGACTTGCAATTTACGACTTGTTCTTAAATATGTTAATCATTTAAAAAGTGGGTGATAAAGATGGTTGGTTAAGAGATGAAGCATCTTTTCATATGTTATAGGATATTACTAAAGAAAATCATATTAGCAGATTGAAAAGCATTTAAAACGTTACATTACTTCATATTAATAGAAACTTATTAAAGATACTTTGCTATTATCGTTAAACTTCTTTTTACTGTAAAATTTTGTGAATTTTCCGCTTCAATTTAATAGAAACTTGCGTAAAACTTACGCACAACTATCTAATTCTGTTTATCATTTTAAAAATAATCAGAATCGATTTCATGAATAGAACTTTGTCATTTCGTTTAAATAATCGAAATTGAAGTAAAACACCGCTTATTTCGGAGGGAAGATAACAATTATCGAATTTTCTTTTTAAGTAGCTTTTAGATTCGGAATTTAAATGGATCCAAGAAATATTCCGCAATTGATTAACTCTTTCTTTTCATTGAAACTCTTGTTAGGAATCTTCTTTATGAAGCATCAGCTGGAACAAGCAGCGGGGTTCAGCAGTTACAGGCCCTTGTTCTTTTACTATATGCTACTCATCGTCAGGGTGACTGCGTTCATGAAAGTTTCTGTAATTTGTGGGGGAATTTCTGTATCCTAATGCTTGGGATTTCATTCTATATTTGAAATGAAGATAGGCAAACGTCTTCTCTTTGTTATCAGTTCTTAAACAAAGCATTGAAAATCTTATGGTGTAATGCATTATTCTTTTCAAAAATTTACGTATTAGGAAATAAGTTTTGTCGGTACTTCTAGGTTATCCCGTCGACCAAAAAATTATCGCCAAACTATAAGATTAAATGCCAATAATGGATGATCGTGAATGTCACATTCAATGACATTAAATAAGATTCACGTGTTTAAAATGTCATTAAGTGATTTTTATTTCGTTTTTTTTAATTAGAATTGTTATTAATATTCCACTAATTATTTGATTTTTCGTTATTTAAAATAAAAATTATGTCAATATGTATAATTTGGCTATTAGCAGTGGCGGATCCAAGGGGGGGGTCATGGGGGTCATGACCCCCCCCCCCCCCCCCATGGAGCTCTTCAAAGAGGGGTGTACAGTGTAAGTAAAAAGTGCTAAAACAGGAACGCAAAATTTTTTGGGTGTGATCGACGAAATTTGAAAATTTTCCACGAATGGTCTGCGAAATTTGCGATTTTTCTTCACTTGATTAGCAAAATTCACGATTTTTTCGCCCTCGATCGGTGAAATTCACGATTTTTGCGAAGCCGATCCACGAAATTCACAATTTTTCCATGCCTAAACGACGAAATTCACGATTTTTTGGGTGTGATAGACAAAATTTGAAATTTTTCCACGAATGGTCTGCGAAATTTGCAATTTTTCTTCACTTGATTGACAAAATTCACAATTTTTCTGTGCCCAATCCACGAAACTAGCACATTTTCCCGTTCTTGTTCGATGAAATTTCTTCAACCGCTCAAAGATTTTTTTAATTTTTCCGCGCATCATCGACAAAATTAGCGATTTTTTCGTCCCGAATCGACAAAGTTCGCGAGTTTTTTGTACTCGATCGCCCGAATCCGTGCTTTTTACGAAGCCGATCGACCATATTCGCGATAATTTCTTTCCCGATCGATGGAATTGTCAATTTTTGTTCGCCATATCAATGTAATTCTCGATTTTTTTCATTCTCGATCGACTATATTTGCGCTTTTTACGAAACTGATCGACTATATTTGCGACTTTTTCGTTCCCGATCGACAAAATTCGCAATTTTTCCGTGCCCTACCAAAAGCGATTTTGTTGTTCCTGATCGAATAAATTCAGGCTTTTTACGAAAGCCATCGACCATATTCGAGATTTTTCCGTGCCCAGTCGACGAGATTCGCGCCTTTATCCGTTCTTGGTCCCTGAAATACCGCACCGAACAATAAAATTCGCGATACTTAACTGACTGATGAAATCTGCATTTTTCCCCCGCCATAAATTGATGAAATCTGTAATTTTTTTTCTTGCGATAAACTGATTAAACTCGTTATTGTTCTGCAGCCGCTCAAAAAAATTTTCGATTTTCCCGCCCATCATCGACAAAATCTTCGATTTTTCCTTGCCATATCAACGAAATTAGCGATTTTTTTGTACCGATTCGACAAAATTCGCGAGTTTTTCGTACCCAATCACCCGTATCGCTCTTTTTACGAAAACAATCGACTACATTCGCGATAATTTCTTTCCCGATTCACGAAATCGGCAACTTTTGCGTTCCATATCAACTCGAAATTCGCGATTTTTTATTCCCAATCAACAAAATTTGCTATTTATCCGTTCCCGATCGAATAAATTCGCGCTTTTAGGAAGCCGATCGACAAAATTGGGATTTTTTCATGCCTTATTAAAGAAATTTGCGATTTTTTCGTTCCAGATCGACAAAATTCGCGATTTTTCTGAGACATACAGACAAAATTAGAGATTTTTCGAAGGCCGATAGACAAAACTCGCGATTTTCCAATGTACAATTGACGGTATTCGATTTTTTCGCGCTCGGTCAACGAAATTCGCGTTTTTTTCGCGCGGTAAACAGACAAAACAGGCGATTTTTCTGCAACATATGAACAAAATTTGCAATTTTTTCAAGTATAAAAAGATTTTGACTTTTTTTCTTTGCCCGATAAACGAAATCTGAGATTTTTTGCGTCCGATCGACAAAATTCGTGATTTTTCCGTGCATAATCGACAGAATTCGCTATTTTTTCATGCCCGATCGGCGAAATTCGCTATTTTTTATCGTAATTCCGTTTTTACAAGATTTACTCTATTTTAAAATTGCTTCATTAAATCATCTGTCAAAATTTGTGACCCCCCCCTGGAGTTTGGGCTGGATCCGCCCATGGCTATTAGTTTGGCGATTTGTATAATTTGGCGAAATTGATCGACGGGATAACAGAGAAGTACCGTTTTCTCATATTAACCCCCTTCGCGACGGAGTTTTTACGAAATTTTTAATGATTTGCCAACGGTTTTTAAAAACAGAAATTTTAGTCTTTTAGACCAAGGAAATTCCCCGATTAAACAAGACAAATTGTACCGTAAAATTTTACTGTTGGGGATAAACAAGGATTTTTAAACCTTTTTTTTGCGACACATATACATGTCGATCGTCTCCAAGGGGCTCAGAAATATTGCATGAAAACATCATATTATAGATAAAAATCGTATTTATATTACGCATAGAATTACATAATAAAATTCAGTTACTATCATTAAAACAAAATACATATGCTAAAAGTGATTAGAGAGAGTAAAATTAAAGCCTTTGAAGACTTTTTAATAAACAAATTGACCAGTTTTGTACTCAAAACGGTGATATTCTCAAGATCTGCAATTATAAATAAACTCAACTTCGCACAAAATTTCAACTAATCTGTTAATTATTTATTTGTTTGTTAATTTTCTATCTGTTGTTTTAAATGATATGCAAAATTATTTATAATTGAGGATCTTGCAAATTTTATGTTAGTACAAACTCGACTTGATATTAAAAGGTTTTTAAGCCATGTTTACTGTAATTGCTTTTAGCATGTGTATTTTATTTTAAATTACTTATTGAAAAAAATCCCAAATTAGTAAATAGGAAAGCATTTAAATTGACTCAGTAGAAAACATTATTTTCTTGAAAAAAAAAACATACATATTTTTCGATAAAAAAAATGGTGTTATTATATTAAGGAAATATTGTTGTAGTACATCGTATTATGAAGACATAAGAAAACATAAATCTTATACTAAATCCGACATCTGTTTAACCATTTTAGTATATATCAAAGTGTTAGTCACTTAAAAAGATGACATGTTAGGAGATGAAACATTTTGTCATATAAACATAAAATGATATGTTATTGAAAAAAATTAATTAGCGGATAGGTAAGCATTTAAAGCATCTCATTAATAGACATTATTCTTAGTTTATTGAACATAATTTGATAATTTTTTACATTCATTTTACTGTAAAATTTCGTGAATTTCAAGAATTTCCCACTTTAATTTAGCATAAACTTAGTTAAAATGTACAAATCTCTATTTCTACTTATCATTTTTAGAACAATTCAAATCGATTTCCTGAATACAGATTTATCGTTTGGTTTTGAACTTGAAGTAAAACATAGCGTACCTCTGATGAAAGATAACCATTATCGAATTTTTTTTTCGAATCGTTTTCAGGTTTGGAATTTAAACGGATCTCAGAAACAATCCACAATTGATTAACGCTTTATTTTATCTGAAGCTGCTGTTAGAAACTTTCTTTATAAAGCATCAGCTGCAACAAGGAGTGATGTTGAGCCGTTACAACCACTTGTTCTTTCTGTGTTGTTCATCGTTAGGGGGACTGCGGTGAAGATAGTTTCTGTAATTTGAGGGAAAATTTCTCTATCTTTAAGCGGAAGATTTCCATTCTATATTTGAAACGAAGCTAGGCAAACGTCTTCTTCTTTTTATCACTTTTTTTAAAAAAACATTGAAAATCTTATGGAGTAATGCATTATTCTTTTAAAAAATATTAGAAAATAATTTTTGTCATATTAAGGAATATTGTAACAATTAAATTGTTATTGGAATATTGTAAGGAATATTGTATCTACACCATATTAGTAGATAATAAAGTTATATTACTCATAGAATTACATAAGGAAATACACTCATTATTATTAAAATAAAATACCTATGCTAAAACTGGTTAGAGGAAACCTAAAGTTTTTAAAGACCCTTTAATAAACAAACCGACTTGTTTTGTACACATATTGGTCATATTCTCAAGATCTGTAATTATAAATAAACTCAATTTCGCATAAAATTTGAACTAATATTTAATTATTTATTTGTCTGTTAATTTTCTGTATGTTATTTTAAATGCTGTGCAAAATTATTTATAATTGGGGATCTTGAGAATTTTAGAATTATGAAAGTACAAAACTAATCGACTTGATATTAAAAACCTTTATGTTTACTGTAAATACTTTTAGCATGTGTATTTTATTTTATATTACTTATTTGAAAATATCACAATTTAGAAAATAGGAAAGTATTTAAAGTGTCTCAGTAGAAAATATTATTTGCTTGAGAAAAATATAAACATTTTTCGATAAAAAGTCATGTTATTATACTATGGAAGTATTGTTCTGGTATATCGTATTATGAAAACATAGAAAAACATTAAAAATTTTATACTAATTCGAAATCTGTTTATCGGTTTTCGTATATTTAAAGTGTTAGTCATTTAAAAAAGTGACTTGTTAGGAGATGAGACATCTTGTCATATCATGGGATATTATTGAAGAAAATCTAATTAGCAGATTGAAAAGTTGAAAACATTTAAAATATCTCATTAATAGATATCATTCGTAACATAATTTGCAAACATTTTTACATTTATTTTACTGTAAAAATTCATGAATTTACCACTTTATTTTAACAGAAACCTACTTAAAATGCACAACTATCTACTTCTATTTATAATTCTTAAAACAATTAGAATCGATTTAATGAATACAACATAATCATTTCGTTTAGTTCATTGAACTTGAAGTAAAACAGCGTGTACTCCTAAAGAAAGATAACAATTATCGAATTTTCTTTTCGAATCGCTTTTAGATTTGAAATTTAAATGGATTCCAGAAACAATCCGCAATTGATTAACCCTTTCTTTTCTCTGAAATCGTTGTTAGAAACCTTCTTTATGATGCACCAGCTGGAATAAGGAGCGGGGTTGAGCCGTTACAGCCACTTGTTCTTTTAGTTTGTTGTTCGTCGTTAGGGGGACTGCGGTGAAGAAAGTTTCTGTAATTTGTGGGGGAATTTCTCTATCTTTATGTCGGGGATTTCACTCTAGATTTACAGTGAAGATAGGGAAACGTCTTCATTTTGGTACCAGTTTGTAAATAAAGAGTTGAAAATATTATGTCGTAATGCATTATTCTTTTGAAAAAATTACATATTAGGAAATAAGTTTTGTCATATTTAAAAATATTGAAAAAAAAAAAGAAAAAGAAAAAGAAAGAAAAATATGTTAAGAGAAAACATATGATTCAAAATCTGCTGAGGGAAAAAAAATCAATGTCTGTTCGTGAATCCGTTGTGTTTATCTATTATTCACAATTATATGAAAGCATTTTTTACATTTAATTAGTAATTACCGTATCTTCGGGAGTATAGTCCGCGGCTTATACAAGAAAAAACCTTCCAAAAAGCCGCTGCGGCTTATACACGGTGCGGGTTATACAAAGATTTAAAAAAATGGAAATGTGATATTTTTCTACAACATTTAAACCTCAAAAAATTTTTAAAAACATCAAAATTTGTAATTTTTTTTTCGCTATGCCGCGAAATTTAGACAGTTCTCCTATGTTTGTAAAGGCTTTTCTTTACTGCTTAAATACAGTAATTTTTGGGTTTGGAAGAGCTGTCGAAACTATCGCCAAGTATTGCACTGATAGATCTATAATAGCTACCGTATATACTCGCGTATAGGTTGCGAATTTTGAGCCAAAAGAAGAACTTCGAAGTGGGAGGGTCGACTTATACGCAAGCCATAAAAAAAATCTATATATAAAATATCAGAAAATAATTTGCTAGCGAATCGGTGCTGCAGCACCCCATTGTGTTTGTAGAGTAGAAAATCCAAAATCCGGAATCCTTTGAACCTCCACGATTCTGAATTTAACATCATTTAAGATTTAGTTTATTTTTTAAAAAAATAATCTACCCTACCCTGTTGCAGAGAACAAAAAAAAAGTGCGTGATTTATGTCGTTTCGGAACGATTCAGAGCAGTCGATCTTTTCCGAAACGATTCCAAGGAATCGTTCCTTTACAGAGTCGTTTCATTTCGGAATGAGTTCGCGCAATTCGAAATTTTCCAGTCTTTTCATTTCAGATAGAGTTCGAGGAATCGTTCCTTTTCGGAGTTGGTACACTACCCTGTTGCAAAGAACAAAAAAAAGTGCGTGATTTGTGTCATTTCGGAACGATTCAAAGCAGTCCATCTTTTTCGAAACGATTCCAAAGAATCATTCCTTCACAGAGCCGTTTCATTTCTGAACAAGTTCAAGGAATCGAACTTTTCCGGAGTCGTGTCATTAGAGTCCGAGGAATCTTTCCTTTTCGGAGTTGGCGCATTTCGGACTAATTCTGAGGATTCGATCCTTTTGGGAACCAATGACCTAAGATACGTATACATTTTATGTCCGAAATTATGAATTTATCACCGATTTTTTTTTTAACTTTTCGGAAAAATTCAGAAAAAATATCACGCTTGTTTGAAAAAAAAATGCGCGTAAACGCCGCATCGCTTGAAATTTTATCTTAAAACACATAAACGCGGCGTTTCTTTCGAAAATTACGGTACTGATAATCTTAATTTTTTAGCCGAATTACTGTAGGTATTATGCATCACGAAAAAATTTGGTAAATTTGTGTTAAAAATTATGACTAATGGCTTCTGATTTTGAATCCTGATCGAAACATACGTTCGTAAATGGTGTATAGCCCGCGGACTATACACCGATGCATCTCCGCGGCTTATACACGAACTTTTTTACTGCACTGCTCGATATAGGGGTGCGGGCTATACACTGGGTGCGGACTATACACCCGAAAATACGGTAATACAGGTTTGAGGTTTGCAGATAAAGGACGCTTTTTGAAATTGTGAGTGTTTCCACTTAGAGCTATTTTCTATTTAATTTTACTTAATTATTTTATCTTTTCCTTGATTTTTAATTACAGATTTTCAATATGTGCAATAGTTCCAATCAGAAATCAATACTGAAAATGTGTGTACACATTAATTTAACAGTTTAATAATAAAATTGGTTAGTCACACTGTTTTTATGAGTTAAACAAAAAGGAGGTTCTATATACGAAAATATCTCATTTATGAATGAAAATTATGAGAGACTCGATAATTTATTCTAGTTTTAGTCATTTCAATGATATAACTGTGATATCTTGTGCAAATAGACTACACAGTCTGTGACATCAAATATTGAACTTTTATGTAATTATTTAAAATAAAATACAGTAAATTTGTGTTCCTCTTATTAGTTTTATTTCTTCTCTCAACAAAGAACATACTTAATTTTCGTAGCAAGCTGATCATGTCTTGTGGAAAATATAGATTATTTCATTTTTATGAATCTTTATAAAATATATATATAATATAAATATGCAAAAAGATAGCATTAAAAGAAAACTACTATTTATTTTAACATTTTTTTTTTAATATTTCGCAACGATAGGGCTTTTGTTACGAATATTAGACAGAGAGAATAGTCAGGTGGACAAACACTCTATTTTTAGAAATAAATAAAAAAATACATGGATTTGGAAATATAAAAGAAATTTAATCTGACATACAAAGAATTTTATAAATTGAAATATTCATTCTGAAATTGCATCATAAACATGCAAAAAATATAAATTATATTAAACTGATAAATCCTTTTTTTTTCATAGTCGTTCAGAAATAATCGTGCGTTATGATTAAGAAATTCAACATAATAGTTACAAATCGTCTAACTTTAAAAACTATATATTGTTGGATATCAATAAAAAATTACACGGATTTATCTAGAAACATAAAATATATTTTAACAAGACAATCAAAAAAGAATTATAAAAATTGGAAAATTTATTCTAGAATTGTATCATAAACATACGTAAAATAGAATATAAATAATACTGAACTGATAAATCTCTATTTTTTTTTTCATAAGCGCCAAAAAAATCTCACGCGGATTAAGAAACCGAAAATAATTAATTAGTAATATTCTAGCTAGACATGCACACTAGTTTAGGAAACAAATAAAAAACAAAGCGATTTATAAATATAAAAGATTTTAACCCGACAAACAAAACAGAATAACCGAAACAGGAACATTCATTCTAAAATTGTGTCTTAAACATGCATAAAAAAGAATATAAAAAATATTGAACTGATAAATCTCTTTTTTTCCTAGTCGTTCAAAAATAGTCTTCCGTGTTATGATTAAGAAATCCAACATAACAATTACAAATCGTCTTGCTATGGAGAATTTTAACTAGGCAAGAAATAATTAAAAACGTTTGAACAATCATTCTAGACTTATATTCTAAATACGCATAAAAATAATATAAATAATTTTGAACTCATAAATCTCTTTTTGTTTTCTTAGTCGCTTAAAATAATCTCACAGGATTTAGGAAATCCAAAGTAATAATTACAAAAATCGTCTAACTAGACATGCACTTTATTTTTGGATATTAATAAAAAACTACACGGATCTAGAAATATAAACGACATTTTAATCTAACAAACAAAAAAAGAATTACCGAGATTGTAACATTCATCTTAAAATTGTGTCGTAAACATGCATGAAAAAAAATTTATAAATAATAATGAACTGATAAATATCTTTTTGTTTGAGTCGTTTAAAAATAGTCACACGCGATATGATTAAGGAACCCAAAATAATAATTATAAGACTTTTCTTTTTCTAGTGTCTTTGGGAAATCTCTGATATTCCTTAGGGAATACTTGTTGCCACAACAAGGATGCAAATATTTGGTATTTCCGGATGAGAGCCTACAGTGAGCCAATCGATTCATGGGGGGAGCCTTCCATGTCTGTAGCCACTTGAATGTTTTCCTGTGAGGCTATTGTATCTCCACATCAATCGATTTGGTTTGCACTGTGGTTTAACGACCCTTTCCCGGGGCTCTTGATACATGAGAATTTCGAGGATTAGAATCAGCCTCCCTTCATCGAGATTCCTATAATCTCGCTTACCCCAGTGAGGGAAAACCGAATTCTGTTCCATTTTCACTTGAGAAGTTGGTTAGCTGTGTTAATTAGGGCGTAATTAAAAATCTATTTTATATATCAATGTGCTAAATGCATTTAAGAAACTAATACTGAACACATTTAACTATGTTATACATGTCGACTTTTGCATATATTAGACTTTTTTATGGATGTTTCTAATTATGGAAAATTCGAGATGTAATGAATAGTTAAAATATTTTTTTATTATTATTGTTGCAGTAAAAATTAATTTATTTTGAATTACAAAAAATTTCAATTTTAGTCGTTCGGCTTATAGAAATTTAATTTAGTTTAAGAATTAGGAAAATGCTATGACCTCCTTTAAAAACAATTTTTTAAAAGTAATTCATGATTAAATAGAGACCTCATTAGTGAATAACTTTTGCCATTTTGTGTAGTTTTGGGTGAATAACACGCAATAAAAAATTCCAGAGTTAAGGTAATTTATGAAACAACGTAATCGGGAATGCAGAATAGAAATAACTTTATTCTTTGGGGTTTTGTTTGAATAATATTTGGTGAGGAAGGACTGCTTCCGCAACCAAGATTACATTATTTGACATTTGCTATTAATAAACCTCAGCGATTAAAAACGATTATTTAAAAGTAATTCATGATTAAATATGAGGCCTCATTAGTGAGACATTGCAATTGTCATTGCCATTTAGTGTAATTTTGGATGAAAAATACGCAATAAAAAATTCCAGAGTTAAGGTAATTTATGAAACAACGTAGCCGGGAATGCAGAATAGAAATAATTCCATTTTTTGAGGTTTTGTTTGAAAAATATTTGGCGAAGAAGGACTGTTTCCGCAACCAAGATCACATTATTTGACATTATTAATAAACTTCAGCTACCTTCATTCTAGGTACTTTTATTTGAAAAATGTACATAAGTATGCTTTTTCCAGTATATTTTAAAGCTATATTTTGTTATTCATATTCGCATTTAGCATTTTTATGATTCAATATCTGTAACAAATTACATGATTTCCTCTGAGGCTATTGTATCTCCACATCAATCGATTTGGTTTGCATTGTGGTTTAATGACCCTTTCTCTGGGCTCTTGATACATGAGAATTTCAAAGATTAGAATCAGCCTCTTTTCAATGAGATTCCTATAGTCTTTGTTGCCGAATACAATTCCATTTTCACTTGAGTAGTTAGTTGGCTTTGTTAATTATGGTGTATTTGATATTTTAAAATGATAAATATATTTAGGAGACAATACTAAACACATTTAACTGTTTTCTGCAACTCGACTTTTGCATACCTTAGAAAATTTTTCATGGGTATTCCAAGTTCTGAAAAATTCGATGTGTAATAAATAGTTGAAATATTTATATTATTATTATTATTGCAATAAATATAAAGTTATTTAGAATTGCAGAAATTTTGTGTACCAATCATTCGGTTTATAGAAGTGCAATTTTAGTGTTTCAGAATTTGAAAAATGCTATGGCATCTGTTAAAAATGATAGTTTCTAGGCAATTCAAGCTTAAAATAACTCCTCTTAACTCAATAAACTTTGTTATTTAATGTAATTTTGGATGATTAATGCATAATAATAATAAAAAAAATACAAAGGTAATATGATTTATGTAACAACATAAAGGTCGAAACAGAATAGAAATAGTCCCATTTTATGTTCGAAGTGTAAAAAATATTTAAAATAAAATTTATATATATATTGTTTTGGTTTGCACAACGGTGTAAGAGACTACTTCACTTACGCGAAAACACCTACATGATATAATTAATCCTATAAAAAAAAAATGCTCTAGTATTAACAACAATTAAAGGGTCATTTTGCGCCAATGAAGCAACCCCTTTAAAGACCTTTCCTGGGACTCTAGATACACAAAAATTTCTAGAATTAGAGTTAATATCCCATCGTTAAGATTTACATAATCTCAATTGCTCCAATGAATGCATCCAAATTCAGCTCATTTTTCATTTGTGTTCTTAGATATGTCAATTCTTGTACAGTTAACTGTTTCAAAATACTAATATTCATTAAAAAGTTTACAATTTATGGGAAACACCAAATTTAGAAAACAGTTAATGTAGTGTTCTTTCTTTTTAACACTTTCCGATAAACTGAAGAAATTCAAATATAATATACGTTTTTAAATTTAAATAATGTTTAGTTTCTTCTGTCGTCACAAGAAGAAAGTATTAAATTCGCGAATATTTTTGAATTTCGGTTTTTGACGTTTTAGAAGTCAGAGATTCCAAAAAATATGTTTTTACGAAATATTTATCTTTCTGTATTTGACATATATTTTATGAGCGTTCTGTCTCAAGAACTAAAATATGGAATTAAAAAATATGTATTCAAATAGTCCCTGTTATAAATTGATTCCGATTAATTTTTGGTGTAAATCGCTCAACAGGTGGAATTTCTAGACTGCATTTTTTACGATTTCCGCATAAGCTTCTAGAATCCTCACGAATGGGCATAGATTGTCACTTAATTTTTGCATTATAATAGCAAATTTTAAAACATTAACGTGCATCAGATTGGTCCATCCGATTAGTTTACGTTTTACTTGATGTGTATAATATCTATGGATCATATACCACTTCTTGTTTGAAATTTCTGAATGGGAATTTCTAATTCTGTTATACGTTTCTTAACTGAATGATTTTCTTTTTTCACATTTTGTAGTACATCAACAAAACAATAGATTATATACACAGATCAACACAGAAGAATTTGGATATTTTTTTCGGCTATAGATAGTAATTGAAATTGTTTTTCAAATGCATTTTGTATTTTTCACATAGGAAACTCATTTCATTCTGTCATAAACTGTATCTAACCTCACACTTTCACTTTAAAAGGCACAATCAGTATAGTAATCATTATGGTTCTCCTTAATCTTGAAGAAGCCAAACCTATTCCAGAAGATAGTATTAAACTAATTGAGCATAATCAATATATATATGGAAATGTCTAGCTGCCAATTGACTAAAAGTTCCGTTATTTTCATTAATATGTAAATTTTTCATTACAACTTCCACAGACTATAAACTCATATCTTCATATGAAAATAAAATAACTGTAAATAAACAGTGCAATAAATATTACGAAACCTTGCCTGTTTGTAAGTAAGAGATGTCTAATGTGCGTTGATGGGTGGGGCTAGTAAAGCTTCAACAATAGGTATGCGTCCTTACCTAGTTGGACCTTGAGAACTTAGATGTCACCTATCACCTTATCAAACTTTGAAAAAAGAAATAGTTTTAGTATTAAATTGGAAAGTATTTCATAATCTATGCTTGACGCATAATTTTACTTTCTTATCTTTTCCCTCCCACAGTTTGTATAAAGTTATCTTGAATCGATGATTTATAGAAATTTACTTGTAGTTGTTCCAAAATGAGAAAAATGATATGCTCGCTATTTGAGAAAGTTAAAAATAATTATTTCGAAATATTTCAACCTGAAACATCTATTTTGTTACTGAATAACTTTTCTCATTCAATATCATTTGAAAAGATATGTATTCAAAATTAATACGCAAGGAAAAATTCAAAAGGTAATATCATTTATGGAACAACGTAATCAGGGTTACATAATAGTAATATCTCCATACATTCTGTATTTCCTTTAAAATGCAATCTGTGATATTCGTTCAGGAATACCTGCGGCCACAACCAAGATGAAATTATTTGACATTCGTTATTAATAATACTCAACGAGCTTCATTTTAGGTGCTTTTATTTGAAAAATAAGAATAAATACGCTTTTGAGAATTCAATATTTATCCATCTATGCCTAGCGTCCCATTTTTGAGACGCTTCAAACATTAATAAATTTGTGTAATTTTCTTCTTCTTCATAATATGAGAATTGTATGAAATAATTAACTATAAATGACTTTATCTGTTATCGAAAGATGACAGTATAAGATATATTTTTTTGCTGAGATGGAGGCTTTTTTCGGTGTTTATAGATATTTCATTTTTCAAGATACGAAATGTAAAAAAAATAGTTTTATTTGTATTATTTATATCAAAGATCCGAATGAACAAGTCACAATTTCTGCTTTTAGAGTTCTTTGAAATACGTTTTTTTTTAATTATTGTAAAATTATATTTTCAAGCCTTTTTTTATCCATTTTAAAATGTAAAAAATATAGCTCACTAGGTTCGAATGGGTACATATTTGTAGCAGCCATTTAGGGAACAGTAATTTTCAAGATTATTATGAAATAAAATGTTTTTTAAGCTTCAAATTCAATTATTCTTAGTTTATTATTACAATATTTATAATATTGTTAGTTTCCGTAATGAAATATTTTTTAATAGTTCATAAAAGTACCAATTATAGTATATAATACACAATTTAAAAGCTTATTTTATATAAATTTAGACAAAACAAATAATTACGCATATTATAATATTATAAATACTATGAATATTCCCATACATTTACATTTTATCGAATAAACAACAACAAAAAATGAGGTAGTTTTTTAATTTGTTTTCACTTAATTTTTCAACACGTACAATAAGTAAATAAATAAATAAATAAATAAAAATAAATAAATAACAACAAATTTCAGGTAACAAAAATTTAGGCATAAAAAGATGGAGTATATATTTCTGGAGTCACTTTCGTCATTGTTTTTAGGATTCAATGTTTGTAGTCATGTGAATGTTTTCCTGTGAAATTATTATCTCTCCACAATAATCGATTTGATTTGCATTATGGTTTAACGACCTTTCCCGGTCTTCGATATATGGGAATTTCAAAGATTAGAATCAGCCTCCCTTCATCGGAATTTATATAATCTCGCTTGCCCCAAAGAATGAAACCGAATTATATTCCATTTGCATTTGCTTGGTTGTTTAGATTTGTCAGTTCTTGTTTGGCAAACAGCCTATTTCATGCCTTAAAGTATTAATATCCATCAAACATTTTCATGTTATGAAAATTCGAGACATAGAAAATAGTTAAAAAATTGTTTTTAACACTTTACAACATAGATAAAAAGAGTTTATGAATTAATCCTAATATTTCCTTTTTTTAAGCTGTTTCAGAAAACATTTTAGAAAATGCTGTAAAGTTGTTGCTTTGAACTGAAATTCTGGATGTAACTGGACTCTGGTAAGAAAAAAACTCCCGTTCTATGACAATAATTGCTTATAAATGCAGATACAGTCCACTCATCGAAAAATGAGAAGAAAATTCAATTAACCCTTTGCACTCGAGAGGCGACTGGGATTCACCACTAGTGTTGTGAGGTGTCACTCGTAAATCAGGATGCCAAATGCTTTGGACACCACTAATATCTTACAGTTTATTTCGCCATCTTTTATTACAGATTATTTAGCTATTAGATAAGGCGAAGAAAATTAATTTAAAATAATGGTGTCCAGAGCATTTGGAGCACCAGTAACTCGGAAGACTAGTGGTTAGTGAGAATCACCTTTAGAGTGCAAAGGGTTAAGTTTGTCATTCCGTCATTCATTGTACCTCTACTTTTCATCTATGCTCTAACTCTTGTAAATATGCTTGAATTGGCATATAACTTTGATTTATTAATGATTTGAACAGTAGAATGTTTGGGGAAATGTAAAGGAAAAGAGTATTGTTTATAGGTTTGTTACAGGATCGCGTATAAGAATTTCGTTCCGTTGGAGTCTATTGGGAAAAATCGCTTGAGGGTATTTTATTAAATGGGTTTATTTAGATATATCATTTCATTTTATGAAAAAACGAAATTGCTTGAAAAATTTTGTCAATCTTGAGATTTGTTTTATAATCTACGCAAACTGCATGATTTTTCGTTTTGTTTCTATATCAAATATAAATTTTTTCTTAACTATCAAAATTTTGAATATTTTTGTTCGTAAGATAGTCGTAAATAATGATTATTGATGCAATTCAAGTTTTAAAAACTCATCTCGTTACTCAATAACCTTTGTCGTTTAGTAAAATTCTGTAAGATACACATTAAAAATCAATATACAATGCACTAAGTGGATATGCAAATCACAAAACTTTCTTCCGTCTTATATATGTTAATTCTTCAAAATTCGCTAGCACAGTGTCAAAATTAAATGACAATCTATGCACATCATGGGGATTCTAAGTATTTTTAATTCTGTGCTATAGATCTTGAGACATAGCTGTAACTAAAATCGTGTAAATCTTAAAAAATGCAGGATAGCAGTGTTGCCTGTTGAGTGATTTACACTAAAAACGTAATCAGCATTAATCCATATCAAGGATAATAGAATCTGAAGTTTGATAAAAATATCCATGCACAGTTCTTTGGCTATGAGTTTGGCAATTTGTATAATTTGGCGAAATGGGTCGACGGGATAACCAAGTAGTACCGTTATATTTTAATAATCCATGGATTGATAAAATACCGTTATATTTTATTAATCCATGGGCTGTAAAAAATGAAATACCATATGTGGCGCCATACGGGTATATAATGGCACTACAGAATATAATAAATATGGTGCCATAGAATATAATAAATTATGGCGCCATAGAATATAATAAATAATATGTATACATTAATGCCGCTAGTCACTCATTTTTCGAATTCCGCTCTGTAATGTTAAATATATGGACATTTGATGAATTTTTAGCTCACAGGCTATCATAGCCTGAGAGCTTATGTGCCCGTCCGTTCTGTATGTACGTTCGTGCGTTCGTTCGTGCGTAACGCGATAACTCATGATAAAAATATCGGATCCACTTGAAATTTTGTATGTAGGTATATCCTGACAAGGCGCTTCCCTGATTAACGCGAATTAACAGTTTTCGTTCAAAATTTAGATATAGGATCATTCTGATGAGGCGATTCCGTGACTGTTATTAGGTGGTCAATGAATAAGTATAAACAGGGGGAACGGGGGGGGGCTCATGCCCCTCCCGTTAATTGATATAAACGGGATTTTCATGCAGAATTAACAGTTTTCGTTCAAAATTTAGATATAGGATCATTCTGATGAGGCGATTCCATGACTGTTATTAGGTGTTCATTAAATAAGTATAAACAGGGGGAACGGGGGTTCTAATGCCAGTCCCCTTAACTTGTATAAATGGATTTTTCAAGCAGAATTGTCAGATTTCGTTCAAATCTCTGAATAGTTTTTGAAGTTCAATGGTTAAGTATAAAAGAGGGGAATAACTCCTCTTAAATTATATAAATGCTAAATGGGTTTTTATTAAGAATTATCCGATTTGCTCTGAATTTTGGATATAGAATTTTTTTTTTTGTTAAAGCTTGTCCTTGATAGTTTAGGAGGATCAATGATTAGGTATAAAAAAGGGAGAAAGGGGAGAGCTGTTTCCCCTACTTAATTTGTTTTTCGAACGGAATTAACCCTTGAAAATATAATGCTGTAATGTACAATTAGTATGCGTAGCCTGTGAGCTCAATGCCATCAGTTTAACTGGGCAATATTCTTTTTATTATATTCAAAATATCTCCGCCGGAAATTAATATTATTAACTTCTTTTTTCAGTGTTCTCTTCTTTAAGCATGTCTATTTTTTCTTAGTTTTCAAAATATGTCTAAAAACTATGCTTAATTTTATATGACGTGTTAAAATTTTATTCGTACACTGTCAGTTTTTAAAACATGAAATATTAAATTAAGTAAAGCTTTCAGAAATATTTTGAGAACTAAGAAAAGAAGGACATTTTTTAAGAAGAGAACGCTGAAAAAAGTAATTAAAAATATTAATTTTCTGAGGAGAAATTTTGAATATAAACATGTATCAAACTTCTATAGACTTAACATTACGTGGGGGAATTAGAAAAATAAGCGACCAGCAGCTTTAAAAAAAGGTAAAACAGGGTGCAATTCTATGGGAAATATGCGAGCTTTAAGACTCGTTTTCTCGTAAACTGCTCGACCAATTTTGATGAAATTTGGAACCGAAACTCATTGAATTATGTCCAACACTTATGTTAGACAATATTTCTCTGAAATTAAACTTTTTTATTTTAGAATAATGGCAATTCTTTAAAAATTTTGCATTTTCCAGAAAAAAGAAATTTATGAAACTAAATATTTTCTTATAAACTTTCTGTCACATAGGATGTTATATTTACACTCTACCACCAAAATATTTCATATCGAAATTGCTCGAGTTCTTTAGGAGTTAATAGGGTTTTTAGCTGAATAGCACAATTTTTAGGAGATCGCACTTACACACTTCTAACTTGTGTGTAGGTCTTGCAGATTTTTATAAAACACATGAATTAAAGTATGCATAAACAGATAAAATTCAGTTACGGATAATAAATGAGTATAAAATATTATAGTAAAATTAATGGGAGTGGTCATGGCATTCATTTGGTGCCTTCCCCTAAAACACACAAACTTCTTGAATGGCACACATAAACAAGAATATTTGTATGAACTTGTACAGATAAAATTAACAATTAAATATAATACTGGCATTTCACATTGCTTCTGCAATCGTCTTAAAGATAAATATGATGTTCAAAGTCTAGAGACGGAAGCTTACTTTCGAGTCTTCATCAATTATATGCATTTAAAACATTGGAAAGTTTAAAAATGAAATAGGTTGAAATTAATCAAAAGTTAGCTTCCCATTCCCCTTCATAGCTAATGACACTCCATGAGGTTCAAGCGATTATTCCCAGTGGCGTAAGAAATTTGTACAAATAGGGGGAGCCGAGGCATATTGTGGAAAGCTAGGAGCAGAATAATTTCATTCATTTCGGACGATTCCTTCATAGTGTTGCACTTTTCATAAACAGGAATATAAAATAGACGCATATCAAAAGATCAGTTACTCTTTAATAGAATTAAAATAATTTTTATTAGATATACTTTATAATTAGAAATTTAATGGACGATCCCGCATACAATAATCAAATTTAAGGATTCTCCCATTCCCATTTGCCAAAAGTTAAAAGTTCTTTCTGTTGTTTTGTTTACAAATGTCTTCCAAATCAATTTTAAAGGCCTTCTTTTTATAAATACGTAGTAGCATCAAGAAAATGAGTATTTTGTAAAAAACCTTATAAGATTTCTTTTTTTTTCTGGGAATTGAGAGGGTTGTAAACGAATAGAAAATGGGTGAAAGCACAACCAAGTGTGTTCACCACCCCTCTCTCTCTCTTCTCTTTATTGCTTATTGTGTGAATTTCCCAGAAGAAGTTGACTTTTTTAAAAAAATTCAACAGTTCATCGCAAACAGATATCGTGCGAGAAATTCTCTCGGGGGAGCTGAGCCCGTCTGAAATTTTCCTGGGGGAGCCTCAGCTCCCCCAGCTCCTACGCCTATGATTATTCCATTCATCTCAATTTATTGCATTTTATAATTTTCTAATATTTTCTATTCATAAGAAAGTGCTTATAAGGACTTTTCCGTCTTGTGCGGCAGCTGCAGTCTTACTAACATATGGGAGGGGAAAATGCCAAGCTGGGCTTCGTCCTCGTAGCTTAAATGATAATGCACTTGAAGCGATATTCCAACGATTCCGAGTTCGATCATAGGCTAGAACATTTTGCATCCAGTTGGTTCGACGCTTGATTAGCAAGTGATAAACCACGTATTCAATAATTTCAAGTGTAATTACACTGCTGAAATTTAACTGAAAAATAAATTTAAACAAGTTGGAAATTGCACGTGAAGCGAAGCAAATGAGGTGCGTTCGTACGATAAAGAAGTTTTAAAAATATCACTCTCATATATCAAACTCATAAAACTGCAAATAATTACAATTAAAATGCGCACCAAACAGTGTTCTCCCTATACCATTTTGCAATGGAATACTTTTGTGTGGCCTTGTAAATCAATAACAAATATTCTTTGCACCATAGATTATGCAAAATGTATATTATAATATGTACTTTATAGATGCATATCAATTTTATTACGTTCCAATGAGTGTAACACCATTAAAATGCTTTTGAAACATTTTTCACATTAACCGTAATATAACGCAATACTTTTGATTGTCCCTGTAATTGAACTATGCATCCGATTTTGATAAAATTTGAAATAACTCGACGAAATTATGTAATAATTAAGTATTTAAAATTTCAAACGATTAAAATGCATTTGAAACTTTCCCCCCATTGACCGTAATGTAACGGAATCCTTTTGATTGTCCCTGTAATTGATCTATGCATCCGGTTTTCATAAAATTTGACGTACAAATAACGTAATAATTATGCATTTTAAATTTCAAACGATTCAGTTGGGTAGTTTTTGCGTTGTTATATGCGGACGGACAGACAGACGGACGGACTGAACGACAACAATAGGTGCTACGTATTTACATAATTACGAACGCACCTAAAAATAATGCATATGTGTTCACCGATGCTGGGTTTGCTTGAGTTTCATGTTACGCCACATGATTGTGTACTCATGAAGACTATTCTATCTTGTACTGCATTTGCAACCTAACCAACGTATGAGAGCGAAAAATGTGAAGACGGGCATCGTCCTGGTAGTTTAAATGGTAGAGCACTATTTCAACGGGCACTATTTCAAATTCTTAGAGCGATATTCCAACGGTTCCGGGTTCGATCCCCGGTTTGGGCACAAGGTTTTCACGCTGTTGGTTCTTTGCTTAGTTAGCAAGTGATAAATCACATATTAAATGTTCAACAATTTAGAAAACCGATATTTTCGTCTTTTATTGTCAGATAAAGAGTACGCGGTACCTTTAATACATTAACCATTTATTATTATTCTCAGGTGTTACTTTTATATTCATTCTTTTTTATATAATATTGAAAGAATCATTTTTTTTTAATCATTTAAAATAAAATACAAAGAAAGCGAAATTATATTTCTTTCTTTCTTTCTTTCTTTCTTTTTTTTCTTTTTTTTTTTTTTTTTTTTTTTTTTTTACCTTTTTCTTGACTATCAAAAATTTAAGAAATATTTGTCTTTCTTTATAATATATTCTCGAAGTCTTCAAATAACATATAACCAATTTCCAAATGAAATCAACTGTGGTATTTTTTCTTTAATTTGTGCTATAATAATTTTTAGCATGTAAAAATATATTTCACTTTAATCACATAATATTAGTTGCGCTGAAAACAAAACCTTTGTTATCAACCATTATTTTCTATTTAATAACATTTTCTGCTCAGGTAAATTTCTGTTTTAAGAACTTTAATATTTTCCAATAAAAGGTTTCGTTGCTTGACCTGGTTTCGTTTATTTGAGAATGGGCATCATTTATTCTTAAAGAAATTTAAACAACAAGCAGTAACATCAAAAACATTTTCTTTCTATTGATAAATCCTATAAAATAAATAATACGATTTTCCAATATTTAAGAAGCTCTATTTTTCAGTCTGTGATTTGGAAAGTAAACTTCACTGACTTTTAAGATTTTAGTAACGTTTAAACATACTGTATTTTTATTTTTATGAATCAATAAAAGTAAAACTTTATTGTATGTCACGCAGTTTTCAAAACGTTTAATATTATTGATTTTATCTCCTTGACTTTTCGATTTTTGCTTTGGCTTTCTTAATTCTTTATATCTTATTTGTAACATAAATTTATTTTTATGTTCAATGGGCAGTTCAAAATAGAATAGATGTTTCGTCTACTATTCTAGGTATTCATAATTAAACGACTTTAGAGACCGGAAGGCGGCAACAAAGGCAATCACCTCATCGAGTTTACTGATGAAAATTTACGATTAGTTAAACCTCTATTCGCAAATTAAAACGCAATCGGTCTGCCATGCCATATCTTGGTGAAAAATGCCGAAGAACTCGATTTTAGGTTGACACGTAAGTTTACCATTGTGCTTTCTTGCTGGAGAGAGTATGAAAGCTTAAAAGATTGGGAGCAGGAAAACATGATGGTAAATATATGGGGCAACTGCTAAAATCTGATTTTTAGGTGTTTTCCACCAAGATATGATTTGACAGACCGATTGCGTTTTAATTTGCGAATAGAGGTTTAACTAAACGTAGATTTTCATCCATGCTTTTGATGAGGTAATTGTCTGTGCTGCCGCCTTCCGGTCTACTTTTTTGTCTACAGACGAAGCTATTGTTCAGAATAACCTATGATTTTATGAAGGACATAATAAAGGTAGATAAATTCGTTTGAGCATCACCGAAGTGCATTTTTTCAACTAATTATGCATCTAGCATACATTTAAGATAGTTTAAAATTATCCTCATAACTAAACATGCTCCACATGATGCTGAGCATTTTCAGATACCAAATCGCAAGATAGCATTTCCCACAGTTGACTAAAAGTGTGCTGAAATGATAAGAACATGTCTTGAAATGCTGTCTTAAAGATCAGAAAAGTTATTAAATAAAATTTCTAAACTATTTTAAATGGATGCTAAATGTGTAATTCATTAAAAAACGCCCCCTGGTGGCGCAATATTGAACTTTTTAAAAGAAATTTCCTTTCTTTTGGTGTGTCATTTCCAAAATTTTACGGTTCTTTATGATCAATACTTCCGTCTGTAGGCATCTTTAAAGTTGGTTCGCTTAATATGTTGAGTGCCACGATGACTGACACTGAATTTTACATTTACGCCGCGTCAGTCACCAGTCACTAACAATGTAAAATATGATATAAAGCTAAAAAATTTATATTGTTTTAAGTAATAATTAAGGCAGTGTAATTCTATAATAAATAAAATTTAAGTAAATTTGAAATACATTTTAAGTAACTAGTTAAAACAATATATACATATTTTTAGCTTTATATCATATTTTAAACTGTCAGGCACCTGTGACTAACACGGCCTAAACGAAAAATTCAGTGTCAGTCATCGGTGAATGATGTGGCACTTAACGTGTTAATTATGAACATCTGTATATTAGAACGCTGGTGAACAAACACATCCAATTACAAATCAAGTACATTTTTTAAGATTTGCTATCTGCTTTTTCAGAGACTTTATATATATATTAAATTAAACAAATAACATAATTTTTTATAATTTCCTTTTTTTAACACATTCTTTAACTTTTTTTAACTTAATATTTAGAAGAAAGGTGTCCTGCATTTAAGAAAAACTTTAAAAAATAGTATTATATTCCACATAAACGTAAAAATATTACGATGCAACTATAAACATTCGTACAGTTATTTCCATACTATGCAGCAAAAACACGTCCATGAATAACGCTGAAGTCATAGTGACAATGGAAGCACTTGCTCAACAAATTTTATAGTTACTGTTTTTTTTTTTTTTTTTTTTTTTTTTTTTTTTTTTTTAATACCGCATAAAATATAAATTATTTTTTTTACATCGAATAGGATAAAAAAAAAAAAAAAACATTCTTACAAATGCAGTGTGATTGAAATAATTAACCCGTTTGAATCTCAAACAATTTAATGAAATTATAAATGAAAAATTCTACTTTCACTAAATCACAAACTACACAATAAGAAATAAAAAAAAAATCTGTTTATTTAAAAGATATAAATGTAATAATAATATGGACGATACAAGTTTAAAAATATACATTTATTGAAATTTTCTAAAAAAGTCGAGCGTAAGAATTATAACGTCTCACATTTCAAATGTAGTCACGTATTTCAAATGAATAGAACGGCAATTAATGAAAATATTTCATGATGATGTCAGCGGGATTGGAGACCGAAAATACTGAGAATTACCACTGCATTATTATTATCTATGCAACTTCTAAGTAAACAGAAAAGTTTTAAAATTTCACATTCTGTAATTCACTTTATAAATAGCTTAGTATTTGTTTCCGTCTAATATTCCATAGCAAAATTATAAATAAATAAGTAAGTAAGGTACCCTGGGGTAATAACGCCAGGCGAGGTAATAACGCCAAGTGCTTATATTTTGCATAATTATGAAATAATCAGGTAAATGACACTCATGTGTTCTGCGCAGAAGGGTTTTGAGTTACATAAATCGCAAAAAACAGTTTCAAGTTAATTTGTTTCATTTTTAGGTATTATTGTTTTTACAAGCAGCTAAAATTTACGCTTGATCTAAAATTTGCGAGATAAGGTTTTTGATGTGAAGACTATATTTTTTATCCGGAAATACTTTGTTTATTACATAAATTTGTAGTGTATTTCATGTACTTTCATATTGTTGTATAAGATTTTGGATATCTTCTCGAGATAATTTGTAGTTAAGGATTTACTGCGCAATAAGTATCCCGGGGTAATAACGCCAGGGATTGGCGCGGTTGATTCCCAACAGTAGCTGGTCTATATCCGAAGGGGGATTATATATTAATATGGGACAGCATTATCGTCATTGTTGAAATGGTAAGAATAAGGGGGGGGGGGAGTGCCCAATACTTAAAAATAATCTCTCTATTTTATTTTTATTATATTATTTTTTTTTTTTTTTTTACTAATGTAAAAAATAATTTTTAACTCTTGTAAATAAAACTATATCAAAATGTTTTCGAGATTCAAATTCGAACATCTTCAAAATCAGGTTTCTATTAAATTTCCACTGGAAATTTAATAGAAAAAGAGTTCGATTGAGTTCGAGATTCGACTTCAATTGAGTTCGAAAATTTAACTGTCCGCTTTCTCAGCGTTCGGTTTTTCAAAACTTTATAAATTTAACCTTTAACTGATGTGACAGAAATTGTAATGTATGAATGCGATGCGGTTTGTGAGACCGCAAAATTGAAAGATGAATAAAAGGCGGGAATAACTCATAGGGTTGTGTTTTTGTACTAAACTTTTTATACAAGAGTATTATACTTAATATTCACCTATTTAGTATCTGGTGGTAGTACTAAAATTCCAAATGAAACAAAATTTCGGTAGTGTTTGCAGTTAAACTGAAAATTACAAGTTAAACTAAAAAATTAAAAGAAAAATAGTGGTATACGAAACCGGTAACATTAGTTAAAGGTTAAAAGGCGATCCATGATTAAAAATCATAGAATACTGTTCCTGCGCTAAACTTTTTGTACAGAATTAATTCTAATTAAATTTAATCTATTCAAATATTTCTAATAATATTACGAGAACTCCAAACGAAAGAGAATTTCAGTTGTAACTGTAGTTAAACTGGAAAATACAAGTTAAGCGCTTTTTTTGGGGGGGGGGGGGGGATACAGTGTTCAGTCAGATTGCTAACAGCAGTTAAAGGTTAATTTTGTTGCTAATATAGAGATAATAACCATATGAATTATGTATAAAATTGAATAAGAGATATCTTTGGGATAATATTTTTTAATCAAAAATTTTATTCAATTTATTAAAAATTTATTAAAGCATGTTCTTAAAAACGTCGACAATTTAACTGTAGGTTTGGAGAATCCGCATTAGTGTGGAGTTATGGGTTAAAACTATTTACTAGATTACTATAATAGTATTAACCCTTAATTGCTGTGACAAAAATTGTGGCATAACTTACTGTGAGCGGCCTGTCAGACCGCTTTATTGCCGATGAATAAAATGTTAAATTAACTTTTATAATATTATTTTTGTATTGAACCTTATATACAGGACTATTATAAATAAAATTCAGCTATTCAAAAGTCTCTAGAGATAGTAATAGGACTCCAAACGAAACAGAATTTTCCCAATATCTATAGTTAAACTAAAAATTGCAAGTTAAACTCTGAAACTTGAAAAACTCAGCGGTATGTGAGACGCTAACAGCAGTTAAGGTTTAATAGAAATATGTATTACACATAACTCTAGTTATTATAAAACTTTACATGATTAAAATATTACATTATCAATGGTTAAAACCATGCAATGTTTCTTATAATCATATTTAAGCGGGACTTTTTAAGCAAAGAGAGACACAGGGTGTTATATTCTGTTGAAGCTCCCCCTCACTCCTTTTTCTTTCACTTTCACAAAAAAATCAATATTTTCTATCGCATAGAATGCATACATGGGAATATAAATACTGATTCAAATAATTCGTGCAATGTTTCTAATAATTATATTTAAATGGTCGTTTTTAAGCAAAACGTAGCTTAGAATGTGATATTCTTTTGCCTCCTCCCCCCGCCACCACCACACCTTTCTTTTTTCTTTCAGAGCCACAAAAAAATTGTACATTTTCAATAGCTTAGATTGCAATTTGTCAATTTCTAGAGCTGTAGAGTTTGCATTTTTAGAATTGGGCAATCTACATGCCATTATTCCATCTTATTTTATAGTTTTGTTTGCATGGCGTTATTACCCATATAGGTGGGTATTAACGCCAAATAGCATTGGTCAAGAAAAAACACCATTATAATTTATGAATACATATCTGATAAATTATTTTATTTTATATAGATAGTCAATGAGTTGCTGTATCAGATCCTATATTTGTTTGAAAAATACAATCTAAAACTAAGCCGTGAAAATTGGTAGAACCTTAACGTGGCGTTATTACCCCAGGGTACCTTATATAACATTATATAAATAATATAAATAAATCGCAAATTTAACAGACATGTAATCTAACTACGCGCTTAAAACACTGAAATTATCAGAATAAAAAGCGTTCGAGTAAATAACTATATTTGGCGATTTTTTAAATTTTGTTTTTGCAAATAATGCGAAAGTATTACTTTTAATTTTTTTTTTTTTTTTTTTTACTTCATTTGAATACATTATTGATAATTTTCTTGAAAGAGGATTTTTGGTGTTATTAGTAGACTATATAAAGAATATATATTGAATATATATTGAATGCAAGTAATCCGTTAGTTTTTTCAGTAAAAAAAAAAAAAAAAAAAAAAAAAAAAAAAAAAAAATGGTTTTTTCTCATGTTCGAGAAACCCGAGTTGGATGGCTTAGCTTTTATAAAGAAAATCTATTGAATTTAACACAATAATGAAATTAAATTTATAATATTAATGTCATCTTGTACATAGATTGTTTCAGATGTAAAACAAGTCTGAAACTGAAATCTGAAATAAATAAAAAGATTAATGACAAATTATTTCATTTTCCTCAGTTTTTAAGATTGTCGATTAATATTCATGTATTTACTCGTTCTTTTTTATTTTATTTCGAGCCGGAATACACATTTTTCTCATGAATACATTATCATTCATGCCTTTTCAGTTTTTATCTCAAGAAATCGTATATATCAAATATTATAGGGAAAAAAACATATTTGTGTTTCATTAGAAGCACATTGCCAGCAGCAATTTATATATTTTTTATTACTTAATTTTCCAGCCTAGTTTTCGAATGTTTATTATTCTTTATTTGTCGATCGATAGTTCGTTGATTGTCTTAAACAAAGCCTGACTGATAATGAATTTTTAATATACATTTGAGATAAACTATTAAAGGACCTAAAATAAAGCAGTCATGAAAGTATCTGGCTGATGCGTTATTTAATAAAAGAAAATTAAAATATTTTATGGCTATTCAGAATTATTTTATTTAAGTTTTATTTAAATCTAACATACTAACATAATTTCAATGACTTTGAAGAAATTTACAGAAGGTTTCCTATTCATATTACTGCATAATATTATAAATTATCCAAATTTTTATTGATTTTATTTTGGAATAAAGAATTTTAATTTTTCCTAGAAATGTGCCGAAATGATGATATTCATGTTTAATCATATTTTTAGAATAACTTTACGATGCACATGAAAGTTATGCTACAAAATGAAATCTAATTGAAGTCTTTTATGTTTATGGTTATCTTTTGTTTAAAGAACTTATTTTATTACATTTTCTTTATTACCATCACTTACGGTTTTATAAATTAATTATAAGTATCGTTATATAAAGAGTTTTTGTTGTTTAGAGGATAAATACACCTTTTTTAAATGGATTTATTTCCTTGATTTTAGAATTTTCAAATTCAAGAGAATTTCTTATTATATTTATTTATTTGCAATTAGTCGGAAAAGCTTTATTACAGTTTAAAAACTGCTTAAAGATTTGCAAAAAATGTAAGAGCTATACAAACTCTTTTCTGGTACATTAATATAAAACTTCTCCGTTATAAGTTTTATTGCGAAATTATAAGAATCTAATGGTAGTATTTATTTATATACTTTTTGTGTTTACTTCGGTGTGGAATACACATATTTCTCAACAGCATATCATCATGTATTTTCAGTTCTTATCTCAAGAAATAATGTTACACATATATATTGCAGGAAAATAACATCTTTGTTTTTCATTAGAAGCACATTGCTATCAGTAATTTATGTAAGGTGGTATGGGGTAATAACGCCAGGCGGGGTAATAACGTCAAGTGCTAATATTATGCATAATTATGAAATAATCTGGTAAATGACACCCATGTGCTCTGCGCAGAAGGGTTTTGAGTCATATAAATCGCAAAAAACAGCTTCAAGTTAATTTGTTTCATTTTTAGGTCTTATTGTTTTTACAAGCATCTAAAATTAACGCTTGATCTAAAACTTGCGAGATACGTTTTGTGATGTGAAGACTATTTTTTTAATCAGGAAATACTTTGTTAATTACTTAAATTTGTAGTACATTTCATGGACTTTCAAAATGTTGTTGAAGATTTTGGATATCTTCTCGAGATAATTTGTAATTTAAAATGTACAGCGCAATAACTATAACGGGGTAATAACGCCAATCCTTGGCATTAACACCCCGGCTGATTCCCTACAGTGGCCGAGCTACATCCTAAATACTGATTCAAATAAACACAGTTAAAACTGTGCAATGTTTCTAATAATTCTATTTAAGCGGTCCTTTTTAAACAAAAAGAACCTCATGGTCTGATATTCTTTTGCCTCATCCCCCCCCCCCCCACACCACACCTTTATTTTTCTTACACTTTCATAAAAAATTGAACATTTTCAATAGCTTAGAATGCAATTTGTCAATTTCAAAGCTTGTAGAGTTTGTATTTTTAGAGTTGGGCAATCTACATGCAATTATTCCATCTTATTTCATAGTTTTGTTTGCATGGCGTTATTACCCATATAGGTGGGTAATAACGCCAAATAGCATTGGTCAAGAAATCACGCCATTACATTTTATGAATACATATCTGTTAAATTATTTTTTTTATATAGATAGTCAATGAGTTGCTGTATCAAATCATATATTTGTTTGAAAAATACAAACTAAAACTGAGCCGTGAAAATTGGTAGAACTTTAACGTGGCGTTATTACCCCAGGGTACCTTATTTTTTATTATTTAATTTTCCAGCCTAGGTTTAGAACATTTATTATTCTTTTATTACTTTGTCGGTCGATAGTACGTTGATTGTCTTAAAAATAGCTTGATTGATAAATAATTTTTTTATACTTTTGAGATAAATTATTAAAAGACCCACAATAAAGAAATCGAGAAAGATTTTGGCTAATGCGTTATTTCATAAAAGAAAATCTACAAATTTTAAAACTACTCAAAATTATATTTTGTACGCTTTTATTTAATTCTAACATAATAAAATTTTAATGTCTTTGAAAAAAATTTCAGAAGTTTTGCTACTTTTATTAACACATAATAATAAAATAGTGTTTGTTAATAAGAGTACCATAAATTAATTAATAATTACCATAATTTTTATTGATTTTATTTAGGACTGCAGAGTTTTAACTTTCCCCAGGAATGTACAGAATTGACGATATGCGTATGTAATCATATTTTTAGTAACTTTACGGTGCACACAAAAGTTAAGTTACAAAGTATCTAAATAAAGTCTTTTATATCTATCATTATCTTTTATTTAAAAAACATAGTCTTATAACATTTTCTTTATCAAGAACGCCACAGTTTTGCAAATTAATTATGAGTACCGTTATACGGTGCGTTTTTATTGTTTAGAAGATAAATAACTTTTTTTAAAATTAATTTCTTTCATTAAGTTTAACTTTTTAAAATTCAATGGAATAGGATTTCTTATTTTTTTTTATTTGCTTATTTTCTATTTGTCGGAAAAGCTTAAGTACACTTTAAAAGCTATTTGAAGATTTGTAAAAAATATAAAGGCCATAAAAACTCTTTTCTGGTACATTAATATAAAACATTCCCGCTATAAGTTTTATTGTGAAATTGCAAGAATCTACTGGTAATATTTATTTATATACTTTTTCCTTTTAATTTTACTTCGGGACGGAATACACATATTTCTCAACAGTATATAATTATGCCTTTTCAGTTCTTACATCAAGAAACAATGATACATATATTTAATATAATAAGAAAAAACATCTTTATTTTCCATCAGAAGCACATTGCTACCAGCATTTTTTTTTTTCATTACTTAATTTTCTAGCCTTGGTTTCAAACGTTTATTATTCTTTTATTACTTGTCGGTCGATAGTTCGTTGATTGAGGAATGTTTAATATGCATTTGAGATAAACTATTAAAGTATCTACATTAAAGAAATTGCGAAAGTTTTTTGTTGATGCGTTATTTAATAAAAGAAAATTAACATATTTTATGACTACTCAGCCTTTATACACTTTTATTTAATTCTAACGTAATAAAATGTTGATTTCTTTGAAGAACTTTACAGAAGTTTTCTCACTCATATTGCTGCATGATAATAAAAATTATCCTAGTTTTTATTGGCTTTAATTTGGAATTCAGAATTTAAATTTTTCCCAGCAATATACCAAAAGAACGATATTCATGCGTAATCATATTTTTAGTAAAACTTTACGAAGCATATAAAAGTAATGTTGCAAAATGAAATATTTTATATGTATGATGTTCTTTTGTTAAAGAACATAATTTTATTATATTTTCTTTTCCAAGAACGCTACAGTTTTGCAAATTAATTATGAGTATCGTTATATGGAATATTTTTGTTGTTTAGAAGATAAATACACATTTTTAAAATCAATTTATTTAATAGATTTTAACATTATCAAATTCAAAGAAAAAAAGTTATTATTTTCTGTTTATTTATTTGCTGTTTGTCGGAAAAGCATTGATACACTTTAAAAGCTGCTTGAAGATTTATAATAAAGTATATATAACATGCATAGAATTTCTTCTTTGGTACATTAATATAAAACTTCCCAGTTATAAGTTTTACTGTGAAATTACAAGAATCAATTGGTACATATTTAATATTATAGGAGGGGGGGGGGGGATCTTTGTTTTCTATTATATGCACATTGCCATCAGTAATTTATTTTTTATTATTTAATTTTCCAGCCTAGGTTTAGAACGTTTATCATTTTTTTATTACTTGCCGGTCGATAGTACGTTGATTGTCTTAAACATAGATTAATAAGCAACTTTTAATATGCATTTGAGATAAACTATTAAAGTATCTACATTAAAGAAATCGTGAAGGTTTTTGGCTGATGCGTTATTTAATAAAAGAAAATTAACATATTTTATGTCTACTCAGAATTATATTTTATATGCGCTTTTATTTAATTCTAACATAATAAAATTTTAATGCTTTGAAGAAATTTACAGAAGTTTTGCTACTCATATTACTACATAATAATACAAATTATCCTAATTTTTATTGAATTTCTCTTTGAATCTAGAAATTTAAATTTTCCCAGCAATGTACCGAAATGAGATTTGCATATGTAATCATATTTTAGTATAGCTTTACGATGCACATAAAAGTTATGTTGCAAAATGAAATTTGTGTGAAGTCTTTTATATCTATGATTATTTTTAGTTTTACAAACATATTTTATTACATTTTCTTTATTAAAAATGTTATGTTTTGCAAATTAATTTTTAGTATCGTCGTATGGTGTGTTTTTATTGTTTAGAAGATAAATATATTTTTAAAATCAATTTATTTCATTGATTAAATTGTCCTTGTTATAAGTTTTACTTTGAAATTACAAGAATCTACTGGTAATTATTTATATTCTTTTTCTTTTTAGCTTTACTTCGGGCCGGATTACGCATATTTTCCAACAGTATATCATCATGCTATTTCAGTTTTTGTCTCAAAAAATCATATTACATATATTTAATATTATAGGAAAAAGACATCTTTGTTTTCCATTAGAAACAAACTGCCATCAGAAATTTATTTATCTTTTATTACTTAATTTCTATCCCAGGTTTAGAACGTTTATCATTCTTTTATTACTTGTTGGTCTATAGTATGTTGATTGTCTTAAAAATAACTTAATTAATAAAGAATGTTTTAATATACATTTAAGATAAAATGTTAAATGATCTATAACGAAGAAACAGTGAAAGTTTTCGGTTGATGCTTTATTTAATAAAATAAAATTAACATACTTTATGACTACTCAGAATTATACTTTATATGCTTTTATTTAATTCAATCATAATAAAATTTTAATGTCTTTGAAGAAATTTACAGAAGTTTTCCTATTCATATTACTCCATAATAATAAAATTTATTCTAATTTTTATTGATTTTATTTTAGAATGTAGAATTTTAATTTTTCCCAGCAATGTAACGAAATGACGATATGCATATGTAGTCATATTTTTAGTATAACTTTACATGCGCATAAAAGTTATGTTACAAATAAAATGTAAATGAAGTTTTTTATATCTATGATTATCTTTTGTTTTGAAAAAGATATTTTATTATATTTTCTTTATTAAAAATGCTATGTTTTGCAAATTAATTATTAGTATCGTTAGATGGTATGCTTTTATTGGTTAGAAAATAAATATATTTTTTAAATCAATTTATTTCATTAATTTTACCTTTTTCAAATTTAATACAGAAGAATTTCTTATGATTTTTTTTTATTTGCTACATATCGAAAAAGCTTTAATATACTTTAAAAGCTGATTAAAGATTTATAAAAATATAAGAGCTATAAAAATTCTTCTCTGGTATATTAATATAAAACTAATAGAAAAACTCAAACCCTGAGAGAAAAATTATTCGATAAATTTACTGCAGACTTTGTAAATTTACATCAATAAAATACAGAAGATTCAGATATATATTTTTTCATATTTTTAATAATAATTTAATCTATTTTTCAAAATAGTGACCTTTTTAACATCAAAGGAATAGAATCAAAACTATTATACCATTTAACTTATACTTCTAGCCAGCCCGGGATTTAATCAGGAGTCCTCTGTGTTTGCAGACGAACACCTTACTGACAGATACCTTATATAGCAGGGTTGGCACGGTTTAAACCAATTGGTTTTAACCATGGTTTAAACCGTATGGTTTTTAGAAATAATCTAACGATATTTTTTTTTCTTTATAATTTACATGTTTCAGATTGTTGGATACAAATAATTTCTACTTTTAACACTTTATTTCAGCAATAAGCATTAGATATAGTGGGTTTAGGTCATTTTTTAAATTATAGAATTAAAATCACTATGCATTGGTGAACATATCTGTTGTTCTAAAGAAAAAGCTTCAAACATATTAATTGATCAAATATAAAATAGATTAAAAATATTCAATATTTAGTATAAAATATAAATTTTTTAATGCAGATTTTTCAAAGCATTTAATAACATTTACTTAACACAATGATCTTTAAGATTTTATTCAAGCTGTAAAAGAATTTTTTCCAAATGGGGAGTTTATTTTGAAGAATTAAAATCAAAATATGATGTTGAATAAGTGAGTATTCAAAGATTGGATACTAGTTATAGCATTTTAATAATAACAATCTTATTATTTTTTTTCTGTTATCTGCTAAATCTAATGACCAAAAATATTAACTTTAAATTTTCATCCAAAAAACAAAACGCTAAGAAGTATTTGAAATTTACTATTTTAATAACTGTGGAAAAGAGTATTATATTTATGAAATTACATCCAAATGTTTATTATTTGTAATCAAAAGATTGTTTATAAAGACTTTCAGTGTATCAATGTTTCATTGTGTACAGTAGTTTATTCTTTGAATATAAGACTATTTGTTAATTCTGTTTAAATTAAAATATGAATTTTTCCAATTTTCTACATAAATTTATTGTAATTATTAAATTCAAATTATTTTAAAAAGAAATTACACTACTTATAATCCAACAATTTCTATTTTTATCAATAAATATGCATGTATATATAATAAGAAAGGATGTTTAAAAAAATCCCGGTGTAAACCAAAAAAACCCGGGTTTTTAGGGGGGTTTCGAAAAAACCAATTTTGACAACCCTGCTATATAGCCATTAATTACCGGACACTTTCAATTTTAGAAATTTTGTCCAATATTTAAAAATACATTTGTCGGATTCTTCCGGAACGTCAAGATTATAAAGATTATGTCTGACCTTATATGTTTCAATGTTCAATCTATCAGAAGGAGGCTGACAAAAAATCAAAGAAAAATAAAAATGTTTAGTATCACCCTGTGCTTTAAAATGCTCGACATGATCTATCGCTGCAGAATATATATACGGGATACCGTACAACTACTAGCACGTATATTTATGGAAATATAGTAATTTTTTGAAAAATTAAAGAAATTTTGGCATGTTTTTAGCTTATAACAAACAGGGTTTTCAAACAAATTTAACGCCAGTTTCAGAAAAATTGGCAAACTGTAGTAGAAATAATGCAGTGCAATTGGAATATAAATATATTAATTATTTTACGAAATATTTCATTTTATTTCACCAAATACACATTTCACCATAGGTATATAGAAATCTAAAAAAAAAATAATCTTATTATAATTTTAAGATTTCTTTACAATTTTAAAACGAAATCTAAAAAAGTTATACGGTGTTATTTTTTGAGATATTTTCTCAATTTTATATTTTAATCATTTAAACATCTATTACAAATAAATCTGTCTATTTACTTTTTAATCCTGTGAATAGTTCGTTTTTTAGAGATTTTTTATTTTGAATTCCATGTATCAATTTTATTACAACTTTGCCTTTTAATAAGTTAACAACAAATTTAATTATTTTAATGAAGTCGAATTTTAAAAAGCATTAACACATTCTTTGTAAAACATATTTTTATTGTTTCTTATCAATTTCATGAACTTTGATCAAAAATTTTGATCAGAAAGAGAGTTTTGATCACAAAGAGGCATGAAAGTGTTGAAAACTCAGTTTTGATTAGAACAGCTTTAAAGTATAAAAGGGCCAAAAAATTGTTTGTTTACAAAATCTATGAAATTTTATGTAATTTTATGGGTTTTTAACTTAATTTTACAGTTTTAGTAAAAGATGCGTTAAATAGTACGTATAAAATATAAAAGATGCGTTCTTAGTGACACGATTTTCAGTTTGGATAGTATTAAAGTTTTCCAATAAAAATTACACTTACATAATATGATTTAACTGTTTTAAACTTACGTATAAATTACTTAAAATAATTAAATGACAAACAGTTACATGAAAAAGAACACTTTTATTGAAGATCGCATGACAGTAAATACTAACACAATTTTTAAATATTTAAGAAACTTGGTTATCGGATTTGGGATTTGAAAAATAAATTTCATTGTATTTTAAGATTGCAAAGACGTAGTAGTTTTCAAATGCGATTTATATTATTTTCATATGAATTGATAAAAATATAAAAAGGCTTTTTGTTAGTATTAATTCATCGTACTGAACTTTTAATTTATTTTATTTTTATTTTATTTTATTATTATTATTTTTTTAATTTGAGAACGAACTATTTTTTATTTGACGAAATTATTGTTTCGATTTTTTTTGTATCTATTTTAAATAAGTATAAATTTATTTTACACATATTAATGTAACATGAAATTTTTTTTATTTATCGATGAAAAACATTTCGCCATCAGCAATTTGTTTCATTGATTTTAACATATTTCAATATAGTTTTTAAGAATATATTTTGCTTTTTCATACTTTTTATTCTTTGTTCATCTGCTGTTTATTGAATCAATTTTAGTTTAAGGGGAATGTGGACAATATTTTATTTTTAAATTTTCATCATAAATATGATATTTTGTGCAACACACATTTCCCCATAAGTATACAGAAAATTTTAAAAGCCATTTCTAATTCTATTATAATTTTAAGATTTCTTTACAATTTTAAAATGAAATTTTTAAAAACTGCATGCTTTTTATTTGTTGCGATATTTCCTCTATATTATGTTTCAATGATTTCAAGCTCTAATACCAAAAAAAAAAAAAAAAAAAAAAAAAAAAAAAAAAAAAAAATCTATCTATCGATTTTTTAATTCTTTGAATAGTTCCTTTTTTAGAAATTTCTTTCTGAATTCCACATATATATTTAATACAATTTTGCCTTTTATTAGGTTAGAAATCAAATTTAATTATCTTAATGAAGTTGAATTTTAAAATGCATGCACATATTCTTTGTATTAAATATCTGGATACTTGCTTGTCAATTTCATGAATGTTGATCAAAAATATGAAAGCATTACTTTCATATTTTTGATCAAGCTTCCATGTACATGAAAGCATTTGTACAAAATTTAATGTAATTTTACGTTTTTAATGTAATTTTGACTTAATGATAATGTAATATAATTTTGTAAAGGATGTGTTAAATGAACATTTTGTATGACACGATTTTCACTTTGAATAAAATTAAAACTTTCCATTAAAAATTACACTTACATGGTACGGTTTCATTGTTATAAAACTGACCCATAAATTACCTTAAAAAATTAAATCACAAACAGTTACATGAAAAGGAACTCTTTTATTGAAATTCTCGTGACAGCAAATACTAAAAGTTTTAATATTTAAGAAACTCGGTTATTGTTTTTGTGATTTGAAAAATAAATTTCACTGCATTTTAAGATTGCAGCAGTTTTTAAATGGGTTTTCTTTTATTTTCATACGATCTGACAAAAATATAAAAAGGCTTTTGTTAGCATTAATTCATCTTACTGAAGTTTTGATTTTTTTTCTTTCTTTAACTTTAGGTCGAAATATTTCTTATTTATCGAAATGATTGTTTCCATTTTTTTTTTATATCTTTTCCTTCATAAATTTATTTTACAGTGATTTAATATAGCATGCGAAATTGTTTATTTTTCGATGAAAAGCATTTTGCCATCAGCAATTTACTTCATTCATATTCACATGGTTCAATTTAGTTTTTAAGAATATGTTTAACTTTTTTAATCCTTTTTTCTCTGTTGATACGCTATTTATTGAAAAATATTTTAGTTTAAGGGGGCGGTGGTATTATATTATTTTTATATTTCTATCATAGATATCTAAAATTTCCTACAAATACACATTTCACAATAAGTATATAGAATATTTTAAAAGAAATTTCTAACTCTATTATAATTTTATGATTTCTTTACAATTTTTAAACAAAATTTTTAAAAGCTTCATGAATTTTATTTTATGAGCTATTTCCTCTATTTTATATTTCAATCACTTAAAGCTGTATTATAAGAAAATATGTCTATCAATTTTTTAATCATTTAGATAAGAGATTTGGAGATTTTTTTCTGAATTCTTAAATTTTAATAATATTAATAACAATAATTGACGAGAGAATTCTGTAGCCTGATGTAATTTAATATCTATGTCTGAATACTTTTAAATCTTAACTTAATGAATTTAGGACATCAGCCAGCTGTATGTATGAATAGCTGGAAATTACGTAATTATATTAAGTTTAACAAAACATAATAATAACATATATGGATTGATAATCTTACCAGTGCTACAAAATTATAAATGCATAATTCAAATATTTAAATTTATGTTTAAACGGCTTTGGAATTAAAAAATTGTCAAGAAATGCACTTAAGTACTAGGGTCAGGAAGGGTAACTATGACCAGGGGATAACTGTGATCAGCTGCCATTATGGAGAAAACTGTGTATGGTAAAATTTTGTTTCACGTTTAGATATTCAGAGCCCACACTACTGAGTGAAAAAAGACCCGGATGATAATGTAAAATCTATGGAGGGGGGGGGAGGCGTTCTTTTCAAATATCTTGCTCTTTATTTATTTATTTATTTATTTATTTATTTATTTATTTTGCATAGGATAGCTGAGGACGATCCACAACCGGGCTAGTTTTTACATTTTCGATTTTGGTTATATTCTTTTTATATTAGGATAGTCTTAGTTTCACAACCGGTTAAAGTATTTGAAACCAAAATCGAAAAAGTAAAAACTAGCTCGATTGTGGATCATCTTCAGCTAGCCTAAGCAAAACAAATCACGTCAGAATATTAAAATTTGAGTGAGATATTTGAAAAGAACGCCCCCCATAGACTTTACATTATCATCCGGGTCTTTTCAGTCAGTAGTGTGGCGTGTTAACCTGATAATATAGTTTTCGTTTTAGATATTCTTTATCACTGTCTGAAGCATTTTTAAAATCCAAATAGCAATTCGAACAAAGTCTACTAAAATATTTGATAAACGGATTCAATCAAATGGTCTTAAATGCTCTCAAACAAATGTATGTAGGCAAGTATAAAGAAGAAATATAATGTCCATAATTTGTCCACTAGTGGACTTATCTACCCCAAACTTTTGTGATTGTGAGTTTTTTATGGGGTAATTATAACCATCCTCTTAATTCAATAAAAACGGGGGAAGGGGGGTGGGATACGAGAATTAAAACTATTAATAATTAATAATTTTCTTAAAAAAATTATTAAGATTTTTAATGTTTTTATTAGTATTTGACGTCCTTTATAGCAATTAAATATTTTAATGCATATTTTTGAAATGTTTTTAATGGACGTATATGAAAACTTCTATTTATAATTAATGTTCATGATTCAAGTCATTTCTTTGGCATTGCGAAATTTCACAAAATTCAGTACTACAAAATTTTAGCTTAAGATACAAAATTTAGTTGGCCAATACATAAAGCATGTATATCATTTTAATTAAAATAAACTTAGTATCTTTCTGTTATACATATACAGTGTGGGGACACTTGATTTCCCTCTTCCAACCTTTATTATATTCATAAATCCGGGGAAGCCACGATGTTCAAAATTCCATTATTCCTTTAATACTTCAATATATATAGCTAACTCAACCACAATTATCTAATTAACATAACATTAAAAAATATTTATAATAACCACATTCCCGTAAAACTTTACGAAATTTAAAGAAATGATAGAATAGATCGTATTCACCCACATAATGTTGGAATTCAGAATACCATCGCATGCAAGACCTCAAAACTTACTCGATTACTAGTAGTACCAAAATAAAATGGTAGATAGGCATTCTGCCACAACATTCATAAATGAAATATAAATGTGGATATCTTAAAAAAAACTTTAATATTCATACTTGTGAACTTACGATGCTTCATTGTTCAAAATTTATGTAATAATATGATTCAAATTATTTCATCGCCATTGTAAAATTTTATAGAATTCTGTACTGCGGAATCGCATTGCTGCCAACTTCTACGCCTTTTTACAGTCAAATAAATACATTAGAATGAGAAATGTCACTTAACAAATGAAGAAATGTGTAGGACTATATACCATAAAATAAATTTCACATGTATTTTACTAAATAGATTTTCTGATTCAAAACATGTTTATTTCATTTATATAGGCGTAGTAGTTGGCAGCTCTGGAATTTTAGCTTAGCGTATAACGTCTGACCAGTCATTAAGTAAAGCACGTATATTATTTTATTTAAAATATACATGGTATCTTTCTGTAATATATACATCTATAGCACTGGAACACTTCATTTCTCTCTTGCAACCTTTATTATACCACCATGTCATGTAAGGTGACACCATTAGCGGACATGCTAAGCGATGCATATGTTTGTGACAGCAGGGCAGGAGGGTTTAGAATCTAAATTGAATTTAACGTTTCAATCCTGACATTCCAAAGCCTCCGAAAATGTGTGCAACAGGCTGTACCTGAGTGAAAGTTCCTGTTGGAAGGATTTTTCGGTTGTCATGGTTACTCAAAGGGAGCGGTAGGGTATCAAGAAGGCTTTAGACGAAATCATGATAGAAATTTTAAAAGGACATATGAAATCCCCAGAAGGACACGTTCATCCCCAGGCGTTTAGAAGTTTAGATAGGAAAAAAAGAAATTGAAAAATGGTGTGCAATGCATTGGTAATGGAGCATCTTCCAATTCTTTTCTTTATATTTCTGCAAGTTTCAATTTATATATACAACAAATAAATGGTCATGTGACATTTAGATATAATTGAATAAAATGAGAATATGATAATTAGTTTATAGTTTCTATCATATTTAGGTGACATAAATATTGGAAACAGAAAACTTTAAATTGTTATTTTTAACAGGTGAAATAATTTTAGATCATTATTATTAATATTAGAAACAATTTTTGGTTCGGATCAGCCATTAGGACCATCACCTCTGATCATCTGTCATTAATAAGGTTATTAAGCACGTGCAAAAGTAAAAAATAATTTTTATAAAGAATTACATTCTTCTTATTATTTTTTAAGATCCTTCCATGCCCTCCCCTCAAACTTCATTAACTTTTCGTGCGGTGTATGCTACTGAGTTTAAACTCATAAAAATAAATTTGACCAAAATCTTGTTTTGGATTTTATCTTCTAAAATCAATAAATAGTCTAAAAATAAATGCATAACTAAAAAAATTTGAAACGAATGTGTTTTAAAAAGGCTTTAAATAGTATATAATACATAACACTAGGTTTAAATTTTTATACAAAATGCTTATAATATAAGTTGCATTGTAAAATAATGCATTTTTTTGAGTCAACCGATAGTTTTTGTACTCAAACGCATGAAAATGGCAAATTCTTTTATTCAGAAACTATTAAATCGAACAATTTTCATCATTTCTTGGTGAAAAAGGAAGATCTTTCAGAAGACACTATCAAAGACGACATTTTGGACCGAATTTACGAAATCTATAATGCTTGAAAAGAAAAGAAAAATGAAGTCTTGAAACAACAGTCGATTTTTACTCAAGTTATAAAGACACAGTCGAAAAAAAAATATATATTCTTCAATTATAAATCACTACAGTACTACACCTGCAAATGCCATACTTTTATGTTTAACTCTTTACTGTACAGTGTGCTACATCTGGCACATATCTAAAACTCTATAATTCTCATTATGTAATATTAATTTGGTCAATAGGATCGCTGTAACTGATCAAAAACAGTCCAAAGAATGGAATAACATTTATTTTGTCTATGTGAGATGACTGAATTCGACAAAAAATCAGATTTTAGAATTCTGTAACAAAAAAATTTTCGACCAAGCTAATAAAGAAAAATTTACTTTTATTATTATTATTATTTAAAAACTTAAAAGTATTAATATAAAAAAAGTTGCAGAGTATTAAGCAGATAAAAATAATTCATTTAAGCCTATTCAATTGCAAAATATGGTAATACAATTTTTAAACTCTAATTGTGTATATAGAATACTCCCTCATAAGATATAAAATTCTTGCTAAAAAGTTTTAATTTAATTTTTTTTACCATTTTTTCCATTATAAAACCGATCATAAAATTGGAAAAAAATCGTGTAGCGAAGGGTTTAAAATGAGTCAGAAAATGTCCAGAAATTTTCGCGTTGTTGAGCGAAGAAAAATATTTTTTCGAAAACCGTCTTACATAAAATTGGTTACTGGAACATTTTTTCATTCCAGAGTATGCTGTCAACTGACGCTAACACAGAAACTAAATAAAATAACAGCTTTGATTTTCAAGGTATGTTTTTTGTTGAAGGTCATTGCTTTGGGGCAAATGTACTTTAAAATCTATTTTTCCTTTAAGGGATGGGGAATGGTTGTCCCTCGGGCTGATCTACCCATTCGTCAAATATGGGTGAGATTTCTTTTCCGCTAAAGCAGTGAGTTTTATCAAATGTAAAATTCTGAAAAATCTTTGGTAAATCTCTTTTTGAATTTTATTTCATGCAAAGTTTCTTAGTTTCAACATATTGAAAGGATTTGTCATTTTATGCATTACGTACTCTAGAAGCCGCACTGTGAAATATTTGGAGCAAAATCCTGAAAAGAATTACTTTTCATGTATTTTATCGCTAAGGTTATTGCTGTTGACTTACCATTAATAAATTCATTTAATTAATGTTATGTAGGCATAAAAATGCATTCACTTAAAAAAATAAATATAAACTGCAAACCTTAATTATGTTTTACATTTATAAGACGAAAGCAACACTCGATAGATTTATCTTATTTATAAGTAATGGTTAATTATAATATTTTGGTTAACTTTACTGGATGTAAACTTTTAATTATTTACATAAAACTATGTATCAATATGTGTTACTTTCATTTAGTATTCAGCAAATTTGGGTCTCTAATGTTGAGTTGTAATATAAATATTTTGATTTTTGAGTGGTATTTAGAGATTATGAAAATAATTTATGTTGAAATATAGGAACTATATGTGGAAGATAAAAAATAAATAAGCGTTAAAAACTGTAATCAAAACAACTATATACCTATATCAATAAACTGAATTAGAGCTAAAAAGGATTTAAAAGAACACATTTTTAGCACTTTCCAACAAAGTTCGAAAGTGCTTATGCATTCGGTTTGTCTGGCCGTCTGTCCGTCTGTCCGTCTGTCCGCGCTCTAACTCCCGTAAATATACTCGGATTACTATGAAATTTTTATACGTTATTGAGGTTTACCCTAGCACGAACCCTATTGAAAATGAAGTATCTACCATGATTAGTTTATCTACAGAGAGAATCAAAAGTTTCCCATTACATTACGGCCTATGGGGAAAAATTGTTAATATACTCGGATTGCCATGAAATTTTAGGACGTTATTGACGTTTACCCTAGCACAAGTCCTATTGAATATGAAGTTTCTATTATGATTAGTTTATCTACAGGGCGAATCAAAAGTTTTCCATTACATTACGGCCCATGGGGAAAAATCGTTAATATACTCGGATTGCCATGAAATTTTAGGACATTATTGACGTTTACCCTAGCACAAGTACTATCGAAAATGAAGTTTCTACCATGATTAGTTTATCTACAGGGCGAATCAAAAGTTTCCTGTTACATTACGGCCTATGGGGAAAATCGTTTCAAAGGAATTTTAAAGGTGTTATACCCTGTCAAACATATTAAAATATGCATTCTATAAAATATAAGGTGAAAATGTAGCTATTATTCATTTACAGGGCCACACAAAAGAATTCCATTAGATAATGGTAAAAGGGGGAATTGTGTGTGACATATTTTAAATATATTAAGCTTTTTCATGTATAATAAAATTTATATATGTCACTGAAGCTTAATATAAATTATACGCTACTATCTTGCATAATATGAAGTACATAGCATTTACAGGGCCATACAAAAGATTTCAAATAGTAGGGGGAACTGGGGTACATTGATACAGTTTTTTTCTAAGATTTTTTTTGGTGTCAAGAAAGTAGAAAATTCAAGTTTTTTTTCCATGAGGTGACAGCAAAACTTGTGTAGTATGTTATAAAAATGTACAATCATTGTTTTATATAGTATTTTTGCATGTAATTTTAAAAAAATCAAAAAAAGTCATTTGTATCAATGTGCCCCATCCCCGGGGCAGATTGATACGTTTGAGAAAAATGACGACAAAATAATACCAATGCATATTTTTCATAGAAAATGAATTAAAAAACTATTTTATATTTATTTATAAAAATTCAAATCACCCACAATTTATTTTTAAGCAATATTAAAGCAATCAAAATTAAATATATTATGACCTGATGTTCTGGCTGTTTCTTGTCTGATTGTTGGCTGTGGTAACTTTGTCATATCTAGCACTTCAACCCCAGCATTATCTTCTTTCTTATGAAAGATGAAAAAATTACCAGTTTTTCTGTTTATAAATAGGTTCATAAACAGAAAATAAAGGATAATTATATTAAAATTCTGTTTATAATATAAGTATCATTTTCTGTTCTGCAGTTTGTTTCTCTTACTTAACATTTCGCATGTCGAAAATACTTTTTTCTCTGGAGAATCGATATAAATTCAAGATTTGCCAGAATGGCGTCCTTTTCTTTTATTAGTTCTACTAGCACTAGATGCTGGGTAAGTTCCTACGTCTTCTGTTTTCAAAAATGCTATAAAATGTTCTAATATAAAGAAATTAGAGCTATTTCACTTCAATAAAAACTAATATTAGAAATTTTTCGTGAAAAAAAAGGTTGGATTAAGGAGTGTATGGTAAAAAAAATAATAAAAGATAATGAAAATATGAACTATTAAAGGATTTAGGCTGTATCAATGTGCCCCGTCATAGACTGTATCAATGTGCCCCATACAGCGATTTTGAATAAAATGAGTCTCAAATCCAACACTTCACAATATATCTAACAATAAATAATGAAGAACTGATAAAGAGTAGCTGTACTTACCAGGGAGAGTATTCATTTTGGTTGAAAATACTGGAACAGTTGTATAATAGCATTTCAATTGTACAACTCATATTTACTTTTGAACAACAAAAACAATAAATCACCCGTCCCATTTCATCAAACTACTGAATCATTCCAAGATTTTCTGTATGTAGTTGAATACACTAGCATCATCTTTTGAAGCTGTTGTGAAACTTCCTGTAATGACCCTGTGAGCGGTAGAGGGGGTGTATCAATGTGCCCCATGTATCAATGTACCCCAGTTCCCCCTATATTCTTTCCGAAATACCGTACATGTGTCCGATGATGGCTGATGGAGGGATGAAATGCATTTTAATTATGATATTCGCATTTATATTTCGCTAAATATATGCACATTATATGGTGTGCATAAATATTATAGTTGATATACAGGGCTACAAAAAAGAGCTCACCAACGTTACTGAATATGAGCGTAAATTATTTAAACGTGGTTCTTAAATAAGCTATGCATTTTTACGCTGAGTTGCATTCAATTTACTGAGAAATGTTTGCAGAATATAGATAAAGGGATATACAGGGCCACGCAAAGAATTCGGTACATGGACGCCTATGAATGATGATTTATGAGAATGTGATTTCAGTTGTTTTAAAAGTGTTTTAGTTTACAATAAATTTTAGCCTAATGCTGATGTATAATAAAGGTACAATGTAAACTACAGGGCTGAACAAAAGTATTCAAGTATGTTTCCATCTAATAGTATGAATTGCTGAAAAAGAAATTTCGAGCTACTGGGTATTGTCTTGCCAAGCTAAATTTTCCCATTATATGAACTGACATATGAAATACAGGGCTGTTCTAATGTACTGGAATACAAATTTGGGTATATTTGGCTATACACTATTATTTCCCTAAATAACAAAGTTTTGTTAAAGATTTCATTAAGTGTTGGAAAGTGCTTCATAATCTATGCTTAACGCATGATTTTTCTTACTTGTTTAGTTTAAAATTTAATCCATAGAGCCATGAAGAACTTTGCCAAGTCATTTCAAATTTTATGAAAATCGATTAAAAACTTAAAAAGATATTAATAAAAGTTTTTTTTTCATTCTATTAAATCCTATCATGCGTCATTAATTCAATGATATTCCCTAATAGGTAATGATAAGGGTTACCATGGGGGCTTGTTTAAGTTGGAGGCATATCATTTACGTATTACTGAATTTAATGTATACAGAATCGTAATAAATTTTATATTCAAACATTTTTGCGTAGGAGTCTAATATCTGTTATATCAATGTATAAATATTTGTAAAATTAGTTATAGTAAGAATACACCTCATTTGCCACGTTTAACACACAATTTTCGACTTGCTCTTTAAGGTCATTGCTTTGTCTAAAATGTACTTCAAATCGATATTTTTTAAGGAATGTGGATTTGCTTTTTTGGTGCTTATCATAGTCGGTCGTAAAATCAACTTGATTTTTTATCTTTATATTTTCTCATTCTAAGAAAAATATTCAATTTCAAAGAGTCTCTGGTGAAATCCCTTTTTCGAATAATACTTAAATATTGAATCATCAGTTTCCAATGGATTTTAAGACACTTTTATTTTATGGATTACATGGATTAATTCTTTAAATGTCGAGAACAGACAGTAAGATAACTTTCAGCAATCTAAAATAATATAACAATTGTTTATGATTTTGATTTGTCTATCTGTCATTCTGTAGAAAGTTTTCGAAAGGTCAATAACTTAGATGTGTTATTCCACGCATATACACAGGCAAAAAAAAATATTTACAAAAATGGCAACAAAAGGCTATTTATTCTACTTTAAAAATGTCTTTGACAGTTTAATACAGAATTTAAATTTTTAAAAGAACTTCTCAAATAAAATAAACTTTAACTTTTTTCATAAATAAAATAAACTTTTTTAAAGATGATAAATTGATATAAGACGGATAATTGCTATTTTATATAAATAATTATATTATTTATAATATAATTGATATTTTATAAAATGAATGTTTTTCTTTTTAATGATTTTACTTTTACTTTTTTTTAATTTATATCTAAAATCCAATGTTGTTTATTCATATATTAACCTAGAATTTATTATTATTATTATTATTATTATTATTATTATTATTATTATTATTATTATTATTATTATTATTACTTCGAGAGGGAGCCTGTTAAAGGTTTTCTGCAACAGTTTCTTCTCTAAAAATACATTTTTTTCCTTAATGAGTTATGATTTATGAGCTGTTTTATGCTACAATATGCTATCAATTGACTCTAAAGCAATAACGAAGTAGAATGAAGATTAAACAAAAACGTAATTTGCAGAACAAATTAAAAAAAACCAAGATTTATTTCCTACACTATTTAAGCCCAAGAAGGGACAGATATTAAGATAACTGATTTATTTATTTCGACATTTAATATTAAATTTTAGTAACAAATAAGTTAAACCAAGTGAACATTAAAAAATAAAAATGAAATTCAAACAATATGATACTTAATCACTCTAAATCTTAGATTCCGTTCGAATGAAATCGGAATAAATCTCAGACTTTTTCTGAACATTTGCTTTTTAGATTGCCTATTTATTTTGTTTACACCTACCGTAAACATAATACAAAATCTGCAATACAAATATTTGCAAGTTGAGTTTGGAAAAAATGTCTTAGATTTATTTCGATTTCATTTGAACGGAATCTAAGATTTAGGGTGATTAAGTATCATATTGTTTGAATTTCATTTTTATTTTTTAATGTTCACTTGGTTTAACTTATTTGTTACCAAAATTTAATATTAAATGTCGAAATAAATAAATCAATTATCTTAATATCTGTCCCTTCTCGGGCTTAAATAGTTTAGGAAATAAATCTTGGTTTTTTTACTTTGTTCTGCAAATTACGTTTTTGTTTAATATCTAAAGTTTTTTAATAAATATTGCATTCAGGTGAACTCATTTCAAAATTAACTGAGGGTATCATTTTCAGGACTTCTTTATGCGGTATCGTGTCACAATTACTGATGTAATTTACCCAGGGCCATAGCTAGAAGCTTCACTACACCCATATTCACCAACGCGGGTTATCTCTTGAGTCCGTGTTAAATGTTGGACATGAACCTAGGTACAGAGAAGGACTTCTCACGCAACTGTGACGCTGCAGTAAATAGGTCAAATTTTTAACAGTGTTCATATATCATAACTTTCCTTTAGATGCTACTTTATTCGTTAACTCTAGAATGACGGTAAGCGATCATTTTGAATTTTACCATATGAAGATATTTTGGTTCGAACCAGAAATTCAAATGACTTAAATAATTTAATAACTTAAATAGTTTTAAATAAAAATTCTGGTGTTTAATACATTTTTTAAAAATTGGAATAAAAATTTCCATCTTTCTAGTGCTAATGAATTAATGAATGTCAGAGCGCAGCGCGTCAAAGTGCTTCCATGAGTTAATCCAGAGCAAAGTATTTCCATATGTTAGTACATATTAAAATACTCTCCTTTCAGTCATAAAAACGAAAAATTAAGATGTTACCAAAAACGCAGTATGATTTAATAAATAATCTGCAGTCATCTAATTAATCAATAGCGACATCGGAAATGAGCACTGGTTCTTGCACTGTAAACAATTTGACCCTTTTGCTGCATCGTCGCTCCCCCGCTTTTATAGAATATCTCTCTTTTGACCCATAAGAATGCTCCATAATTGGGGGGGAAGTGATCGTTTTCTGTAAAAGCGGTGGAGTGACGATGCAGCAAATTGTCAAATTTTTTACAGTGTATATATTGTTTTCGAATCTGATAACAGGAACTTTTCTGTCTCCATATGAGAGTGACAACATTCTATACTGTTAAAAAATTGAAACTTTTGCTGTATCATCACTCCATAGATTTATAAAATATATCTATTTTGACCAATGAGAATGCTCCACATTACAGTAAAATAATCATTTTTTATAAAAAAGGTGGAGTGACGATGCAGTAAATGTTCCAAATTTTTTACAGTGTATGTTCACACTGTGATTTGACAGACAAGGTTTTCCAAACTACACAAAATGTGGAAATTTTCTATTCCAAAACTTGACGATAGTCGCCTGAACGAGTACTATTATACGAGTTCAAGAAGTTAATTAGATTCACTTTAATGTCAAGCTCATAAAAAATATTTCGCCATTTTTTTTTCTCTAGACTCGTATTAACCTATCAAATATCCCCGCATATTACCACTTTCATTTCGAGGAATTCCGTCAGAAGAAAATCTTAAAACATTCCCATTTTTTATTCGATAAATGAGTCTGAATCTTAAGACAGTGTCGATACACATAAAAATGCACTTTAATTCATTTGTACATCCGGCATACGCTGTGCATGCAACACGTTGGCACGATTGGAACAAAATGGCGATTATGTGTCTCACATGCTAACCCGGCTATCATTGTATACTTATTAATAAATTGTTTTCTTGTACTTTCTTTTTTAAAATGATATAAATTGTTTTGTTCTATTGTTTTAATGAGCTTTCTTTTTATTTATCACTATTTTTTTTAAATAATAGAAAATGATTTAAAAGTATTTATGTGACTGGTATTTGAAAACGAAATTTTCCCCATCAATTTTCGCAAAAATTGCGCCAACGGGGTAAGTATTAGACATCTGTGCCAAAAGGCAGAGCGTTATGAATATTTCAAACGAGTTATCATTTTATAATTTCATACAAATAATGCATGAAAAGAGTTTTATAAAACTATTAACTTGAAATATAAAAAAACAGCTACTTTTCAACAGAAACTCTTTGTGATGTTTTAAAAATTAAATCGTGTAGGTGTCTTATCATTTTAACAATCATAGGAATAATAAATTTAATAGAAATTAATTCAAAATTAAATTTTATTCAATGATTAATTATTTGTAATGTTACAAGTTGAGGAGCGATTTTAAAAAATCGCCAAATTGGAAATAAAAAAAAATATTTGAATGATTAGGTTGATAGAATAGGCTAATTTATTGCAGTGCCGAAAAGTCTTACGCCAAGTAGTCGTTAATTCTGCGGTATAGCCTTAAAAAAATTGCCAGGAATTGAATTTGAAGACCTAGCTCTGCAGATTTACTAATTTCATTACGTATCAAGGATGATATACTATTATTTTTTACTATTATTCTTTAATACTATTATTTTTGAAGACATTTATTTACCTTAATTTATTTTTATTTTCTTCGAATGTATAAGGCGAAGACATTATAAAAAATGTGGTATAGGTACAAAATTCCGGCACAGATATCATATATGCACTGGCTTTGGCGCGATTTTTTTTTTTTTTTTTTTTTTCAGATGCCAATGTGTCAAAAATTTCGCTTTCAAATACCATTTACATATATATTTTTAAGTTATTTTCTATTATTTTGAAGAAACAATGAATAGAAAAAAGCTTAATTTACTTATTTTCTATATTTCTTCAATTAAAAATCGCCTTGATCCATTAATTAATATTAGAAAATGTCTCTTTATTACAAAAATCATACTTCATATTTATTATTTTCTGTAAATGATTCTTTTTCTTGGTACCAAATGTTTAAAAATCTCCTTTTTACTTCCAATATGAAGTCTTAATTATGCCGTTTTTAATTCTTACAAAAAAAAAAAAAAAAAAAAAACAATTTTATTTTACTTTTTTAATCACGTAAAAATGATTAAATGCTACAGGAAATATGTCCATTGATCTCTTGATTTTTTTTCTTTTTTTCGTTTTTTTTTTATTCTATTAGGTGTTTCGAAGAAAATTTGTGGCAGCGTTTACAAAATGTGGGAAAATGTCTAACATTACGGAGTCGCACTGGAAATAAATATAGAATAGCACTGCCGATGCTATGCTATAATTTTGACTTTTCAAAGTATGTTTTCATGAAGATCATTGCTTTAGAAAATACCTACTTTAAAATGATATTTTCTTATTCGGGATAAGGATTATCTTTCCCTCGGCTTTATCCATACACTGACGTATTTTAAGCTTGATTAAAGAAAAAAAAAGATATATTTAGTCTCTCTGCAAAAAATATTGAGTCCAAAATAGTTTCTAGTGAAATCCGTTCTGAATTTTATTCTGAAATAAAAATTTCCTCCATTTTCACTGGATTTTAGAGATGTGTTATTGCGTGGATTATATCTTTGTTTCTTAAGCTGCAAAAACTGTTACAAAGTGAAATGTTAGGAATCTAAAATTTATTGTGTTTGGAAATTTGAAGATTATTTATGCTCCAGTCTGCACAGATTCTTGGATTGGGAAATTACTCAATAAATTTATGAAATTAAACGTTTGCAAATATGTATATATCTTTCGGGCATACTGTCTTATTTTAATGTTTATTAAAGAAAAAAAATATTTTTGGGCACTCTATTAAAAATATTGAGTCTAAAAAGCCTGTAGTGAAATCCGTTCTGGATTTTATTCTGAAATATAAGTTTCCTCCGGTTTTACTGGGATTTTACAGATGTGTTACTTTGTGGATTACATCCATGTTTCATAAGCTCCAAGAACTGTTACAAAGCAAAAATTTAGTAATTTAAAACTTATTCTGTTTAGAATTTTGAAGATTTTCTATGTTATAGTCTGCACAAAATTTAAAATTGGACAATTACTTAATACATTTACGAAATTAAACGTTTGCAAATATCTATATACAATATCAATGTCAGTATAATTCTGGGTAAATCTTAATCATTTCCTTAAAAAAAAAAAAAAAAAAAAAAAAAAAAAAAAAAAAAAAAAATTGATAACATTGAAAAAAAACGGGTTCTCAAAATTGAATAAAAAGTTCTCAATTTTAAATACTTTACGCACTCAAAATAATTCCGATCCAATATACCCAAAACTGAGAAACACTTGTACTCATTTTTGATTCCAAGGATGAGTTCAAATATAAAAATCAAATATAAATAACTATGAACAACTGAACATACTGATTACTATCCCTGAACATAGAAATTAAAGTGAAAATGTACTATTACTTATTTCTTTCTCAAAATTATTAACAATAAATGTTTAATTGATTATTTATTTAAAAAAAACAGCAAAAAAACCAAATCGAATATTTCTATGAAAAGAGTACTTTGCATTTTAAATTATTTTGAAATACTGTACATAATTTAAGATATACATTAATAAGCATCTTTTATGCCCTCATGATGAAATAAACCAATACTGGGTACAAAATTACCGTTTGATTGGATATGATCGAAATCGAGAAAGCAATGTGTTCATTTTTTATCCAAATATACTCAATTCGAAATGAGTACATCGATTAATTCATTTTGATCTATTTTATTTTTTTTTCAATGATTACATTCTTGATATTTTTCGGAAGTGATAGCCAATATTTGTTTTTATTTAATTATTGTTATAGAATTACGTAAAAGGTTTACATTTCACGACTTCCGGTTTCCATTCCGGTATTGAAATCATGAATCACTACTATAATTGGTTTGATTAATGGGAACTTCGAACACACATATAGTAAGAACCGATTTACCAATAAGACACTTGTAGAATAACGCAAGATGCACCATATGGAACATATTGAAAAACAGTAAACTTTAGTCTGTTTTACTCCTTTATAATTATTAGATATATAACTATGCATAATAAACTATTATTTATTCACAAATAGTTGTTGATCTGTATTTAGAACAAAATAAGATTTTTAAAACATGGCGTACATTAATCATATTATTTAAAGAAGTCAAAATATTGGATTAGTCAAAATGAACCAGTAATTCTACCAATGAATATATCTTTCTTACAAGCAGAGTAAGCTGTTAATCTACAAATAGACAAAGCAGTTCTAATGTTCCCGATTTAACAGACACTTTTAAGATCATTCCAGCGGAAGGAACATAACGTGTGTTATCGACAAGTAGTCCAGCGTGTCGCAGCAGATACGGAAGCAGTGTTGTTAACAAATTACTTTGTCTATGCCTCCATTAAATTCCCACCACAGGCATATATCTCGACTGGATCTCTAATAAATTCCTCCCACGTAGTTGCTATGGTGACCATCAGCAATATTCCTTTGCTTGACCTTACTGTGAGAAATATATCCTTGTGTCTCCGTTAAAAGGACATGAATATGAGGGGCATTAATTTGGGAGCAGGGTGTGAAGAGAAAATATCGGGGAGAAAATTCAATAATATGAGCAATATGTACCCTTTGTATTCGACGCCTCGAACAAATGAAATTATTCTAGACAATTCAGATACACAGAAAACCTGTAATGAGGAATGTCCATTTTGGTTATAAATGTTAGTCTGCTGTGTACAAGGAAAATCGAACTTGACAGGCCACTCGACTCGTTCAAAAAGATCCAGATGATTATGTGAAGCCTATGGGGGCGTTATTTTCAAATATCTTTCTCAAATTATATTACCGTATTTACTCGTGTATAGGGCGCACGCGTGTATAAGGCGCACCCCTACTTTACAAGTAAAAATGGAGATTTCTTAAAATCTCGTATATAAGGCGCACCATAAATTTGATACGCTAATGAAGAATGACCAAATGAATTTCCGTAAAAAAAAGAAGACGAAAATGCATTTTTAGACTTTGGGTTGTAAGAGAATGACGGGAAATAGGAATGAGTGACGGTAAAGTGAATTGCTAATTAGCGTTTAGATAATGTCATTGGCTCTGTTGTATAAAAAACTCCAAGGAATGAAATAAATATGCAGTAATACTTCAATTAAGTAACATTTTCCAAGTTTTAATATCTTCTTTAAATAATTTCTTGTATGTATATCGTTCGACTTTCCAACAGTAAAAAAATATTCCGTGTATAAGGCGCACCTAGAAGTTTTGCCCTATTTTTTTGGAAAAAAAGTGCGCCTTATACACGACTAAATACGGTATTTTCACACGAACTTTTTTCTTTTATCTTTTTGGATAGGATAGATGAGGATGATCTACAATCGGGCTAGTTTTTACTGTTTCGATTTTGGTTTCAGATTTTTGCTTTAATTACATTAATTTTCGGAACTGGTTGAAACCGGTTCTGAAATTGAAACTATCATAATATTAAAAAAACATAACCAAGATCGAAAAAGTAAAAACTAACCCGGTTGTAGATCGTTCTCAACTTTCCTATCCAAAAACATCACGGGAAAATATACAAATTTGAGCGAAATATTTCAAAATAACACTCCATAGACTTAACATTATCATCCTGCTTTTTTTGAGTGAGCCGAATGGACGCTAAATGAAGAGCCTAAGCCTAAAGATGACCATCTGTTTTGATGCATGGGGATTAGAATGGGTCCAGTTTTGAAATCTTAAATGAGGAACATCCCATTTTCATTTACAAATCAGACTCTACGGGAAAAAATGCATAACATTTGTATTTAACATTTTTTTAAAAATCATTATAAATGACGATGCAATCGAGCTAATAGCGGCGGTAAACAGCACGCAGAAAAATGTGACAAAGCATAAAAAGATACATTTCGGAAAAAAAGGGAAAAATATACCGGGTGATCCAAATGTCAGAACAAACTTTAAAAATGAATAATTCGAAAATGAATCAAGATACAAAGATACGGTTTTCACCGAATGGATGGAGAAGAAATCGAATTTTGTGTAACAACGAAAACAAAATCGTTTTATTGGTGACCATCAAATGGCGCTATAGTGCTTTATTGCACCAAAAGACTATTTACAAATCTAAAATAGTTGACAACTGACAAATCAGCTTAATTACAGTTGATTAGTACTACAGTAAATGTTCAATGTGCTGTTTATCATTCATAAGTGCAGCTGTGAGACTAAGCACCACACCATTCACAGCATGTAGTAGCATTTCTTGTATTATGGCAGACACATTTAGGCGGATGGCATCTTTCAGTGCTGTTAGTGATACCGTTGGTCGCCAAAAGAACTATATTTTTTCGTTGCCACACAAAATCCTGGTTTTTTTTCTATCCGTTTGGTGCAAACCGTATCTTTGTATCTTGATCCGTTTTCGAATTATTCATTTTTAATGTTCGTCATGACTTTTGGATCAACCGGTATAAATACACACCAACAGTGCTTAATACATATTATTTTAAAACCTTCCCACACCATGGTCGTTTAGGTACATAATTATTTAGCAGCATACCTTTTAGCTCTAATTTTTTAGGATGATAATTAAAAACTCAAAAATTTGAACCATTTTATTTTCCATATGTCTATAAAGCTTAAAGTAATGCATTCATTTAGAATTTTAGTATTAGTCCCATTCCTATCTGCGACATCAGGAGGTAAACAGCATTTTTCTGTTTAGTTCCTAATTTTTCAAATTTTTAAATGAGAACTTAAATGAAAGTAGAAATTACAGCTTAACAAATGAATCTGGTCGTATTATGCTGGATTACATCGCATCTATTGTGGAGATCCGAGAAAAATATTAAATACAAATACACATTTAATCCGAATCTGCAATAAAAAATGACGGTTGTATTCAAGCTTTTAACAATGGACACCACCGTGATCCTCAAATATTTGGATGTTCAACTTTGGCATCACTCGGTAGCTTTAAAAAAAATATATTTAACATGCATTTTCCCGTTTTTCAATCCGATGTGCATTTCTCGAGTTATTTGACCGTTTCCAGATTTTTCGATCATCCTGTATATCATTCATTGCAATTATGTTCATTGCTTTAAAGTGATTTCCCTCTTACTGTTAATTTTATATTTTGACATTTTTTATTCATATATTTTGCATCCTTTAAAGAAATACAAAAACTTTTCGTATATTGCTTCTGAAAAAGGTGCTCTTAACTTATTACAGACATAGTACGATGTTCAATAAAGTTTAAATACGTGTTCAGTTTCTATTTGATTTACAAACTACACATATATAAATGTTAACCTCATTAAATCGATACTGTTTTATAGGTTAAGTTTTAACTCTAAATCAAATATGCCATTACAGAAGTTCACTTTGTATAACAGGAACTATATATGTGTCTTTCATGTCGTATTGCATTCGTACATTTTCCCATTAAACTTTAAATAGTAGATAACAATTTTTTTATTATCTCCGATAAAAGGACATGAATACGAGGTACATTAATTTGGAGAAAAGGGGAAAATAATTTAATAATAACAGAAATACGCATCTTTCATATTCGACTGACTCAAACAAATTACATTATTTTAAATAATTCAGATGCCCTGAATTTGCTAGAGGGATAGTCTAGTTTGTCCACTGGGCTCCATAATACTAATACGGATGTCTGACTCACATTTTGGATACATTAAATTAAGCGGTCTGAATACGAATTACAATACCAAAGATTTTCGTAGGAAAATTTTTGGCAAAAAATAGATTTCCTCCCAATATATTTTTAAATTGTATTTTCTTTTAAAATTATGATGATGTTGCTATAAATTTAATAGATACATAGTTTTAATTATAAAAAATATCTAGATTTTATTCAAATTCATAACAAATTTATAATATTGTATTGGTTAAAAATGAAATTTTAGTTAGATCAAGACAAGAAAATGAAACAAAAAGTTAAGTATTGTTCATAAAAATATCATAAAGCTACATAAATCACCAAAACTGATAAGAAGTTTCCAAAAAAAGTGTCAGAAAATGTTTTTAATAATAAGAAAAATAGAGGACCCATTACTTGCGCACATTCAATGTGTTATGCGTTCTCGGGTGAAAGCACTTCAGTGAGTTAGCTTGCCGCATTACTAGGACGCTCAATGATTTTGGTTGTCCACATTAGTCTGCTGCTTTACAAGAGAAAACCAAAACTGATAAAATACATTAATGTTATTTACATAGTGTTATTTCTAACGACAGTTAGAAACAGATAGTTCTAATTGTGCATTCATTTTGGAAATTTTTGAGAAATAACTATGCTATATTAAAATCAATTTTCCAGCTTGTGCATACATTAAAAGACATATATATATATATATATATATATATATATATATATATATATATATATATTTATATATATATATGATATATTACTATATATATGATACATTACTATATATATGATATATTACTCACTACTTATAGCTTTATTGATAATTTCAAAATACTATGCTCACTATTATTAAAATTTTCGGCTGTAGTATGACATATTTAGAATAACCCGAAACAAACACAAAAATCATTTTTATAAATTTTTTCTAAAATATTCTCTCTTATCATATTACAGATAATGAAAACTACTAAATCTTTCATTACATCTTCAATTAACATATAATAACCATCTGTTTCAAAAGCAAGTAAATTCGATGTGTTATTGAAAAGTTTTAATATTATTTTAAGGATATGTGTCAAATACATGTATATATTTGAGAACAAATTCTATAATAACAGCTATATGTAATCATTGTACTTTTCGTTCTCACAAATTAAAGTCCACCGCTCTGAAATAATAAAGAACAAGCAAAAAACTTGAGAAAACCATTCGAGATAGCCATTCCATAGCTATAAAATGGGGAGCTTATATTATTAAAGCATAATAAGAGACACGAAACAGATGAGATACCTAAAACAAGACAACAAAACATCATTTTTTAAAGATGTCAAAAACGTGAATAGACATTAATTCCAAAATGTATAAAGGGCAAAAAGTATTTGAAGAAACTAAGAATTTTTAATATTATGTAGGATTTAATCAAAAAGCTGACACCTGTTTTTCGTACATGTGGGGAGATTGCCGAAAGACTTTTTGGGATTCGGTTCCATATTCTTGAAGAAATGTAATATTCAAGTCTCGAACAGTCAATGGGAGTATTGATATCGTTGCAGTACGGCTTCTAAGGAAGTGACACACATGCTCGATTGGATTCACATCAGAAAAGTATGCTAGCCACCCCGTTCATGTCGCTTCCATGCATTAAAAAAGAATTTCTAATGGCTTATTTCAGACAATTTTTCTTGACAATATTCCCCCATTTTCTAAATTAAACTATTCTTTCCTCTGAGAATCACAGTTCTTAATTGAGAGTATGATTTCCGAGGCCATCGCTAAACCTTTTGATTAGAGAGGGAGGTGGAGACCTTAAATTGCCAAGTAAAAGTAAGTATTTGTCAACTAGTTTTATTATTTTGAGTTTTACAATTAGAAATAGTAATATAGCTCTCAGTTGTAAAAAGTCTGTAAAATCCCAATTGGGTTTGTAACATTTGTTCAGTCTATTCGATGTACAATGTGTATTATAATTTTTATTAACATTTTAAACGAATTTGCTGACTAAGTTTTTAATGTTTGTTAAGATGTGACTGCATTCACGAAAGTTATTTTGGGAGGAAGGCATTTTCACATTCGCAACTAAAGATAAGAGTAATAAAATAATATTAATTTTAATATTAATATTAATGATATTAATTTAGTCTCCTTATATGTAAAACATGTTTGTTGAAAATAACAAATTTTATTTGAGAATTGATAACATTCGAAAAATCTACATTCTGCTTTCAGAAAATAAACTAATACAATGTAAAACTACTTATAAGGACATTTATACCAGTGTAAATACAAAACTATATAGTATGCTATTATGAGTATTTTCTGTTCTCTCAAAAGACATTCGTAAAACAAGTGCAGAAAATTCCGTTGCATTTCATGCATATTTTTTTGTTTACGGATGTTTTGTATACAGTAAAAATCTGAAAAACGTCATTTTGGGAAAATGTAAAAAATAACTTTAAAACAGAATTAAAAAGCTATTAATAGATGTAATTTTAAACGGCTGTAACCCAGGTTCTATTTTAGATACAAACAAAATTTAAGGAGATTTCGATAGGTGAAAGATTCAATTTTAATATTATTGCAAAAATGAAAAATCGATATTTTGATCAAAAATTACATTTTAAAGGTGTTGGATACCTTAACCTTGTTTTTCTATGTATCTTTAAATCAGATTTCATAAAAAATATTTTGATTCAAACCGGTGTAAATTCATTTGTAAACGTTCAAAATGACCACTCTTTGTAGTTCTAGCGTTAATTAGGAACAACCTGTATAATCATCTATATAAATACTATTTTTTTTTATCCGGCTTTGAAATAAGAGATTTAACAATTGGTTTCATTGGAAATTTCAATTTCAGAGAAATTTAATTTAATTGAAGAATATCTCTGAAAGATTTAAGAATAGATTATGCTCTGGGTTCCTTCAAGATTCTTGAAGGAATTAAACCGCTTTTGAAAGTCAATACGTTACTTTAAGCTTCATTAATCTCAGCTACATTTTTGCTGTGAAATACTCAAAGTGTTTTATTTAGATTTTAAATAACTAATTTGTATCTACTGGGTTGGCACCGAACCTGATATTTCCAGATCAAGAAATTCTCCGGTACCAAAATTTTCTTTAAAAAAAATCTCTCTCTATTTAAAGTCGAAATTTTGCGCGTTTGAACTAGATTTAATTATATGTATATAAATCCAATGGTTCATATATTGTAATACGATTAATGGTTATATATACACACACACACACACACACACACACACATATATATATATATATCGTGATATTTTAGAGGCTCCCACAAAAACACAATATGTTTCGAAACGAACAGGATGATACGAACGAAATCGGAGTTCGAGCAGACAACAGACGTCATTTCCATCAAATCAGTTTGCAGTCGAAGTCCTTTGGGCATATGGGAAGCGACTACATGTGTGGTCATTTCAAATATTGATAAGTTCTATGAAGCTTAGAAGCTTCGTTTATTAGCACGCCAATCTAAGGTTACTCCATAATATACCATCAAACTTCCAGACTTTTCCAAGCCCATGTGACAAAATCAAAAATTAAAGGTGTTCCATGCAGAGGAATTTTTCGTGAACTACGATCACTACGGTAACAGTTTCACAATACGAGCAGAAGCAATAACCTGCTTAACAATTGACATACCAGTCAATGCTAATCGCCCTGCCTGCTCAAACTGACAATCTCAAAATTCTCAGATAAATTAGCCTCGCCATCCTCTTACGCATTGACTTAAAAACCCAATAAGATATATTCGAAAGTAGTTGTATAATACTTCGAGCCCTTCCAATGGATAACGGGAGGAGTTAGATGTCAGGACTCTTTTCTACCTGGCGCAATAAGCAAAAGTAATTAGTCCAATGCGGATGATTTAAAATCAGCTAGCAGACGATTATCTAATAAATAAAACACAATTAAAGTTTATGATAAATGTTTTTTATTCTAAAAAGGGAAATGGATTTGTGGAATGAATTTAAGATTTCGCAATAAGATATTGACATTTAAGTCAATACGCTGAATTAAGGGAAAGAAAAAGAAAAGGAACTTTAGCCGTTAAAAATATTAATATATTACGGAAACTGAGAATGAAAGTATGTTCTTGTAAAACTTTAGAACGAACTCGAAGCGGGAAAATGGCGATTTTTTTTTTTTTACATATATTTTTATAAAAAAGCTGGTATTTCACCTGGAAAACAACAGTAACCAGTAACCGTAAAAGCCCTGGTTTATTTACATATAAAACATTCCACATAATCTAGTTGTAAAAAATCATTGCGAAAATAGAAATTTGTAACTTATATTCTGGAATACAAATACCTAAAAAATAATGATAAAACCTACAAAAATCTATATTATAAAGCAAATTATTATGCATGTTCTAGTTTCTGCATACGAAGGTTAGTTTATCCGGCTGTGAAATGAGAGTCTTAACTTTTGCTTACTTTGGAAATTTCATTTTCAACACAATTTAATTTAACTGAAGAATATTTCTGAAAGAGTTTATTCTAGAGGATTACGGTCTGAGTTCATTCATGAACCTCGACGGAATTAAATCTCTTTTGAAAACTAAGCACGTTACTTTAAGCTTCATTAATCTAAAGTTTATTCTTTATAAATTCGCATTGAGGTATTCAAAATGTTTTATTTAGATTCCAAATAATTATTCTTTGTTTATTTACACATAATCTATCTTTTAACTTCTTAAGGGGTGGTTTTATATATATTATCCCGTAAAGCATGGTGACGTCACTGCAACGTCGTTGTGAAGTCGCATTGTGACTTTGTGACTATCGATTGTCGATGTGACGTCACGTGACGTCGATGTGAAGTCATAGTGACTAAAATGTGAAGTCGTTATGGCCGTTTTAGAGCTCGTTTGTGACCACTTCACAAAGTGGTCACAATGTGACAAATTTGTGAAAAATGTGTCATTTGTGACCAATTTGACATTAACATTGTAACGAAACTGTAACAAAAGCGACGATATTTAAATTGCCAGAAACATGTTTTTTAAAGTAAATAACATGTTTTGAAGGATATTTTTAAATTTCTAAAGATTTTTAAGAAAGTCACATCTCAGTCACAATATGACGTCACTGAGAGGTGGCATTTTGGTCACAGATGTGATGTGATAAAAGTGACTCACAGTGACGTCACTGTGACCATGCATGCTATTAGGGATCCAACCTAATTTAAATGAGATTCTAACCAGAAACTGTAAACGGAATTTAATATTTTTAACATTTGCGGCAAAATGCTAAAAATTTGCCTTTTCTTAATTTTTTTAAGAAAAAATTACGATTTTTCCGGTGGGAATTTAATATTACAGATCTGTATTGCTTGCCTTTCAAGGGGTTAAAAATTTTGCTTAAATCGACATTTTTATCTGATGGTCTAGGATCGAAAATATCTGAAAAATTATGAATAGCCATAAAACAAAATCCATAATAATCTATATCAGAGGCATTCCAGGATAAAATGTGCTGCACGTGGTACTTATAGACAGTTTTGTGTATCCCTGTAAATACTATCTGCTTTCTGTTGTGCAGGAAGTAACTTGTAGTAAACCTCAGCAGCGTATAACAATTTCATAAAATGACTAAAGTTTAATATTTTTAAAATATGCCCCAAACATTATTTCTCCCTGTATCATTATGTAATGGAATACTTTTGTGTAGTCCTGTAATTTAATAAAAAATATTTTTTGCACAACAGATTATACAGAATGTAATTTTAGTGTATACTTCATAGATGCATGCCAGTTTTATTCTGTTCGAAAGAGTGTATAACCATTAAAATGCTCTTGAAATTATTTTTCCCCATCGACCGTAATGTAACGGAATACTTGTGATTGTCGCTATAATTAAATTATGCATTCGATTTTTATCAAATTTGAAATGACTCGACAAAATTATGTAATAATTATGTATTTTAAATTTCACACGATTCTGTTGGGTATTCTTTGCTCTGTTATATGCGGAGAGATGGACTGACGGACTGAACCACGACTATCGGTGCTACATATTTACATAATTACGAACGCACCTAAAAGAGGTAAGAAAAAAGCAATGTGCACAGTTAATTTAAAATAATTAATTTGAGTTATTTATTAACAATGCAAGGGAACTTTAGCTCTAACAAAAAAGTTATTTATGGCATTCGACCCCCCCCCCCCTCGCCGAAAAATTTGAGATTTTGGATTTCAATGGTCAAAAATTGCAATTTCCCCCCTGGAACACTATAATGTCGCTTCCCCAGGAGCCACGAAAGTCGCTCTCGGAGAAAAGTGTCTGAATTCAACACTGCATTCGACAAATGAATAAACAGGGTTACATCGTGCGTAAAAACTTTTCTTTTTTCAGCTTATTTCATGTATTAAAAATTATACATTAAACGAACAACTTCAGCGACATTTTCATCCATTCTTCCTACGTAGATGCTATAGAGATCATTGAAAAAAGTTCTTTTCAGCGTCTTATTTTAGAAAGCTGGATTTTTTATTTTAATTTTTCTCGCTATAACAGACAAAAATAGCAGCGTATGAGAGAAATGTCAAGCAAATATGAAGTTTCGTTTTTTTTTTTTTTTATATATAAAATAGATCAGATTATGATTTTATATAGTCTTATTTGAATTTTAGGGATGCTTTGATGTATCAATTATGTAAAAAAATAAATGTTGTGGAAGATGATAGATTTTCTATAGTACATATAATATTATTTCTTTACTTTCATTTTCAAAATAGGCAAGAGATTTTAAGAATTATATCTATAATTCTTCATTGAATATGTTTTAAAAATGGTTCTTAACAGATAGTGTTACGTGCATATTACATTAAAGCTCCGAGATAAATTCGAAAATCTTTTCCCATTTATAAATTTTGTGATATTACTTTTATATTTATTATTTTTTTTCTAATTCTTAAAAAATACTAGCTTTGTTTATTTTTTTTCCGTAAAAGTAGAGTACCCTTTAAAAAAACCTTTTTTTCCGATTAAAGAAACACGAATCAAGAAAAAAAAAGAAAGAAAGAAAGAAAGAAAGAAATTTATTTTAAAGAAAATGTGTTTAATTAATTTTGAAGTAAAGAATATGAATTGTGATTAAAGTTGAAGGCGTCATCAGAACTCTAGTACGAAAACTTGTTTTAAAACATCAAAAAATAACTCATCAATATTTACCCATAAAGATTGTTTGAATATTTTGGATGCTTTCATGTATCAATAATTTTAAAAAATATTACGAAACATAATAGATTATATATTTTTTCACTTTTATTTTCAAAGTATCCAAGAAATTTTAAGAATTATAAATATAATGATTCACTGAATAATTTTTAAAATAAATTATTCTGCGATTGTGATACATGGATATTACATTACGACCCTGATATGAATTCGAAAATATTTTTCTATGGATACATTTTCAGATGTTGGTTTTATGTTCTTAGTTTATTTTTTCTTTAATTCGTCAACAAAATTAGTTTTTTATGTAATTTATTTATTTATTTTGTTAAAATAAATTAATTCTTTAAATATTTTTTTTTCAGATTAAAGAACACATAACATGAAAATTAATTTTTTTAGAAAGAAATTTAAACTAAAGAAAATGTGTTTAATTAATTTTGAAGTAAAGAATTTGATTTGTGATTAAAGTTGAAATGTTATCAGAACTTTAGTAGGAGAACGTTATTTATAGTATCGAAAAATAACTCATCAATATTTAACCGTAAAGACATTTTTGTATTCAGCCTATTTCGGGTATTAAGAATGCTGGGTGAAGTAAGCAGCTCAGCCAAAATTTTTATCCATTCCATCCACGTGGTTGCTATAGAATTATTGAAAGGAGCTCTTTTTAGTATTTTATTTAAGAAAAAATGAATTTTCTTATTTTCTTCTTTCTCGCTATGAAAAATAAAAAAAAGCAACATGTGAGGGAGATGACAAGCAAATATGAAAGTTCGAATATTTTTTTATAACTATAAGGCATTATGGTTTTATATAGCCTTAGAAAAATCTTCGTTTGAATTATGTGAATGCTTTCATGCATCAATTATCTAAAAAAATAAATGTTTTGAAAGGTAATAGATTTTCCATAGTATATGTTATATTATTTCTTTACTCTTACTTTCAAAATAGGAAAGAAATTTTAAGAATTATTCATTGAATATGTTTTAAAAGTGTTATTAACAGTTAATGCTGCATGCACATTATATTAAAGCTCCAAGATAAACTCGAAAATCTTTTATTTATAAATTTTGAGACATTACTTTTATGTTCTGAGGTTATTTTTTTTCTAATTCGTAAATATTATTACCTTTTTCTTTCTTTCTTTTCTATTTTTTAATTACAAATAAAATACCGTTTTAAATACATTTTTTCCGATTAAAACACAAAGAGCAAAAAAATATTTTTCTTAAGAAAGAAATTTAAATTAAAGAAAATGTGTTTAATTAACTTTGAAGTAAAGAATTTGATTTATGATTAAAGTTGAAGGTTTATCAGAACTCTAGGAGGAAAAAGTTATTTATAGTATCGAAAAATAATCATCAATATTTACCCGTAAAGACTTTTTTGTATTCAGCCTTTTTCGGGTATTAAGAATGCTAGATGAAGCAAACAGCTCAGAAATTTTTTTATCCATTCCATCCACGTGGTTGCTATAGAAATTATTGAAAGGGATCCTTTTGAGTATTTTTATTTAAGAAAAACTGAATTTTTAAGTTTTCTTCTTTCTCGGTATCAGAAATAAAAATGGCAACGCGAGAGGCAGATGACAAGCAAATATGAAAGTTCGTATTTCTTTTTAAAGATATCGTATTACGATTTTATATTTTTCAGAGAACTTTTCTTTTTGGGTGCATTGATGTATCAATGATCTAAAAAATTCAATTTTACGAAAGGCGATAAACTGTATATTGTACATGGGGTACTATATCACCACTTTATTTTTAAAATATATAAGAAAATTTATGTGTTATAACAATAATATTTCATCTAAATAAGCTTTAAAAATATACATTCGCAGATTGTGATACATGGGCCATTGCATTTAGATTCATGGTGAATTCGAAAATCTGTTTCTATGGGTAAATTCTGTTCCGTGAGGTTTATGTTTTTTGGTAGGTTTTTCTCTAATTTGTAACACATATCTCGTTTTGTAGAAAATAAAATAGAATTTTAACCACATAACAGATCAATATTTTTGAAAAAACTTTCTTATTTGAAAGCTTTATGCATTATTTTGTCCATTTTTTCATTTCTTATACAGAATTTTTAATCTTTTTTTCTCCAGGGTTTCAAAACAGAAATTTTTGCCTAATTGAATCAAAAGAATGCTCGGATTAAATAAAGTAAAATTTACAATAAAATTTTACTGGTGAGACTAATAAATCATGATCGTGATAATGCCCGTTTCTCGCACGAGCAAATTATGGTTGGCATAAAGCATGTTGCTCACAAAATGTACCGAAAAATCAGGCAAGTGGTTAACAAATTAGCTGTCCCAGAATGGGACATTGTGGCTTTTTTGTGTGAGGTAGATCACAAGCAAATATAAAAGTTCATGTTTGTTATTAAATGCATCATATTCTGATTTTATGTATTCTTAAAGTTCTAATACACGAAGGCTCAAAATCGCTTCAAATTACAGGCGTCTCCATGTTATCCTATGGCTCCAGGGGAGTCGCTTGGAAAAAAAGCTCCTATTCGTCGAATAGCCGACCGCACAAAACCCTAAGTTATCGAGCACAAGAATTTTTATTTTTTTATTTTATGGAGGAATAGTAATGGAGGAATCTAATGATCTATATCTGCCGAAAGCGAAGTGGTGCATAAGCCAAAAATTGATACCCCCATTGGTTCACTCATAGAATCGGCGTTGTGTTTGCCGTACAATCAAAAGTATGAAAATATGGAAAACTGGGTGCAGGAAAACTCAATGAATCCACGAGTGAGCCACTAGTGGTATTATTTTTTGGCTTATGCACCCCTTCACTTCCGGCAAACATGGATCATTAGAATCCCCTCTTACTACTCTTTCATAAAATAAAGGATTTTTTCTAGGGCTCGATGATTTAGGGTTTTTTGCGGTCGGCTCTTGGACTATATCCTTTGTAGGAACGTCTTTGACGGCTGAAACGTAGCGAATCTCCAGTAACACTCAATCAAGTACGTGGAAAATTGACGATGGAGAAACTTTTTCTTGAACAACCTATGAACTGTGAAGAAACAGATGAGTCTCAGGCAACTTTTGTCGCTTGAAATTTTTACCTGTAATAGCACTTTTAGATAACTATATTTTTAATTATTTGGATGCATTTATTTTTATTTATCAATAATTTCAAAAAATGATTGTTAAGAAAAGAAACAGATTTTGTAAAGCACAGATCGTTCTCAGATTTCTGTTCTTTATTTTGAAAATGTGTAGAAAATTTTAAGTATTAAAAGTGTAATCTTTCATGCGAATACGTTCTAAAAGTGGTTGTTCACCGAATGTGACACATGAATATCGTCTTTAGGCTTTATGATAAATTTGAAAATACTTTCCTATGGACAAATTCAGAAACGTGAGATTTTCGTTTTTTATAATTTTTCTATATTTAAAAAAGATTGTTGCTTTTTAATATATAAGGCTCGCAGAACAAATAGAATAATGCTTCAAATATCTTTTTCAAAAAGTGTATGTTACAAAAAGAGATAGATTTTTTAAAGAACATCTCTCTCAGATCTATGTTCTTTATTTGGAAAGTATATAGAAAATTTTAAGAATTAAAAGTGTAATATTTCACTTGAATAAGTTTTAAAAGTTGTTGATCACCGAATTTGACTCATGAATATCGCATTTAGGCTTCATGATAAATTAGAAAATGGACAAATTGAGAAACGTGACGTTTACGTTTTTATAATTTTTCTACAATTTAAAAAGATTTTTGCTTTTTAATATATATTGCTCTCAGAAAAAAATAAAATAACGCTTTAAATATCGCTTTCAAAATTTTTATTTCAAAAAAAGAATTTTACTAAAAGAGATAGATTTTGTAAAGAACATCTCTCTCAGATCTCTGTTCTTTATTTTGAAAGTATATAGAAAAGTTTAAGTATTAAAAGTGTAATATTTCACATGAATAAGTTTTAAAAGTGGTTGTTCACCAAATGAGACACAGGAATATCGCATTTATTCTTCATGCTAAATTCGAAAATACCTTTCTATGGTCAAATTTAGAAACGTGAGATTTTTCTTTTTGATGATTTTTTTTTAATTTATAAATATTTTTTTTTTTTTTTTTTACATATATAACGCTTTGAGACGAAATAGAATAACCCTTTAAATACCTTTTTCATTAAAGGTGAACGAAAAAAGGCTTCGCTTTAAAAAAGAAAGACATTTAAATCAGACAAAAAGCGTGTTTTATTCATTTTGAATTGAAGAACTTGATATGTATTTTGAAACTGAAAAGTCATCAGAAATCTATGCGAAAAAGTTATTTATAGCATTCGATAAATAACACATGGATGGTTACCTGTAAATTCTTATTTCTCTATACATCATGCCTTAGGATGTGTTAAGAATCTTTGATGAAGCAAAAAGCTCAGCCGAAATTTTTATCCATCTTTTCCACGTGGTTGCTATAGAGATAAATGGAGTCCTTTTAAGTATCTTATTTTAAAAAAACTAGAATTTTGTATTTCCTTTTTTCTCGATGTAACAGACAAAAATAGCAACGTGTGAGGAGGATGACAAGTAAATATGAAAGTTCGAATTTATTTTTAAGCATTATTGTATTACGGTTCTATATATTCTTTTAAAATTCTTTGTTTGAATTCTTTGGATGCATTCAGATAGATTTAAAAAGTGTTACGAAAGGTAATAGATTTTATATAATACACATAGTATTATTTCTTTAGTTTTATTTTCAAAGTATTCAAGAAATTTTAAGAATAATAAATATAAGTCTTCACTGAATATGCTTTAAAATAAATTATTCTGCGTTTGTGATACATAATATCACATTTCGGCACCCAACTTATTTTTTTTTTTTTTTTTGATACATTTTCAGATGGTAAATTTATGTTCTTAGTTTTTTTTTCTTTTTTTTTTTTTCTAATTCATATTATTTTTTTATGAATTTTATTTTATTTGCTAAAATCTAATATTTCTTTCATCACTTAACTGATCAACAATTTTGATGAAAACTTAAAAAAAAAACCTTTTTTATGTATGTCAATTTTTAATTTTTATCACCGGTTTTTCAAAACAGAAATTTTTGCCTAATTATATCAGCAAAAAAAAAAAAAAAAAAAAAAAAAAGGAAAGAAAGAAAAAAAAGAAAAAGAAAAAAAGTCTAAAATTTACAATAAAATTTTACTGGTGAGAATAACAAATCATGATAAGAATATGGATGCCCATACGGGGTAAAAGCAAATCATGATTGACAGAAACACATTGCCCGTACACTGTAAAAAAAAATTCAAGAGGTTACTAAAATTTTTTTAGTAAATTTGTATTCCACAGAATTTTTTAGTAACCATTACAAACTTTTTTTGCAAGTGAAACACTTTTTTTTTTTTTTTTTTTTTTTTTTTTTGTAAACTGAACAAAAGAATTTTTTGTATAACTAACTTAAAACTTTTTAGTATGATCCACTAAGCAAATTTCAGTAATAGCTCCAAAATTATTTTTGGTAACCATTACATGGGCAGGAGCTTCCTTCGAGCTGCATCCAGTGGGTAAAAAGACAGACTGCTGAAGCGGAAGATTTTCGGGGAAGCCGCAATAGATGGCAACACCAAACATTGCTACCTGCTCTATTCTGACATGTTTCTAAAGTAGAGGGAAAGTCCAGAGATCATTACCCATGTTATCTGCTACAACATGATTTTCATAATCCCTTTATTTAACGAGTACTTACACTGCATACATTCGGTGCATATTTGGTGGCGTCCAGCATCGAACCTGGATACTTTCAGCCTGGAGTTTGGTGCTATGACCACTAGGCTATCATAGCCACACCAAGTGAGATTTAGTAATAGCTTTTAAAAATGTAAAACTATTAACTCTATTGTTTGCTAGCTTTTTTCTAGTAATTCTTACAGATTCCTTGTAACCGAGTAAGATTACTAAAAATTTTTTAGTAATTACAAAGATCACTAAAATTTTTTTAGTTGATCGACCCTTTTTTTTTTACAGTGTATGACGTATTTGAAATTCAGAGAAACGGTTAAATACTTTTTAGGATTAAAAGACAAATAACACAAAACGATATGTTTTAAGAAAGAAATTCAAATTAGAGAAAATTTGTCGAAGTAATTTTTAATAAAGAATTTGATTTATAACTAACCTTTCGCCGGGCGTGCAAATTTTCATCACATGACCGGGCGCGGGATATAAATTATTCAACAGGTGAAAAAAATTCAATTATTGCTGCATTATTTTAATTTTACAAATAATTTAACTTACAAATATCATATAAGTTATCTCTGATCACAATTTATGAAATTATTCCGCAATACACTTATTTTGTTATAACATATTGAAGCAGAAGTTTACATGTATAAAAAGCCACTTGCTACTACAGTAACCAAGAATAAACATTACTAAACAATAATTAAGTAATTTCGGATTTACAAAATTAGTTTAATATTTCATCGATATTAGTCGTTTCCTATATCAACGATAAGATTTGCTTTTTTAAAGGCTGTTTACAGATAAACCTTGTGCATCTCATGCACTATTAGCAGATTACAGTGACAGTTGAAACTAATTGCGAAATCTGAAATACAAATAAATCTTAGGAATTGGGTAAAGAAATCCAATAAACGAATACAAATGATTATTAAGGCCCCTGTCCTCGTTCGAGGTACGCTCGCAAGCTAATGCTATTCCTATGGGAAAGCATATTTTTAATAACTCTTTCGCATTTTGATATTTTTAAATAATTTTTTTGCATTAGATAGCTGAGGTGCATGCCGACAGCGCACCTTTTTTACTTTTTCGATTTTGGTTGCAGATATTTTTTACAAAGCTAGTTTCACTTTCAAAACCGGTTTCGAAACTGAAATTGCTTTTTAAAAAATATATCTGCATCCAAAATCGAAAAAGTAAAAAAGGTGCGCTGTCGGCATGCACCTCAGCTATCCAATGCAAAAAAAAAAAAGTCAAAATGCGAAAGAGTTATTAGAAAAATGCTTCCCAATAGGAACAGCATTAGCTCGCGAGTCTTTCCTCGAGCGAGGACAGGGACCTTAACACCCACTAATGCTTGAATTTTGTTTTAAAGAAGTTTGTTTTAAAGTTGAAAGTATATACTGTATAAAAAAATATACTGTATAAAACTTATACTGTAAAAAAAATCTGTAATCCTACAGATGTAAAATTGCCCAGATCTGTATGCTTTCTATCATTTTATCTGTACACTGTACAAAAAATATGTAAATTTTCGAAACTAATTGCTGTAAAGGACAGAAATCTGTAATCTTACAAATGAATCCCCTAAAACTAAAATTATCTTACTAAAATTTTATCTCTAACCTGAGTTGCCGTTACATAAAAAAAATCATTGAATTCTGGGTTCCTAAAATATTTTTATTAACCTTACAAATTTTTTTGATTTTCAGTGTAAATCTGTATCTGTCACATGAATTTTTGCTGTTGCCGTTACTAAAAAAGTTCTAGGAATTCCAGTTTTTTAGAAAACTTTTTGTAACTTTCCAGATTTTTTTTTACAGTATATGAGAATTCTAGAAGGAAAAAAAATATTTACAGTATTCGACAAATAACGCATCAATGTTAATATGTGAAGACTTTTCTTCTAATCAGCCTGTAATAATTTTAGTTGAAGCAAACTGCTCAACTGAAATTTTTATCTTTCCCATCCTTGTAATTTCTGTAGAAATTATTAAAAGAAGTAGGGTAACATCCCCATTAATTGGCACATTAAGGATTTGTCTTTAAACTTTTTCATTACTAAGAAATAAAATATTTACTTCCAAATATTTTTAAATCAAAGAGGGCATATCTGTGCATCTATTTTACCCACTAAAAGCAAAAATATTTGAAAAAATATTTTTATAAAAATATATTTATAAAAAGTTGCTGCAATCACCAGTAATTGGCATTTAGATTTTTACACAATTAAAGTAACCCTTTCCAACTACACAAAACTGCTGTCAATTAAAATTTAAAATATACTATAAATCAGATAATAATAAATTGAAATGCATGTCTTTCTTAAGCCAGAGAAGAAGCATTTGCAACAAAAATGGCCAATTTGATACAAGTCATAATTGTTTATCTTTCTTAGGCAATGTTGTCATCTAGTAACCTATATCAAAGTTATAAACTGTAATGTAAATGAGCATATAACTAGTATATAGTCTTGAATTTTAAAAGACTGGATACAAATCTTATTTTAGGACATGTTTGTAGGATGTGCCAATCACTGGTGCCTGCCAATTACTGGGGATGTTACCCTACTTTGCGGTATATTATTTTTAAAAACTGGGTTTTTTATTTCCACATTTTTCGTTATAACAGCGAAAAATAGCAACATATCTGAGAAATGCCAATTAAATATGAATATTCAAATTTTGTATTAAATAAATGATATTAAGATTTTATATATTCTTAGAAAAGTTTCTCTTTAACCCTCTCACGGTCTTGAAAAAGGGTAAAATTGTAATGCTGTTTTATCTGCATTTTTTTGTAAATGCTAAGAAAATACAATTCTTACAACATTGTAAAAAATATAAAAACTTAATTATAATTATGAAAGTTATCCGTGAGAGTATTATTTTTTCTTCAATACATTGGAAATTCATTAAATCTACACCTTAAAAGATCTGTGAAGTTACTAAACTTTTTTTTATTAAACTTAGATTCTTAGAACTTTATATGTAACAACAAACAGTAAAAATTTATTTAACAGAATCGGTTATATGAATTTTTGCTGTTACCGTTACATGAACAGTTCTATCAATCCCACTTTCCTATAAAAAGATTAGTAACTTCACATATTTTTTTAGAGTGTATAGAATTGCATTATCCACATAGAACGCATTTAGTTTTGTTAAATGTATTGAAACAGTGTTGTAGATGGTGCTCTAAAAATATTTCCTTGCAACAGTGTTGTGCTACAACACACAACGCATTTCATTTTGAGTAATATTATTTCTTTTATAAATTACATTATGTGAAAAATAGAATATAAGTTTAAGATCGATCTAAAATCTAAGCTGGCTACGTTCAACCGCATATTAAATTCCTTTTGTTCGCAAACTTATGAAACTGGCAAGTACACTTGTTAAGATACTATATAATCGAGCTTTGATTCCCATTTTTAATTAAAGACAGACCATTTTCAGAAAATGCTGTCAAATTTTGCATTTAAAATCAATTTTTCGGAGACAACAAAGCAGGTGAGTAAAATTACTATTATCCTGTGACATTAAACTCTATATAAGGTACCCTGGGGTAATAACGCCACGTTAAGGTTCTACCAATTTTCACGGCTTAGTTTTAGATTGTATTTTTCAAACAAATATAGGATCTGATACAGAAACTCATTGACTATCTATATAAAATAAAATAATTCAACAGATATGTATTGATAAAATGTAATGGCGTTTTTTCTTGACTAATGCTATTTGGCGTTAATACCCACCTATATGGGTAATAACGCCATGCAAACAAAACTATAAAATAAGATGGAATAATGGCATGTAGATTGCCCAATTCTAAAAATACAAACTCTACAGCTCTAGAAATTGACAAATTGCAATCTAAGCTATTGAAAATGTACAATTTTTTTGTGACTCTGAAAGAAAAAGGAAGCTGTGGCAGTGGCGGGGGGGGGGGGGGGGGAAGAGGCAAAAGAATATCAGATTCTAAGCTACGTTTTGCTTAAAAATGACCATTTAAATAGAATTATTAGAAACATTGCACGGATTATTTGAATCAGTATTCATATTCCCATGTATGCATTCTATGCGATAGAAAATATTGATTTTTTTTGTGAAAGTGAAAGAAAAAGGAGTGAGGGGGAGCTTCAACAGTATATAACACCCTGTGTCTCTCTTTGCTTAAAAAGTCCTGCTTAAATATGATTATAAGAAACATTGCATGGTTTTAACCATTCATAATGTAATATTTTAATCATGTGAAGTTTTATAATAACTAGAGTTATATGTAATAAATATTTTTGTTAAACCTTAACTGCTGTTAGCGTCTCACATACCGCTGAGTTTTTCAAGTTTCAGAGTTTAACTTGCAATTTTTAGTTTAACTATAGATACCGGGAAAATTTTGTCTCATTTGGAGTCCTATTACTATCTCTAGAAACTTTTGAATAGCTAAATTTTATTCATAATAGTCCTGTATATAAGGTTCAATACAAAAATAATATTCTAAAATTTAATTTAACATTTTATTCATCGTTAGATTAAGCAGTCTGACAGGCCGCTCACAGTAAGTTATGCGATAATTTTTGTCACAGCAGTTAAGGGGTAATACTATTATAGTAATCTAGTAAATAGTTTTTAACCCATAACTCCACACTAATGCGGATTCTCCAAACCTACAGTTAAATTGTCGACGTTTTAAAGAGCATGCTTTAATAAACTTTTAATAAATTGAATAAAATTTTTGATTAAAAAATATTATCCAAAAGAGATCTCTTATTCAATTTTATACATAATTCATATGGTTATATATCATTATCTCTATATTAGCAACAAAATTAATCTTTAACTGCTGTTAGCAATCTGACTGAACACTGTACCCCCTCCCCCCTCCCAAAAAAAATAGCGTTTAACTTGTATTTTCCAGTTTAACTATAGTTACAACTGAAATTCTCTTTCGTTTGGAGTTCTCGCAATATTATTAGAAATATTTGAATAGATTAAATTTAATTAGAATTAATTCTTTACAAAAGATTTAGCGCAGGAACAGTATTCTATGATTTTTAATCATGGATCGCATTTTAACCTTTAACTAATGTTATCGGTCTCGTAGACCACTATTTTTCTTTTAATTTTTTAGTTTAACTTGTAATTTTCAGTTTAACTGCAAACACTACCGAAATTTTGTTTCATTTGGAATTTTAGAACTATCACCAGATAGGTGATTATTAAGTATAATACTCTTGTATAAAAAGTTTAGTACAAAAACACAATCCTATGAGTTATTCCCGCCTTTTATTCATCTTTCAATTTTGTGGTCTCACAAACCGCATCACATTCATACGTTACAATTTATGTCACATCAGTTAAATGTTAAATTTATAAGGTTTTGAAAAACCGAACGCTGAGAAAGCGGACAGTTAAAATTTCGAACTCAATTGAACAATCCAGTGGAAATTTAATAGTAACCTGATTTTGAAGATGTTCGAATTCGAATCTCGAAAACATTTTGATATAGTTTTATTTACAAGAGTTAAAAATTATTTTTTACATTAGTAAAAAAAAAAAAAAAAAAACAATATAATAAAAAATAAAATAGAGAGATTATTTTTAAGTATTTGGCACCCCCCCCCTTAATGTTACCATTTCAACAATGATAATAATGCTGTCCCATATTAATATATAAACCCCCTTCGGATATAGTTCGGCCACTGTTGGGAAAGTGGCCGAACTTGTTGGGAAATCAACTGGGGTAATAACGCCAATCCCTGGCGTTATTACCCCGGGATACTTATTGCGCAGTAAATCCTAAACTACAAATTATCTCGAGAAGATATCCAAAATCTTCTACAACAATTTAAAAGTACATGAAATACACTACAAATTTATGTAATAAACAAAGTATTTCTGGATAAAAAATATAGTCTTCAGATCAAAAACCTTATCTCGCAAATTTTAGATCAAGCGTTAATTTTAGTTGCTTGTAAAAACAATAAGACCTAAAAATGAAACAAATTAACTTGAAGCTGTTTTTTGCGATTTATATGACTCAAAACCCTTCTGCGCAGAACACATGGGTGTCATTTACCCGATTATTTCATAATTATGCAAAATATAAGCACTTGGCGTTATTACCCCGCCTGGCGTTATTACCCCAGGGTACCTTAATAAAATATAGTGTAACAGTTCCTGGGCACACCCATTGATCTTACCAATCTCTGATAAGATGGAGGCACGTTAAGTTTTATTCCGAGATGCGCATGAGAAAACTTATCTGCTTAAACACAATATTTTTCTATCTGAAATATTTTCTGTTCAGTATGATTTTCTATAAACAGATTCAAAAATAACAAAATTTCAATGGAATGCGCAGTTAAAAAAACGTGTTTTAGGAAACGAGTTGTAAACGACCGTAGTGTATAGCGAGTCATTCTCTTTTGTAAGTCATTCATTGAAAAAAAATTAAACCATGGACTAGATATCACCTGAAACTGTTCTACCCCCGTTTATTCATGTGACGCCAGCCTCTCAGCCGCGGGTACACAGAAGAAAAACACCAATAGGTGTTAAGAAAATTTTAACAATGCTTTCCCTTAGTTCAACAAACAGTCTTTTTCAGAGGGGATTATTCCGTAAATTTATTTCTGGTGAAATGTTGACCTGCTGTACAGAGAAATTTTTCAATTACGTAATTTTATTACATACTTGTTAAATTTTTGTTTTATTAAGAAGTTTTATTTGTGTTATAATATATTAACTCGAAAACCTGTTTAACTCAGAAGCATTAATGCTAATAGTGTGTTTATTAGAACATAAGCTAGCCAAATTTTGCTCATCTAAACATCCGCCTTTTGTCAAATATTTTATCTTTTTTTTTTTCCTTTTTTCAAATTTTAAATGAATATACAATTTTTATTTTTCCCCCGGTCCTAGGATGAGCGTTTACACTAGTATTTTATAGCTAAAGATATCACTGATTGATCGATACATAATAAAACTGTTCGATTATAAATCAATTTGATTATCATGCCTTCAAGTATCATGCATTTATGTAAAAAAAAAAAAAAAAGCGTAACATCTTTTGGGGATTTTTTAAAAATTATTTTTACTGTTAAAAAAACAAATAAAACAGAACAAATGAAGGCTCTTTTAAAGAAATAAATTTAAATCTGATAAAATGTGTTTAATTCAGTTTAAAATAAAGAATTTGATTAGTGATTAAAGTTCAAAGATCAACAGAGCTTTAGGAGAAAAAATTTATTTATAGTATTAAATAAATAATACATTAATGACTACCTGTAAAGCCTTTTTCTGAATATAGTCTGTCTCAAGGTGTATTAAGATCCTTAGAATTAGCAAAGAGCTGATATGAAATTCGGATTCATTTCTTCCCACGTGGTTGCTATGGAAACCAACGAAAGAAGTCTTTTTAAGTACATTCTTGTTAAAAAGCTTTTTTTATATCATACCTTTCTCGGTATAAGCGAAAATAGAAACATGCGTTAATTAGATGACACTTTCTTATTAAATACGTATTTTGTGCTTTCTTTGAAAAATAGCTTTTTGTATTATTTGGATGTATTGGTGTATCATACATAAACTTTAAAAAAGAAAAAATATATTTTTTAATCTATGAAAATATAGTATAATCATGAACAAAAATACACAATAACCTCATACAAGCTACCCACGTTTCCGAAAAGTACACTTTTTCTTAGATAATTTAAAAAAAAACGTTGAAAGAATTGAAGACACAGAATTGAGGAGGCTATTGATTCCATTACTAAGAGACAAACTTCATCTAATGAGAGAAAACGGTTTTTAAAGTTTCATATTAACAGACTTTCAATTCTATTTATTGTCTATAAATAATTATAATTCATGAATTAATGAAGATTTTTGAATGAGATTTTTCCATATTGTTCAAAAATTTTTAATAATTCATTATAAAACGAAATCCGAAAAATGATTTTTTGAAAATTAAAAAGTTTTATGCTGCCTTAAGTCAAGAAGCTTCGTAAATACATAGAATTCGAAGTAATATTTGACAAATTGTGATTAACTGTCATTAGACATTTTCACTTCTTAAAATATTTTAAAAATAGTTCTCTAAAATGGCAAAAAAGAAAGTGACCTAAAGAAGTGTATCGTGAAACTACTTTATTAAAAGTGAAGCACTTAATAAAAAAGGTAATATAATAGATGTAACGACTTATTGGAGGCTACTTAAAAAATAATAATATATTAGATGCAACAACTTATATGAAGCTGCTTTTAAAAGTACCACATGTAAGAGAACTGTAAAACCTAATTTTTACACGAAATTTAAACATATTATTGTGTTACATGTACGAAGGGGTGGTGAAAAATTCCTGGCTTTGATTACTTATAATTGAAATAGAAAAACAAAGTTAGGCGCATTTTAAAGTTTAAAATCTTGTTATGTAACACTAATAATATCAGGTGTCTGATCATTAGAATTTTTTTTGTTTCAAGTGAAAGCCGCGATGACAGAGGCGCAAGACAATTTCATGTCTTTGGAGTTGTGAGGCCTCATGAAGGTTTTGTTCATACAGAAAAAGTCAGCAAAACCGTTTTGGCTCTTTTCTAAACTGAGCATGACTTTTTAAACTAAGTTAATGACTGAAGAAGAAACCTGGATTTACTATGATCTTCTAGCTGGCTTCTACGAGCCGGAAAAGAAGGAACACTCAAAAGAACAGCATCACAGTCGGTCGCCCCGACAGAAGGAATTTGCCAAATAAATCTATCGAAATGGTCATGGTGACAGTTTTCTGGAATAATTATGGCATTCTGAAGGTGGACTACCTACCTCAAGGATGCTGTATAACTGGACAATATTAGGTTAACCTTTTTGACCAGTTGAAGGAATTCATCAAAGATAAACGCCGAGGGAAGTTGACCAAGAGGATCTTTTTGTTGACGACAATGTACCTCCACACACGTCCATTTTTGTGGCTGACAGTTTAAAAACCCTCGGCTTCCATTTGATAAATTAACCTTCCTACGCAGCAGGGTTAACCCTCTCAAGCTATTTTGTATCTCCAAATTTCAAGAAACACCCTAAAGGTCATTATTTTGAGGACATCTATGATGTCAAATAAACTTCCAAGAGCTAGCTTCGGGTCTAATAATAAAACTTTTATTTGAGAGGACTAGAAAAGCTGCAACAACGATTTAACAAGAGCATCAGTCTCATAGGATAATATGTTGAATAAATCTGTTGAATATGTTGAATTTCTTAACTCTTGCTATTATCTTTCCTGTCAAAGCCAGGGACTTTTCAGCATGCCCTTGTATACAGAAAAAAAAAGAAATATTTATTTATTTTCATAATTTTAATATTATGCATTACTGTTCGTTCAACAAACGTTAATTCCGACCAGCATAATGCCTATATATAAACTAAATACAACTGCAAAGGATTAATACAGTATAAAATTAATAAGAAAGTTTATTTGCAAAAAAAAAGTTGCAAAAGTCAGTGGTAACAAGAGAAGCTTTGTTTTTTCACATGATTCTTTAAATCTCGTAATTAAAACGGTTTCTATCATTTTTAAAGAGTAATGAAGGATTTATGGAAACACTGATAATTTGGAAGAGGTTGTGTATATTTTCGCTTGTCGTTACATTCTAGTAGATTAAGATACCTTTGACTTTCTTTTTTACAGTTCATTTAAAAGGATTAGATGTTACGAAAGGATGTAGTTTTTGCATCATTCAAATATTGTTTTTACGAATAATCACGTGATATGTAAATAATAATAAAATAATAAACATCACTTTTATGATGATCAAAACGTAGATTACGTAATAAACAAACCCTATATTACGTACGTCATGGATTAAATATTAATATTCTCGAACCAATCATAAACAAATTTTAAATGAAATTAAAGTTTCAAAATTTTCAGTACTGTAAATTTTTAAACTTCTAACCATCGCACACTTTCAAATTTTACACCATCATATAAGGAAAAAAATGTACTTTTAAATGGAATTGTTTGAAAGCTGCATCTCAATTCGTTTTTTAATTATTAATTTTTTTTTGTAGTTTTTAATACTTTTTTTGTCCTTTTGGCAACAGAAGTATTCTATTTCTGAACATTAAACATGGACCAATCAGAAAACGAATAAAATCCGAACACAACAAGGATTCAGAAATGTCTCGGATACCTCTAGACCGATAGCAACAACTACTTTCTAAATGCTTAATAATTTAATAATTAACAATATAATGTTTCACCTAAATTATATACTGAAGAAATCTCTAGATTTCCTTTAATAATAAACCAATACTTATGAAGTATTTCCAGTACTGTTACAATAAATCTTTCTTCGAAATTTTGCAATATAACTCAAATATTGCAAGGTTAATGAATTGATCGCATTAAAAAATTCTTATTCATAAGAACGTTTTATCCTTTGATTAATTTTTCTGATTTTTTTAACTCGCATTACACATTTTATTTATTTATTTTTAAATTGTTCGTTAAATGATTTTCAGACTTAAAACCATATGCAATGCACTACTAAAATCTAGTATGCTACAAAAGAGACTTATAATCTTTCACCCTAATACATTTTCTGCGTATATTTTCAAATTATTTAAGTAATTTAAGAAGTTTCAATATGAAATTACGATTTAATAATCTATCTTTAATTATAAATTAATAACAGATATACTTAGCCATAAATAATCCTCAAATTTGGATTAAAACTTTGATTTGAAAGCCCATAACAGCTGAAAAAAGAAGCTTTTACTTTTATAGCCTCTTCAATTCCGAAGCTAAAATAAATATGCAAATATTTATTCTTCTTCTTTTTTTTTAACAAACAAAATGGTATTATAAATGATAGAAAAAAAATATTTTCTGAAATTGATCTTTTAGGCAGTTAGTAATTTAGGTTTAAATATTTGGATCTAAAACTGCAAATCCCCTTAAAACACCAATCACCTATTTTAAACACCAATCACCTAAATTTAAGAAATTTGAAGAGGTTTATAATTTACAAATCTTCAAAAACTCTTATTGAAAAAGATTTAAGTTAAATACGAAAATTTATAACTTTCTCGGTCATACTGCCTTTTGGGCATTTTTAGACATTTTTCAAACTCTGATGAAGATAACATTTATTTTATGAAGGATTCCGCTTAGATGTAATCAATTATTCGTTTGCTTTCATAGCAAAAAATATTCAACTATTAAGAAGTGATGCGAAAATGTAGAAAAATTGCACATTTTAGTTTTTATAAGGAAAAGAACAGAGACCCTCCAATGGAAACCCAGGAACCGAAGAGGTTATATAATGTAATCCTTTCTGAAAAATAAATTTCTATTGATAAATGCATTGTATCCTTTAATATTTTTCGTATATCTGTGAATAATATTCGCATTATGTATTTTGATTCAATAAAAAACTGTCTTTTTCAAATGCTTTACAATATTTTTGAAAAACGAAAAGAATCTATACCATGCAAACTAAAGATAACCATTTGTTAAAGTTTCAAGAGCACCAGATCTCGGCTGAAAAAAAGTTTATATTTATAACATTAGACAAATAATACATTAATGCTTATCCTTTAAGACTTTTCCTACATTCATCCAGTCTCTGACGTATTAAGAACTTTAGAATTAGCAAACAGCTCAACTGAAATTTTGATCCATTTCCTTCCCATGGTTGCTATAGAAACCATGATAAGATATCTTTTTCAATATTTTACTTATTTATTTATTTATTTATTTATTCATTTTTATCACAGCCTAAAAGACGAAAGCAGCAACGTGTGGAGAGCAAGACAGATAAATGTGAAGTGTTAAATTTCTTATTTAATATATGGTATTACGGTTTTGCACTTTCTTTAAAAATTCTATTTTTGAATTATTTGAAATGAATTACGGCTATTTTACATGATCACATATAACAACAATAAAATATTTTGTTTGTGAACCATGTTTTATTATGCGATTGTTTAAAAGATGGAAATATTATTTATAAATATAATTTATAAATATAATTTATAAATATAAATTTGTTATCCCCTCCCCTGCTGCGAAGAATAAAAAAATGGAATAAATGAATAAAATACAAACATATTTTGAAGTTCAAATATTAACACATCGATTGCGTATTCTAGTTTCATTGTGTACTTTTTCGGCATCAAAAAATTTTCAGTTTGATTGTCAGGATTTCATTGTATTGTTTTTGGTGAAAAAAAAAATTATAACTGGCTCTTTTAATACTTTTTTCAATTAAAATCATTGGAAGGTACAAGTTGCACTTCCCAGGTTGTAGAATTTGCATGATTTCATTTTCATTTTCTTTTTTCTTTTTTTTCCCTTTTTCTTTTTGTTTTTAGGTGCATTCGTAATTATAAAAATACGTAGCATCTATAGTAGCCGCCCGTTTGTCTCTCTGTTTTTCCGCATATAACACGAAAAAACAATGTAATCGAATACAGTAGGACATCGACCCATTGTTTTTCAAGGGGTGCGTGAATAAAAAAGATGAATTCGGGAAAACGATGAATGCGAATTAACTTCAAATTACGAAAAAACACGTTTATGCATTATTAAGGCATGAAACTCATGCAGTATACTAATAAATACTAATTTGTTGCTTAGTAAAATGTAAAAAAAAAAAAAAAAATATCTATATATATATGTCATAGAAAATTTACATTCATTTTTAAAAAATGAATAATTTTGTTTAGTTTTTCGTTCATTTTTAATAAAAAATAAAATTTCAAAATATACAACATTTTTCTGGTCATTTTCTGTAATTTCTTGTATATATATAACAGTTCATGCCGTTTCAAATGTCATAATTGCATCAGACAAAGTTGCCAATGGTGGCTCATCTTCATCAGCATAAACGTTATCCTCTTCTTTTTCGCCATTATTTTAATTTTTTGCATTGCCCTACACATTTCTTCGATGTTTAGGACACCACATGTCACAACATCTTGATCAATGGAAACATAATCGCATATTCTGCTATATACACCAACACAAATGAGTTATCTTTAAACAAAAGAAGTAATTCCAGTTTGTATGTCATAAGGATTCGCATGACTTTCAATTTCATTTCAGTGAGAAGAAAAATTTCACAACGATGAATGCGGGAAAACGACTTTTTTAAGAACGATGTTTGCGGGTCTCGTTAGCGTAATTTTTTTTTCCAACCATCTTCGTCGTTCCAAGGCCAAGCTCGCACTCTGATTGGTTGCTGATTTCGGCACTGTTTTCACGTAACTTGGCGATAATCATACTTGGCGTAGCGATAGACGCTTCCTTCGAGTTTGATTTCCTTCCGAAGCGAGTACGAAGTAAACCGAGTACAAAGTAAAAAGTTGTGTGTAAAAACTTTTAAAGAGTACGGCTTTCAGTAAGACACGTTCCATCCAAACCAATGCTGCAAGAGAAAAGTTACTTTGTACTCGGTTCGAAAGGAAATCAAACTCCTCGACGGAAGCATCTATCGCTACGCCAAGTATGATTATCGCCAAGTTACATGAAAACAGTGCCGAGAGCAACAACCAATCAGAGTGCGAGCTTGCGCTTGGAACGACGAAGGTGGTTGGAAAAAAAAATTACGCGTCTCGTTAACATTACTTAAATATAATTCGTGCAGGGACCATAGAAATAAAACGATCAATGCCGCAAAATAATGGATGCGGGAAAAACAGATTGGGGTTTTACTGCAATTTGAAATTTAATAAATGTAATCATTACAGAATTTTATACAGTCATTTGAAATTTTATTAAAAACGAATCAAATTAAAAAAATATTATTAATAAACGTTCTTTTCATTCCATTACATTCTACCATTATGTAATTAATTTAGATAGCAATCCCATGCTAGGTAATTATTATAGGTTGGCACGGTGATTGCGTTCTATTTAAAATAGAGTCATGTTACCTCCGTATTACTGACTTTAATACATAGAATCGTAATAAATTTTGTATTCACGTATTTCTTTTATAAGAGTGAAAAAACTATTCCACTGATATCTGAATATATATAAAACTAGTTGTAGTACAAACGTACCTTATTTTCACCTTTGCCATCCAATTCTCGATTCATTTTCATAGAAAACTCTCTTTTCTTTTAACACTTCCCAACAAATTTTAAAAGTGTTTTTTCTTACAGTTTGTCTGTCCGTCTGTCCGCGCTCTAGCTCTCGTAAATTCTCGGATTGTCATGAAATTTTTGGAAGTTATTGATGTTTACCCTAGCAAAAACCTTATTGCGTATGAAGTTTCTAGCATGATTAGTTTATTTACAGGATCAGTCAAAAGTTTTCCGTTACATTACGATCTACTGGAAAAAATCGTTTCGAAAGAATTTTAAAAATGTTACACCCAATCAAACTTTTTAAAATTTACATGCATTTACGAGGTGCACTAAAATATACACTCTGTAAAGTATGCAGAGAAAATAATTGTTATTATTCATTTACAGGCTAACACGAAAGAATTTAATTACATAATGGTGAAGAGGAGAATTATTTGTGACATATTTTAACTATATGAAAATTATTTCGTGTATAATAAAACCGATGTATGTCACTGGGGCTTACTCTAAGTTATTTAAGTTATTTAAGCTATTTAAGTTATTACGAAGTGCATAGCAATTACAGGGACATACAAAAGATTTCAAATAGTATATTCTATCCGAAGAACTGCATATTATCGATGAAGGTGATGGAAGGATGAAAAAATTTTTAATTAAACTTTTAATTACTTTAGTTTCATTAAATGTATGCCTATTATATTGTGTGTATAAATGTTGTAGTTTGTATATAGGACTATACAAAAGAGTTCGTAAAGATTATACTGAATATGTACGTAATTTACCTAAGATGGTTTTAAAATAAATTATGTATTTTTACGCTGAACTGCAATCAGTTTACTAAGAATATTTGTAATATATATATAAAATGATATACAAAAAAGAATTGGTTTGTAAAGAATTGGATACATGGTTGCTTATGGATTACACTTTCTGGAAATGGGATTTAAGTAGTTCTAAGAGTGCTTTAGTTTCAACTAAAGTTTAGCTAAATACTCGGGTGTTCTAAAGGTACTAGATAAACTACAGGATTGAACAAAATTATTTAAATATGTTGCCATCTATTAGTATAAATTGCTGAAAGAGAAATTTCTTGTGTTTTTTTTGCTAAAATAAATTTTCCCACTATATAGCATATATATTAATCGACAAATGAAATAAACAGGTTATTCAAAAGTATTGGAATACATATTTTGCTATAGACAGTTACAGCTTATTTAACTAAATAACGAAGTTTTGTTAAAGATTTCAATAAGTGTTGGAAAGAGTTTCATAATCTATGCTTAACGCATGATTTTTCTTACTTGTTTTTTAATTTATGTATATATTTATTTAAGATACTTTTTTAGATTACGCACTAACAATCTGAAAAGCATTTTTATGTGAAACATTGCCATTTAAGAATTCAGATGAACTTTTGAAAATTATTAAAAATCGTACTTTCATATTGGCCTCGTGCCGGGAGTTAAGAGCTAAAAAAAATCACCAAAATTTTCGTTATTATATAACTTTAGGAGTTTAAAGCACGTAATTTGATTACATTTCTGTTAAATTTGTACTTTATTTATATTATTTTACTTATTGCTTCATGAAATATTAATTTCGCTATGGAGTATGGACTGGAAATAAATTTATAATCGGATTATTACTTTTTAAATAGGATGCACACAATAGGTAAAGATTTAAAAAAAATCGCACTTTAACCCTTTGAGCTTAAAGTATAATTTTTTCAAAATTTCAAATGTCACACTGGCACCAGTATTTTGCAAAGAAAAAAACCGGTTAACGATAAACACGAAAAAATGCATTAAACCTTTTTGAAATAAATTTGGTCAAATTTTCTGGTCTCATTGTGACATTTTGGAATTAAAATTATGTGGTAGAAAATTCTACCAGCAGAGCTCAAGGGGTTAAAATTATTGTTAAAACCACAGAATAAATTGCGATGCAATTTTTAAATAAATTGTATTTGAAAATATATACTTTCTTCCTATAGAAAGACGTAAATTTAGTCGTTATGTGGTTCCGATATTAATATAAGGCCAGGGTAGTAATGGATATGTTGCTGTAATTAAAATAGATAGTAAAACGATGTAAATAAATGAATTATAAAAAGAAATTTAAACCAAGTGCTTAAATAATCTTGACAGCCCTTCGGGTCCAAATTTTTCAAATGTTGAAGAAATATTACTGTTAGATTAATAAAAAAAACAGTAGCTACCCAAATAGATTTACTGAACTTTAACAAAAACATTGCCTGATATCTAACGAATGTAATTATGTTTTCTCCTTTTTGAGACGGTATTTTCTGGGGGGGGGGGGGGATTTTAGAGATATATGTCATACTGGTACTAGATATACCTTATTATTATTAGGTATACTTTATTATTATTAATTATTATTATTATTACATTATTTTGTTATTATAACGTGTTTTATTATTATTATTATTATTAGTAGTAGTAGTAGTAGTAGTAGTTTTAGTATTAATGTTAGCTATACAATATTATTATTAAGTATATTAGAGACACATGCTACATCGTATTTCGAAAATATTAGAGATTTTAGAAAATATCGTATTATAACGAAATTTAAAAGCTATTAATGCTTTCTAATATTTTTTCAGTTTTATTGCATACGATTCTTTCTGAAAAATAACCCATATTTTAAATTTGAAAAGTTAAATATATGTTAAAAATAAAAGAATTGCCAACCTTTTAAGGAAACTCACGAAACACTTATTAACATAATTCACAAAAACATAAATGAATCCATAATAACAAATGCATTGACATACGCTACCATGACTATATGTAGATAGTAAAAAAAGTAATTAAGACAACATGACATTCAATTAAAAGACATATACTATAAACAATACGCTAGACGTGAACGGGTTAGAGTAAAATAAATAATTTGAGCTATATTTCTTAAGGTTTCGAGAAAACAAGATATCGAGTAAGAAAAATTATTTATAGTATTGACAAGGAACACCATCAATTTTTACCTATGAATTTTTTTTTTCTCTATTCAGCCGGTCTCACACGTATTATGAATCTTACATTAAGTAAGCAGATATGCCAATTTCTTTACTCATACATTTCACACCGTTGCTATAGAGACCATTGAATGAAGTTCTATCTTATTTTAGTAAAGCCTTTCTCTTCATAAGATACAAAAATAGCAATGCATGAGGAAGATTATGGGTAAATGTGAATGCTTCAATATTTTTTATTAAGGTATAGGATACTATTCTTTTATATACTTTTTTAGGAAATTCCATTTTTGAACTAATTGGATACGTAATTTAACAGATACATTTAAAAAGATCAAGTGCTACGAAAGGAGTTAGTGTGTAAATCATTTAAAGGAAAAACAATTATCCGAATATCTTCAAGATGTATATGAAAATTTAAGAATTGGGAATTTAATAATTCACTTGAACAAGTTACAAATGTGGATATATGCCAATATCATCCTTTACGTCCCTAGCACAATTCGGTTTTTTTTTTTTTTTTTTTTTTTTTTTTTTTTTTTTTTTTTTAAATATGAAATATTAAGTTTTACATTTTTATATTTCCAATAAAATTTATTTTTATTTAACAATAAATATCATTTTTAATGCTATTTTACATCACTTTTCTGCTTATTCTCTAATTTATAAAAAACATTTATGTTTAAAACACAGTAAACTAAAACAGTAATCACAAAGCGGTAAAAATCGTTTAGATTTCTTCTTAAAATTTATAAACCTATGTTATAACTATGTTGTTTTCTTTTCACTGCGGCTGTTAAAGCTTCTTATTGAGGGGCCACAAGACCTTCGAGTATGAGGAAACGATTAAAACATCTTCTTTTTTAAAGTACCAAAACACAAATAATATGCATTTAAGATATTTTTCTCTGCCTAAAATATATATTAGATTTTTTCGATTTCCGAGTTTCGAAGGATTTGCACGCTTTAAGTTTCAGAGATACCCAAAAATGTATTTATATAAAATGTCTGTCTGCCGAACAATAATGACATCATGTATTGAATTGAACCAAAAATTTTGTGTTAAATGTTTTTGGCAATAGTCAACAACTACTTCTTGAGTTTGGAAATAAGGGAACTCTATAAGAGTGTTGTTTGTGGCATTTTCATTATTCTACAATTTAACGTCAAATCATCAAAAATTTCATGAAGTTATACATAGAGTTGAAACAAACTTTTTGTGTCACTATTATGTTAAATATGTCTTAAAATTAATTTACACACTTACAATTGAGTTCTTAAAAAATTAAAATGTTGCATTGTTATAGAAAGAACACATGTGTATATAATTTCTATAAATCCAGTATATCAAAAATATTGTGAAACACTCATTAAAAAAAGTAGTTTTCAAATACAAAAAAAAGTGAGTTAAATAAGAGTGTAAAAATATCAAAACATAACAAATAATTGGGAGGGGTGGCGGAACATAAATAAATTAGAATCATGCAAAATGCTTACAATTTATTTGAAAGCAAAAAATGTGATCTGTTTGTTAAAATTGCAAGAGCATTAAAACTCTGGGAAGAAAATTCATTTAAAACCCTCGACAAGTAGCACATCAATAGTTACCCTTCAAAACTTTTTCAGCATTCAGTCAGTTTCTAACGTATTAAGAATCGTAGATTAAGCAAACAGCTCAGCTGAATTTCTGATCTTTCCTCCCACGTGGTTGCTATAGAAACTATTGAAGAAAGTTCTCAATATCTTATTTAAAAAAACTCATTTTTTTCCTGTCTTTCTCACTATAAGAGACGAAAATAGTAACGTGTGAGGGAGATGACAGGTAAATATGAAGATCGGATTTCTTTTTTGAAATGTAGCATCACACTTTTATACTTTTGCAGAAAAATACTTTTTTTGAGTTAGTTGAATACATTGCTGAATCGGACTTAAAGTAAAATAATATTCATAATAAGCTCTTCATTTTAGAAGCTAAAATAATAATGCAAATACTCATTCATTGTTTGCTTTTTCAAAACAAATTAACATCGTAAATGACGAAAAAAAAATCCTTTTCTGAATTTAATTGTTTAGGCGCTTAGTAATTTAGGTTAAAATATGAATCTAAAACAGCAAACTCCGTTAAAACAGCAATTAACACAATCAGAAATTTAAGATCTTTATACAAGTAAATAACATACAAATTCTCAAGAAATATATATGTATTGAAAATGATTAAAATTAAATACTCGTGAAAATTTATCACTTTCTTGGTCACACTGTCTTTTGGACATTTATGGACATTTTGCAAACTCAAATGAAAATAACATTTATTTTATGCAGGATTCAGCTTAGATACAGGCATTTATTTGTTTGTTTTTACCGCAAAAAAACTTCAGATATTAATATGTGCTGTGAAAATGTAAAAACAAAATCCGATATTTTTGTTTTTAAAAGAAAAAGAACAGAGGTCCCCAAATGGGGAACCAAGAACTGTTAATAATAATAAAAATAATAAAAATTTTATAACATTCATATTACACTAAAAATATTTCCAATGAAAAATTATTTAATATAATACTAGCGACATTGAAGCAATATTCCCCACTAAAAACAATCTTAAGAATAGCTGAAGAAATCGCAACTTTCTACAGAAATTTGAAGAAAGTTTGCAGATTTAGTTTTAACTTAAGAATATCTGCAGAATTTTTTAAGATATTCTTAAAAATATCTGCATAATGGGCCAAATACCTACGAATTTCTCACAGATTTTTGGGTCAAATACCTATAGATTTTCTACAGATTTTTTCTAGTGGGGTTGTCACAGAAAGTTAATCATTCAATTTAAAATATATTCATTTACCATATCATTGATAAATCTTAGTTTTATATTAAATTTCAAAAACAATCGCGGTAAAACAATATCATGTAGACGGTACAAAATCCAATATTTGCATTATATCAATATCACAAAGATTTTTTCTGAAAAATCCTTAATTTTAATAAAATATTAAGACTACTTAAGATTAAGATAATTAAAATATTATGATTCCTGGTAAAATATATGAATACTTTCCAAAATTTAGTACCGCAATTTTAATTTTTCTATTGCATTACTGACTACATAATATTATATTCCTACGATTGTTTTCTAAATTTAATTCAAAATTAAAATAAATTAGTGCAATATGAATATTACTAAATCACTGCCATTACATTGAAATAGTTTCATTGTAATATTAATATAATGACAGAAATGCAGATAATACAGTAAAAAAGAAAAAAATCAATAATTGTGATATTAAATTTTTGGGAATATTTAGATAGGTATACAGGGTGTTTCGCTACCAGACCGACAAATTCTGAGGGATGATAGTAGACATAGAGACAAACATTATTAAATAGGAAACCATGGGGCGCAAACGTGTTCTGTAGGAGTTAGGGGCCATTAAAGTTTGAGGTTCAAAACTTCAAACGATGATAAAAAACGGAGAAAAGGATCGATTTGTTTGCAGTTTTCACTAAAATCATTCTTTATATCACGATTTTTTCAGAAAAAAATTTAAAAGGCTACGTTCAAAAATTGTCGATAGAGGGCGCTTTAGACTTTAGAGTATCGAACAACTAGTTTTTACCGTTATTTTGTGCATGGAGTTCAAGTTATACTAAAGTTTAGTCTTTAACTTAAATTTTAAGACCAAAACCGGAATCATTGGGACTAGATAATTAGTGAAAATTGAACTGTGAACAGAGGGGAGAATTTTAAACACTCATAAATATTGGAAAAACTTATCGATTTTGTTGCGGTTTGCGTGTAAGTCATTCCCTTGGGAATTATTTTATTCAGAATGACGTGCATCTTTGGTACCCTCGTTTTTTGATAGAGGGCGCTTCCGGCACATCTTCAACATTTCAATGGCATTACTCCTAGGTGTTTTACTACCATAACAGCATACTTCCAGGATGTGTTAGGGATGCAAAGACTACTCGAAATCGCATAGGAATGTAACTTTGGAAATGCATTTTTTTGGAGTTACGGTTAAAGGAAGCAGAGAAAAAAGCAACAGAAACAGCAGAGAAAGAGCAACACGATAATGTGAAAGAAAACAGTTTATTTAAATGTTTTATTAAAAAAGGTGTTCGAAATTACGACCAGAAGTAGTCCGGCATGCTTGATAGCGGCGTCGAATGGAATTCCTCACATTTTGAAAGATTCCTGGCATCTCAGAAAGCTTTCTGGCAGCTACAGAAATATCAGCTGCGAGGTCTTCAACTGATGGTACGGAAGTCTCATACACCCAACTTTTTACTTGACTCCAGCAGAAGTCCCTACATGATCGGTCTGGCGATCTGGCAGTCTAATGAACAAGGCCACCACGACCTATCCACCGCTATCCATATGTTACTTTGAAGTATCAGCAAACGTCATTGGTAAAATGTCGATGAGTCCCATCGTGCTGTTCATCGTTCAAATACTGCCTTCTGCTACCTTTGGAACCGGTTCGCAAATAATCGCTTCAAAATTATCACTGTTCACGCGCCGTTTAGCGCCATCTACCGTCACTGTCAAACTTGCCGGAGTATTTCTGGTCGTAATTTTGAACACCTTTTCCAGTAAAACCTTTAAATTTACTGTTTTCTTTCACATTAATGGGTTGCTCTTTCTCTGCTGTTTCTGTTGTTTTTTTTCTCTGTTTCCTTTAACCGTAAATCCCAAAAAATGCACTTCCAAAGTTACATTCCTATGTGATTCCGACTAGTCCTAACACATCCTGGAAGTATGTTGTTCTGGTAGTAAAACTCCTAGGAGTAAAGCCATTGAAATGTCGAAGATGTGTCGGAAGCGCCCTCTATCAAAAAATGAGGACATCAAAGCTGTTCGTCATTTTGAATAAAATAATTACCAAGGGAGTGACTTACACGCAAACCGCAACAAAATCGATTAGTTTGTCCAATGTTTATGAGCGTTTAAAATTCTCCCCTCTGTTCACAGTTGAATTTTCACTAGTTATCCGATCCCAATGTTTCCGATTTTGGGCTTAAAATTTAAGTTAAAGACTAAACTTTAATATAACTTAAACTCCATGCACAAAATAACGGTAAAAAGTAGTTGTTCGTTACTCTAAAGTCTAAAGCGCCCTCTATCGACAATTTTTGAACATAACCTTTAAAATTTTTTTCTAAAAAAATCGTGATATAAAGAATGATTTTAGTGAAAACTGCTAACAAATCGACCCTTTTCTTCGTTTTTTATCATCGTTTGAAGTTTTGGGCCTCAAAATTTAATGGCCCCTAGCTCCTACAGAAGACGTTTGCGCCCCATGGTTTCCTATTTAATAATCTTTGTCTTTATGTGTACGATCACCCCTCAGAGTTTGTCGGTCTGGTAACGAAACACCCTGTATATGTATCCCAAATATTTTAACATTAATCGCAGTATTTCATTAAAGGTTAAGATATTTCAAAAAAATCCTAATGATAGTAATATTATAGAAATACTTTTTATTATATCGCCTACATTATATTATTTTACCACTATTATTTTAGAAATTTAATATAAAATTAAAAAATTATCAATGTGCAAAGTATATAATATGAACTTCAAAACGTTCAACTTTACTTAAAAGGCAATTAAAATAATCAAAAAGTAATGATCAGGCTCTTCATACTTTATAATACAAACACATAATCCTGTATACATCATGTATTACATCATTAATGTGATATATCATGTATTTGTATAAATAAACACGTTAATTATAAAAAATATTCTCTGGTAAAGATGTTGATTAATACTTGAAAGTACTAAGATGTTTTTAAATAAAATTAACTGTTACCATCTCTTTTTTATTATTTTAATCGCTTTTTGAGTAAAACTGAACGTTTTAAAGTTCATATTATATATTTTGTACTTAAAAAAAGGTGAAAATTGCTTTCCATCATATGTTTATATCTATCTATCTATCTGTCTGTCTCTCTCTCTCTATATATATATATTATCAATGTGATTCATTACCTGAATAAGTTTTGAATGGAATGAATAGATTTTTTTGTGAAAATATATCAGTTTTGCTGCGATACTGTAGGCTGTACTAAATAATTTTTAATTCGAAAAATTTTTGTTCAATCACAAGAAAATTATTAACATTACTTGAAAATACTTTCACTCGACTGAAAATACTTTTATTGTATTATTAATATAATAAAAAAAGTACTGGTAATAAAATCGAGAAATGAAAATTACTGATGATAAATTTATAGAGGGCTATTTCCATGAGTACTTGTAGTGTAAGTCACAGGCTACGATTTTTGGCTACCAGTATTAAAGAACGAAAAAAATGTGATTAATTTTATTGGCACATTCTCATTAATTGAATAAGGCCAAGCAGACTTTTCGAAAATAACGGTGGCTAACAAGCATAGCAATTAATAAGCTATGTGACTTACACTTACAGAACGCATGGAATTAGCTAGAGGTATTTAAATATTTATATTTTTTATCTCAAATAACTTAACATTAATCTTACTATTTCATTAAAATTAAGCCTTCTCCAAAAAAATTCATTGTGTGACTAATATTATCGAACTATTGACATTTCATAAGAATAATTTCAACTTTCATCAAAAATTTTTATCAGTTTTAGAAATTTATTAGAAATATGGATACATTAACCTTTCGGGTCTGGTTTACTATTGATAGTACATGTCTATTAATAGTTCATGTTTAATTGATTAATATTTTTTTAAACAAAAACTTTTGTTACCGTTTACATGTAGTAATATTGTATGTGTTTTTTAAAAACATACTAACATTTATATGTTTGTATGTTACTATATATACATATGCATTTACTAAATGAATTCATTAACATTGAGGCTTTTAGTAGTAATAATAATAATAAATATTGCTTAATTCTTTTTGAACCGTTTGCAGTTCCTTTATTTGAAACATATATTTCACTCTTTAAATTTAAAATAAAAGATACTTTCCTGAAAGAATCATGTGTAATAAACGAAAAATGTATTAGAATACTAAAATTTAGCATATTAAATTTTCTATCTCAAATAATTAAAATATTGATTTCTTGATGATTTCAAAAAACCAATATCAATCAATAATCAAAAATCCGTACTCTATTTAACAACTCCGAATTATGCTAAAAAATGTTTTGTTAATTTATAATAATCCCATACTTTCAATTTATTATTATTATTATTTTAAAACATTTCCGTAGCTTTTGATTTGTTGCATCACAGTTAGCTTTTCATATTAACCATTAGAATAAAAAAAAAAAAAAAAAAAAAAAAAAAAAAAAAAAAAGCTTTAAGATTTTTATACTTATTTATTATAATTACTATAGTACAGTTTTTTTAATATAATTCTTTAGAAATGCATCAGTTTAACGTAACATAGTACATTCTTCTGTTTATGTAAAAGCTTAGTTAAAACATTCTGAAAAGAAACACATTTCATTAAAACTTTTTCTAATACATACAAAGTACATTCGTCTAGAGATAAATAAACTAACAAGAAAACATAAAGCTACATTCATAAAATAATTAACTTTTTAATCATGAAAAGAAAGAACGAAACAAAATTGCATACTTAAAAATCTTATAATGTTTAAAGTGTATTAATCACTATTATTTAATTTTAAAGTGTTCATTTTTTTATATTCTTTATTAAATATGTTCTTTTTCTTTGCAGGTAAGCTTTGAAAATTTAAAACCTCAAGAGCCTTTCTTGCGGTGAGATTCATTTAGTTTGATATAAATTAGTATTCATTTTTGCTGTTTTCATATGTAAAGTTTTTTCCTGACAATGTATTATGTTGAAATTTACGATACGTTTACCGTCAAATTAATTATATATATCAAGGCATTTTCGTATGCTAAATTTTGAGATATCTGTAGTTATGAATTAAAACTAGCATCTGAAATAAAATAATAACTGCTAAAAGTGGTAAAAAATATACTTAAGAAAACTCGGTACCCTTTGAATTTTTTTTCCTTGCATTTTAAAGTACATTTTTAACATAACTATACAGGACTCGATGAAAAAAAAATGGTTTTTTCCAGAAATTGTTCGATTTCCCTGGCAAAATTCGAAAAAAAAATACATATTTTTTTTTATAATTAAGTAAATTTTAAAATGTATCTTCACGTACAATTTTGAACATTTTTAGCTGTTTTTTTTAACTACTCATAGAAGTGTGCTGTATAATTTTAAGTATTTTAGATGTATCCTAAATTAATTAGCTTAGGAGAAAAAAAATGTGCAAAGACGTGGAAAATTAAAATAAAAACTGAATTTATTTTACATTTTTATGTTTGTTTTTTTTGTTGTTGTTGTTTGTTTTACTTTTTACTTAATGGTAAATCCGATACTTAGTTTTATCAAATAGACCATAAGGAATAGCCGAAAAAATATTCGAGTCAATTTAGCAATATACATAAACGTTTTATCAATTTGAACGTGTCTAGTTGTCGAAAACACACAAACTGATGAAAATCTTTTTTAAGTGAAGTGAACTGTGGCATTTAAAGTGACAGCGGTGTAATAAAATCACTTTAAACTGAAACATATGTCAATCTGAAGAAAGGTATTTTTGTGACTTTAAAATGTATTTTTTAATCACTTTTAGCAATTTTTAGATTAGTATAGACAATTTTAGGTGTTTTCATACTTAATTTTAAAATTAACAGTCTATTTCAGAATAAATTCGCTATTTCCTAAAATAAAGGTATTTCTCGTATTCTTCTGAGACATAGGATTACTATATTAATTCTTCTATAAATAGCGTTGAAAATTTTCTACAATAAAATCTTTTGACTCTGGATGCACTTTCAGGGGATCGAGAAAAATAAAACAGTAAAATAACAAACTAAAAGATTATAAAGTTACTTAATTTATAATGAAAATGTGATCAAAGCCATTTGTAAAACATTTTTTCTTGGATATTAAAAAAATAATATTCCACATCTTTTTGCATGTTATCACAATCACTCTAGAAATTTAAAACAAAAAGTGAAAAGTATCTTATTGCAGTAATTCAAACAGTTACAGTCATAAACAATATACTTTCGAGGAACTTGGCCATAAAATAAAAAGAAAGAATGGATAGTTACGAATGCACCTAAAAAAAATCGCGCAAAAACTCAGTAGCTATCGATTAGTATATATATATATATATATATATATATATATATATATATATATATATATATATATTTTTTTGTTTGTTTCCATGAAATATGAATATTTTGAGAGGCAACAAAACGTCATAATATATTATTTAAACTCTAATTTGAAAAATACCTCTTTGGTCGACAGACTAATCTGCTTTTCTCCAAACAGAGGAGGTGATTCAAATTTGCCCGAAGGCAGTAGGGGAGTTATATTCATTCCGAAGCGTATGAGAATGATTCTACAACAGGTACTATAACTATACATTGGAATGCAGCTCTTGGCTATAGAATTTAGCTCGAAAAGATGCTACTAGAAAATTCAATGACCATGTTGTGTTTGGCCCTTTGAGATCTAATTAAAATCCTAGCTTAGAGATGCAAGTCATGATGAATTGTAATTATTTTTTTAGACGTGGTTGTTAAAGAATGGAAACGAATACACAATCGTATATCTTTTTTTTTTTTTTTTCTTTTGGAGTGGGGAACTGTGTTATTTTAATTAAAATATTAAACAAGTAGCAGTAATGGATTTTCGCTGAAATAGTAAAAATATAGCAAAATAAATTTTAGTGATTTAATAGATTTAAAAGATAATCAAATAGAATTACTTGGTAAATATACAGAGTTCAAAGTTTCTAGCTAACATAAGTAGCATTTATTTGTTTGACAGAAAGGAATTCGGTTACAGCAACTGTATATGAATGATTAATCTTTGGAGATGCGTTTCCAGATGCAGCATATTTGTTTAAGCTTAACTAAAATTTAATATAATTCGTGATTTGTATAAACTATAAAACTGATAAATCAGCTGCGAATTAATTCTCAAGCACTGTTGTCTCTGAACGTGAATTGCTTAAAAGTGTCTTTTGATTATATTATGCAATTTTCATCTTTCTTAAGCATATTTACTGTACTAAGATATAATAGATTCATGAACAAGGCTACACATTCAAATATATTTTTACTGTGAACGGGTAAAATTGATTCATTAACTAAAAAATCTAACGTAAAATACCAAATAATACAAAATCTTCACTTACAAACCCTACTTTAACAAACGAAATGAGAATTTTTTTTTTATCTCTGTATAATTGAATTATAGAAAAACACAACGCATTCTATCTAATGCTTAAATGAAAACTCTTTTTTCTTTGTAGTTTATTAAAAACCAACTTAAAGGGAACATAGAAAATCTGACCCAAAAGATTTTTTGTAATGAAAACTGTATCATCTTCGAATTGGAGTCATTTTAAGGATAAATCGGGTCACATGTATTACACATATCCACCCTCAAGAAAAACAAAACAAAATAAAACTTTAGATTCTATGGAGTTATTCCATTAAGAAACAGAATTCTAGTTTAAAAAAATAAAGAAAAAGAAATAAAAATGTATGCGCCGTCAATCGGAGAAATTGATGTATTTTTCAGAATTTTTTTTTTCTAAAATATTTATTTATAGCATACTTACAATTGGCATAATGCCAGAATATAACTCTTGACAAGTATATGCAATTAATCTTATAGACTGGAATCATGCCAAGACAACTACATTAGTAAAAAAAAAAAAAGATATATATACTACGTGGCTGCATATGTATGAAAGTACAATGTAGTTTAGAAGGAGTTACATAAGTTTTAAAGAATATCAGGTACGTGTCAAAAGTATTTCGTCACTGCATCTGATGCAATTACACTGTAAATAATATACAACAACATTTTCTTAGTGAAAAATGGTCCAAGGAGCAGTGCAAAAGCAGAATATGATTTTAATTGAGCATTAAAAAGTAATGGACAAGTGCTTCTGTTAATTACTGAGCATGAGGAAGGATAAGGGATCCCTTCTTGACTACAACTCACTTCAATGCCAACTTTGAAAAAATCATATTTGCGCTTTTTCCATATAAAAGAAATTTGCGGTTCTTTAGTAGAATTTTCCACCGTGCTTTAGATGTTAACCAGGGGTGTAGTCATAAAAATAACATAAGATATATGCTCTAAGCAGAGGGATATTCTAGAATGTGTATACTATAAGCTTTCTTGAAAAACAGAGGGTATATGGTGTTCTATTAAAAAGTCCAGAAGGTGTGCGGCGTATAGCCTGTACTACATCTCTGATGTTAACTGCACTGTTCACTCTGCACTATACTACAAATCAATTTTCTGTGCAATTATACACTTAGGGTATGCTTGGTGGCAGTGCATGAATGTGATACCTGCAGGAACTAGGTATCTGGCATTATGTCGCCTTCCTTTACATTTATGTCTAATTAAGCTGCATCTTTAATGGTTACGTCTTTACACTATACATTTTTATAGTAACTGCGACTGATTTGTTTTCACGAAAAAAGCGCAAATATGATTTTTTCAAAGTTGGCATTGAAGTGAGTTGTAGCCAAGAAGGGATCCCTTATCCTTCCTCATGCTCAGTAATTAACAGAAGCACTTGTCCATTACTTTTTAATGCTCAATTAAAATCATATTCTGCTTTTGCACTGCTCCTTGGAGCATTTTTCGCACTAGTCCTTCTATTTTTCCATATTCCATAGGGATACTGCACAACTTGTTTTGTATTTTATATATAGAAAACAAAATCTTATTTGTATTGAATTTAAAAAATGCTACATACTCTAATACTCTGGTGTTACAAATTAAAAAAAAATTTAAACAGGTTTTTCTATACCAAAATTCTACGGTGGTTTTCAAAAAAAAAAAAAAAAAAAAAAAAAAAAAAAAAATCAGTTTTTTACTAAAGTGAATAAAATAATAAATCCTTTCAAAGAATAGATTTTTCATTCAAATATCCATTATTTTTGCCAAAAACAGGAACTTTTTTTATGCAAGAGTAAAGTTTGATACAAAAACCATGCTTCTTTGTTTTCTTAATCCGTATTTATTACGGACTTATTAAAAACGTACTCCACCGCTTTTATAGGAAACGATTGCTTTACTGTGTTATGGAGCATTCTCATTGGCCATAAAGAGACATTCTATAAAAGCTGTGGAGTGACTCTGCAACAAATGGATCAAATTTTTAACAGTGCACTGTTAAAAATCTGCTGCATTTTGCTGCAACGCCCTCCACCACTTGTATATAATATCTCTATTCCAACCAATGAGAAAGCGCCATTTCACGGCCAAGTAACCGTTTTCTATACAAGCAGGGGAGTGCGTTGCAGCAAAATGCAGCAGATTTTTAACAGTGTGCATATCCTTGGCGCTATAGTTTACAGGAGTGGTACATTGTTCAAAATTTGAAACTTTTGCTGCATCGCCACTCCATCGCTTTGATAGAATATCTCTATTTTGATCGATGAGAATCCTCGATAATGCATTTAAGTAATCGTTTTCTACTTATCTACTATATCGTTTCCGTATATTTATTTTTTCAATCAGCACCAAGGTGCGCACTTTATTAGAAGACGCGCTCTATTAGAGGGCGCATTCTATTAAAATAAATACGGTATATACTTATAGTAAATACACTTTGTTAAAGTACAGGGCCCCAATATTTTACAGGTATGCCAGGCATTTTTGCCATTGATGCCATTGTGCTAAAAACAAAATATAAATAAATGAAAAAAATGGATAAAATATAAATTTGGTATGGTGCAAAAAATTGCCTAATTTAAAATTAAAAATCAAATTTAACAACCACCAGGGCTAGACACCGTGCATAATTATTCAGTAAATGATTCATTAAAAAATGACAAAAATCAGCATGTCAAAAATTTCAAAAAAATTCATAATTCGTTAAAAAATTAAGTTAAAAATAAAAGAAAAAAAAAGCATTCTGTATTTTTTTATGCTTAATCGAATGGTGTAACTGGTTTTTCTCTCCGATGTTCACAAGTACCTTAGATTGATGACTGCCATTCTTTTATTTCATCTTGTAAAAAAACTGTTTAACGTAAAGCTATGAATTTTTGCAGGATTAATTAGCATCGCAAAATCTTTAAAATAAACTTTACCGCAACATTCTATCTGCAATAGAACGTTAGATATACCCATTTATGACCAAGTTTGGAAAATACGCAATTTCAGAAAAACCGCCCAGCGAAATAACGTTTTCTCGATGATTACCCCGGGATAAAAAGTTTGTCTTTTGTTTAAAAAAAAAATTAAGTTTTTATCTTTAGTAGTTTTCGAGAAAAGTGCTGTGACACAAAATTTTTGTCCGATTTTCAGAATACTCTACAGTACACCTACAGTATGCCATAAAAAAAAAATAATAATAATTTTTGTGCTATGTTGTGCTTCTTGGTCAGACGAACATTTAAAAAAAAATCATGAAAATTGGATAAGTATTTAGTTAGTTATTGCAAAAAGAAAAATTGAAAAATCCGTGTGCACCATCGCTCAATCATATTATTGTAGCGCGCTGCCGCGCGCACAATGATTAGAATTAAAATGTTGAATTTTCTTTTTTAACGTATTAAAAATAATATGATGTCTTGTCATCTGCGGTAGCGTACTGCTCTCAGCTTTCTAAAGTAAGAGGAAAAAATTGAAATAATGCGTTTCACTCTAAAACTTTCTTCTCACTTACTGATTATTGCAATAGATTAGCGATAAATATTAGACTTTAAATCTTCTTACTTAAACGGTTTTACCACATCAGAAACCTAATGTCATTGTTGTTTGACTAATGTAATCATTCTCATTACGAATAGAAGATGATAAATTCCGAAGTAATGCTGTTTAACGTGTTTTACGTCACAGGGCCGTAGCTGAGGAAGCACTATGGGCGGCTCAGCCCACCCTAAAAAAATTTTAGCCCCCCCCCCCCCCCCCCGTAAAAGACTCCAAGGTCACTCAATGAATTTCTGCTCCGAAAATTCAAATGAAATTCTGTTCAGAAATCTAATTTAATTTTGAGACCCTTTCAAACTTTTGCAGAATTACTAAATTGTATCTAAAATAAGTGTTTCAACACTCCCTCATCCTATTTATGAATCTAACATGATGTTTAATTTTGCATCAGTTATACACTCAAAGTTTTCATCATCATATACTTATCTTAGCATGAAATGAAGTTATTACAACAGGTTAATAAGAAACATAGTACTTACAATATCAATAAGCATTCATTTATCTTTCTGCATCAGAGAAAGAAAAAAATTATGAGCCCCCCCCCCCCCCTACATTCTATTGAGCCCCCATATTGTTCACTTCTAGCTACGGCCCTGCGTCTGGTTCATGCAGTTTAGCTACAGAAGCCAAATTTGAGCCGCAGTGTTGCATTCTTGAGAGAAAAAAAAAATAGATGATATATGCTGTAGGAAGTAGGTATATGATACACTGTAAAAAAAGAAAAATCTGTTAAATTTACGGCGCAGCAATGTTGTTAGTAGTTTTGCCGTAAAAATTGCAGTAAACTTAGATGTAATTTTTTTATGCATCTAACTTTAATTGCAATTTTTACGGCAAAAACTGCTGGCAACATTGCTGCCAGCAGTTTTTGTTGTAAATTTAATGGAATTTCTTTTTACAGTGTAGAGTCATGAAGTTTTATGGCTAGAGTGTACGTTATAACGTAGCATTATTTTAACCACTTAACCGCCTGCCCCGAGAAAACTCGGGGTTAAAAGCACTGTTTCCCCATACATATCGCCGGTGAAGTGGTTTTAAATACAGAGGGTGCAAGGAGCTTGTTTAAAAAATCCTGAAGTTACACGGCCGGCGTATACCTCCATTTACTCTCTACTATACCCTTGTTTGAGGGTTTCACAAAGCTAATACGTAGTTAGAATCAATTACTGGTCACAACTGAAGAGCTTATTGGAAGATCATGTTATGATACAGATGAAATTGTTATGAGCATGTATGGTATGGTATAGTAAGGTAAAACTAAAATGCTAAAATTCTTTTTAGTATTAAAAATATGAAACATTACCTTTTAATATTTATATATTTAATAATCTAAACAGTAAAAATAATTTCTAATAATTAATAATGAAATAATAATTTTTTTAAGAGTGCGCTTAATATCCCCTATCAACATTCAAACATATGCCACTAAGGTGGAATTGAATAATTAACTAAATTATAACAAAACTTTCACTGGAATTTTCTCGAATTAGAATTTTTGTTACATAATGCATAGGTGCCAACCTGACATCGATTATTCGTAGTACATACGTTAATTTGACCCTGGTTTAATGAGTTTCGAACCAGAATTTTTTTAAAGAAATGAAATCAAGTATGTTCCACTAACAGTCCTGAAATTAAATAAATAAAGATTCATGAAATATATTTTCTGGCTTGAAATGACGTTAACCAGGATCAAACTAATCCAGGTACTACGGAAGATTAGTTGAAGGTTGGCAGCTATGCATAATGTCTTCTTCCGCTTAGGTCTTCAGTTTATCTAACCGTTCCAAGCAAAGAGTGGCATTCATTTACTTTAACAATATCCTTTTCTCACACTCTTCAAACTGAAGCATTATTTTTAACATTCCAACAGTTAAAAAAAAAGAAGCTTACTTCTGTTATTTAAAACTAAATTGATATTTTGGACAATTTTGAGAAAAAATAATTAAAATGCACAATTACTTTTGTCATTTTTTTCTGGGTTATAATACTATTTTACATAGGCCTGGTGTTTCAGCTGAACATCTGTCAAAGCATCTGTCAAAAATTTATAAAAAGTTTGTAATTTTCTTATTTGAAACTTCAAATCGTCAGAAGTATTTTTTGCACATTCATTAATTTTAAAATATGATATTTTTAAAAATTCTCAATACTTCTTATTTTTTTTTACCGGAGACATTTTTTGACAGATCGATTTGCAAATACAATCATTTCACTACATAAAATTTCCATCAAACCGTAAAAAAACTCTTCAGTATCTTTTTCCTCCTAAGGAAAGAAATATAATGGCTTTCCTTTCTCCCGCCTACAAATAACAAACGTGATGCAGGTCGCCATTAACCGATAAAGGGAACAGCTACGGTTGCGATCATCCGTCAAAAATAAAGCAGAGTGAAAGGACACCTTGACTTTGCGATTAATAAAGGAAAGTATGATCTCCCTTAGGAATTTTATTCTGCGACATTCTATAAATCACCAAGTTTCGTACAAAAGCGGAAAGAAAACCTGTAATGCCTCAGGTTTTGTAAATGGCGTTATGGGAACATAAGGAACGAGGTTAGAAAAAATCGAATAAGAATCCAAAGTTCTGATTTGCCAGAAGACATTTTATTTTATTATAAAAGAGAAAGATGCAGTGCTTTTTCTTTAATGTCATAATGACGCAGAAAGATGTTCAATCTTAAGCAAAAACGAAAAATCTCTAAAGCGATAGATTTTCTGAAATATTTTGAGATAAAATAAGCCTTTTTTGTACAGGGTATTAAGCAGGTTCTTCTTATTATATTTTACGAGCTAATCAATTGTAACAAATTCTATCTGACACATTCGCGAAATTATTTTTTTACCTAAACGACTGAAATAATGCTACCAACTACTACTAATTAGGTGTAGAAAGTGCACATTGATATGCTTCTACTACATTCTACACATTGCTTAGTATAAAACAAAAAGATGCAGTGTTTTTTCTTTAAAGTCATAATGACGCAGAAAGACATGTAATATTAAGCAAAAAAGAAAAATGTTTAAAGTGATAAATTTGCTGTAATATTTTGAGATATAAAGTAAGGCTCTCTTTACAGAATGTTAAGGATATTCTCAATATTATATTTTCCGCGCTAATAAATTATAACGTATTCTTTCTGGCACATTTACGAAGTTATTTTCATACATAAATGATTGAAAAAATACTACCGACTACTATCAATTCGGTGATTTCGTAATTTGCTGTAATATTTTGAGATATAAAGTAAGGCTCTCTTTACAGAATGTTAAGGATATTCTCAATATTATATTTTCCGCGCTAATAAATTATAACGTATTCTTTCTGGCACATTTACGAAGTTATTTTCATACATAAATGATTGAAAAAATACTACCGACTACTATCAATTCGGTGTAGAAAATGCATATTGATCTGTTTCTATTATATTCTACACATTACTTACTATGGAAGAGAAAGATTCAGTGCTTTTTCTTTAATGTCATAATGACACAGAAAGATGTTCAATGTTAATCAGAGGCGAAAAATCGTCAAAGCGATAGATTTGCTTTAATATTTTGAGATAAATAAGCCTTTTTTGCAGAGTGTGAAGCATGTTCCTAATATTATATTTTCGGAGCTAAGTAATTGTAACACATTCTTTCTGGCACATTCACAAAAATATTTTTATACTTAAATGACTGAAATAGTGCAACCAACTAGTTCCAATCAGGTGTAGAAATTACACATTGATCTACACCTACACCACATACTACACGCAACTTATCTTTTCTAGCAAGCTGATTTTTAACGAGAGATAAGCTGTTTTGTCCATGTTCTTCGTTTCTTTTTCATTTTTCAACATAGTTTAAATTTCAAATTTTAATTTTCCTATAATAAATTTTTGTATGATTTAGAATGCGCATTGTGCAGAACTTGTATACTGCGTGACACAATTTTTAAATAAGTATATTCAACTGATATTTTCATTAAATTATTATCTTGTAATATTAACAAAAATGTTCACTTTATTCAACTTACAAGGTGATTTTAGACTGAAATATATATATATATATATATTAATAAAGATATGCGTATCTGAGTAAAGCTTTTTCTTTTTTCTTTGTGTTATTTGAGATTTTAATGTATGATACTTTATTGTACTTCCTAAAAAAAAGTTCATTTTAATATTATTCTTTCTTACATATTTCTACTTTTAATGTTTTTATTATTTTAGTAACTGTACTTGATACCTAAAAACATAACATTTTATGAGATTGAACAACACGTTGGCACTCAAAATGGTTGGCAACCCTCCGAAATATGCAAACACTACCATTACTGTGTTGAAGCATCGAACAACGTTTCCTATTAAAGCGGCAAAAATCCACTTCGTTACCTAAGTTCGTCCATTTAGTATATTTTTATGCAAGTTGTTGCTGTATCTCGGAATATCATGAAACACTTTTGTTCTTTCCAATTGAGCATTGACAAAGAGATGAAAACGAGATTGTATCTTTTATCGTGATATTTTTCAATAATATAAATACTTTTAGGAGAAGTTCATAACAACTTTCAAATTCAGAACGTTATTCTGATGTCTCAGTCTTACATGTTTTAATAATGCATGATTGCTACTTGTAGATCAGAGCATTTTTCTTGAAACTCTCCATGGCTTGTGTGGATTAACGTTATGGCGGAAACGATCAACATCGTTCTTAATATTTCTAGACCTCTATTTCACCCCTTAAAATCGTACAATAAAATAGTCAACGAAAATTTGCAAATCGATAAATTATTAAAAAACATTAGAGACATTTGAGAACCCAACATTCCACATTTGATAAAAAAGGAAACTTTACTTTTTTTCTTAGTTGTAGACCAGCAGGTGACCGCACAAATCATCACTTCATCGAGTTGATGACTGATATCAGAGGATTAGTTAAAACTCGATTGGTATATTAAAACGCAATTGGTCTTCCTCGTCATATATTGTTGAAAAACAATTGCAAACCCGATTTTAGTGTACTAGAAAGTTTACCATTGTGTTTTCCAGCTTCTAGACCACCATGTTTTAATACCTTGGCGTACAGGAAAATCCAATGACAAACCTACCGATGAACCACTAAAATCAGATCTACAGGTGGTTTCTAGCAAGATATGACTTGGGAGACCAGCTGCATTTTAATAAAGTAATCGAGTTTTAACCAATCCTCTAATAACAGCTGTCAACTCGATGAGGTAATGCTCTGTGCTGCCATCTCCCGGTCTCTTAGACAGGACCTTACAAAGAGTCATTGAAAACTTCACAAGAAGAATTTCTGAATACCAAAAAAAGAAAAAAAATTATATCTTGAAAAGCCTCATTTGCAAATGCTCTACATTTCAAATAATGCATGAATATTAAATTTATGAAAGGGAATGGAATTGGGAACTCTTTTTTTAAATTTGAAAAATTGGTTTAGTTTCGTTTTTGCTTACTCATACTGAAAAGGAAAATATATCTCCTTCATCTAGAACGAATAGTAGTCTACAGCAGAACGAATAGTACATCGCTAGACATCTATACTTCTAATATATAATATAGAAGTATCGATTTCCGAGTTATGCGAGTAAGATAAAGAATGAACAGAATAGACGAATTCCATCGAAGCGCATAGACGATCGAGGATTTCTAGCTTATTGTTTTCTAGGGGATGAAACGATACATTATACAGGGTGATTGTAAATGAATACCCCAACTTTACAGGGCTATTAAAAGCAAACAAAATGGTACATTCTTTTTGTTCATCGGAAATTATACTTTAAGCATAGAACATGAGGTGCATTCGTGCTATAAGGAAGTTTAACACGTTCGTTGCCGCTCATGCGAAAGCGCGTGATATTGCGCCAACGTTAAGGGACCACTCACGCGCCAGCGCGTGATGTGGGGTGATGTCCAATAGCCAGTCACGCGCTGGCGCGGGAAAATTTTTCACTGATTTTTTGTTATATAAAGTAAATCGGCTTCTGGGGAAAACCCACTTCTACAGAGCGGCATTAACTATCATCACATCTCCATGTAAGCGGCAGCGAACATGTTAAAAAAAATTCAGATTTTGGTGTAATAGTATACAGTATTTCAGATACAGTATAGTAGTCAAAAACTTTATTTGTCTCTGTAAATACTATCTCACTTGAAACTTTTCCCCCTTGACCGTAATGTAACTGAATACTTTTGATTGTCCCTGTAATTAAACTATGCATCCTATTTTCATAACATCTGAAATCACTTGTCAAAATTATGTGATAATTATGTACTTTAAATTTCAGACGATTCGATTAAATAGTTTTTGCGTTGTTTAATGTGAACGGACTGACGGACTGAGCGACAACTATAGGTGCTATGTATTTACATAATTTCGAACGAACCTAATTACAGTTTGAAGTTCATGTTCGTGAGCCACTCCAAAAACATGAAGAAAATCGAGATACGATAACTCATCCCATACTTTTCTCAGCATGATTTTCTCCATTTTTTGCGGAACCTTATCAACGATCATGTGTTTCCTTGACCGCTATCATCTGTTGTTGACGAACTTAGGACATTCAAATTTGAGCAGTAAATTTGAACAATAACTACTTTCACATAGCAAACATTTTTTTACGGCTTAGTGCATCTCTATCTAGTATATCTTTCCTCCATGTTTGGTACCAGTTAAGTTTTTTCTGCAATGCCCTATTACAGAGTTAGTTGAAGGTGTTTACTTTTCTTTTTACCACGAATGTACCTTGCATTGCATTTATGTCCTTAACACGTAAATCACATAGAACGAATGTAAACATAAAGATAATACATTAAATATTGAGCATGAAGGTAATTTTTAAAAACATTTTTTTATTATAACTAGCCTGGCAAAGATAATACATTAAATACTGAGCATGAAGGTAATTTTTAAAATTATTTTTTTGTCTTAACTAGACTGGCTTGTGAATTTAATCTGCCAAAACACCTGTTTTGTATTAATTTTCTTCATAAAGTTATAACTACGCAAAAATAAATTCTATTTTAAATGAAAACATAAAGTCAAGAATGAAAAATCTTTTGTTATATTTAATGCATTATGTATAAAAAATATAAAGGTAATAAATACAATCTCGAATTCGATAAATCACAAAGTTTAGAATAAGTAAAAAGAATACCTGTGATGCCTCAGGTTGAAGAAATCGTTTTTCGAGAACATAAGAAACGAGGTTGAAAAAATCCAATAGGAATTAAATGACCTTATTTGCCAGAGGCCATTTTTGTGAGATATGGGGATTTTTGTTTGTTCGTTTTGGTTTGTTCTAATATTATAAAGATGTATAATGATCTTCGAGACAATATCTTTGTAGCAACCTATTACAACAACAAACAATAGTTTCTTTTCAGATATTAAACGAATTTGTGTCAGAGTAAATGAAGAAAATAACAAATAAATAATCTTCAATATATATTACATCTACAACGGGTATATATATATTTTTTTTCTTTCTCGTTTTACAATATACGATTTGTTGTTTTAGTACTACATGATACCGACAAACACCTTTGGGCTGTCTCCGATTGTATTAATATTTAAACTAATGTATAATTATGGATCAAAGTTTGGAAATAATAAATTTTAAAGCTGGACATTTTAAGCAAAAAAAATGCATTAAAGTTTAAAATATGCAATTTTTTAATGTTTGTTTACATTTTTTTGACCCACAAATTTATCATTTTCTTAAAATGTAATCTATATATTAAAACGAAAGGCAGAAAAAGTAATCGTGGTTTAATTGCGTCTCTACGCATCGATACTTGCGCCGGTCTCTGAGAGTCTCCTCCTATTGGTTAATCGGAGGAGAGTAGTTACTGTCTGTAAGAGCATTTGCAAAGCGCGTTTGTAAATATGGGATAAGAACGCTGACACTGTTTAATGCAATGCTATAATAATTAATTTTTTAACTTTACTCATCTTATAATGATTGGAATACATTGTTTTTTTTCACTTTACGTAAGTTAATTAATTTATTTCCATCTGTATTCTTTTTTTGCAATGTTATTGCCGGCAATCTTAGGCTTAATTGTAGAGATGTTTCATATGAAATTGAAACATTCAATAAGTTAATGATTAAAGTGTTTATTTACGTTCTTGGCCGATAAATCATTTTCTATGTTGTAATTTTCAAATTTATTAGTATGTGTAAAAAAAAAAGGCTGGAAATCACATTGTTTTTTGTTTCGTGTTTTGATGGTGCGATTTTCGACGGATAGTTTGACTTCATGGATGTAAACAGATTCGCAAATCACTATTTATTTTTTGCTTCTGTTTCTTATTATACTCATGTCAAAAAACGGTGATTTTTTTCCCACTTATAATTTCATTTTTGAGCAAATTCATAACGTTTAGGAAGTATTTACATTACATCTCATAGTCTCGCCGAATAATAGAAAATTGCATATGAAATGAAAATAATCCCAGTTATAAACAGCTTTGTAAATCATTAATATTTCTTTAATGTTTCACTTTTTTTTGAGTACACTTTTTTTAAAAAGTGTTCCCGTGACAAAATTTGCTGAGTTTTTTTGGGGAGAAGGAGGAGGGAATATTTTGATGAAATTTGCTATTTTTTTTTTTTTTTTTTTTTTCTAATCGCTTGATCTTGATCTCTCAACAATGTTTTTTCAGAAATATGAAGATCATTATAATCAACAAAGAAAAATAAAATTATCAGAAGAGATCCCTCTTTTTGCATAGCTTTCAATCATGATAAAGCAGTCTTTATATACCATATTCATTGCTTGCTGGTTTTTTTTATGATTATTTGGCAAAATTTGCATTTTTTGTGGTACCTAGACGATTTGAAAATTACAATATAGAAAATGCTTTATCGGCTAAGAACGTAAATAAACACTTGGAAATAAAATAACTTATGTAAAGTGAAAAAACCAATGTATTTCAATCATTATAAGATAAGTAAAGAAAAAAAATATAATTATCATAGCATTGCATTAAACAGTGATAGCAAAAATGCAGTCTCTCTGTGTTGTTTTCTCACAATCTGTTTACCAATATTTGCGTTTTTTGAAGTACCTAGACAAATTTAAAGTATTTTTTCAAGATCTTTTGACGAAATTCACATCTTTTCTGGTACCAGGAAAAAATTATTTGTTTTCTTAGGGATTTTCGGTGAAATTTGTCATTTTTTTCTCGCTATCTTTCGATGTAATTTGCCGTTTTATCAAATTTATGCTTTTTTCATGATTTTTTTTTTAATTTGTCGTTTTTTTCGTTATTTTCAGAAATTTATCATATTTTCGCTTTTTTTTCTTTGAAAAAAATTACCTGTTTTGCAATTTTTTCTTGAAATGTGCCTCTTTTTCATCTTTTGACAAAATGTGTTGTTTTCTCACAATCTGTTTACCAATATTTGCGTTTCTTGAAGTACCTAGACAAATTTAAAGTATTTTCAAGATCTTTTGACGAAATTCACATTTTTTATGGTACCAGGATAAAATTATTTGTTTTCTCGGGGATTTTCGGTGAAATTTGTCATTTTTTCTCACTATCTTCACTCTAAAAAAAAAATGTGTTAATTTACACATAAAAACAGGTATATCGATGATACAAAAACGACATGTCTACGTGTGTAAATTGGTGTGTAAATTGCCAAAATACACGCCTAATGTGTAAATTTGAAAATACACATTTTAAAGTGTAATTTGGTGATAAGTCCAAACGTGTAAATGTTATCTGATAAGTCTTGAAATACACACTTTAATGTGTAAATTGCAGAAGAATACAGAGATTTATGTGTAATATTCTCACACATTCATATGTGTAATTTTCTGTGATTAAATGTATTTTTGTGTATAATGCAAGAAACACATACTTTTGTGTTTTATGTAAAATACTCAATTTTTTGTGTAGTATGTAAATTACACAGGTTTCTGTATAATATGCAAAATACACAGATTTTTGTGTAGCATTCTCTTCAAATAAATATTTCTGCTGAAAATGCAAAACACAGATTTGTGTGTAATAATCAAAATACTTAGATATTTGTGTAATATTCCAAGCAGACATATTTTTATGTATTATGCATTAACATTATATGTTTTAGTATGTTTAAATTGGGAATTAATTCCGAATTATTAATAATGATAATTTTAATGATTAAAAATATTGTACAAAGAACAATATCATTTACTGATTGAGATTATATTTTCTGGTAGCTCTGTTTGATGCCCAGAAAATAGTGTACCAGCAATGTATTTAGGCAATTTTCACACCACACTAAATAAAAGACAAATCATTTTCGTATCACCGATATACCCGTTTTTATATAAAGCATGATAAACTGAAATTTTAATTATCAATTTGTAATTTCTTTTAGAGTTGGTTTATAGTTCTACAATCGTGAGATCACAATTTATGCGCAGACTGTGCATAATTTCAATTCCTTACAATTTCTGTCTTTTAAATTAAAGTTAAAAAGAAATTCTCTCGCTCATATTTACTGCTATAACAACTCATATTGTTTTTAATATTTTAAAGAGCAATTTTTTCAGAAATATTTATTATTAATAATATTAATAATACATTTTAATATTAGTAATATTAATAATATTAATAATACATACTTTTACATTATTAATATTAATACTAGCTATCCAAGTACATTAATTAGTGTTTCACCAATATTTCATAATCTGAAAGATAACGAATGTTGCTATTTTGCGTATTATTCAATATACATATGGCCATAGGCTAAAAAAGAATTTTGGGAAATGTTTAGAAAATATTGCATAGCAATAAGATTTAACTGATATTAGAACTTTCTCCTACATTCTGCGCATTATTAGACATGATTCTTTCAAGAAATTAACTTTTATTTTAAATTTAAAGAGTGAAATATGATGTTTGAAATGAAAGAATTGCAAACAGCGCAGAGAAAACTAACCAAATAATAATAATAATTATTATTATTATTATTATTAAATGCTTAAGCATAAAATGAAGTAATATAGTAAATGCACAGACATATAATAACATTACTGCATGTAAATATCAGCAAAAATATTTCTTATAACAAAATAATACCCCATTAAAAGACACGTACTATGAGTAGTACATCACCCCTGAAAGGACTAAATCAGATTATTTTGATATAAATTGGAATTTTATGATTTTTGTCCCCAATGTTCAAATACTGAATGACTACCAAAAATTTTAGTCTAAAAAAAAAAAAAAAAAAAAAAAAAAAAAAAAAAAACTCTAATTGCTAACATAATCTGTGTCTTTATCCTTTAACTAACATAACTAATAGTTCATAGTTACAGACATTATAAAAACTACAAAGTAGTTTTATAATGTCTGTAACTATGAGCTATTTTTAGTAGTAATTTCCTTTGTAGCATATAATAACATTATATACATTAATATTTTGAAATAATATTATGCAATATTATGCAAAACTATATTAAATACTAGTGATATCTACATTTTTTCCAATTATTAATAACTGCATTTAACATAAACTATTAACACTATTTTAAATTAATAATTATTAAACAACAATCTCTGTATTTAGGAACATAATATACATTTTTAATTAGCATAAAATTAGTAATAATATAATTTTTAATTAGTATATAACATATTTTAATTACTAAAATGATTATTAACAATTTTGTGCTCATTCTAGAAAGAGAAAAAGGGAAGATGCTAGTTCCAAAAAGTACACTATTTAATGGGGAAATTTACTTAGTAATTTGTTTAGTAATTATAAAAAGCATTCAGTTTCTCATTATGATAAACAAAGTGCCATTAATTTTAATAATTTTACGAATTACAAATTGGAAAATACAATTAAATAATAACATGTTTTAATTTTTTTTCTAAAGAAATAATTCTCTATCACTTTCATAAGATCTTGGGAACTTAGATTAAGAAATAATGTGTAATTTGGAAGTTGTATTACAAGAAATCTGTGTTTACTGTAAGTGAATTTAATTATATTTTAATAAGGTAGGGTGCATTTTGCCAATTTCATAAGAAGAAAGTTTTTCCACCCTAAAAAAGTGCTTAGAGGAAACAGCAAATAGTTACAGAATTAATAACAACTGCAAATAAGTAATTTCATCAATTAGTAACACAATTAACAAAATTAACAAATTTATTTGCATCTCGTTTTGCAATCTGTCAATAGCCTGAATCTAAATTTACATCCACGTTTGCATATATTAACCCCCCAAAATATGTCAGCACATTCATACACACATACAAAGTAAATATAAGGAATAGCCAATTATATATGAAATCCTCAAAACATTAAACAGCACCATTATTAGCACTTAGTGGAAGTTCTCACTATTTACTGTTTCAGACAGTTTTGCTGCCTTAATTAATCATGAAAATTTTTATTTGGTGTATATGAATTGAAAAAGTAAAAACATTCAACTTTTACTGAATAAGCTCTTGCTATGCTTAATATTTTATTAATTTTTTTTTTCTCATGCCTTCTTTTGCGATTCAGCCGATGTCATTATTTCATTCTATTTTAAGTTTCAATATTTGCTATAAATTTATTATTGCAAAAGCAGAATGAGAAAATAAGATTTGGCTGCTTTATTCGTTAATTTGCAGAAAATTATTATACTTGCTATGCCTATTTTATATAAAAGAATCAATAATTTGATTTTTAAAAGGAAATTATGACATTGTAATTTATACCAGATTTGAATATCATTTTTAAATTAAATGATTTTTATACTTATAAGATAAAAACTATGCTTTTTACAAAATTATCATGCTTAAGTATTTGACAATACTCAGAAATTAAGCTTAGAAATAATTATTTAAACCTTTTTTGTGTATTCAAAAGTCAATACATGTAGAAACTTGCCAAATTATGGTGACCTTAGATTTTAATACTTTTTTCTGTCATTTTAAATCTTTATAAAATTTATGATTTTAGTCAATGATTAAAAAAAAGTTGATTTAAATTACGATTTAATTACCGGTTTAAGTCAGCTGATTAAAATCGTTCGCTCCCTATGAAAAAATAATAAAAGCTCAGTTTGCATTTAGTTATTTATTGTGATTACATTATTGTGATTTATTGTTGATACATTGCTAGAAGGGTGTCCATTACTGGCACATCTACCTGTACTGAAGTGTAATATGTAATACTTTAAAATAGCTTGCTTCAAAAAACGCCCCCCCCCCCCCCAAAAAAAAAATGCGCGCATAACTTTTATTTATTTATATATTTACATTCCTATATATATATTTATTTATTACAGGTTTATATAATACATCTTAAGAAGTATCAAAATTTTTTTATAAATACAGAAACATACAAAAAAGCATAAATGAACTAAAAAAAATGCAATCTATTTAATTTTATTATTATTATATTGATGTACACAAATTAATTACATTTTTAAGATAATAAATTCACAAATAATGAAATTAAAAACACTAACTAATTTAATAAAAATATTGGGCTCTGTTTTAAGAAAGTTCATTTATACAGTTAATTCAATTTCTAACCAAAAATAATCTCATTCTTGCAAAAATGTATCATTTTACAAATAATCTCATTTTTTCAAAAATGAGACATTTTACAAATACATATATATATATACATATACATATCATGTATATAATTCTTTTTAGAATAAGTGCAAAAAGTATTTCACTAAATGTGTTAAATTAGTGTTTAAATTCAAAAGTTAATTCAATAACTAATACATGTATGTATACTTCTCTTTCTTCATAATTATAGCTTTCATAGAATGGTCATAAGTATGCTTAATATGAAGGAACGCAGTCACTTTTGCGACACCTTTGGAACTCGGACAATGATTAAGATTTTCTAATCTAAATTTTACTAATTCAATAAAATAATCATAATTTAGTTCAAATATGATAGCATTTTTTATGATAAAACTTTCATAACACACAGAAATCATAAACATTATTTTACATTTTTACATAATAAAAGGAATCTGAGCTAGAAAAAGCTTAGATATATTCAAATAGAAAAGAAATGAACAATATTGGAAAATAAAGCACCGAAATTTTATCATTTTCTTAAATATAATAATGCTGCTAATATTTATAATGACATTTAAATTCCTTAATTTTTGGTTGTATGTCAAAAAACTTACAGCTTAAATATGAAAAACTGAACCATGCAAATCTATTAAATTAGTTGTCAATTAAAAAGCTTTATTTTCATTTAGAACAAAACATTTACATACCTTTGTTTATACAGAATATCCAATTTTTTCATGCCGGTAAAATCGCAATAGAAAAGAAAAGATAGTTAAATTTTTTCTAAATATGAATACAAACATTCTGTGATAATTAACATTCCTCGATTATTTGTAATTGCATTATTATTTATTCTTATTTTTTGAGTTAACAGAGGAGAACAAACTTTCCTCTTTTGACATGTTCGATTCTAAAAATGGCGAAACTGCGATACAGCAGATGTTTTCAATTTTCTTTTTCACCTGCGTACTTGCTATTATACAAAATGCAGACGAACATTTAAAATAACACAAAAGTTCATGTTAATCCAAATTTTACACATTTGTCTGGGTAACCAACCGACAACAACTTGCAGTCTTAATATCACAAAATAAATGCACATAAAAACAAGTAATTCTTTTTACAAAATGTGTAATTTTCATGACAAGTGGGTGATTTTAGAAATTTACACACTTATCAGTGTATATAAGAACTATGCGTAAATTACAATAACACACCAATCGGTGTCAATTTAGGTTTTTTTCTACTTTTACACACTTATTTATGTTTTTCAAGTGATAACAAATTACACACTTAGTTTCAAAAGCTAAATACACACAAAAACAGGTAAAATTCTGCAAAAAAAATGTGTAAAGTACATGGCAAGTGTGTAAATTTACAAATTTACACATAAATGTGTGTAAATTTGACTAATTTACACATTTATTTTTTAGAGTGTTTCGATGTAATTTGCTGTTTTATCGAATTTATCCTTTTTTCGTGATTTTTGTTTGTGAAATTGTTCTTTGTTATTTTTTTTTAGAAATTTGTCGTTTTTTTCCACTATTTTTAGCTAAATTTACCATTTTTTGCGATTACCTGGATAAATTTTATGTGCTTTTTGAGATCTTTGGGCGAAATTCACGTCTTTTATGATAACTGGATGAAATTCGTCATCTTGAGGTCTTTCGGCAAAGTTTATCGTTTTTCTCGATTTCTTCGATGACAGTTGTCGTGTTGTCATGATTTTTCGATGTAATTTGCCGTTTATTGAAGATCTTTTTGCAAAGTTTATCTTTTTTGTGATTATTTGATAAAATTTGCTTTTTTTTCAATCCTTTGACGAGAATTGTTGTTTACTCACAATTATTTGTCGAAATTTGTTGATTTCTCACAATATTTTGAATTTTTTTTCATATGTTTACAAATTTGTCATTTTTTAAGGATTTTTTTGTCAAAATTTACCTTTTTTTTCGAAATTTTTTCATGAAAATTGCCATTTTTTTAGACGAAAGAAAGATTTACAATATAGAAAATGCTTTATCAGCCAAGAACGTAAATAAACACTTGGAAATAAAATAACTTACGTAAAGTGAAAAAACCAACGTATTTCGATCATTATAAGATAAGTAAAGGAAAAAAATATAATTATCACAGCATTGCATTAAACAGTGATAGCAAAAATGCAGTCTCTCTGTGTTGTTTTCTCACAATCTGTTCACCAATATTTGCGTTTTTTGAAGTACCTAGACAAATTTAAAGTATTTTCAAGATCTTTTGACGAAATTCCCATCTTTTATTGTACCAGGACAAAATTATTTGTTTTCTCGGGGATTTTCGATGAAATTTGTCATTTTTTTCTCACAATCTTTCGATGTAATTTGCTGTTTTATCGAATTTATCCTTTTTTCGTGATTTTTGTTTGCAAAATTGTTGTTCTTTGTTATTTTTTTTTAGAAATTTGTCATTTTTTTCCACTATTTTTAGCTAAATTTACCTTTTTTTGCGATTACCTGGATAAATTGTATGTGCTTTTTGAGATCTTTGGGCGAAATTCACGTCTTTTATGATAACTGGACGAAATTCGTCATCTTGAGGTCTTTCGGTTAAGTTTATCGTTTTTCTCGAGTTCTTTCGATGAAAGTTGTCGTGTTGTCATGATTTTTCAATGTAAATTGCCGTTTATTGAAGATCTTTTTGCAAAATTTATCTTTTTTGTGATTATTTGATAAAATTTGCTTTTTTTTCAATCCTTTGACGAAAATTGTTGTTTACTCACAATCATTTGTCGAAATTTGTTGTTTTCTCACAATATTTTGAATTTTTTTTCATTATATGTTTACAAATTTGCCACTTTTTAGGGATTTTTTTTTGTCAAAATTTGCCTTTTTTTAAAAAATTTTTCATGAAAATTGCCATTTTTTTAGACGTTTTGGCAAAATTTTTATTTTTGTGCAATACTTTTGCGAAATTTGTTTTATTTGGGATATCTAGACAATTTTTTTTTTTTTTTTGCAGTTTTTTGACAAATTTTTTAGAGATCTTTTGAAGAAATTTGTTGTTTTTTGCAATCTGTTGACGAAATTTGCTGTTTTATTTTCCCACATCTATTTATAAAATTTCCGGGCAATGTTTTTTTGGGGGGTGGGGGGGGGAGTATTTTGATGAAATTTTTTAATTTTTGTGATTATTTGCCAGAATTTGTGTTTTTTATGGTACCTAGACAAACTTTGGTACATAGCAAATGATTTCTAGCATTTTTTTTTAAAAACTTAAACAGTTGAAAAATAATCTGCAAACATTTTCAAGTCTGTGACGTGTGTCGCAGCGTTGCACCAATTCTGCACCCGGGATCATGTCATGTTGGTGTTACGTTGGTAAATGGAAAAGCATATTGAAATTTTTAATAAATATTAATCTTTTAAAAAAAAATTTCTTTGAAAATTTTTTTATAGTGGCAAAATACTTTTTTTCTTTGATTCTTTCATATTGTTGCTGTCAAGTTTTGACGGGCTTCACCTAGCCAGAATAAATATTATCATTAATTTTTTTAATATGTGAAATTTACATGTATTTTTGATTTATGAAAAGGTAATAGAAAAGTAGTTGAAAATGCAAATGTTTATTTGTTGAATGGGGTGGGTAATGTAACAACAAATTAACCACGGAGAGGATCATTGTTATAGTTGTTGCTAAATGGCAAACTATAAATTCAGTCCTATTTTGCTGCGAAGTAAGTGAAGTATGTATATTTTGTATGAAATGAGTGATGACAGTAATTTATGATTTATTCATGTTATGTACAATTTATTGGTGTTGTATTTGTAAATGAAAAATTATCAAATGAGAGAGATTCTAATTCTATGACAGCATGTTTGAATGTAATTCGGCCAATTGCGGGTCATTTGCCTGGATGTAAAATGCAGGTTGTTCTTTTATTTATTGAAATTTTTGCTGAAGATTAGTCGTTAAAAAATCCTTTAATAGCTGGAAAATACCTTTTTCTTTCTTCGGTGCCGTCAAGTTTTGACGGGTTCCATCTAGTAAGTTTTTTAAACAATAATTAAAAAAAAAATCTGCGTGAACTATAGTTTCTAAATTTTACAACACCATCTAATATCGCGAGCGTTTGGGCAACTTAATTAAAATCCACTTAGATTTTATGTTTCATTCTCTTTAACTATAGACATATGAAAAAGAGTTTAAGTTTAAAAATTGTTATTTTTAAAATCATTATCTGTTTGAGACCATAAATCAGCGCCATCCTTTGGTGGAATTTGGTACTAATAAGAAGAAGAATGTTAACACTAGAGCCGCCGGGTATTGTCTACAAGTTTTACAAAAAGTGTTTCTCACCAGAATTATAATTTTAAACTATGTAACTTATTCAATTAGTTCATTTTTGTGCTACATACTTTTAAGATATCTTATAACGAAAGTTCTGGTTCGAATCGATTATTATCAATCTGGCAGGGTTCATTTTGACTCATAATGGCGGTTCTAGTGTTAAAGAAATTTCTGAGTTTGCATATTAATATCCTGCAAAAATAACTTTAAGAGCTGTTATCATTTGTTTGACATTCCATTTTATTACATCCTGTATTTTGTATAATAATGTATAATAAGTCCATGGAATATATTATTTATTTAACTTTATTATTTATTTTGCCGCTTAATTACTTTTTGTCATCAAATATTAATTAGTTTAACAGTCATTCAAAATTAATTTCCAGCCGTCGATTTTTTTGAAAGACGATTGTTTTATATCAGTTTTATTATACCTTGTATTTCGTATAACATATGTAAAATAAATCCATGGAATATATTATTTATTTAAATTTATTATTGTGTTTGTTATTTAATTATTTTTTCATCCTCAAAGATCGTTTAGTTTAACTGTTGTTCAAAATTAATTTCAACTCGCCAATTTTTTTAAAACACAAAAGCTATTACTATATAAATAATCTTTGTGCTCTCCTAAAGCAAGAAAAATTTTCTTGTAGCAATAAAGCGAAAGAGAATAATTTAGAAACTTAATATGGATATGAAAAACAATCAAGGAAAAACATTCAAAGAAAAATTGCAAGGAACGACTGGTTTTTCTCTCTTCTTAATCTAGCATTAAAATTTGTCCCGTTTTCAATTACATATTTTCATTGTTACTTATATTTATTCCTTTTTTAAGTTCCAATTAAATAAATAACAACGAGCAAGAAAATATATTAGAAGCAATAAAGCAAAAGAAGAAAAATAATAATTTAGAACATCAGCAGATGCGAAAAACAATTCCTTTTTAAATGAAAGTCTTTAGTTATTACTTCAACGTCAATTTGCTTTGGTATAAATTCCGCGCTAAGAAATGAAATAAGCTTTTCCCCCAATTATAAGTGTTTTGCTTTTGTGTGTGTGTTTTCAGAATGCGCATTAATTATTTTTTAAACGTTGCATCTTTGTATATGCATAAATATAAAACACAGCAGAATATAGGAAAAAAACATTGAATATTTATTAAACGTAAAGGTTTGGTTTGGTTTGATTTTGTCGTCCGATTATCTACACTAATGGGATATAGGACCAGGGGGGACTGCCCTTCGTGGGGGTCTTTCTAAGGGAACCTAACCCGTATTTACGCAAGGTTCGAAGAAAACCACGAAAACTCCGAACGGTTAAGCCGACAGCCGCGATTGGGTTCGAACCCAGCACCTGCCGTCTACCAGTTGAGAGGTCTGAACCTCTCGGCCACTGGTGGGGCCTATTAAACATAAAGAGAATTTTATTTTAAGATTTACACATAAATGAAGGAAATTAAAAAATGGGGTTCTCAAAATGCTGGATTTCTGAGTAGACAATAAAACGAATTCGTTGCTAAAAATTGAAGCTGCTTGAGTTGGTCTGTTGAAATTCTATGTTGTCACATTTGTTATTGATGTTGTCAGCTCTTCTATGGTTCTTATTCGATATCTGTACACTTGGTATTTTATATAAAAATAAGTCTAATGGTGATAGGGGCGGGGGGTGAAAAAGTCCATAGTCAAAGTGATTCGGGAACCCTCTTGCTCATTTAAAAATCTGTACTATTTGCTGCAGCGTTACTCCTCTGCTTTTACATAATATCTCTGTTCTAACCAATGAAAATTCTCCAAAGCGCAGCTAAATAACCATTTTCTATAAAATCGGTGGAGTGACGCTCCAAAAAATAGTACAGATTTTTAACAGTATGCATTGACATTATTATCATAGTGATTTCTGAGCAAGGCCAGAGCGTCTTCTGTTGAATATACAAAAGCTCCACCCTCCTGAAACATTGGATTCAGTTTTCGTACAAGACACCAGGAATAAACCTCGTTGTCATGAAGTGGAGATAGCATTTAAAATTTATTGATTGGATAAAAAGAAAATATGGTTCTAAAATGCCATCAGCACACAAAACACATATGTCGATTGACATAGCCAATCAACTAGAAGTGTGCTCATCGGAAAAAAACGATATCTCCATAGTTGAAACCAGTGTGGATCATTTTGCACATAATATTGGCGAACTCCAGCCTTTATCAATAGCATCTGGGCTCCAGGTTTGGAGTTACTCGGTTTTGGGTATCGTTTCCATTTTTGGACTTATTATGGGATTTAAATGTGATTCAGATTTTCCATTGTATACAGGGGGTATCATATTCAAAAATACAGGGGGGGGGATTACAGGGGGACACAAAAGATTTTAGTTACAGTATTATCTGTATAATATTATACAAGCATTAACTGATGAAAGCGCGTTTTTTAAATTTAATTTATTATTTTGCTTATTTCGTGTATATATATTCTAATGATCATATACAAGTGTGCACAAAGGAATTTTAGTATATTCCCGCTTATCGACGAAAATTGCTGAAGAGAAATTTTCAGTTGTGTTATGCCCTTTTAACTGAATTAATTTTTTGAAAAACTGTGGAAATCTATACATTACATAGAGAGTTTGGAAATATGCGCTTAATCTGCTTTGTATTATATATATTCTCATCATTTTCTCTAAAACGTTTAAAGCTATCAAATTATAGTATTTTAGATTCCAAATTAAAAACAATGAATAATCAGCTATCAAGAGCTTCCGTGCATTGATTTACTTCGCTGATTAATATTTGTTTGGCGCCATCTAGCTTCAATTAATTTAAACAAGAAAAAAAAATCTGTTGAAATTGTACTTTTTTATACATTTTATCAGCCTCAGTTTTGCTAATAAAATGAATAGTTTTTTTTTCGATTCTTATTGTAATTAAAAAATAAGGAATGTATAATATTGTAATACAACATATTTTAATTATATCCATGCAGTTAAAATTTTAATTTTACCATAGTAAGTTTGTAGAAAAAAAACCAGTCATACAAACGCAGTTAATGTTAAATATCCTTTTTAAGATAATCGATAAAAATTATACCGCATGCAAAGTAAAACACTGTAACCATAACTTTTTTCGCAGATAAAGTAGCCAAGCCTTTTTTGACTCAGCTCGGCCACGAAAAACGCACTGTATGGACTGTTCTTTAGTCTCTGGTGTACTGTAAAGAAACCATATTTCGTCAATTGTTATGAATCATCTCCAAAGATCATTTCGATTGCGCTTTAACTTCGCCAAACATCTTTATGAAATTGACACACGAGTATGTTTAATGTTAATAGTAAATCGCTGCACAAACGTGCAAAAAGCTTCTTCATTTTTAAATGAATTGTTAAAATTATTTTGAACCCATCCATTTGAGATGCTATCAATCTCGCACACTTTCACTCTCCGATCGTTTATCACTATATCGTAGACTTTTTAAATCATTTCTGATATCGTAATGTCAATGGGACGATCTGGATGCTTTCCTCAAAAACGCATGTACGGCAATGTTTGAACTTAACTACCCAGTATTTTATAGTTGATAACGAAGATTCAGAGTTCTATGACAACAATAACGACAATAATAAGAAAAAATAAACAATAATTACTCGATATTCAATTTTTTACAAGTTGCTTTGTTCAAATAGCTCTCGCTCTATACTGAGCCACGTACTGACATGGCAATTTGCCCGATTTGTTTTGAAATATCACCTACGAGAAATGAATCATTGCTTAAATTCTAGTATTCTCATCTCTGTCAGAGGCCAAATACATATCATATTGCCAATATGAACTTAGACGTCATTTTTTACCTCATTGATAAACGAAATTTTACTAAAGTATTCTGAATGTGCTGGAAAGTTTTTCATAATCTGTGTTTGAAACAGGATTTTTCTTTCTTATAAAGGAATCTTTTCGTTGTTGCGCACGCTTTCTCTTTTTGATATGTCATTTTAAAAAAAACTACGCAAGAAAGAAAGAATTGTTTGTCATAATAAAATGAAAAATAATATTAAATCTGTAATAGAACGGAAAACACTATTTTCCAAATAAATTTCTTCCATTATTTCTTCAATGTTTATTTTGTTATGGTATAAATTGTGCTACTAAGAATTGAAAGAAACATTCTCCCTATGGTAATTGGTTTGTTTTGGTTTTTGCGTTTTCAGTTTGCATTCATTATTTTTTAAACGGTTCTAAATTTATAAACAATAAATTATCTGGAGTGTTGCAATGAATACATTTGCTTCACATTAAGACATATTTAAATCGTGATTTTATTTTTCGACTAGAATATTGTATAAATTAACTCTACAAAAGAGGTTCTTTTAATATATGCAAAAAAGTAGCGGAAATATATATATATAATTAAATTTTGAGAAAAAACTAAATGTTTTCGGTGAGTGGTATTTATGCAGTTTATGTTAAATATTCTTAAATAGAAAATTATCGTAAATAAATAAACAAATAATTATTTGCGGCGTCGGAATGAAAAAAAATTACTTTACATTCAAACATATTTAAATATGCTTCGCTTTTCAAACAGATTCTTTACATGTTTTGAATTAATATGCTGTAACCGAGATTAATATTATGTATGTAAAAGAATTATGGAGTTATAATCAATTCAGTTTTTAAGTATTAATGTTAAATAATAATAAATAATTAAATAAAAACCCATTTTAAAGTTTTTTCAGGAATTTATTTATTATCTTGTTTCGATTCCTATTAAAATATTTGTTTGCACCGAAAAAATATACTTACATATATATGAATAAATTCCTTTGTAATTTATATTTCCACATTTGTTTTTCACTGTTTCCAAAATTTTTATGAGGATTATTATGATAAAAGAATTATACATTTCAGATTAATATATGATTAAAAGAGGATACGTAAGAATAGATTTTCTACTTGTAATTTTTTATTCATTAATTTATGTTACTATTTCTTTTAAACGGAATTTGTCATACATTCTGTCAAAATACAAACCATGCATATTTTATCAAATTCATTTCTTATTATTCCATACATTTTCTCATACGTTAAAAAGTACATAAATTTAAAAAAAATAAATAAATAAAGCTAAACATGGTAGTTCAGCACATATTCGAGAAATAATATCTTTCAAATAAAATTCCTCTCTCCATGCTTTTATTTTGTCTATCTCTTGTACGGTAAAAAATACCACTGAAAATTTATAATGTAATTTTCTTCTTCGTTATAAATATTTTTAAACTAATATATTTTTTCTTTTTAATTTAAGTATGTTTGCTATATTATTATTATTATTATTATTATTATTATTATTATTATTATTATTATTATTATTATTATTATTATTATTATTATTATTATTATTATTATTATTTGTTAACTGTCTTATAAGTAGCATACTGTTATAAATATTTTAAAAAGTAATAATCAGGGAAATAAGGATAAATAAAATTGCTTGCATTGAAAAGTATAAAAAAGTGTGATTAGATCTTCAAACAGACGTTCAAATCAAATTTTTAAACCTCGTCAGACCCGAGGTGCACATTTGTGCACCTCTGATTTCAACTGCGTATCTCATTTAATATTTGAAATTTTTTTATTGAGACGAGAAGATGTTATTTGTGTACGTTAACCTTTTCTAGTTTCAGCAAGAAATGGCACTAGCAGTCTTAATTTATATGATTTTGGAGAAAATAAACAAGCAATGACGAAAAATATAAAACTTCGAAAAAGTAAATACATTTTTATAATTAGAAAATTAATATTTATTCATAATATTTTTTAAGAATGCCTTTAAACTCTTCAGTATTGCATAAACCATTAAAATTTTTTAGCTAGATCATAATATCTATTTAAATTAGATGTAATTTGTAAGGTACACGTATGTGCTCCTCCGGTTTCAATTCTGTGTTTTTGGAAAAAAGTCATCTCACACAAAAAATTTTTACTGAATGGTATCTAATTGGTGCAGTGCTAACGTTGTTGAATTATTAAAAAAATATACTTAATTATAAATTAGAATTTATTTTGTTGATGTTTTAAATTAAAAATTAATTTTTAAAAATCATAATTATTATATCTTTGTAAGCGTAAATAAACTGATGAGAACAATGGTGATGGTAAATCTTCCGGCAATGAAAATTTAGATGATACAGATATAACTATTGAGCATATTGCTCCAGTACCTATCCTAAATCTATGTAACAATAAAGTTTAACCTAAAAGGCCTTTGTTATGGAAAGCTGAAAATAAGTAAATTTTTAAAACTTGTGTTTCAGCACACTTGAATAATAAAATCTTATCTTTTCGCAAATATTTATTTAACCTTTTTTTCTTCTAATAATATTTCGAGAATCATTGATTGATAAGGATTATCTAAAAACAGATTTTCCAGCATCCTTTTGAATCATTTCTAGATTAGTTAAATAAAGATTTCTGGGAAAAAGTTTTATATGAAACCAATTCCGTTCAAATAATTCTAATTCCGTTATATTCCGTTAAAACACGAAACCGTCACTCAATAAATGAATCTAAATATGAAATTATAAAAGTTGCAGGCGTACACATACTCATGGGAACTTTAAAATATCTCCAAGCAAGCTTCTACTGGAAAAAAGACTTGCCAGTACTTAGAATTTCAGCTACTATGTCACATGATCGATTTTTTGAGATTAGAAATTTTTTTCATTTTGCAGATAAATCAAATGATCTTTAAGCAGATGACAAATTATGGAAAATAAATCTTATCTTTAATGCAGTAAGAATAAAATGTTTGTTCCTGCCCCGGCCAAAACCTTTATCACTAGATGAACAGAGATGACTAGATCCCATTTGCTGGATGTTATGAATCTAGCCAATTTTTGCCGTTAAAGCCTAATCCGTTGGGATTAAAAACTTTATTTTATCCACCAGGGATGGCCATAGCCTTGACTGCCAAATATAACATGGAAAAGGAATTATACCAGCTGATGATTCAAAATAATTATGATTCGGTCTAGGTGGAGGCATTGTCTAATTGTTTATTAAATTTATTCCAAAAGACAACGCACGGGTGATTTAGCAGGAAATTTTTTTTACTAGTGTAAAATGTGTCGATTTTTTGAACAATACCTACCAAACTGGAATGATTATGAACAAAAGACTAGGAGAAGCAAATAAAAAGATATCAAGAATGATCGAGATTTGTTACACGGAAAGTGGAATGAATGACTAAGGGAAGGATATGTGTATACTAAACTGGAAAGATATAACAAGTGTGTAACTTTGCTTTCGATTTGCATCGATAGCGATCCCATGAGCAGTTGTGTTAGGTGGTCTAAAGATCAAAACTGTAAAATTAATGTAACACAACCTGCAATTGTGAATACAAAATGTGTATGGGTGGTACAAATTTAAATGATACGTGTTTAGCTTACTACCGTTATTCTATTCACAGAAAAAAGTAGTCGACAAGAGTTTCATATACATTTTATAGATTTAGTTATTTCCATTTGTTGGATAATGTATATCAGAAATTGCAAAACAGGTGAAGTTCCTCGAAAAGACAGATCGTCTCTCTTGTGCTATTTTTAGAGATTGCATAAATATTGATGAAATATAACAGCAAAGTAAGTGAAGAACGACGATCATGGCGACCACGCAAAATTTATTCATTCGAAAATGATAATGATTCTGAAGACGATTCCGCAAATAAACCACAGCGAAAACAACGTAACAGTATTTAGAAGCCAATTTACTATATTAAATACGACAAAACTGGACAGTTTCCTAGTTCAACAAATAATAACTTTGCTTCGAAATGCAAGTATGAAGGCTGCAAATCAAGAACAAGAGTTATTTGTACAAAATGGAATATATATCTCTCTATATTAAAAACAAAAATATTTTTTTTTCGAAAATAGCACGTAAAATAAGCTTATATGTATCAATTGTCCAACAAATCCCTCGTTTAAATATGTTTTTGAAAAATGAAGATTTTTTTTGCAGTATGAACCCGAGGTGCACATATGTGTACCTGTTAGTAAATATAAACTAATAATTATTATTTTACTTTTTATTACAAAATTATGTTTCTATACGTATAAACAGATGGAATAAACTGTGAAATAATTTTTACGATGGCTTAAAATGTGTCAGGTCTGAAGAGGTTAGTTATCGTTCCAATATATATGCAGTAAATAGATCATAGAGATACATTATATTATGAAGAAAATTCTTACTACAGATTTAGTTCGCAAATATCGTTCAGAACTATTCTAAAAAAATCATATAATATCATTTTTTAACTATTCAGCTGATCAGAGCAGAATTTTTATTCCTTTTTAGCTCACAGTATGTCAAATCCTGAGAACTAATGCGCTCGCAAGTTCGGTATTTATGTTTGTATGCATTCTATTGTCCATCGGTTCGTGCAGAGACGGAAAATCGTTTTTACTCCGATTAATTGACTGAAGCAGAAATTTAAGATGAAATTCAAAGTTGGTATAGTATTGAATTAAAATCATTAAAGCATTAACATGTGTAAGTATTTTTTTTAATATTAAAATGTACGTATGTTATAGAAGAAAGTTTTGGGATTGACACATCCAACTAGTTTATATATGTAAATGGACCATTTTTAAAGTATTTCAATCCTGGAAAATCAATTAAAAAATGGTATTTCAAATCAAAATCTCAAAAGCATTGTTAATTTTATGTACATAATTTCTTGTTGGGGGTTAAAAATATGGATATTACTGTTTTAATGTTTAATTTCATAGTTTATTTGTATTTAATTTTTACAATGCAAAAATTGCATTATCTTAAAATTTTTGCACAGTTTATTATTTTTTTTTTTCTACTGAATAGTTAACTTGTTCACAGCAAAATGACCATATCACTCAGAAATAGCCGAATATGGTTAAGAGTAGCCAGTGCCATTTTTCAATAAATTCGTTAATGTCAGAGAAATTATTCTTCAAGCAGTGTCCTAAAAAATTTTCCTGGCGCCTACCAATTTTCAACTTTTGTCAGTTCGTGAATATAATACTTGCATGAATCAAAAAAGGATCAAAATCTTTATTTTCCTTTTATGTTCTTTAATAATGTTTGCGTAAGTGCATATTTTTTGGTACTTCTTTGTTATAAGGGAATTGTGAAAACGGCAACGTTGAATTTGGCAAGAAAAACAAAATTTTCAAAAGCATTAGACATCTTTATCAGATGGTTGTATATTTTTGTTAAATAACTGTAAACACTAGTAGTATATTAAACGTTTACACATTTTAAACACATTGAAATTTAGTCCATAAACAAGTCATATAATATTGCAAAAAGATATACTGGGTGTTTCAAAATTCGAGTGAAAAGTAAAACGAAATATATATATATATATATATATATATATATATATATATATATATATATATATATATGGGTCGGTGTATCATGCGGTTTGCAAATAAATATTCAGTGTGGGACAGGATTTTGTATGGCACGTACACAACCACAAAACGTTCAAAATCTCGACGATAGAGGGTGCTAATGCAAAAAATTCCTTGGAATAATTTCATGTTGCTCACATAATGCAAGATTTGGATACAAAAATATTTAAAAATATTGCATATATGATTTTTTGTGTTCAAATCCTATGGTGGATGAACAATATGGAATTATTTCATAGCAATTGTGCCCTCTCTTTTCGAGATTTTTATTTATTTATTTATTTATTTATTTATTGGCCTCATGCAGAATCTGGTACCACGGTGAACATATATCTGCAAACAGCATTTTTTATTTTATTGTGTTTTATTTTTTTCAACGTTAATTTTTTTTTCTTTTTTAAATCGCTTTTTATTTTTGCATCGAATTTTTAAACACACGGTACATGACGTACGTCGGCATTAATAAAACATATACGGTTGGAAATTTTTTTCACTTATCGCAGTTATATATTTTTTAAAGTATGTATGCAATAGTTGGCGTAAAACTGAAATTTCCTAAAACTGACTTACACCAAAAGCGCTATAACAAACAAAAAAAAGACCTATTTGCTAATGGCACTATTTTTTTTCGTTGCTTTAATTTTTCTGAAGGAAAAAAAATAAGAAAATTTAATCATATCAATTACATTTTTAATCGATTCAAAACCGAATATACCCGAAAATAATTTCTCACGTTCTATTTCTTCATTGTCTTCGTGATTTTGCATAAATTGTACCGATGAGAATTGGAATAAATTTCTTTCTTTCTTAAATCTATTTTTACGTTTGATTGTATTTGAATAAATAAGATTTTTTTTTCTAGTTCAATTTAATTGTTTTTTAAGTAGTGTAGCGAAACAAATATTTAAGTAAACAATAATTGGCCGAGGTGATGATGAGAATAAATTTAGGAAAACGCGAATAAATTTCGCATTAAAACTTGTGCAGACATGATTAGGATTTTGAACAAGTTTTTCCCACGTCTTAAGCTCCAAAATTTTAAATTCTCTTAAATATGCAAATGTGAAAAACATTAAACTGAGTTTTGAGAACTGGGATTAAATATTTTGCACGAAACTCTAAATGATTTTTATTTCTTATCTTTTACTTTTCTATTTTTTTTTCTTTAGTTGAGTTTAAAATTTGTAAAATTCTTTCCGTTATATAATTTTGTTTCTTTTTACACTACATGGCCAAAGATTACCGTCCACTTTCTATTTTAGACACTTTGTTAAATATCTCAAAAAATACATGAGGGATCATCCTGAAACTTTAAGTATGTAAACATAATAGTACAGGTCATATATCTCCGTCAAGTTTTTTTTTCCCCCGAAACTCCATAGGGGACTATCCACAAATTTAAAAAGAACGAATATCTTTTGGATAACCCTGTCAAAACTAATGTAGCAAAATAGTTCAAACTGTAGTATGATTAAGTGGTTTATTGTAATAAACTATGTTCATTTTTATGCGGATAGCATGTATACTCGTAGAGAAGTTAAGGATTTTATGAAAACAGTCCAAATTTTTTCCACGTTTTTTGCTTATAATTTTCTGAGTTTTTAATATAAAGTAATGTTCCTTTCTAAAATATGACAAACAATATTGTACACAATACCCTGTAATCAGAATTAAAAAATAATAAAAATTGTATAAAAAATGAGCAGGTATACTAAATATTTTTTCAGGGGGATGATGATGGTTTGTATTCATTTATCCATTGATTAGTTTCAATATAGAATACACAATATGGCATAATATGGCATATTTGGATACAACCCCTCGTATTTTTCTCTCATTTTGGGAATAACGGATTATATGTTTATTCTATCGACGAACACTTTCACAATTTTGAAGCTATGTTTTTGAGACTTTCACAAAATTTGCTCTATACATTTAGCTAACTTAATATGCAAATGAAATTTTGATAGCCTTCACGCATGCGCAATGAAAAATTATTTAGTATACCTGCTCATTTTTCATACAATTTTTATTATTTTTTAATTCTTATGACAGGGTATTGTGTATAATGTCGTTTGTCATATTTTCAGAAAGGAATATTATTTTATATGAAGAAATCTGAAAATTATAAGCAAAAAACTTGGAAAAAAATGGGACTGTTTTTATAAAAACCTTAATTTCTCTACGAGTATACATACTATCCGTATAAAAATGAACACAGTTTATTACAATAAACCATTTAATCACAATCTACAGTTTGAACTATTTTGCTACATTAGCTTTGACAGGGTTATGCAAAATATATTCGTTCTTTTTTAATTTGTTGACGGTCCCCTATGGAGTTTCGAGAAAAAAACTTCACAGAAATGTATGACCTGTACCTTCTATGTTACCTGTACACATTTAAAATTTCAGGATAATCCTTCATGTATTTTTTTAAATATTTAACAAAATGTCTTAAATCGCAAGTGGACGGTCATCTTTGGCCATGTAGTGTATGCATGTTCGTAAATATATAAATAAGTAGCATCTATAATCGTTGTCTGGTCTGTCAATCTGTCTGTCTGTCCATCTGTTCACATATAACAAAGTAAAAACTGTCCAACTATTTTCCAAGAGTTTGAAATTTAATATATATAATCATTGTAGTATTTTGTCGAGTCATTTTAAATGTTATGATAATAATCGAATCAACACTTAAAGTGATACTAATGAAAGTTTTTTTCATTAAGTTAAATCTTATCGTATGTAATTAATTCAATACTATCCCATGATCGGTGATGATTATATGTTGCAATAGTGATTATTCTATTAAATCTTATAATAGGTAATTAACTCAATGATATCTCATGATAATGTAATGATTCTAGGCTCCCATCTTGTTTAACACCTATTTAAACAAGTTGGAAATTGCACGTGAAGCGTAGCAAATGAGGTGCGTTCGTACAATAAAGAAGTTTTTAGAATATCACTCTCATATATCAATCTCATAAAATTGTAAATAGTTAATTATAATTAAAATGCGCACCAAACAATGTTCTTCCTATACCATTATGGAATACTTTCGTGTGGCCTTGTAAATCAATAACAAATGTTCTTTGCACCACAGATTATACAAAATGTATATTATAATATGCACTTTATAGATGCATATCAATTTTATTACGTTCCAATGAGTGTAAAACATTAAAATGCATTTGAAACATTTTTCCTCATTGACCGTAATGTAACGGAATATTTTTGATTGTCCGTGTAATTGAACTATGCATCCGAATTTGATAAAATTTTAAATAACTCGACAAAATTATGTAATTATTATGTATTTTAAATTTCAAACGATTAAAATGCATTTGAAACTTTTTTTCCCCATTGACCGTAATGTAATGGAATAATTTTGATTGTCCCTTTAATTGATCTATGCATCCGATTTTCATAAAATTTGAAATTACTCGACAAAATTATGTAATAATTATATATTTTAAATTTCAAATGATTCGGTTGGGCTGTTTTTGCGTTGTTATGTGTGGACGGACGGACAGACGGACGGACTGAACGACAACTATAGCTGCTACTTATTTACATAATTACGAACGCACTTAAAAAGAGTCATATTATTTCCATATTACTGAATTTAATGTATGTAATCGTAATAAATTTTGTAGTCATGCATCTTTGCATGCGAGTGCAATAACTATTGCACCAAGATCTGAATGTTTATGAAACTAAGTTACAGTTCGAACATACCACATTTGCAAGTTTGGCGCACAATTTCCAACTTGTTACTTTTTTTTATCTTCACAAGAAAATAATTATAGATCATTGGAATATTCCGATTTCCGATTTTCGGTGGAATTATACGTTTTGGAAGTCTGAGCATTATTTGACTGTTCAGAGAAAATGGCTGTCTGTATCTGACAGAATGTGTGTGGGAGTTTTAAATCAAGAACTAATGCACAGGATTTTATAAAACTTTAGATGCAGTACGATCTTGTTATGAATTGGTGTAAATCGTCCAACAAAGTTTTTGGTGTAAATTGTTTAACAGGTGGCGCTGTTATGCTTTATTTTTCACAATTTGCGCAATAGTTCTATCTAAAGAAGTAATGCACGGATTTTCATCAAATGTCCTTTTCAGTTACACGTTGATATACGTTAGGTGGTTTGGTGTTAATCGCAAAACATGTGGCGCTTCTATGCTTTTTTTTTTTTTTTCTTTCTTTTACGAATTCCGCTTACGATTTTTTTTCGATTTTAGCAATAGTTATATTTTAAGAACAAATGTACGAAATTCAATCAAACTTCATATTGTGTTACAATTTTACATAAATAAATTCCTATTAAAATTGGTTTATACTGCCGAATAAGAGTTGCTTTGGGTTAAGAATTTTAGTGTTAGATAGACATCTAAGAGATTGGGCGGCGAAATTCAATGATTTGTTTAAAAAATGCGATGTTTATGTCTCCTTTTTAATTTATCTACTTTATTACCTTCAGGCCTCTTTTCTTGAAAAAAAATTAAATTTTTATCGAACACATGTGTTTTTACTTAAAATAAGGAATAAAACTAAAAATTCAAATAAATTTTCAAAGAAAATTTAATTAACTTTTCAAGTTTAGGGTATATTAAGTCAAAGTTTAGCAAAAATTGCGTTTATACCAAGCATTCTACAACGAAATCTATCCAATATATTCACTTTTTTTTTCCAACAATAATTTAGCAAACCATTTATTTATATTTTGAAGTAAAATATTTCAAATAGCCACATACCATATCTTGTATGTTATAATATAATAAAAAACGACTGTGTAATTTACAACAAAAATAGCTTTTTAATTTATACATAAATATTTAAAAGCTGTATTTTGCTTCATAACGTATCAATAAATGAGCAGTAGAACCTTTGACCAAAATTTATTTTATTGTCTCTTGTAAACGAAAACAATGAAAAACGCAAATTAAAATTTTAATATAGCACAAAAACTTATGTATAAAAGTTTATATTTTGGCAATAACTTTGCTTCTAATTATCTCTGAACCACAAGTAAGTTATTTTTGCAATCCTAAATGTTTCAATTTTAATTTAAAAAAATAAAAGCAAAAACGAAAATTTTCGCAAAAACGGTGATTTGGCGATTTAGGCACCTTAAATGCACACAGTTACCTAATCTACTATATTCTTAGAGAACAAATGGATTATTTTATTATGAAATTCTGAAAATCAATATTTTCTAGAAACTTCCTAACTTTTGAGACATTGATCCTCTTTTAATATTCTAGGGACTATTAATTAATTTCTAACATGAACATTCTTTTAATCGACGTACAAGTAATTTTAATTACTTAATCGGTTTTCGATGTATAATTAGTTTTGATAATCAATTGTTGTACAAATTTTATTGGAATGTTCAGCTCTGAGGATTAAGATATATGACTACAACATGCGGTACGTAAATGTGTATACTTCAACTAGAGGTTATTGATAAGTAAATTGTAGTATATTGAAGGTCCAAAATTTAAATCCTTTTACTTTATTCTATCTTTACAAGAAAAAAAGTATTGGGTTCGTGAAAATTTTCGTAATCCGGTTTATGACTGATTTACACGTTTTAGAGGTCAGAAAACCAAAAATTATGTTTTAACAAAATGCCTGTCTGCGATTCTGTCTGTCACACTATCACTCTGTTTTCCTCTATGTGACAAAAAATTTGTGGGTACTCTATCTCAAGAACTAATGCAAGGAATTTCACAAAACTTTAGATTCAGTTAAACCTAGATATAAACTGGAGCTGATTAGTTTTTGGTGCACATCGATCGTCAGGGGGTGCTGCTATGCTGCCTTATTTACAGTTCCCGCCAAAGCTCTATTTCAAGAAATAATGCACGAATTTTTATAAAACTTTAGATTCCGTTAGCCCTTGATATAATCTAGTGATTACTAATTTTTTGGTGAAAATCGCTCAGCAGTGATGCTGCTATGCTGTATTATTTATGATTACCGCAAGAGCTATATCTCAAAAACTAATGTACGAATTTTCATCAAACTTCATATTCAGTTAGTCCGTGATATTTATTAGAATATTTTTAGTTTTCAATGTAAATCAATCTATAGGTGATACTGTTATGCTGCATTTTTTACGATTTCATTATAGCTGCATCCCAAAAACTGACGCATGGATTTTCATCAAACTTCAGACTCAGCTAGTATCTGATAAAATTTTATCATGATTAGTTTTTGGTGTGCATCCCCCAATAGGTAGCGCTGTTATGCAGAATTTTTAAAAGATTTTGCAATTGCTCTATCTCAGAAACTAATACACGGATTTTCATCAAACTTTAGACTGAATTAGAAATTGACTTAAATTATTGCTAAAAATTGAAAAACAATTGAACTGTTATAAAAATAAAGTTGAAAAAAATAAAATTGTTATTGAAAAAAATACTCTTTAATGTTATTACTCTACTTCCTAATCGCGCGAAGGAAGATTCCTTTCACATGTAAATTCTTTTAAGTTCCCCTTTCTATTTCTGTATGAATTTCAGAAATGCATAGAATAACTTTTGGAAGCAAGTCACGCGAAATAATACTTTAGACAGTCTCTATAGCAACTGGATAGGTAAAATTTATAAAAGATTCGAATTAAGGAAAGATTTAGATTTTTAATCTATTCTCATCGAGTTATTCAGGTTTTTTGAAAAATTATTTTAATTTTTAGACTCATCTTAAAACAATTGCCTTGCTTATATTCCATATTACCTGACACCTCCTCTTGAGAAATATAAACTCTTCAACAAATCAGCGTAGGGAAAAACTAACTAACGCTACAATAAATATAACTTTTCAACATTTTACTGAGTTTGGTTAAAATAATTGCTATGGAGATTTTATAATTATTCTTATTATTATTATAAAATTTACTTGGAAAAATTTAAAAAAAATGAAAATAAGATTTTATTTCACAGCCTCGCTATAACTACAGGAATTGAAGCTGTGCGTATAGTGAGTATTTAGAAGTAATGTAGCACGTTTACACTTGGCTGCGATACCATATGCGGCACACATTGAAGTATTCAAGATTGTCCGATGATCCCATAATATCGGATATATAACTACTATATGCAGATAATACAGATAATTAATTAATATATAGAAGATAGCTAGTTAAAATGTGACAAAAACGTTTTCAATGATTTATCTTTAATAAAGATGTTAGAGTAATATTCTTCCTACATTAAAAGAATTTTTAAATTAAAGATAATTAATTAATATGTTGAATCTTGTTAGCGAAAGTATGACAAAAGCATTTGCAATGATTTTTCTGTAATACAGGTGTCAGAGTAACATTCTTCACGGATTAAAAAAACTTTAATTAGAGCTAATTATTTAATATCTAGAAGATTATTAATTAAAATGTGGCGTAAGAGTTTTCTATGATTTCCCTTAAATAAAGATGTTAGAGTAACATTCTTCACGGTTTAAAAAAAAAAAACCCTTGAATTACGGATAATTAATTAATACTAGCGAGCTACGCCCGCTAGCTGGGCCACTTTTTCCAAACGAACCTCGGTATTAAGCAGTATATAATAAGCAAAAAAATTCATTTAATAAGCAAGTCTTGGTGTTCGAATCCTCAAACACACAAAAAAAGTAAATTAAAGAGCCATGGTCCCGTTAAAAATATGTGATTTCGCACTGTGGGCCACGTGCACTTGAAAAAAGAAGATTGTGGATCGGAACTATGGTCGCTTCGCGCCCATAGTCCCTTTAAAAATATTTGGTTTTGCACGGTGGGCACTACGCGCCCTTAAGACATTTTTCCGTATTTTTTAGTTCATCAGAAGCAGATTTTTACGCAGATTCTGAATATGTAATCAGTTTTTTTCTACTTTAAAAACTGTCTGCATGATGGTTTAAGAAAAAACGCGCAAAAAAGGGAGAAAAAGAGGTTTTAGACTGCTTCTTCTTTTAGCCAAAGGGGAAAAGTTCACCGCAAGGTGGCGCAGTGTTCTGCCTCGGAGCTCCGTTTGAGCGCCGTTTGGGATTTGAGACATTTTTCGTTTCGATTCCCAAGGGGTTTTTAATTCATAACTTTTTTAATTTTGGTCCCACGGTCTCGAAAATGCCCGAAATGACTTCCCCGGAATTTTTCCAATCGAAAGACACCTCTCGCGACTTCCAACTCGCCCGCATTGCGAAATTTAATCGGCTTCAAGCAGACAGAGGCGCACGGATTTTATTAGTATAGACTAGCGAGCTACGCCCGCTAGCTGGGCCACTTTTTCCAAACGAACCTCGGTATTAAGCAGTATAAAAAAAAGCAAAAAAATTCATTTAATAAGCAAGTCTTGGTGTTCGAATCCTCAAGCACAAAAAAAAGTAAATTAAAGAGCTATGGTCCCGTTAAAAATATGTGATTTCGCACTGTGGGCCACGTGCACTTGGAAAAAAAAAGATTGTGGATCGGCGCTATGGTCGCTTCGCGCCCATAGACCCGTTAAAAATATTTGGTTTTACACGGTGGGTACTACGCGCCCATAAGACATTTTTTCGTATTTTTTAGTTCATCAGAAGCAGATTTTTACGCAGATTCTGAATATGTAATCAGTTTTTTTTCTACTTTAAAAACTGTCTGCATGATGGTTTTAGAAAAAAACGCGCAAAAAAAAAGTTTCGATAGTCCTGTTTTATTTCTAAGTTCAATATTTTAGCGAAAACTACGGTAAATATTCTGCGGCAAGTCAAAAAAATTGATGTGGGAAAAAATGCAATTAGCGGCGGTAGAAATGGAGGTTTTCGGCTGTTTCTTCTTTTAGCCAAAGGGGAAAAATTCATTCCTTCACCGCAAGGTAGCGCAGTGTTCTGCTTCGGAGCTCCGTAGGGAATTGAGATATTTTTCGTTCCGATTCCCAAGGGGTTTTTAATTCATAACTTTTTTAATTTTGATCCCACGGTCTCGAAAATGCCCGAAATGACTTCCCCGGAATTTTTCCAATCGAAAGACACCTCTCGCGACTTCCAACTAGCCCGCGTTGCGAACTGTAATCGGCTTCAAGCAGACAGACAGAGGCGCACGGATTTTTTATTAGTATAGATAGCGAGCTACGCCCGCTAGCTGGGCCACTTTTTTCATACGAACCTCGGTATTAAGCAGTATATAATAATCAAAAAAATTCATTTAATAAGCAAGTCTTGGTGTTCAAATCCTCAAGCACAAAAAAAAGTAAATTAAAGAGCCATGGTCCCGTTAAAAATATGTGATTTCGCACTATGGGCCACGTGCACTTGAAAAAAAAAAGATTGTGGATCGGAACTATGGTCGCTTCGCGCCCATAGTCCCTTTAAAAATGTTTGGTTTTGCACGGTGGGCACTACGCGCCCTTAAGACATTTTTCCGTATTTTTTAGTTCATCAGAAGCAGATTTTTACGCAGATTCTGAATATGTAATCAGTTTTTTTCTACTTTAAAAACTGTCTGCATGATGGTTTAAGAAAAAACGCGCAAAAAAGGGAGAAAAAGAGGTTTTCGACTGCTTCTTCTTTTAGCCAAAGGGGAAAAGTTCAGGTTCTTCACCGCAAGGTGGCGCAGTGTTCTGCCTCGGAGCTCCGTTTGAGCGCCGTTTGGGATTTGAGACATTTTTTGTTCCGATTCCTAAGGGGTTTTTAATTCATAACTTTTTTAATTTTGGTCCCACGGTCTCGAAAATGCCCGAAATGACTTCCCCGGAGTTTTTCCAATCGAAAGACACCTCTCGCGACTTCCAACTCGCCCGCGTTGCGAAGTTTAATCGGCTTCAAGCAGACAGAGGCGCACGGATTTTATTAGTATAGATATAGAAGCTTGATAATTAAAATGTGACAAAAACATTTTTAAAGATTTTTCTTTAATAAAGATGTTACAGTTATAATTTTCACTGGTTAAAAAAATTCTTTATTTAAAGTTAAATTATTAATGTATAGAAACATGTTAATTAAAATGGACAAAAACATTTTCAGTCAACCTGTTTAATAAAGACATTAGAATAACATTTTCAACACATAAAAGAAATTCTTTAATTAGAGATAATTAATTAATACATAGAATCTTGTTAATTAAAATGTACCGAAAATCGTTTTCAATGATTTCTCTTTAATAAAGATGTTAAAGTAGCATTTTTCACGGATTGAAAAAAAAAATTATAGATAAACAATTTATATGCAGAAGCTTATTAATTAAAATGTTACAAAAACCGCATTTTCAAAGATTCCTCTTTTATAATGATGTTAGAATAACATTCTTCAAAGATTAAAAAAATATTTAATCAAAGATAATTAATTATTATATAAGATCTTGTTAATCAAAATGTGACAAAAGCATTTACAATTCTCTTTAATAAAAATGTTAGAGTAACATTTTTAATGGATTAAAAATTTTGTTAAATAGACATAATTAATATAAAGAAGCTTTTTAATTAATATATGGTAGAAAAGTTTTCAATGATTTCTCTTTAGTAAAGATGTTAGGGCAATATTCTTCACGGATTTAAAAATTCTTGAATTATCGATAATTAATTAATATGTAGAAGCTTGTTAGTTAAAATGTGACAAAACGTTTTCAATGATTTTTCTTTCATAAAAATGTTAGAGTAACATTCTTCACGGATGAAAAACAATTCTTTATTTAAAAATAAATTATTACTATATAGAAATTCGTTAATTAAAATGCGACAAAACATTTTCAATGATTTCTTTTTAATAAAGATATTATACTAACATTCTTTAACTAGAGATAATTAATTAATATATAGAAGCTTGCTACTTAAAATGTGACAAAAATCATTTTCAACGATTTCTCTTTAATAAAAATGTTAGTGAAACATTCTCCCAGATTAAAACAAATCCTCAATTAGAATCCTCATTTTAATTAACATAGAAGAATTGTTTATTAAAATGTAACAGAAACGTTTCCAATGATTTCTATGTAATAACGATGTTAAAGTAACATTCTTCGCGCATTAAAAAAATTCTTTAATGTCATTCTAATTCCAAATCGCGAGAAGAAAGACTCCTTCCACTTGTAAATTCTTTTAAGTTCCCATTTCTATTTCTGTATGAATTTTCAGAAATGCATAGAATAACTTTTGGAGGCGAAGTCACGCGAAATAATACTTTAAATAGTCTCCATAGCAACTGAATGGGTGAAATTTATAAAAGATTCATTTGTAAATGCACACCCGAGGTGGAATTTTAATACATTGACATCGAACTAAATGAAGCATAATATTAAGACTGAAAATTATATTCTTTTATTTATCTTACTTCAGCGAATTCTGAAATGGATTTCTTTGTATAATCTCATATTATTTTATAAAATATCTAACCATTTAATGTTTCTTCAAAAGTTGATGTTATAAACTAATTAGGAACATAAATATGGATAATTTCATTATTTTCTAATAGTAATATTCTAATTATTAAAGCTTCTTATTATTAATTTCTGTCACTAAACAAAACGAGGATACTACTAAAAAATAGTGGCATTCAAAAGGTTTAAGAAACCCAGAAAGAAAACTTTTTTCAACAGACATGGTGCATTCGCAGATCTAAGAGGTTAATGTTTATTAATTATGTGATAGTTTACAACTTATAAAACCAAACATTTTTTAGCCTATTTCACAATTTGTGAAATAAGATTTTATTAATTCACGGGCTGTTATCAAAACTAATACTATTTTTTTTTTTTTTTTTTTTTTTTTTTTTTTATCGAAAACATGAATTTTTAGGTGTAAGGTTATCTAAAATTACCCTTGGAATACTACGTTTGAAACTAATTAAAATTATTTAGAAGTCCTAAGCACCTGTGTTTTTTACGTCTTCCAATATTTGTGTTTCCAGTGTATATGTTTTCTCATAGTGCTTATTAACATTACGTAGTATATTTCATTCCTGTGTCTAATACTAATAGAATGGCCTAGACTAAAATCATGACTGTACTTCATTTTTGTTAGCCAGATGAGGCAACAAAGACGTTTAGAGGAACTCAATATTGCCTTCTATTCACGCTTTAATTGATATGAAATGCACTATAACTATACAACTTGCATTATTCTATTATTTTTAAGTTTCTGAGCTTGTAAAGGTAACTTTAAATTAAAAAGTTGCTAGTACACAATGCAAAATACAGGTACAAGTTCTATTATAAGCAAAAATGCTGGTACATTTTATTTCAAATGACTAAGCGTCTGGCATAATTTTAACATTCACGTACGCACGCCATCGTAAATTTAATTGCAAGTGGAATTTATCTGAAACTTTTTACTAACAAATGTACTCAAATTTAAATTCAATTAGTTTTTATGTGTACAGTTACTTTTCTAATATGTCTTCGATTGCACTTCTGGAAAATCTTGTGTTTGTCATAACTTTTTTTAAAATAATCTATGTCTTGGTTATAAACCAAGACATGATAAATTTTTAACTAGATTTTTTTTTTCAGTTTTCTCTATATAAAATAGAAGCATTTCCGTTTTCCAAATTTGGACGTTACATTTCCTTTTTAGCTTCTAATTTGTAAACTTAAAAAAAAGAAAGAAAGAAAAAGAAAAAGAAAGAAAAAAATAAAATCCTTTTTATTCTGAGAAAACTTATGAATCCTCTGAAAAACAGAAAGTTTCTGTTAAAAAGCAGAATATTTATATAAAAATACGGTTTTTTTTCTGCATTGTATTTTCACACTTTAAATGTTGAAAAAATATCTTGAAAATCTATGAAAAATTTTCGAAAATACGAGTGCTACATTATAAAATTTTATCGTGCGTGAATATTCTATAAGTGCATAAACAAAAGGATATATATTTTTTTTGTTTAAAAGGTATGTGCCTGCGTTAGAAGAAACGGTACTTTATATGTAATATCAGAGCTGCCAAGTCTCCGGCTATATGGATACCAGTGTTTTACCGTATTTACTCGTGTATAGAGCGCACCTCTACTTTACAAGTAAAAATGGTGATTTCTAAAATATCGTATATAACGCGCACCATAAATTTGATACGCTAATGAAGAATGACCAAATTAATTTCAGTAAAAAAAAAAAAAAAAAGGTCGAAACAAACACTACACCAGTTCAGAAAACAAGACGAAAATGCTTTTTAGACTTCGGGTTGTTAAAGAATGACGGGAAATAGGAATGAGTGACGGTAAAGAGAATTGCTAATTAGCGTTTAGATAATGTCACTAGCTTTGTTGTATAAAAAACTGCTAGGAGTGAAATAAATATGCAGTAATACTTCAATTAAGTAACATTTTCCGAGTTTTAATACCTTCTTTCAATAATTTCTTGTTTCGTATGTATATTGTTCGACTGCATGCAACAGTAAAAAAATATCCCGTGTATAAGGCGCACCTAGGAGTTTTGCGCTAATTTTTTGAAAAAAAAGTGCGCCATATACACAAGTATGTACGGTAATACAGAAAATGTTTTTTTAATCGATTGGAACAATTGAGGGGTTTATAGTGACAACATTTTCTCTAAGATAACGATGTGCAAAAAGCCGGAGACTTGCCAACTCAGCAATATACAATGCTATCCATTAAAACCCATTAGTGCCTAGTGTCCCTTTTTGGGGGCGTTTATAAAAATAACAAAAAAGCATCTTTCACACCGGTAAAAAAGAAGATAAACAAATATTTTCTTTTACTGGACAAATTCCTGGATATATTAACATGGAATTTATTTCTCTTTTAAAAGTGGTGGAAAATCCAAAATTTAACGAATAATTTTGACGAAGAAACTAATCCGGGCCTTAATGGGTTAATCAATATTTCACTATTTTCCGATTCAGTTTATATAACCAGTATTGACATGTCTTTGAATTTATCTTATTAAAAAAAGACATAAATATTAATTTCATGTCTAGATATGAAGCTAGATTGAAATCATTATTCTACCTTATTTCAGGTCGATTCCAAACAAATCAAGAAACAATGTGGGTTTAGATGAACCCAATATTCACGTCGTTTCACGCTCTACTTTGAAACGGGATGTATTATACTTTTCATATGATCATTATTCATCTATTTTTTTATTATTATTCCTCGATATCTTAGTTACCAAGACATAAATTACAAACTTTTCAGTACATTTTTTTTTTTCAGTTCTACCTCCATTGAAAAGGAACATTTTCGTTTATTTTTTTTTCAAAGGAACATTTCAATTTTTACATTTTAATGCATAATGTAAAAAATAGATATCTTCGTTTATTTTGAGAAAATTTGCGATTTCCTCTTTAAAAACAAATACTTCACTTTTTTTTTAACATTTTATATTCAAATTTTGAAAATTCAGAAATTATATTGAAAACTTTCGGAAAAATGCAAGTGATAGATCATAAAATTACATCGTGCGTATTGCATAAGTACATAACGCACAACTGTGTAATTTTTATTTTTTTTTTAAGGTTCCTGCGTCAGAACAAAAGATTCTTTATATGAGATGTACAATGATACCGTATTATGACTCGTATTGTCACGTCTCTGAATTTTGCTTATTAAAACAAGTCGGAAGTTTCACATGATGCGTAACAAACGATGTGCGTTTGTACTATAACGAAGTTTTAAAAATATTCACATCTTGGTGTAATAGATAGTTTACAGTATTTCGGATATAGTATCGTAACCGAAATATTTTGTGCGTCCCTATAAATAGTATCTTCTTTCAATTATACAGGAAGTGACTACTAGTAGACTTTAGCAACAATATCAACTTCATAAAATGTAAAATTTTTTAATATAGTTAAAAATCACCCCAAACAAGGTTCCCTCCTATAACATTATGTAATGGAATACTCTTGTGTGGCCTTGTAAATTAATAACAAATATTCTTTGTATCACAGATAATACAAAATGTATGCTTTAGAATATGCTACATAGATGCAATTTTATTAAGTCTGAAAGAGTGTAACATCTTTAAAATGCACTTGAAACTATTTTTTTCCATTGGCTGTAATGTAACAGAATACTTTTTACTGTCCCTGTAATTAAATTAATTACAGGGTTTATTAATTCCCGATTTTAATAAAATTTGAAATAATTCGGTAAAGTTATGCAACAATTTTAAATTTCAAACGATTCGGTTACATAGTTTTTATTCCTTTATATGTGGACGGACAGACGGACAGACGGACAGACAGGCAGACGGAGTAAACAACGACTATAGGTGCTACGTATTTTCATAATTAGAAACTCACCTAAAAAAAATTTCATGCCTATGTATAGACTGAAATCATTATTCTACTTTATTTCAGTTCGATTCCAAACAAATGAAGCAACAAAGTGAGTGTAGATGAACCCAATATTCACGTCGTTTCACGCCCTACTTTAATATGGAAACGGGATGTACTATACTACTTCTCATATGATCATTATTCATCTACTTTTTTTTTGGCTAGGCACGTGACTCATTATCGTGGATGAAAACCCCATTTGTGACTTTTTTTGAAGCAGTTATCAACTGCTACTTAGGTAGCATATCCTCTCCGGTTCTGCGGTTCCGCGAAAGGAGATAATGTTGAAAAATATATAAATAAAATAATGGGAGACAGGGGGTGAGAGACAGATGCTAATTTTTGACTTATTTTTAACTCTGCGAAAATAAACCCCTCAACAAAGCTAATAAAAGAATGCTAACAAATGAACTCAGCGCTTGTTTTTACATTCTTTTATTGCTTTTTGCTGTGTATAATATAAGAACAAAGTATTGGATTCGCGAAAAATTTCAACTTCTAGTTTTCATCGTATTTATATGTTTTGAACATGATTTTACTGTTTTTAGAAACTGTCTGCCTGTAAGTCTGTCACACAAGTTTTGTGGGCAATCTATCTCAAGAACTACTGCACGGAATTTGAGCAAGCTTCAGATTATTTTAAACCTTGACATAAATCATTGCTGATTAGTGTTGGGTGCATATCGACTAACAGATCGCACTGGTATGCTGAATTTTTACGATTTGCAAAATAGTTATATCTCAAGTGCTAATGCACAGAATTTTTTCAAACTTCCTACCATATTAAAACTTGACATAAATAGATGCTGATAAGGTTTCGGTGTATATCACTTGACAAAGTGGGAGTAAAATTTTAACACTTCATGTAAAATTAAGCGTAGCTTTTAGAGTTATTTTGAAAACTTATCAAAAATAGGCATGCTTGAAGAAGAGAACACCAAAAGAAGAAGTTAAACAAGTAAGAAAAATCATGCGTTAAGCATAGATTATGAAGCACTTTCCAACACTTAATGAAATCTTTAACAAAACTTTGTTATTTAGGGAAATAATAGTGTATAGCCAAATATACCCAAATATGTATTCCAGTACATTAGAACAGCCCTGTATTTCATATGTCAGTTCATATAATGGGAAAATTTAGCTTAGCAGAAAATACCCAGTAGCCTTAAATTTCTTTTTCAGCAATTCATACTATTAGATGGAAACATACTTGGATACTTTTGTTCAGCCCTGTAGTTTACATTGTATCTTTATTACACGTCAGCATTAGGCTAAAGTTTATTATAAACTAAAACACTTTTAAAACAACTGAAATCACATTCTCATAAATCATCATTCATAGGCGTCCATGTACCGAATTCTTTGCATGGCCTTGTATATCCCTTTATCTATATTCTGCAAACATTTCTCAGTAAATTGAATGTAGCTCAGCGTAAAAATGCATAGCTTATTTAAGAACCACGTTTAAAAAATTTACGCTCATATTCAGTAACGTTGGTGAGCTCTTTTGGGTAGTCCTGTATATCAACTATAACATTTATACACACCATATAATGTGCATATATTTAGCGAAATATAAACGCGAATATCATAATTAAAATGCATTTCATCCCTCCATCAGCCATCATCGGACACATATACGGTACTTCGGAAAAAATATACTATTTGAAATCTTTTGTATGGCCCTGTAAATGCTATGTACTTCATATTATGCAAGACAGTAGCGTATAATTTATATTAAGCTTCAGTGACATATATCAATTTTATTATACAGGAAAAAGCTTAATATATTTAAAGTATGTCACACACAATTCCTCCTTTTACCACTATCTAATGGAATTCTTTTGTGTGGCCCTGTAAATGAATAATAGCCACATTTTCACCTTATATTTTATAGAATGCATATTTTAATGTTTGACAGGGTATAGCATCTTTAAAATTCCTTTGAAACGATTTTTCCCCATAGGCCGTAATGTAATAGGAAACTTTTGATTCGCCCTGTAGACAAACTAATCATGGTAGAAACTTCATTTTCGATAGGACTTGTGCCAGTGTAAACGTCAATAACGTCCTAAAATTTCATGGCAATCCGAGTATATTAACGATTTTTCCCCATAGGCCGTAATGTAATGGGAAACTTTTGATTCGCCCTGTAGATAAACTAATCATCTTAGATTCTTCATTTTCAATAGGGTTCGTGCTAGGATAAACCTCAATAACGTATAAAAATTTCATAGCAATCCGAGTATATTTACGGGAGTTAGAGCGCGGACAGACGGACAGACGGACAGACGGACAGACGGACAGACAAACCGAATGCATAAGCACTTTTCAACTTTGTTGGAAAGTGCTAAAAATATTAATTTCCTGAAAAGATATTTTGAATATAAAAATTCATCAAACATCCATAGACTTAACATTACGGAGGAGAATTCGGATAATGAGTGACCAGCAGCCTTAAGTCTGGCTAGACCAAACAAAACTTCCTTATTTTATTATTTTATTTTTATTAATAGGATACCTCATGAGGCAAGTTTCATTGAATAATTGAAGAAAAATGTGTCTCATCTTTATTATGCATGCTTAAATATATAATTGTTTACTTGACAAATATTTTACATAATTAATTACTTGCTTTCAATAATTTATCGTTAAAAATATTTAAATTTTTATTACTTAAATTTATTACCTTACTTGATAAATTCAATATTCTACTATATTTCAAGCATTAATTATTATTTCAATTGCATTATTATATTCAAATTACTGTTAAAAATGTAAAAAAAGCAATTAGGAGAGATCTTCAGAATTCTAAAATCCACACAACCTTTTGTCCCAAGCCGTGTCGAACTGTATTTCATTAAAATTTAAATGATGTGAAGCATTTAATGGTGATTTAATGTTTAAATACAGATTTAAATCACATACTGTCTAAATACTTTCAAATGTGTTTTATTAATTAAACAAGTTACTTCCAAATTTCAAGGAAATATCAAAGGTAATTGCATAAGTTTCTAGATTCTCACTTTTTATATCCATGATCGAGTTGTTCCAGAATGATGACACTGCATTAAGAATTAACTAAAGTCAATTTAAAAGGATAAAATTGCAAAGCTCACAAATAAAATAAAAAGAAAAAAGAAAGAAAGAAGAAGAAAAGAAAAAAAACATTTCTTTATTACATAAATTTAACTCAAGCAGTGATAAGAATATTATAGAAGTCAAGAAAATTCATTTGACATATAAATTTAAAATATTTCTGAGAACAAGTGATTTCTTTGAGGAAGTAATTTCAGTGAAGTTTTTCCGTGAACCTAAGGCAACTTTTTATTGATCAGTGTGGAAGTTATAAGTCGGGAAACAACTTTGGTAAAAAAGACGATAAAATTTAATGAAAAAAAAGGATGAAAATTTAATATCACATTATTTACTGAGTAAGCAAATTCGGTGTTTATTACTGCTTCGAATTAAATTATTTTTCGATAAAACAGACTTTATTGTAAATGATACTATTAAAGAAAGTACATTTCGGTCGGTAGGAGTTTAAATTGCATTTAAAAAACAATGTATTTTGTTTCATTAAAGTAATTACATGTAAGTTTATTTAATTAAATTTAATAATTTTCAAAATCATTTAGCCTTTTTCTTTTCTTTTTCCAAATTTGTTTAGTTTCTGTCGTTTTGGTTTTGTATAAAAAACAAGCAAATTTTAAATGGCACATAAATACAACAATAAATAAAATTCTTTAAATGAAAAAAGATCAGGTATAAAATACTGGTGCTTTATTAATCTGAAAAAGTTAGTTTTAATTACAATATTTTAAATAGCATTTTTGAATCAGAATTTGAAAAATCTTACTTTCTTGAGATATTATCTATACTGGGTCTAGATAATTTTTATAATAACGTTCTTCAAACACAATTTAAAAAATCTTTCTTAAGATATTATTTAAACTGGGTCTAGATAATTTTTAATAACATTTTTTAATCACAATTTTAAAAAATCTTTCTTAAGATATTATTTAAATTCAGTCTATAATTATCTCGCTGAAAATATTCATGCAATAAAACTAGTTTTTGCTTGTATTTTTAATAGATTATTCCTTGGAAGGTATTTAAAGCTTAAAAACATGTTTCATATGATTTTTTTTTACTTTAAAATAAATTACTTTCAATTATTTTTTATCACTGATGTTTAAAAAAAATTTAAAGAAAGTCGTCATATTTTTGTAACAATTTTTTTATTTTTATATGTTTTAAATTTAACTGTTAAAATAAAATCCACATTGCATAATTTTGGAATGGGATTAACCAATGTAAAACAAACGATATGTCGAAGGATATGTAGTAATTGCATTTTACGATGAGAAATAATCTTCTTCAGTTATTAAAAAAGTTTTGAAAAGCATAATTGTAATATTTTATCAAATCACTTTCTTTTTTAACTTCATTTGAAATCAATGCCCTTTAAAAAAATAGTACTTGAAAACAGAAATTCAGCTTTTCCAGAATTTAGTGCGCCCCACGATGGAAAAAAATGTACATAAATAGAGATAGTTTAAAACATATTTCAATTTTATGACTTAAAACACACGCTTTTAATGTATATAAAATGATGTCATTTGCCTTCGCTGAAGAATTCCACATCTACGATCGAGTTTTTAAACAACATCTCCTAAAAAGTATGCATATGACGTCATTTCGCAAAATCCAAAGAGGGAAAAAAAAGAAAAAAAAAAGATGAAATTTGACCAAAAAAGGAAAAAAATCAGATACTTAATCCTTTACGTTTATAAGCCTTCATTTGTTTATAATTTTAACATAGGTAATTAAAATCAATTATAATTTATAATAGCTCCATGTTTTGTCAGAATCCATTCATTTGTATTTTTCCAAAACGGTGCGAATTTTAATTCCAATTGTTTTTCAATTGTTTTGGAAAAATTCCAATAAAAAAACGCAATGATCTAATATTTTCCAACTATTTTTTCTTTAATTTTACATAAATGGAGTATATAAGTTGCCAGTTTGAAAGAAAAAATATTAAAAAATGAAAAAAAAAAATCTTATCAATAAATTGAGATGCAGTTTCCAAACAAATTGCATTTAAAAATACTTTTCTCTCCTCTGCAGTGAGGCAAGAATTGAAAATGTGCGACGCTTAGAAATTTTTTTAATGCAGTATAGTTTATCGGTATTTAAACATTATTTTACTCCTGGTATACTCCTGGTTACTTTTCAGAGATGACACTTTAATAACCTGAAATTTTACTCAATGTTAAAAAAAAAAAAAAAAACCAGCTTTTTTGACAAAGTAACATCAGCTACTAAACTATAACTTTTGTAGATGATGTGTAAAATGTTGCTACTTCAGACACAGTTCATCCGCTGGCATCATCTAGCTTCTCATTTAATTAATACCAATAATTAATACGAGTTGGAAAACCTGCCCATATGGAAAATGTGCCCCGGTCTTCGCAATTAAGAAAATAGCTTGCGAAAATTTGAAATATAAAAAAAAGCTCAGAAAAATGAAGGAAATTTCTTAGAAACCTTTAAAAAAATCCTTTTACTATTGCGTAATGTTAAAAAAAAAAAGAATCTTAAAACAGCAACGACAAAATTATTCGAGAAGTCAAGAAAATTCATTTGACGTTAAAATTTAAAGCGCTTCTAAGAACAAGGGTTCTCACTTTGCAAGTACTTTTACTGAAGTTTTTTCCATGGTCCCAAAGCAACTCTTTATTGATTTGTCTGGTTCTCAGAAGTCGGAAAACAACTTTGGTAAAAAGTCGATGAACATATAATGCGGAAAAAGGTGAAAATTTTACATCGCGTTACTTACCAAGTGAATGTAATCGCTGTTTATTACGGCTTCAAGTTAAATTACTTTTCAATAAGAGAAGCTTCCATTTCAAGTGTATGGATAAAAAGCAGGTTTCATCTTTTAAAGAAATAAATTACGTTTTAATAACTTTTTTCATTTAAAGGATTCAAATTTAAAATATTTTTAGTAAACTGGAGATTTTTAATTGCACTAGAAGTAGTTAATAATGTGTATTTCAAAGTACAGTAGAATCTCAGTTATCCGAAAATCGGCTTTACCGAAAGGCCTTGATATTTCTTGAAATCCATTTTAAATACAAAAACATTTACTGTCAACACTAATTTTACCGATATCAAATGACTTTTTTCAACATATTTTGATTTACTATTTCTATTTTATTTGTAAGTTTTAGATCAAAACAATTCTGGATCATTTTTATTACATTGAAGAGTTGTTTTAATACATATTAGCTTTAAAAATTAGAAGCAAAATAAGTAAAAATCAAAACTTTGAAAGATATAGGACACTGGTAGAAATAATGTTAAAAAGCATGTTGTTTGTGAAATCATCTTACTTATTTGGTACATTTCGTAATTTCGAGCAATTAATTAGATAGACACATGTGACACTTAATTTTTTTTTTTTTTTTTTTACAAAATATTTTGTTATTTTTTTTTTTCAACTGCATGGTGCTTTGAATACGGTACCACCATAAGTCTTCCGGCTATTCGAAAATTCCTATGAAACCCCGTTTATCTGAAAATTCCTATGTAATACCGGTTAAGGGGCTATTTCAGTCAAATGAAAAGACCCATTCACTAATGCTAATCCTATGGAAGAAATTTATACATATATCTCGGTTGCATTTCAATATTTTTAAATGATTTTTTGGCTTTGGATATCTGAGATCGATCTGTATGCATGCCGTTAGTTACTTTTTTCATTTTGTTTACAGTTATTTTTTACGAGGACGCTTTCATTTTCGGAACTGGTTTAGAAAGCGAAAGCAACCCCATAAAAAATATCTGCAACCAAAATCGAAAAACTAAAAAACGACCTCCATTCATATCAATCTGAGTTATCCAATGTAAAAAGAATCACCTAAAAATTTTAAAATGCAACCGAGATTTTTTTATAAATTTCTCCCATAGGATTAGCATTAGCAAACGGGTCTTTTCATTTGAGTGAAGTAGCCTCTTAACCGAAAATACTCAGTTGAATAGCTCACTTGGTAGAATACTGGTGGCTTAAACAAAAACATCCCTGCCTCGAGTTTTGGTCCCGACGTTTTAAACTCATTTGGAAACTCACACATTTCTTCATTTATTCACCAATTGAATAATTCTGTTAAAAATTAATCTGATATAATATGCTAATATTTGAAATCAATGTAGTTAAAAGAAATAATATTACTGAGCGACATTCTAAAACATTACTGAGCGACATTATTAGCAACATTCTGAAACATTAAAAAAAAAAAAAAAAGAAAAGAAAAGAAAAGAAAAAAAGAAAAGAAAAATGAAATTTTTTAGGAACTAGAATTTTTTTGTCTATTGCGTAATGTTAAGAGGCCTTAAACCTTAAACTAGCAACGAGAAGATTATTCTAGAAGTGACGAAAATTCATTGGACGTGTAAATTTAAAACATTTCTAAGAACAGAGTTCTCAGTTTATAAATAATTTCACTGATGATTTTCGAGGTCCCAGAGCAACTTTTTACTGATCATTTTAGTACTCAGAAGTCAAGAACTAACTTTTTTTTAAATCGAGGAAAATTTACTGAAAAAAAAAAAAATATTGTGTTTAATATCGTGTTATATGCAGAATAAATGTAATCGCTATTTTTAGTGCTACGGATTAAATTAGTTCTCTTCGATAAGAGGACCCTTATTTTGAAAAGTTACTATTACCAGATAATTTTTTTAATCTGTTGCTTTAAACAAAATAATGAGACAATTTCAAAAAATAAATAAATTTACAAACATTTGAAATCACTGTAGTTAAAAGAAATAAAGTTGACTATATATTGCAAAATTCTGAAATACCAAACTAAAGCTTAAAAAAATAAATAAAATTTCTTGGAAAATAAAATGAAATATTTTGACTATTTCTTAATGCTACAAGAAAAACCTTAATGGCGTGAAGCGAAGAAAATTTATTCCACATGTAAATTTAAAACACTTCTAAGAATAGGTTTTCCAATTTGAAAGTAATTTCACTGATGTTTTTCGGAAGCCATAAGACAAATTTTTATTGATCTTTTTAATACTCAAAAGTCAAAAAACTAACTTTTTTTCTTTAAGTTAATGAAAATTTATTGAAAAAAATGAAAGTTTAATATCGCGTTGTTTACAAAATGAATGTAATCGCTATTTATTACTGTTTCAGATCAAATTACTCTTGGATAGCAGAACCTTTATTTTAGAGAATTACTATTTCCAGATAAGCTTTTAAACCTGTGGCTTTAAACAAAATACTGAGACAGTTTCCAAAATAAATAAAATTACAAGCATCTGAAATCACAGCAATTAAAAGAAAAAGTGTTAATTATATATCTTGCAAAATTCTGAAATACGAAATAAAGCTGGAAAAAACAAATAAAATTTCTTTAAAAAAATATTTTAACTATTGCTTAATGTTAATAGAAAACCTTAATGGCACTAAAGTGAAAAAAAATCATTTGACGTGTAAATTTAAAACACTTCTAAGAACAAGAGTTCTCACTTTGCCAGTAATTTCACTGAAGATTTTCCGTGGTCCCAAGGCAACTCTTTATTGATTAGTCTAGTGCTCAGAAGTCAGAAAAGAACGTTGGTAAAAAGTTGATGAAAATTTAATGTGGAAAAAAGATAAAAATTTAATATCACGTTGCTTACCGAGTGAATGTAATCGCTGTTTATTACGGCTTCAAGTTAAATTACTTTTCGATAAAAGAATCTTTTTAAGTGTTACTATAAAATGCATATTTCATTTTTTAATGCCATAAATTCCATTTTAAGAATATTTTATTCTTGTTTTATTTAAAGGATTTAAATTTAATTTATTTTCTGTAAACTGAAGATAATCAATAGTAGTTAATAATGTGTATTTCGAAGTATCTAAATACTTCTTATAAACTTTTAAATCTATAGTTTTAAATAAAACAAGGAGTCAGTTTTGAAAGTAAATAAATTTACTAATATTTAAAAAAGTAATAAACCTTGGAAATCACCATAGTTTAAAGAAATAATGTTAAGAAATTAGTTTGCAAAATTCTGAAACGTTAAATAAAGTTAATAAAATATTAAATTCATTAGGAACATTAAAAAGTTATTTTTACTATTGCGTAATGTTAAAAGAAAAAACATAGCAACAATAACATTATTCTAAAAATTTTCAAAATTCATTGACATATTAATTTAAAACGCTTTTAAGAACAGGGGTTCTCACTTTGCAGTTAATTTCGCTGAAGATTTTCCGTTGTCCCAAGACAGCTTTTTATTTTTTAGTCTAGAGAAGTCAGAAAATAACTTTGGTAAAAAGTCAATGAAAATTGAATGTGAAAAAAGATGAAAATTTAATATCGTGATAAATGGTGTTACATAATTTTTTAATATATAGCTTCAAACAAAATATGGAGCCAGTTTCAAACATAAATAATTTAACAACTATTTGAAATCATTATAGTTAAGAGAAACAGTATTAATAAAATATCATGTGCAATTCTGTAATAACAAAAAAAATTTCTTAGAACCTTTTAAGAAAAAATATTTCCACTATTGCATAATATTAAAAGAAAATTATTCTAGAAGTGGGGAAAGTTCATTTGACGTGTACATTTAAAACCTTTTAAGAACAAGGGTTCTCATTTTGCAACTAATTTGTCTGAAGATTTTTCATGGTCCCAAGACAAATTTTCATTGTTTAGTCTGGTGCTCAGAAGTCAGAAAATAGCTTTGGTAAAAAGTCGATCACAATATAACGCGGAAATAGATGAAAATTTAATATCACGGTAAATATTGCTCCTTAAGTTTTTAAATATACAGCTTTAAACAAAATACGGAGTCAGATTTCAAAATAAATAAATTAACAAATATTTGAAATCCCTATCATTAAAACAAACAGTATCAGTAAAATATCTTGTGAAATTAAAGTAAATTTCTTAGAGCAATTAAAATATAGATATATATATTGACAATAGGGTAATGTTAAAATAAAAAACTTAAAATAACAAAGAATATATATATATATATTTTTTTAAATAATTTTCATTGACGTGCAAATTTAAAATACTTTTAAGAACAAAATCTCTCACTTTGCAAAAATTAGCGCTAAAGACTTTTTATGGTTCTAAGCCAACTTTTTAATTGATTATTTTTACCGCTAAGAAGTCAGGAAATAACTTTTTTCACCGATATAAATCGATGAAATTTAATGCGGAAAAACAGGAAAAATTAATATCAATTTGGAAAATTTAATATGAGTAAGAAAAGTTAGAAAATTTAACGTGATCGGGAATTGTATGAATAGTAAAAATTAATACGAAATCACTATAGTTAAAAAAACTGTATTAATAAAATGTCTTGTGAAATTCTGACACAAGAAATAAAGCTGTGAAAAATAAATTTCTTAAAACCTTTTAACAACAACAAAAAAAAAAGTCTTTTGATTTTTGCGTAATTATAAAAGAAAAACCTTATAAAGACAACGATAGCGTTATTCCAGAAGTGGAGAAATTTCATTTGACGTGTAAATTTAAAACACTTCTATGAAAAAGGGTCCTTTCTTTGCAAGTAATTTCACTGGAGAACTTTCGTGGGCTCAAGTCAACTTTTTATTGATCGGGAGTCAGAAGGTAGCTATGATAAAAAGTCGTTGAAAATTTATGGCTAAAGAAAAGATGAAAATTTAGTGTGAAAAAAGTTGAAAATTTAATATCGCGATAAATATTGTTAAAAATGTAAATTGAAAAAGTAAATAAACTAACAATTATTTGAAATCACTATAGTTATAGAAAAACAGTATTAATAAAATATCTTGAGCAATTCTGTGACAACAAATAAAAAATAAAGAAAGTTTATTAGAACCTTTTAAGAAAAAATCTTTCGACTATTACGTATTGTTAAAAGAAAAACCTTAAAATAGCAAATATAAAAATATTCTAGAAGTGAAGAAAATTCATTTGACGTGTAAATTTAAACCACTTTTAAGAACAAGGGTTCTCATTTTGCAACTAATTTCGCTAAAGATTTTCCATGGTGCCAAGGCAACTTTTTATGCTTTACTGCAGTGCTCTGAAGTTAGAAAATAATTTTAATTATTTCAATCAATGAAAATTTAATATGGCGCTAAATGTTGTTACATAAATTTTTAAAGCCATAGCTTTAAATAAAATATGGCGTCAGTTTAGAAAATAAATACATAAACAAAAATTTGAGATCACTGTAGTTAAAAGAAACAGTATAAATAAAGTATCTTGTGAAATTCTAACATAACAAATAAAGCTCAGAAAAAATAAAGCAAATTTTTTAGAACCTTTTAAGGAAAAAAAAAAAAAAAAACGTTTGGCAATTATGTAATACTGAAAGCAAAACCTTAAAATAACAGTGATAACATTGTTCTAGAAATAAACAAATTTCATTTGACATGTAAATTTAAAACACTTCTAAGAACAAGGTTTGTTACTTTGCAAGTAATTTCGCTGAAGAACTTCCGTGGCTCCAAGGCAACTTTTTATTGACCGGGAGTAAGAACATAGTTTTGATTAAAAGTCGTTGAAAATTTATAGCTAAAAAAAGGATAAAAATTTAATATCGCTCTATTTACCAAGTGAACGTAATCGCTGTTTATTATTGCTTTAATTTAAAAGAATTTTGGATACAATATATTTCCTACACTGTAAAGGAAAAAAATGTAAAGTTATTGAACTTTATCTGGGAAATTGGAATTCCCGGGGCTTTTTATGTACCGGTAACAGCAGTAATTCATGTAATAGCTTTTGTTACATGAATTTTAGTTGTTATCGTTACATAAAAAATTCTAAGAATCCAAATTTTTTAGAAAAAGTTTAGTAACTCTACAGAATTTTTTTTTTCGGTGTAGTTAACTTTCAATAGTAAAAGTAAATTTCAACTTTGCGGTTACAAAATACATTTTAAAAAATGATTCGTTTCAAAGGGCGTCTTAAATACAAGCGAGACTTTTTTTCCTCTTAGTTTAAAAATTTTTTAGATGTAATTTTTATTTTCAGTAAATTACATGCTATAAACTGTTATTTTTTTTTTTTCAAAATTATTAAACTTTTATTAGGAAACTGAGATTTTAAGAACTTTTTATGCAATGGCAACAACAAAAAGTCATGTAACAGATACACGTTTGCACTGTAAATTAAAAAAATCTATAAAGTTACTACAAATTTTTTACTAAACTCAAATTTCTAGAACTTTCTATATAACTGCCACCCGGATTAATCATACAGACCCACTTAAAACAACGTCTACTTCTATATTCATTGACTTTTTTTATCCTTATTTATTGGTTTCTTTATTAATCATAATTCTTAAGATAGGTCGTATAGAGACTCGTATAGAGAATCGTATAAATTATACAATTTATTCCTGCAAAAACTGCTTTTATTTTCGAAAAACTCATCTGTAATTAATGATTTTGTATTTTGGCTTCGTTTACAATCAAAAACAAATGTGGAAAGTGCTAATATTGACTTTTTTTTACCGTAATTTCGGGTGTATAAGCCGCGGATCAAACAATTCTTTTTGGACCCAGAAATCTTATTTAGTGATTGAAGACAAATATTTACGGCGATCTAACTAGTTATATTTGTTTTTAAAAAAATTCTGGGTAGAAAAAGAATTGTTTGATCTGCGGCTTATACACCCGAAATTACGGTAATTAGAGTTTTTTACAATTTGAGTTGATTACAATTTTAAATAGAGTTTTTGTAATCTTTTCCAAAAATTCATGTTCTTTGAATAGCAATATCTATATTTTTTATTGCTTTTATCACAATTAAATCTCAATAAAAGAAGATACTTTTTCAATGTAAAAATGATTTTGTTTTTCAGAAATTAATATTTTATGGTTTCATCTTTTCGTACTTTATTACGAAAACTGTTCTAATTTTGCTTTAAAAATAGTTTTTATATTTTTCTACAATTATATTAAATTACAATCTTTAATGTTAAAAAACATTGTAACTAAAAATAACAGAATGTTATTATATTTAAGAAAAAAAAATATTTAGAAAAAAAATTTATTAAAATTATTTTTTAAAAAAACATTTTTAATCAATATTTTTTCTTTTTTCTCTTGTAAACTTATCTTGGTAGAAAAAATGCAAGAGCTGATATTTGAAACTAGTCTTAGATTTTAAAATAATCTTTAAATCATATTTCTCTAGATTTTACCTTTTTTTGTTTATTGCTTGGTTTTGTAAAGGTAAAAAAACGTTTAAAACCTTAAAGATGTTTTTTCCCATTGTGGAAAAAAATCGGATTTTTGAAAATAATAAGATTAATAATAATGCTCTTAGATATAATATAACTTAAGAAAAAAAGATGAATGTCTGTTTTATTTTCTTATGACATGATTCCATAACTTTTAATCTTTTCTTTCCGAGTGAGGTAAAAGAATTTATTTATGTTTTTATTCACTTCACCGTATTTAAATTAGAAATGTGTAGAGTGAAAAATGATCACGGATACAGTAAAACTTTTACGGATGTAATTTTTGTACCATCGAGAATTGTTTCACTTCAAAACAAGAAATAAAAAATATGCATCGCGTATAGATTATAATACACTTTCCAACATTATCGATAATTTCTTGAGAAAATTTCATTTTTTATATAATGCAGCGATCTAAATAAACTTTCAAAAAGCACATAATGCAGTGAATAGTCATTTTATAAATTACTTCTTATTGTCTATAATGTACGTGAATTCTTTCATGAATACTTTGTTCGAACAGCCTTATGTTAAAAAACAATTGATAAACATGATGTAATAAAAATTCATTTTTATAAATGGCTGTCTATAGCCTGAAATATGTGTGATTTCTTGTATATGATCAATTGAACTAATATCTACTACATAACGCACAAAAATTAACTTTAAATATGTACACTACATCTGAAAACGGCCTTTCAACAATTATAAATCATAATCTGTGCTATAACTGAATTTTTCTGCATTAGATGGTTTTCACCATAAACCATAATGAAATGATAATATTTTGTGTGTCCCTGTAAACGAACTATATATGCAGCTCTCTTCATTTTCGATTGGTAACAAGCTAGTGTGAACCTCAGTAATATGTACAAACATGGCGATGCAAACATATTTATGAGATACACTACATTTAGTGCATAGAGAGACAGTAAATAAGCTGAAGACACAAACGCTTTTTCAACCGTTCCATAGTACTGTTTTGGTTGTATATATAAAATTAATGTTTAAAGTTTACTTTTTTAAATGTAAAATTTCAATACTGCTTTTATATGTCAACACTTATTTTTCTGGATATTAGTATAAACATCATATATTCTAGGTAGAATGGGAAAAGATCTTAATTGCATATTATTTGTGTTTTGTTACTTTGAAAAAAACGATGTTTTTGATCGTTTCTTGATATTGGAAAGTTCTGAACACCTTAAACTGCTTTTTACCACTTTCCAACAAAGTTGAAAAAAGCTTATGTATTCGGTTTGTCTGGCCGCGCTTTAACTCTCGTGAATTTACTCGGATCGCCATGAAATTTTTAGATGTTGTTGACATTTATTATAAAATGATATACAGGACCACGCAAAGAATTGAATACATGGACGCCTATGAATGATAATTTCTGAGAATGTGATTTTAGTAGGTTTAAGAATGTTTTAGTTTATAATAAATTTTAGCTTAACACTAATGTGTAATAAAGGTACAATGTAAACTACAGGAATGAACAAAAGTATTCAAGTATGTTTCCATCGATTCGTATAAATTGCTGAAAGAGAAATTTCATCATGCTAGACATTTTCTTACTAAACTAAATTTTCTCACTATGTAGTATATAGTATATAAACCGACAGATCAAATATAGAGCTGTTCAAAAGTATTGGAATACATACTTGACTATATACAGTTACCTTATTTTTCTAAATGACGAAATTTTGTTAAAAATTTTATGAAATGTTGGAAAGTGCTTCATAATCTATGCTTAACGCATGATTTTTCTTACTTGTTTTAACATATTATTTTGTATGTACAGTCGTGGAAAAAGTAAACACCCCGTACTAACCCCTTAGCAATTAGTTACTGGTACTGAACGATTGGAAATAAAATCTAATTTTAAATTATGTATATAAAAGTTGCTTAGAAGACATCTACATGCTAAAATAGACCCAAATTTCAATTTTTTTCAGTGGCAATATTAAATTTTAACAAGATATTTGAAATCTTCGGTTCAAACTATGCCTAGGCATCAAATTTCAAGTCATTTGAGAGATAAGTTTTTGAATTATAAACATTCAAAATTTAGCGCTCCTAATGTTAAATTAAATTTTCATATTTTTATTAATGTCTCCTAAAGTTATAATCCTAATGTGTTAATTTTTCATGCAGCAATAATATTAAAATACCCAAACATATATATGCTGAGTTTTCAATTTTCATAATTTTATGATATGAATTATGAATTATGAAATTAATATTTAAAAAATTATGAATTGGAACCTATATTTTTTGATGGATTTAGATTTATTATGTCCTAATTTACGGAAATCACAAATTTCAAATTTTTTTTCAAGTAATTTTCAAATTATGCTTAAAAACGACAAAATGGTGATTTAAAACACCACCTACGATAGAAGTGATTGGATATTTTGAAACTTTTTATGCTATCCCATAATCCATGGTAATCTAGCAGTCTGCGATGACTAGTTGAGTGGTGCTTAAGATGCCTTGATCAAGAAAGCAGCACCTTCAGTCAACAATCAAGTACTAAACTTCAATTTGGACATAAACCCTAAATTTAAAATATTTAATTTCTCGGAAACTTATCGTATGAATTGTATGAAAATTTGCTTTGGGCTAAATGACGAGTGTATAGTTTAATTATGCTGTCAGAATTGGGTACTGCTTTAGAAAGAAAAAAGTTTGATTTCGTTTTAATATATAGATATCCCCCTTAGCAAATGTTATCGACATCATTTAAAAGAAGACTTTATTTCCAATCATTTGAATCAGAAACTTTCTTTTAAGATTTTTTTTTTTTTTTTTTTTTTTTGCAGAGTTAGTAGGGGATGTGTACTCTTTTTTCTCACAACTTTTTAAATTTTTCTATATAACTTTTCATTATATGACCCCAGGAACTCAAAATCACTCCCATCTAAAAATTATATATATTATATATACATAACTATGTGTGTGTGTGTACTAACTTTTGTGTACACTAAAAAAGTCGCAAACTATGCTTGATTCGTCTTCAAACTCTCCAAATACATTGAGATGGTTAATATCGCAGCAGGGATTCCAAATGGGCAAAATCGGTCTAAAAGGGTGGATATGGGGAGGGTTGAAAAATTTGAATACCGCCTTAATATAGTTTTGACAAAACCAGCTCTTATAGAACAATGGCAGAAAAAGAACATTTTTCGTTATAGCTGTTGCCAACAATTTAAAAAACCACAATAAAATTCTTATTATTGCAATTATTTTACTGTTGCAAGATTTTCTCGTGAAAAATGGAAAAAAAATAGTTTGACGAATTTAAGAAAAATTGAATATTGCGTCATATTTTTTATAGCAAGATTTCCACATTAAAACGGAAAATAAAATAAATAGCATGACAGATTTCTAAAAAAAAAAAAAAAAAAAAAAAAAAAAAAAAAAAAAAAAAGCAAAAATTACGTCATACTGGAAAAATAATGAACGAAAAACAGGTGAATATAGAATGTCATGCGAGTTTGTAAAAAAATACTGAAACATGATATAAACCAGACTATGGAAATATTAGTATTTTTTAACATTTTGAAATCTTCTGATTTTGTTTTCGCCATTTTTAAATCTATTCCACATATATATATGCGTGTGTGTGTGCGTGTATATTAGAATTTTCATAACAGGTTTAGGTTCCTAGAGCTTATTCACGTGATGAAACTGGGTTTATCTCTAATCTTGATTCAGTTTTTGTTGGTGAATAATGTAACGGTTCGAAATTTACCTTCGCCTGTAGACAGAGCCAAAAGGAATTTTTTTTCTCCTCATTAATTTATTGGTAATATAACCAAAATAAACATTTTAACTCTGACGAAAAAGAACAACCTTTTACTTTTGTTGTTATCATTGTTAAATGATGTTTTAAAACAGCATCAAAACAGAGCTGCATCGAAAATCTATTTTCAACACTTAAAGTTCCTTTCATCGCTTAACAGTTTATTGATCAAAGGCACATCTAATTTTGTCAAAATAATCTTTCTGTTTCATGTTTAACTCATTTCAGATAATCTATTTTTCTCTTATTTTATTTCATCGTTCTTCTCTTCAAATAATCTGCTTTTCTTTTATATCTTTTGAATTTTTTCCAAGTAAACGAGGAAGTCATTTCAATTGTAGAATATTTTGTTCAAAAAAAAAAAAATATATATATATATATATATATATATGTGTGTGTGTGTGTGTGTGTGTGTGTGTGTGTGTTTGTGTATGTATCAGAATAAATAAAAATGTCTTTTTTCTTTTTAAATACTTGTTTTTGTTTAGTTCAGATCATATTAGATATGTTTTTGTAGCTTACGGATTTAATAAAAGTAACTTGTTTCTTATATTAAAGAGTAAATCTCAAGTGTAAATGTTAAGATTCATTTCTATTTTTGAATAAATAAAAAATAAACTTTATACATAGGATTGCGAATGAAAAATATTATATTAATTAATGACTGCATATTACAAAAAATATATATCGTTCCTGAAAGAATAATAAAATTTTGTAAAAAAAAAAAAAAAAAAAAAAAAAAAAAAACTTTACAACATTGGGTTGGGTATAGCTGCATATACTCGGAAAATAGAAATGGACGTGCCATAAAAGTTTAAAGTAATATTAAGCCTAAATTTTATCAAATATTGCCATTCTGTAGAGCTTTTTTTTATATTATCTTAATCTGTTTTTTATGAACTTAATTTGTAACTGATGACAAAAATAGTGAATATTTAAACTTAATTTGGCATTTCATAAAACTAAATTCACGGAGTAATAATCTTTTCTTTGTACAGTGCAACTAAAACAAACCCTTGATCAAAGTTACTACTTGACATTGTGGTAAATGCGCTTCAAACAGAAGTCGCAAAATTACAATGCTGCCTAGTTTCAGGTCGCGTTTTTCCAAATATGTTTTAATGAATTTTTTAAAAACACGAAATGCGTATTGAGAGGTTCACTCAATGCGAACACGAATCTGATAGTATTTATGTAACTATAATTCTAATTAAATTAGTCTTTTTTTTTATCAGTTTGACGTTTATTGTTTTTATATTACTTTTAAGCATTGCATTACACAGATATATCATTAAAAGTTGTTATTTAGGCTTTAAAAGCATAAGGCACATAAAGTACGCCGCTCATGTCTTTATGTGCGTCCAAACTGTCCTTGTCTATAAGAGGTAATATCTCAGCTATTTACCGACGAATTTTTTTTTTTAACATTTTTAAAATTCCTTTTACATTTTTGCGACGGTAGATACCTCTAGCGCTCCATAAATCCTTTGCTGGACAGCTATAAATCGAAATTTGTGTGTAAGAGAAAATACTCTTTTCTCAAAAAGTATGTAAACTAGAATTACCGCTATAGTTTTCCTGTAAGGTATAAATTGATTTCTACTACCCCTATTTTTTAGATTATTTGTTTCTGTAGATTTGAATATAGAGGGAAAGGGGAAAGATTTTTACAAAATTTGATATAAAATAAGATAACCCCACACGAAACACAAGTAAATATTTTTTTTTAAATAATTTCATTAGCAAATCTACATTTTCTCTAAATATAATTAACAATGATTAATAATCTATAAATGTGTTGATCAATTTCCTGTATTGCTTCAGTCACTTTGAACTTACTATGTTCCACTGTTTACAAGTAAAGTGATTATCTAATATTATAAAACACAGTGTAACGATTCCGGCACGAACTCATCTGTTCAATCATGCCTCTTCGTATTTAAACACTTGGCAAATCAAGTGCTCGACTACGTCATCTGTTGGAAAAGAAATTAAATTTCTCCCGTCAGAAAAATACCATGCAAGTACATTGCATTACATATTTTTAATTTATTTAGAATTTCATTAGCAAATTTAGCAACCTTTTTTTTTTTTTTTTTTTTTTTTTTTTTTTTTTTTTTACAATTTTAGATTTTGTGAGATATTTTGTTCCGAATTATGTGACAAATAAAAATTTATCCTAATTTGAATATCTAATGCTTTATATCGCATTTACAATAAAATATCTATATTATAACGGTCAAACGCATCTATGCGTAACGCATACGTCATTTTGCGAATGGCAACATTTTCCTCTGCAATTTCCGTTTTGCAATTTTCGCTACTAGAAGTTTTACACTTCTAAACATCGCACATTTTTAATTTTTACGCCTTCAAATAGAGAAAAAAAACGTGCTTTTAAATGAAATTTGTTTGAAAGCTGTATCTCAATTTATTTTTAAGATATTAATTTTTTTTTATAGGTTTTAGTACCAATTTTGTAACTGTGGCAACAGAATCACTACATTTTCTCTTAAAATTGAAAAAAAAGAAAAGAAAAGAAAAATAAAAAAATAAATAAATAAATAAATAGAAATTAAAATGCGCAACACTTTTCCATGCAATTTCGGTTTTGCAATTTTCGATACTGAAAATGTTACACTTCTAAACATCCTACATTTTCAATTTTTAGACCATCATATAGAGAAAAAAAATTCCTTTTAAATGCAATTTTTTTTTCAAAGCTATATCTCAATTTATTCTTGATACATTAAATTTTTTACAATTTTTAGTACAAATTTTGTAATTGTGGCAACAGAATCACTCCATTTTTTCTTACAATTAAAAAAAAAGAAAGAAAAATAGAGATTAAAATGCGTCTATTATAAAATTTGATAAATTTCTATTTTATTAATTTTGTTAATTTTAGCTTAAAATAATATTTGTTTGAGAGTTCGACTGACCAATATAAGATGTATGTAACTGTACTGTAACTAATTTTGTAGATTTATTATAAATAAATGAAACAATTCTTTTTAAAAGATATTCTTTCGTCAATTTTCGACGGGTTCCACCTGGTTATTTTAATGTCAGATTAACATTAGTTAAAGGGAAATTAAAGAAACAATTTTCTTGCACCGAAGGCTGCCATCAACGCCTTTATAAGCCATTTTAAGTTCCATTTGCACGGGATAGGAAATAGGTTTTCTATCCATAATGACGCACTAAAAAGTCGCGTCAACATGGTTCGTCTGAGACATCTGTGCCATTTTCTTAATTCATTTTTCAAATTTTAAGTTAAAACTCATCGTCTTAGGAACGGCATTTATATTACTTTCAGGAGTAATTTGCTAATAATGGTAACTTATCTACATATTTAATCATTTATTTTACTATCAACATTAGAGCTATTTTATTGACATCTTTACCAAGATGTGTTTAATCTAGAAAATATTTGAAAAATTTGAAAATAAAACTATTAAAATTTAATTTATTGCCGTACCTCGGAACAAAGATTCTAAATCCAGCAAACACATAACCCTTTCACTTTTATGGTTGTCATTGCTGAACAATGTTTATAAACAGCAACAAAACAGAACACCATCGAAAATTTATCTTCAACACTTCGAATTCCTTTCATAGCTTAACGGTTTGTATTAAACAAAGCCATATCTAATTTTGTCAAACTAATCTTTCCGTTTCACGTTTAACTCATTTTAGATAATCTATTCTTTCGTATTTTTTTTTATCGTTTCGCATTTAAAGCAATCTGTTTTTCTTATTTTTCTTTTTATTGCTTTGAATTCTTTCTATAAAAAAGATGAAGACATTTCAAGCGCATAACATCTGGCTCAAAAAGAAAAATTTGAAAATAAAATCATTAAAATTTACTTTTAACTTATTGACGTATTCTGAAACAAAAATTCTAAATCTAACAAACACTTTTACTTTTGTTGTTGGCATTGCTGAATAATGTTTAAAAACAGCAATAAAACAGAACAGCATCGAAAATCCATCTTCGGCACTTCAAATTCCTTTCATCGCTTAACAGTTTATTGAACAAAGCCAAATCTAATTTTGTCTAACTAATCTTTCTGTTTCCCGTTTAATTCATTTTAGATAATCTACTTTTTCGTATTTTTTTCATTGTTTCGCATTTCAAGTAATCTGTTTTTTGTTTTTTTCTTTATCGCTTTGAATTCCTTATTATTAAATAGAGGAAGTCGCTTCAAGTGCATAACATCTGGTTGAAAAAAAAAATATCAAAACTTATTTTTAATTTATTGACGTATCCTGGAACAAAAATTCTAAATCTAACAAACACATAACCCTTTTACTTTTGTTGTTGGCATTGCTGAATAATGTTTAAAAATAGCAACAAAACAGAATAGCATCGAAAATCCATCTTCGGCACTTCAAATTCCTTTCATCGCTTAACAGTTTATTGAACAAAGCCATATCGAATTTTGTCAATTTAATCTTTCCGTTTCACAACTCATTTTAGACAATCTACTTTTTCGTATTTTTCATCGTTTCGCATTTCAAGTAATATGTGTATATATATATATATATATATATATTTAAATAAGACTGATATATTAAACTCAAATCGCACACCATATTTAACCAACTAAAGAAATATATAAAATATAAAATATAAAAATATTCTTAAAAGCAAAAACTCACAAACCACTACACCGCTAAACAAACTTGAAAAACCACTACGTGAACAATAACTAATCCATAAATTATAAACTGATCCAACAAATAACAACTCATAAATAACTTAAACAAGAAACTCGAAAAGTATCAAACATGGAGACGGGCGGCATGGCTTATGACATGCACTGCTGGGTTAAATCTGATTTTATGCATGCAACATTCCCCATGCCCGTCACAACCATAAATGAATTTTAGCTAAAAGCATTCATACTAAAAATAAACTATCGACCAGCAATAACCTTCAAATGACCCTTAAACTAAAACATTAAACTTGTCGAACTATCAAATCCATTCAATAATGATTTCAGTTCATTTCGACGACTACTGCCCCTAACAAAATCATTCATAATATTTTTCATAAAGTTCCGAGGGTAATCTTGTTCAGAACCCAGTCTGTACCACTCCACAATGTCATTAATCGCATCTCCAATTTCTGAACTCAACCTATCAATACGAATTAAACATTTCTGAAAATATTTCTTTTTACCGAGACATGTACACATGAATTGAAATTCATTAACTTTAAAGTTCGGAAACTAAAAGTGTTCCGTTTATCAAATATCTTTGTAACCAATTTTTTACGCTCTAAAATTAAGTTTACATCCAAAAAATCAATATTTCTGCAATCCAGTGAGGAGGGCTCTAATTTCAATGTTGTGGGGTAATATAAGAAATCTAAAATTATATTATCGTTATTTAATTTAACTATTAAAACATCATCAATGTATCTATAACACAAAATATTTTTATTTAAGTTATTGTTACGTTCATATAAATATAGGTATATGTCAGCTATAATAGAACTACAACTCCCCCCCATTGGAATGCCACGAATTTGTCTAAACGTTTTTTTACCGTCGTAAAGGTAATTTTCTTCTACAACAAATTTAAATAAATTCAAAAATAAATCGATATCAGTTTCTGATTTACACTCAGTAACATAAAATTCCACAATTTTCTCTTTTAAATCCGTTAAATCTATATTATTGTATAGGTCTGCGAAGTCATATGCATACAGACCTGTAATGTTTTTTATATTTTTCAGCTTATCCAATAAGATGTAGCTATTTTTTATAATAAATGTTGATTCCCTACCAATCACTTTGTGAAACACACCTGTTAAAATCTCCTTTAATTTTTTACTAACTACCTGAATGTAAGATCCGAAACCACAAGTTATGCTTCTGAATTTAATTGGCTTTTTATGAAATTTAGGAACTAATATAAGATAAGGGAAATTTT